>OY804582.1:41475572-42675572 GCA_963680875.1 Bathymodiolus brooksi
TTAACTGTATCGAGGGGAGGAGGGTAGTAGGTCATGTATATGTGTGTAGGGAGTACTCATTTAACTGTATCGAGGGGAGGAGGGTAGTAGGTCATGTATATGTGTGTAGGGTGTACTCATTTAACTGTATCGAGGGGAGGAGGGTAGTAGGTCATGTATATGTGTGTAGGGAGTAATCATTCAACTGTATCGAGGGGAGGAGGGTAGTAGGTCATGTATATATGTGTGTAGGGTGTACTCATTTAACTGTATCGAGGGGAGGAGGGTAGTAGGTCATGTATATGTGTGTAGGGATGTACTCATTTAACTGTATCGAGGGGAGGAGGGTAGTAGGTCATGTATATGTGTGTAGGGAGTACTCATTTAACTGTATGGAGGGGAGGAGGGTAGTAGGTCATGTATATATGTGTGTAGGGTGTACTCATTTAACTGTATCGAGGGGAGGAGGGTAGTAGGTCATGTATATGTGTGTAGGGTGTACTCATTTAACTGTATCGAGGGGAGGAGGGTAGTAGGTCATGTATATGTGTGTAGGGTGTACTCATTTAACTGTATCGAGGGGAGGAGGGTAGTAGGTCATGTATATGTGTGTAGGGTGTACTCATTTAACTGTATCGAGGGGAGGAGGGTAGTAGGTCATGTATATGTGTGTAGGGTGTACTCATTTAACTGTATCGAGGGGAGGAGGGTAGTAGGTCATGTATATGTGTGTAGGGTGTACTCATTTAACTGTATCGAGGGGAGGAGGGTAGTAGGTCATGTATATATGTGTGTAGGGTGTACTCATTTAACTGTATCGAGGGGAGGAGGGTAGTAGGTCATGTATATGTGTGTAGGGTGTACTCATTTAACTGTATCGAGGGGAGGAGGGTAGTAGGTCATGTATATGTGTGTAGGGTGTACTCATTTAACTGTATCGAGGGGAGGAGGGTAGTAGGTCATGTATATATGTGTAGGGAGTACTCATTTAACTGTATCGAGGGGAGGAGGGTAGTAGGTCATGTATATGTGTGTAGGGTGTACTCATTTAACTGTATCGAGGGGAGGAGGGTAGTAGGTCATGTATATATGTGTAGGGAGTACTCATTTAACTGTATCGAGGGGAGGAGGGTAATAGGTCATGTATATGTGTGTAGGGAGTACTCATTTAACTGTATCGAGGGGAGGAGGGTAGTAGGTCATGTATATGTGTGTAGGGTGTACTCATTTAACTGTATCGAGGGGAGGATGGTAGTAGGTCATGTATATGTGTGTAGGGAGTACTCATTTAACTGTATCGAGGGGAGGAGGGTAGTAGGTCATGTATATATGTGTGTAGGGTGTACTCATTTAACTGTATCGAGGGGAGGAGGGTAGTAGGTCATGTATATATGTGTGTAGGGTGTACTCATTTAACTGTATCGAGGGGAGGAGGGTAGTAGGTCATGTATATGTGTGTAGGGTGTACTCATTTAACTGTATCGAGGGGAGGAGGGTAGTAGGTCATGTATATGTGTGTAGGGTGTACTCATTTAACTGTATCGAGGGGAGGAGGGTAGTAGGTCATGTATATATGTGTAGGGAGTACTCATTTAACTGTATCGAGGGGAGGAGGGTAGTAGGTCATGTATATGTGTGTAGGGTGTACTCATTTAACTGTATCGAGGGGAGGAGGGTAGTAGGTCATGTATATATGTGTAGGGAGTACTCATTTAACTGTATCGAGGGGAGGAGGGTAATAGGTCATGTATATGTGTGTAGGGAGTACTCATTTAACTGTATCGAGGGGAGGAGGGTAGTAGGTCATGTATATGTGTGTAGGGTGTACTCATTTAACTGTATCGAGGGGAGGATGGTAGTAGGTCATGTATATGTGTGTAGGGAGTACTCATTTAACTGTATCGAGGGGAGGAGGGTAGTAGGTCATGTATATATGTGTGTAGGGTGTACTCATTTAACTGTATCGAGGGGAGGAGGGTAGTAGGTCATGTATATGTGTGTAGGGTGTACTCATTTAACTGTATCGAGGGGAGGAGGGTAGTAGGTCATGTATATGTGTGTAGGGTGTACTCATTTAACTGTATCGAGGGGAGGAGGGTAGTAGGTCATGTATATATGTGTAGGGAGTACTCATTTAACTGTATCGAGGGGAGGAGGGTAGTAGGTCATGTATATGTGTGTAGGGTGTACTCATTTAACTGTATCGAGGGGATGAGGGTAGTAGGTCATGTATATATGTGTGTAGGGTGTACTCATTTAACTGTATCGAGGGGAGGAGGGTAGTATGTCATGTATATATGTGTGTAGGGTGTACTCATTTAACTGTATCGAGGGGAGGAGGGTAGTAGGTCATGTATATGTGTGTAGGGTGTACTCATTTAACTGTATCGAGGGGAGGAGGGTAGTAGGTCATGTATATGTGTGTAGGGTGTACTCATTTAACTGTATCGAGGGGAGGAGGGTAGTATGTCATGTATATGTGTGTGTAGGGTGTACTCATTTAACTGTATCGAGGGGAGGAGGGTAGTAGGTCATGTATATGTGTGTAGGGTGTACTCATTTAACTGTATCGAGGGGAGGAGGGTAGTATGTGATGTATATGTGTGTGTAGGGTGTACTCATTTAACTGTATCGAGGGGAGGAGTGTAGTAGGTCATGTATATGTGTGTAGGGTGTACTCATTTAACTGTATCGAGGGGAGGAGGGTAGTAGGTCATGTATATGTGTGTGTAGGGTGTACTCATTTAACTGTATCGAGGGGAGGAGGGTAGTATGTCATGTATATGTATGTGTAGGGTGTACTCATTTAACTGTATCGAGGGGAGGAGGGTAGTATGTCATGTATATATGTGTGTAGGGTGTACTCATTTAACTGTATCGAGGGGAGGAGGGTAGTAGGTCATGTATATGTGTGTAGGGTGTACTCATTTAACTGTATCGAGGGGAGGAGGGTAGTAGGTCATGTATATATGTGTGTAGGGTGTACTCATTTAACTGTATCGAGGGGAGGAGGGTAGTAGGTCATGTATATGTGTGTAGGGAGTAATCATTCAACTGTATCGAGGGGAGGAGGGTAGTAGGTCATGTATATATGTGTGTAGGGTGTACTCATTTAACTGTATCGAGGGGAGGAGGGTAGTAGGTCATGTATATGTGTGTAGGGTGTACTCATTTAACTGTATCGAGGGGAGGAGGGTAGTAGGTCATGTATATGTGTGTAGGGAGTACTCATTTAACTGTATGGAGGGGAGGAGGGTAGTAGGTCATGTATATATGTGTGTAGGGTGTACTCATTTAACTGTATCGAGGGGAGGAGGGTAGTAGGTCATGTATATGTGTGTAGGGTGTACTCATTTAACTGTATCGAGGGGAGGAGGGTAGTAGGTCATGTATATGTGTGTAGGGTGTACTCATTTAACTGTATCGAGGGGAGGAGGGTAGTAGGTCATGTATATGTGTGTAGGGTGTACTCATTTAACTCTATCGAGGGGAGGAGGGTAGTAGGTCATGTATATGTGTGTAGGGTGTACTCATTTAACTGTATCGAGGGGAGGAGGGTAGTAGGTCATGTATATGTGTGTAGGGTGTACTCATTTAACTGTATCGAGGGGAGGAGGGTAGTAGGTCATGTATATATGTGTGTAGGGTGTACTCATTTAACTGTATCGAGGGGAGGAGGGTAGTAGGTCATGTATATGTGTGTAGGGTGTACTCATTTAACTGTATCGAGGGGAGGAGGGTAGTAGGTCATGTATATGTGTGTAGGGTGTACTCATTTAACTGTATCGAGGGGAGGAGGGTAGTAGGTCATGTATATATGTGTAGGGAGTACTCATTTAACTGTATCGAGGGGAGGAGGGTAGTAGGTCATGTATATGTGTGTAGGGTGTACTCATTTAACTGTATCGAGGGGAGGAGGGTAGTAGGTCATGTATATATGTGTAGGGAGTACTCATTTAACTGTATCGAGGGGAGGAGGGTAATAGGTCATGTATATGTGTGTAGGGAGTACTCATTTAACTGTATCGAGGGGAGGAGGGTAGTAGGTCATGTATATGTGTGTAGGGTGTACTCATTTAACTGTATCGAGGGGAGGATGGTAGTAGGTCATGTATATGTGTGTAGGGAGTACTCATTTAACTGTATCGAGGGGAGGAGGGTAGTAGGTCATGTATATATGTGTGTAGGGTGTACTCATTTAACTGTATCGAGGGGAGGAGGGTAGTAGGTCATGTATATATGTGTGTAGGGTGTACTCATTTAACTGTATCGAGGGGAGGAGGGTAGTAGGTCATGTATATGTGTGTAGGGTGTACTCATTTAACTGTATCGAGGGGAGGAGGGTAGTAGGTCATGTATATATGTGTAGGGAGTACTCATTTAACTGTATCGAGGGGAGGAGGGTAGTAGGTCATGTATATGTGTGTAGGGTGTACTCATTTAACTGTATCGAGGGGAGGAGGGTAGTAGGTCATGTATATATGTGTAGGGAGTACTCATTTAACTGTATCGAGGGGAGGAGGGTAATAGGTCATGTATATGTGTGTAGGGAGTACTCATTTAACTGTATCGAGGGGAGGAGGGTAGTAGGTCATGTATATGTGTGTAGGGTGTACTCATTTAACTGTATCGAGGGGAGGATGGTAGTAGGTCATGTATATGTGTGTAGGGAGTACTCATTTAACTGTATCGAGGGGAGGAGGGTAGTAGGTCATGTATATATGTGTGTAGGGTGTACTCATTTAACTGTATCGAGGGGAGGAGGGTAGTAGGTCATGTATATGTGTGTAGGGTGTACTCATTTAACTGTATCGAGGGGAGGAGGGTAGTAGGTCATGTATATGTGTGTAGGGTGTACTCATTTAACTGTATCGAGGGGAGGAGGGTAGTAGGTCATGTATATATGTGTAGGGAGTACTCATTTAACTGTATCGAGGGGAGGAGGGTAGTAGGTCATGTATATGTGTGTAGGGTGTACTCATTTAACTGTATCGAGGGGATGAGGGTAGTAGGTCATGTATATATGTGTGTAGGGTGTACTCATTTAACTGTATCGAGGGGAGGAGGGTAGTATGTCATGTATATATGTGTGTAGGGTGTACTCATTTAACTGTATCGAGGGGAGGAGGGTAGTAGGTCATGTATATGTGTGTAGGGTGTACTCATTTAACTGTATCGAGGGGAGGAGGGTAGTAGGTCATGTATATGTGTGTAGGGTGTACTCATTTAACTGTATCGAGGGGAGGAGGGTAGTATGTCATGTATATGTGTGTGTAGGGTGTACTCATTTAACTGTATCGAGGGGAGGAGGGTAGTAGGTCATGTATATGTGTGTAGGGTGTACTCATTTAACTGTATCGAGGGGAGGAGGGTAGTATGTGATGTATATGTGTGTGTAGGGTGTACTCATTTAACTGTATCGAGGGGAGGAGTGTAGTAGGTCATGTATATGTGTGTAGGGTGTACTCATTTAACTGTATCGAGGGGAGGAGGGTAGTAGGTCATGTATATGTGTGTGTAGGGTGTACTCATTTAACTGTATCGAGGGGAGGAGGGTAGTATGTCATGTATATGTTGTGTAGGGTGTACTCATTTAACTGTATCGAGGGGAGGAGGGTAGTATGTCATGTATATATGTGTGTAGGGTGTACTCATTTAACTGTATCGAGGGGAGGAGGGTAGTAGGTCATGTATATGTGTGTAGGGTGTACTCATTTAACTGTATCGAGGGGAGGAGGGTAGTAGGTCATGTATATATGTGTGTAGGGTGTACTCATTTAACTGTATCGAGGGGAGGAGGGTAGTAGGTCATGTATATGTGTGTAGGGAGTAATCATTCAACTGTATCGAGGGGAGGAGGGTAGTAGGTCATGTATATATGTGTGTAGGGTGTACTCATTTAACTGTATCGAGGGGAGGAGGGTAGTAGGTCATGTATATGTGTGTAGGGTGTACTCATTTAACTGTATCGAGGGGAGGAGGGTAGTAGGTCATGTATATGTGTGTAGGGAGTACTCATTTAACTGTATGGAGGGGAGGAGGGTAGTAGGTCATGTATATATGTGTGTAGGGTGTACTCATTTAACTGTATCGAGGGGAGGAGGGTAGTAGGTCATGTATATGTGTGTAGGGTGTACTCATTTAACTGTATCGAGGGGAGGAGGGTAGTAGGTCATGTATATGTGTGTAGGGTGTACTCATTTAACTGTATCGAGGGGAGGAGGGTAGTAGGTCATGTATATATGTGTAGGGAGTACTCATTTAACTGTATCGAGGGGAGGAGGGTAGTAGGTCATGTATATGTGTGTAGGGTGTACTCATTTAACTGTATCGAGGGGATGAGGGTAGTAGGTCATGTATATATGTGTGTAGGGTGTACTCATTTAACTGTATCGAGGGGAGGAGGGTAGTATGTCATGTATATATGTGTGTAGGGTGTACTCATTTAACTGTATCGAGGGGAGGAGGGTAGTAGGTCATGTATATGTGTGTAGGGTGTACTCATTTAACTGTATCGAGGGGAGGAGGGTAGTAGGTCATGTATATGTGTGTAGGGTGTACTCATTTAACTGTATCGAGGGGAGGAGGGTAGTATGTCATGTATATGTGTGTGTAGGGTGTACTCATTTAACTGTATCGAGGGGAGGAGGGTAGTAGGTCATGTATATGTGTGTAGGGTGTACTCATTTAACTGTATCGAGGGGAGGAGGGTAGTATGTGATGTATATGTGTGTGTAGGGTGTACTCATTTAACTGTATCGAGGGGAGGAGTGTAGTAGGTCATGTATATGTGTGTAGGGTGTACTCATTTAACTGTATCGAGGGGAGGAGGGTAGTAGGTCATGTATATGTGTGTGTAGGGTGTACTCATTTAACTGTATCGAGGGGAGGAGGGTAGTATGTCATGTATATGTATGTGTAGGGTGTACTCATTTAACTGTATCGAGGGGAGGAGGGTAGTATGTCATGTATATATGTGTGTAGGGTGTACTCATTTAACTGTATCGAGGGGAGGAGGGTAGTAGGTCATGTATATGTGTGTAGGGTGTACTCATTTAACTGTATCGAGGGGAGGAGGGTAGTAGGTCATGTATATATGTGTGTAGGGTGTACTCATTTAACTGTATCGAGGGGAGGAGGGTAGTAGGTCATGTATATGTGTGTAGGGAGTAATCATTCAACTGTATCGAGGGGAGGAGGGTAGTAGGTCATGTATATATGTGTGTAGGGTGTACTCATTTAACTGTATCGAGGGGAGGAGGGTAGTAGGTCATGTATATGTGTGTAGGGTGTACTCATTTAACTGTATCGAGGGGAGGAGGGTAGTAGGTCATGTATATGTGTGTAGGGAGTACTCATTTAACTGTATCGGAGGGGAGGAGGGTAGTAGGTCATGTATATATGTGTGTAGGGTGTACTCATTTAACTGTATCGAGGGGAGGAGGGTAGTAGGTCATGTATATGTGTGTAGGGTGTACTCATTTAACTGTATCGAGGGGAGGAGGGTAGTAGGTCATGTATATGTGTGTAGGGTGTACTCATTTAACTGTATCGAGGGGAGGAGGGTAGTAGGTCATGTATATGTGTGTAGGGTGTACTCATTTAACTGTATCGAGGGGAGGAGGGTAGTAGGTCATGTATATGTGTGTAGGGTGTACTCATTTAACTGTATCGAGGGGAGGAGGGTAGTAGGTCATGTATATGTGTGTAGGGTGTACTCATTTAACTGTATCGAGGGGAGGAGGGTAGTAGGTCATGTATATATGTGTGTAGGGTGTACTCATTTAACTGTATCGAGGGGAGGAGGGTAGTAGGTCATGTATATGTGTGTAGGGTGTACTCATTTAACTGTATCGAGGGGAGGAGGGTAGTAGGTCATGTATATGTGTGTAGGGTGTACTCATTTAACTGTATCGAGGGGAGGAGGGTAGTAGGTCATGTATATATGTGTAGGGAGTACTCATTTAACTGTATCGAGGGGAGGAGGGTAGTAGGTCATGTATATGTGTGTAGGGTGTACTCATTTAACTGTATCGAGGGGAGGAGGGTAGTAGGTCATGTATATATGTGTAGGGAGTACTCATTTAACTGTATCGAGGGGAGGAGGGTAATAGGTCATGTATATGTGTGTAGGGAGTACTCATTTAACTGTATCGAGGGGAGGAGGGTAGTAGGTCATGTATATGTGTGTAGGGTGTACTCATTTAACTGTATCGAGGGGAGGATGGTAGTAGGTCATGTATATGTGTGTAGGGAGTACTCATTTAACTGTATCGAGGGGAGGAGGGTAGTAGGTCATGTATATATGTGTGTAGGGTGTACTCATTTAACTGTATCGAGGGGAGGAGGGTAGTAGGTCATGTATATAGTGTGTAGGGTGTACTCATTTAACTGTATCGAGGGGAGGAGGGTAGTAGGTCATGTATATGTGTGTAGGGTGTACTCATTTAACTGTATCGAGGGGAGGAGGGTAGTAGGTCATGTATATGTGTGTAGGGTGTACTCATTTAACTGTATCGAGGGGAGGAGGGTAGTAGGTCATGTATATATGTGTAGGGAGTACTCATTTAACTGTATCGAGGGGAGGAGGGTAGTAGGTCATGTATATGTGTGTAGGGTGTACTCATTTAACTGTATCGAGGGGAGGAGGGTAGTAGGTCATGTATATGTGTGTAGGGAGTACTCATTTAACTGTATCGAGGGGAGGAGGGTAGTAGGTCATGTATATGTGTGTAGGGAGTACTCATTTAACTGTATCGAGGGGAGGAGGGTAGTAGGTCATGTATATGTGTGTAGGGTGTACTCATTTAACTGTATCGAGGGGAGGATGGTAGTAGGTCATGTATATGTGTGTAGGGAGTACTCATTTAACTGTATCGAGGGGAGGAGGGTAGTAGGTCATGTATATATGTGTGTAGGGTGTACTCATTTAACTGTATCGAGGGGAGGAGGGTAGTAGGTCATGTATATGTGTGTAGGGTGTACTCATTTAACTGTATCGAGGGGAGGAGGGTAGTAGGTCATGTATATGTGTGTAGGGTGTACTCATTTAACTGTATCGAGGGGAGGAGGGTAGTAGGTCATGTATATATGTGTAGGGAGTACTCATTTAACTGTATCGAGGGGAGGAGGGTAGTAGGTCATGTATATGTGTGTAGGGTGTACTCATTTAACTGTATCGAGGGGAGGAGGGTAGTAGGTCATGTATATATGTGTGTAGGGTGTACTCATTTAACTGTATCGAGGGGAGGAGGGTAGTATGTCATGTATATATGTGTGTAGGGTGTACTCATTTAACTGTATCGAGGGGAGGAGGGTAGTAGGTCATGTATATGTGTGTAGGGTGTACTCATTTAACTGTATCGAGGGGAGGAGGGTAGTAGGTCATGTATATGTGTGTAGGGTGTACTCATTTAACTGTATCGAGGGGAGGAGGGTAGTATGTCATGTATATGTGTGTGTAGGGTGTACTCATTTAACTGTATCGAGGGGAGGAGGGTAGTAGGTCATGTATATGTGTGTAGGGTGTACTCATTTAACTGTATCGAGGGGAGGAGGGTAGTATGTGATGTATATGTGTGTGTAGGGTGTACTCATTTAACTGTATCGAGGGGAGGAGGGTAGTAGGTCATGTATATGTGTGTAGGGTGTACTCATTTAACTGTATCGAGGGGAGGAGGGTAGTAGGTCATGTATATGTGTGTGTAGGGTGTACTCATTTAACTGTATCGAGGGGAGGAGGGTAGTATGTCATGTATATGTGTGTGTAGGGTGTACTCATTTAACTGTATCGAGGGGAGGAGGGTAGTATGTCATGTATATATGTGTGTAGGGTGTACTCATTTAACTGTATCGAGGGGAGGAGGGTAGTATGTCATGTATATGTGTGTGTAGGGTGTACTCATTTAACTGTATCGAGGGGAGGAGGGTAGTATGTCATGTATATATGTGTGTAGGGTGTACTCATTTAACTGTATCGAGGGGAGGAGGGTAGTATGTCATGTATATGTGTGTGTAGGGTGTACTCATTTAACTGTATTGAGGGGAGGAGGGTAGTACGTCATGTATATGTGTGTGTAGGGTGTACTCATTTAACTGTATCGAGGGGAGGAGGGTAGTATGTCATGTATATATGTGTGTAGGGTGTACTCATTTAACTGTATCGAGGGGAGGAGGGTAGTATGTCATGTATATGTGTGTGTAGGGTGTACTCATTTAACTGTATCGAGGGGAGGAGGGTAGTACGTCATGTATATGTGTGTGTAGGGTGTACTCATTTAACTGTATCGAGGGGAGGAGGGTAGTACGTCATGTATATGTGTGTGTAGGGTGTACTCATTTAACTGTATCGAGGGGAGGAGGGTAGTACGTCATGTATATGTGTGTAGGGTGTACTCATTTAACTGTATCGAGGGGAGGAGGGTAGTACGTCATGTATATGTGTGTGTAGGGTGTACTCATTTAACTGTATCGAGGGGAGGAGGGTAGTACGTCATGTATATGTGTGTGTAGGGTGTACTCATTTAACTGTATCGAGGGGAGGAGGGTAGTACGTCATGTATATGTGTGTGTAGGGTGTACTCATTTAACTGTATCGAGGGGAGGAGGGTAGTACGTCATGTATATGTGTGTAGGGTGTACTCATTTAACTGTATCGAGGGGAGGAGGGTAGTACGTCATGTATATGTGTGTGTAGGGTGTACTCATTTAACTGTATCGAGGGGAGGAGGGTAGTACGTCATGTATATGTGTGTGTAGGGTGTACTCATTTAACTGTATCGTGGGGAGGAGGGTAGTACGTCATGTATATGTGTGTAGGGAGTACTCATTTAACTGTATCGAGGGGAGGAGGGTAGTACGTCATGTATATGTGTGTAGGGAGTACTCATTTAACTGTATCGAGGGGAGGAGGGTAGTACGTCATGTATATATGTGTAGGGAGTACCGATGTAACATCTGTTTCTGCAATTTTTAGATAAGACATTGGAACTGTACAAGTATCAAAAGAAAGGTTTGACGATGCAGGGGCGGATCCAGGATTTCAAGTTAGGGGGGGGGGGCGCACTTAAAAAAATTGCGCCGAGCCGAGGGAAGCGCGAAATTTTTTATGTATTTCGTGTGAAAAATCACGATTTTACGCCAACAAAACACCTTTTTTTCAATTTGGGGGGGCGCACCGCCCCCCGCTGGATCCGCCTCTGCGATGTCTAAGGCAAGTAATCAGAAATCATAATTCGATCTGCGGGAAGTACAGACATTAAGACGATCAAAAGAAAAAAATGACAAAACAGATAAGAAAGGTTTACACAACAGTTGAATAAGAGAAAAGTGAAAAAGAAGTAAATCTCAAAGATAACTGAATGTAGAAATCATATAAATTAGCCGACAATAACCTTTAGTAACGAACCGAAACAATACATAATGTGATTGGATCATAATTATAATTCAAGAAGCTTATAAATGATTTGCAGAGAAATCAATGTTCCTTTATAATATCCGTACTAATTGCCAGACAATGAAATTCCCTGATCAAATAATCTCATTATTGGACATTGAAACGAATCATAACTTGTTCCCATTTATAACGCAACTGTGGTATTTACGTCATGATCTTACATCAGATTTTCTAATTAAATAAAATAAGGGTACAGATTCATATGATGTCTTGAATTTTCATACAAATTATCATTAGAATATAAGGGGCCATCGTAGTCGTGTTAGTATATTAGTTTGATTTACAATTACCTATCACCACTAACGTTGTGAGTTCGAATCCTCCTCATGGCGAGGTGTACGCGATACAACGTTATGTGTTATTAAAGTTTGTCAGTGCCTCAGATCGATGGCTTTCTCTGGACACTCTGGTTTTCTCAACCATTAAAGCTGCCCCTTACAATATACTGAAATATTGCTGTAAGTGGCGCTAAACAGCATACACATAATCATATAAGAAGGCGAGTATTTTCTTAGTAAGTGGAAATAACAAAAGAAATCATCACAATAAGTGAAAAAGTTAATTGAACTGTGTTGGCTATTACTTTGTTGTTTTCCCTAACAAAGTACATTTATCTTCAGAAACTAGATACTAAGTGGACGAATAATCCTATCTCCAGTGTCCCCATATCTTTAAGTAATACTCTTTCTTTTGTCTTTTAACATATACAACCAGTAAACATAGTACAGTAGTGTATTAATCCCCTTCCCCTCCATCCCTAGAGCAATTAAAGATATGCGTTTCAAAATTAAAGTTTTATGTTCAAAAGTTAATTTGAGTATATTTCAGAATATCGTTTTGTTGATAATAATTTACTTATCCAGTAACACATTGTTCATTTGCAAAAACCGGGCATCTTAATTTGGAATGAAAACATTTTTGTTTTCTGATTTTGCTTATACATTTTAGCATGGTGAATACATCTTATTGCTAGATCTGGGTAGCTGCAACAACCATTTTATTTTTAAAGAATTACACACTGATTAGGTATGTAGTGAACGCGAAAAAAAATCTGAAAATACAAATTGTGAATTTCCTTGGTAAGCGAACTTTAACAAGCTGTACTTCGATTATTTCAGTGGTGACGGTATAATTACTAAGCATGTCTAATTGACACGCTAAGTTAGATAGATCGTAGTAATGCAGCGCTACTTCATTCCAGTAAGAATGATTTAGTCAATCTTTATGAACCTTAATTGCATTACAAAATAGATTTTTCTTGAGCGTTGTTGTTTGTCTAGCTATTTGTAAGAAATTGATCACGGAATTAATTACAAACAACATCAACAAGCTGAAGGAGAGAACAAAATAAGCTAGATATGTGTAACATTGTAGTTCCCATTTTCTGCAAACGAGGTTACCTTCGTGGCCGAGGGGCCGTCCTAGTCGTAATCATATGGTAATTGGACTTACAACTACCTATGAAATCAGTGCCTATCACACTAAAGTTAAGAGTTTGAACCCCGCTCATGGCGCTGTGTACTCGAGTATGTGATAAAGTCTGTTAATGTCTTACGATGGTTTCCGTTTCCTCCACCAATAAAACTGATTGTCATGATATATTGTTGAATGTGGCGTTAAGCACCTTAACCCTAACCTCTTCGTGGCCGCGGTCGCATGGTAGTTAGATTCACATATTCCTATTTGATCAGTGTTCATTCTCACTATTATTGTGAGTTCGATTCCCACACATGGCGAGGTGTACTCGATACAACGAATTGTCAGTGACATTCGACGATTGGGTGCTTTCCTGTGGATGTCCGGATTTCCTACACCAATAAAACTGACCTCCACGATAAAACGACGCCAAACACACAAAAACTCATTTGATTGAATTTATGCTAAAGTCATAGACAATTATTAAAATACAGTATGAATTTTGTTTGCGCATGTATGTGATATCATTAGTACATAATTTCTAAAGCTAAATATGTTTACAAATTACATCAAAACCATTACTTTACAAAATGTCATGGGGATATGCAATATGGTACATGTGAACAAATAAAGAAGCTATCAAATAATTTAAATGCTCTTTATAAACATTTCAAATTTGGCTATTTTCTATTGCCATCGCCTTAGGTAGGCAAACATGCAAAGGAAAACAAAGCAATAAGTAAATGTCAGGAAATTGACAGAAACTTGTAAACTGTTATTACCAATTACTTAATGAAATTATTCAGCTATGCTATACATTAATGCATATGGGCACCGTATTGTGTGCAACATGACATTATTATGAAAAGAACGTTTAAACAGTCTTGGTCAATAATTCCATCAATATCCCCCCAAAAAAAAATAATTCTAAACTCAACACCAAGTACATACAAAATTACCACGAAAATGACGTTGAAAAATGGGACAGGCACAAATGTAGCGGGGTTAAGCTGGTTATTTCGATGCCAACCTTGTTCTCTTGTTCCCCCGGTGATACATATATAAATAAACGATAAAAACGCCTGCGCAGAATCGCGTCCGCATGTATTCAATGCACGAAGTGTATCAAACACCAAAATTGCTTGAACTACATATTCACATTTTCATATTCGGTTTTCCTGTCATTTTACTTTTCGTTTGTCTTGATAAATTTTATCAGGGTTAATTTGTTTAACATGAGTAACACGACGGCTTCCACTAATGGAGCAGGAACTATCTACCTTTCCAGAGAGCCCCGGGTATTTTGTTGCTCAATCTTTAGTGTTATGTGTAGTGCTTTGCACATCGTTGTTTGACCATTTGACATTTTTCTGTTGGCCATTGTATTGTCTGTCCTTCGATTTATGCTTCTGATTACCCCTTTGGTATCTTCTGATTAACCCTTTAGTATCTTCTGGTTACCCCTTTAGTATCTTCTGATTACCCCTTTAGTATCTTCTGGTTACCCCTTTAGTATCTTCTGGTTACCCCTTTAGTATCTTCTGATTAACCCTTTAGTATCTTCTGGTTACCCCTTTAGTATCTTCTGGTTACCCCTTTAGTATCTTCTGGTTACCCCTTTAGTATCTTTTGATTAACCCTTTGGTATCTTTTGATTACCCCTTTAGTATCTTCTGGTTACTCCTTTAGTATCTTCTGATTACCCCTTTAGTATCTTCTGATTAACCCTTTAGTATCTTCTGGTTACCCCTTTAGTATCTTCTGATTACCCCTTTAGTATCTTTTGATTAACCCTTTGGTATCTTCTGATTACCCCTTTAGTATCTTCTGGTTACCCCTTTAGTATCTTCTGGTTACCCCTTTAGTATCTTCTGATTAACCCTTTAGTATCTTCTGGTTACCCCTTTAGTATCTTCTGGTTACCCCTTTAGTATCTTCTGATTACCCCTTTAGTATCTTCTGGTTACCCCTTTAGTTTCTTCTGATTACCCCTTTAGTATCTTCTGATTAACACTTTAGTATCTTTTGATTAACCCTTTGGTATCTTCTGATTACCCCTTTAGTATCTTCTGGTTACCCCTATTGTATCTTCTGGTTACCCCTTTAGTATCTTCTGGTTACCCCTTTAGTATCTTTTGATTAACCCTTTGGTATCTTCTGATTACCCCTTTAGTATCTTCTGGTTACCCCTTTAGTATCTTCTGGTTACCCCTTTAGTATCTTCTGATTAACTCTTTAGTATCTTCTGGTTACCCCTTTAGTATCTTCTGATTACCCCTTTAGTATCTTCTGGTTACCCCTTTAGTATCTTCTGGTTACCCCTTTAGTATCTTCTGATTAACCCTTTAGTATCTTCTGGTTACCCCTTTAGTATCTTCTGATTACCCCTTTGGTAACTTCTGATTACCCTTTTAGTATCTTCTGGTTACCCCTTTAGTATCTTCTGCTTACCCTTTAGTTTCTTCTGATTAACCCTTTGGTATCTTCTGATTAACCCTTTGGTATCTTCTGATTACCCCTTTAGTATCTTCTGGTCACCCCTTTAGTATCTTCTGGTTACCCCTTTAGTATCTTCTGATTAACCCTTTAGTATCTTCTGGTTACCCCTTTAGTATCTTCTTGTTACCCCTTTAGTAACTTCTGGTTACCCCTTTATTATCTTTTGATTAACCCTTTGGTATCTTCTGATTACCCCTTTAGTATCATCTGGTTACCCCTTTAGTATCTTCTGGTTACTCCTTTAGTATCTTCTGATTAACCCTTTAGTATCTTCTGGTTACCCCTTTAGTATCTTCTGGTTACCCCTTTAGTATCTTCTGGTTACCCCTTTAGTATCTTCTGATTACCCCTTTAATATCTTCTGGTTACCCCTTTAGTATCTTCTGGTTACCCCTTTAGTATCTTCTGATTAACCCTTTAGTATCTTCTGGTTACCCCTTTAGTATCTTCTGATTACCCCTTTAGTATCTTCTGATTAACACTTTAGTATCTTCTGGTTACCCCTTTAGTATCTTCTGATTACCCCTTTGGTATCTTCTGATTACCCCTTTAGTATCTTCTGGTTACCCCTTTAGTTTCTTCTGATTAACCCTTTGGTAACTTCTGATTAACCCTTTAGTTTCTTCTGATTACCCCTTTAGTATCTTCTGATTACCCCTTTAGTATCTTCTGATTACCCCTTTAGTATCTTCTGATTAACCCTTTAGTATCTTCTGATTACCCCTTTAGTATCTTCTGATTAACCCTTTAGTATCTTTTGATTAACCCTTTGGTATCTTCTGATTACCCCTTTTGTATCTTCTGATTACCCCTTTAGTATCTTCTGATTACCTCTTTAGTATCTTCTGATTAACCCTTTAGTATCTTCTGATTACCCCTTTAGTATCTTCTGATTAACCCTTTAGTATCTTTTGATTAACCCTTTAGTATCTTTTGATTACCCCTTTAGTATCTTCTGGTTACCCCTTTAGTATCTTCTGGTTACCCTTTAATTTCTTCTGATTAACCCTTTGGTATCTTCTGATTAACCCTTTAGTTTCTTCTGATTACCCCTTTAGTATCTTCTGATTAACCCTTTATTATCTTCTGATTACCCCTTTAGTATCTTCTGATTAACCCTTTAGTATCTTTTGATTAACCCTTTGGTATCTTCTGGTTGCCCCTTTAGTATCTTCTGATTAACCCTTTAGTATCTTCTGGTTACCCTTTAAGTTTCTTCTGATTACCCCTTTGATATCTTCTGATTACCCCTTTGGTATCTTCTGATTAACCCTTTAGTATCTTCTGGTTACCCCTTTAGTATCTTCTGATTATCCGTTTAGTATCTTCTGATTAACCCTTTAGTATCTTCTGGTTACCCTTTAGTATCTTCTGATTGCCCCTTTAGTATCTTCTGATTGCTCCTTTGGTATCTTCTGATTAACCCATTAGTATCTTCTGATTACCCGTTTGGTATCTACTGATTACCCCTTTGGTATCTTCTGATTACCCCTTTGGTATCTTCTGATTACCTCTTTAGCATCTTGTGATTACCCTTTTGGTATCTTCTGATTAACCCTTTAGTATCTTCTGATTAACCCTTTAGTATCTTTTGATTACCCCTTTGGTATCTTCTGATTACCCCTTTGGTATCTTCTGATTACTCCTTTAGTATCTTCTGATTACCCCTTTGGTATCTTCTAATTACCCCTTTGGTATCTTCTGATTAACTCTTTAGTATCTTCAAGTGTTTCTAATTTCAACCTAAAATGGTTGGATGTGTCTTTTCAGGTCAAATTCCGTTTGTACCTAATATTCTTCTATATTTAAGAGTACATACGACCTCATGATTACATACCTGTATGGCACATTATTTTATATTCTTCTATATTTAAGAGTACATACGACCTCATGATTACATACCTGTATGGCACATTATTTTATATTCTTCTATATTTAAGAGTACATACGACCTCATGATTACATACCTGTATGGCACATTATTTTACTGCTTCGACATAAAAAATCACATGTGTTTTCTGCTTCTTTGTTTGCCTCTTGAATTTGTATAAACACAGCCTCATACTGGGGTTGCTGATCGGCATTTTGAGCTGTTCGCCAATCAATTGACGTCTTACATAGCTGTTTTTCGTCATCATATGACTGTAAATTAAATGCAATAAACATTGTATTTATGGAATTTTCATATTATAAGAAATGTATATCACGTGACATATAGCATGAAAACAAGGGAAATATCTGACATGACAGTAACAATGGACCATGTCAATAGATACAACTGTATCAGGCTCTGTCCTTATTTTAATATTCAGTAGGGTATTGTTCCTTAAACAATATTTCGAAATTCGAGTTTTCTGTCATAAAGTTTGAAAATTTCATTTTAAATCTTATTTCAAATGTTAAATATATTTGATAAATTAAAATTTGTGGTTTGCGTCTTCCAGTAATTTGTGTACAAAACTTTTATTATTTGTAGATTATGAAGACATTTAATTGTTGTAATTATTTGATGGTACATTAAATCGTGATTGTCCATGAACTACTTAGTATTAATATTAAGCTGATGATATTATTTTAGATCCTATTTTATGATAATAAACCACTCTTGATTCTAACAGAAAAGTACTGTGAATCTGTTATTGTTAATATGCTGCGTAGTAAAGTCAGATGTGTGGTCATAATCACGCGTATCCTACATGACTACTTAACTGTTATATTTATATCATTACCTAGTAGATCAGGAACTGCTTATCCTTCCGGAGCACTCTAATTTATCCCCGTTTTTGTGAGACTCGTGTTGCTTAATCTTTAGTTTTCTGTGTAGTGATTTGTTTATCTTTTTTATCCTTTTTCTTTTGGTCATTGTATTGTCTGTCCTTCGAATTACGACTTCTGATTACCCCTTTTGTGCATTCAAACTTTCCTTAATGAAAGCTATTTTATATATTGACATCTAGTTTCGAAAACTGATAACAAAATGAACAACGAGAACAGTTTCACACTTAAATATATATCAACCTGAAATGAATAAAATAAAGAATGAGAAATCTGATACAAAATACAAAAACAATTTGTCATTTCCTATCCATCGTGTGTCCTTCATTCATTCATTTTTCATTTGAGCTTCTTTATCATAATAACACTAGGTTAATGGTACTTCCATCAATGACAACACAACAACTGTATTTTCTAATATCATCTATTAGCATCAGTACCCAATCCGATATAGCTTATGTAATACAGTCAAACTTGTCTATTCGGTCACCTGTATTAAGCAATCACCTCTAGTTAAAGGTCACATTTTCTTGTCCTGTCATAGCATATGAATTGAACATCTTCTAAGAGGTCACCTGTTTTAACATACCACTTTTCTTTGTACCAAAGATGACCTCTTAATACAGGTTTGACTGTACTTCAATATCATCGATTAGCATTAGATACAGTTTGTGAAATAATATCATTTTGTGCACCAATAAGTGCACATTCACATATACAACTTTCATAACATTACGTCTAATTACGTGGAGTACAATCCATTTCCTCTATAGATGGCGAAGTCTATCTTATACAACATAGTTAATTAGAATCAAACACATCTTACATAAGATATAATTAATTGCCGATACAGAACATTCAATATCCATTGGGTAATTTGTTCAAGGATACCATCTAACTAAACCGTAGTCATCTCTCAAAATATTTTATGGATGTTATCAGTAATTAGTCGGACTTGATGGGATTTACGAGATTCATTTGCTCGAATACATGTTCCTGATAAACAACAAGAAACTTTTATCCTTTAACATGATTTCTACTTAAGGCAAATTGTGTAAATTATCTGCCCTTAGACATTGTGCAAACATCAATCAATCCCGGTTTTGAATAACAGCAGTATATTTGGCTTGAATTGGACACCCCTTCCAAATTTCGCCAATGTTCAAAATCTGGTCCCTAACTTCAGATTTGGGAACTAAAACACATCGGAAATGCCTAAGCGATTGTCCCATGCCCCATTCAACAACGCCAATATAGTCATACCCTGTCACTTCTCCCCTGTCTACATAATACGGAGTGCCCACCACAAGTAATCATTGCAGTTATTGAAATGACTATCTCAGCTTCACCTGATTACGAGATCCAAGCCCTCAATTGCATGTAGTACCACCCTAGTTAGATTGAAAAGTGACACACAACGAGATAATATGGAAATACGAAAATCAAAATACAACATTGAAGCGCACACACATACATCATGCAAATCCTTAAATATTGTTCATGTTTCCATAGTTAGACGTATATATTTACAGTATATTGGAGATTGCTTCCGTTCTACGACCATATATCTCTATATAAAACTGAGAAATATCATTTGTGACGCGTAAAGTCTAAGGCATTTTATTTATTTGGTATATAACGTCTTCATTCCTCCGTAATAAAGTCGTCAACAACGGCAGAAACAATTAACCAGAAACACCATGACAGATATAGTATTGCATATCGCCATTAAACTTCAATATATTGAGACCGTGTTTAGATGGAAATTTCATGATGGTTTACCGACCGACCATTTCAGATTATTGCACAGAAATTACAGGATATCGTGAATTGTCTTGTAGAACTGCAATTCAGCTTCATAGTGGTTGATAAGGCCATCAAATAATCCATATTTGATCGGAATGTCGTCTAATCTTGCAGTAGTAAAAAAGCAGACAATTACAAACTGCTATGGACAAACAATTGGAAAACGGTCAGTATATCAAATAAACACTGTCAAATGTACAACATTATATATTTTTATACCACTCTTGACAAATCAATTTTTCTGTTTCTATGCAGTTAGGATGTATATTATTCTCTTTAATTGGTTTATTGGATTTGATTGGCTACAATCGTCCTTACATCAGTGTCAGGCACTGGCTTTATTTACTATTGTCGCTGCATGATTAACGAGAAAAAGTGGAATACTTGCCTGTGTGTAATTACTTAAGATGAAAAAAAAAGTACGTTTGTGGCCAAAAATATAGAAGTACTGTATCACGACAAGAACAAGATCATATACAATTCTTAAACCTGTCTGCTTAACAACGCCATTATGTCGTGGTCACGTTTGTGATCAAAGATTTGTGATGAAAGGCGTACGTGATTGTTCGTTTCGTTGATATTGGTAGAATTGTTGACTATCACTGTATTTTATCACAACAAGAACAAGGTCATATACAATTATTAAACCTGTCTGATTAACAACGCCATATGTCATTATATCTTTTGTGATCAAAGATTTGAGGTGAAAGGCGTACGTGATTGTTCGTTTCGTTGATATTTGCGGAATTGTTGACTATCTCTATTTAAGCTTTATTTCATAATAACTGTAGCTAACCATATATGTCGTAGACAGTTTTGCGTTCAGTGAGTTAAGATGAGAGGCGATTGTTCGTTTTGTTGATATTGGTGAGAAATTTGACTATAACCGTTTCAACTTTCTTTTCATTATCAATCTTATACAAATTATATGGAGTCTTCATTAGTTTTAGCTTAAGGAAATTTGGCAGTTTTCCAACCATATCCATCACGAGAACATGGTAAAGATGTTACTTGGGTTTGTAAATTACAAAAAGGGTACACTCGATTCACAGCCGCAAGTGATAAAGTTTACCAGTTGCTTGCCCATGGTCGGTGGTTCTCTCCGGCTTCTTCCACCACTAAACTGGTCACCATGATATAGCTGAAATATTGCTGAAAGTGGCGTTAAACACCAAAAATAATCAAAAAATTCAATGTTATTTGGGCTTGGGCTTTGGACGTGTATCTTGAAATTCACTAGTACAAAGGGGGTGATAATTTATACTCAATATATTGATTGCACCTAATCACCAATAACCACAAACTATTCCTCGTTGGAATAAGCACCATGTCTTTCGATCCGACATTCTTGTGTACTGCCGGCCGAAAATATGTCTGTGCTAAATGACAACGTGCCTGGTTGTTTCTGTGAGCTATCACTTTTTTAAATCAAACACAGCGGCTTTGGTTTTGACAGACAACAACATGTCATCAGTCAAAATGTAACTTGCTCTCGTCATGATATAGACGAATGAAAAGCTCACTTAACCTTAGACAACACAACTCTCTCAATATTCTTAATCTTATTGATGTAAAAGAAAGAATATCTCTAAAAACAAAACCTGACTATATCAACATCCATATTCTAATAATTTGTCAAAAGAAAGTTTAAACAGTAATGAGCACCAATACCATCAATAAACAAAACAATAAAAAACCTCTAAACTGTGATTGTTAACAATTTCACCAATATAAAAAAATCGAACAACCACATCTAACCTGAAATCAGCGAGGGACTGTCGTGGCTGTGGTCGTATAGTAGTTGCATTTACAACTACCGGTGCAATCAGTGCCTATATCTACTAAAGTTGTTAGTTCCAATCCCACTCATAGCGAGTGGTACTCGATACTACATTATGTGAAAAAGTTTGTCAGTGACTTGCGACAGGTCAGTGGATTGTTGCGGATACTCCGGTTCCCCTCCACCAATAAAACTGACCGCAACAATATGACTGAAATATTGTTGAAAGTGGCATTAATCATCATCGCAGTTCCCTTAAAATCATTGACCATGACATGGCATTTGAAATTCAGGACTGACTTTGGGCAGGAACATACATGTGGTGGAGCTTAATTCATTAAAAGTGATACCCCAACCCTGCCATTCTTTATAATTGGATCTCCAACGACTAAGCATATAAACGAACAACACAAAACCTGCACATATTCGCATGCACTCAAACTCACTACACACTATTGGCTTCACAACAGTTAATCAACATGTATGTTTCATACCTGTTAACCTCTGGGAACTGCTAGGGGGAGATCTCCCCCTATCAACTCTTCTAAGGGGGAGATTTTGTGCGTCGCCTTTAAACGCACAAAATTGTACCTTGTAGTTGCATACATGTGATAGAGTTGCTATGCTACAACTGGAGATTTGTAAATTTTTGGCTAGAGATTTGGTCTCATAACTGGAGATTTTTTATCGATGTATTTGATGCATGTTTTTATTGTTAATTGATGTTTTCTTTTTGTTTGTTTCAGTATTGAACCAACTGCATCCCATTTCAAAATATATTGTTTACATTTCTGTCTTATTAGTAGTGTTTCATATGATGAATGAAGGATAAAAACTGTATTTATAATTTATTCATAATCATAAGGTTATAACAAAGCAATAACAATGAAGACAGAATGCTCTGAACAATAAAGTCATAGAGCACTAAAATCAAAGTCACTTTGCTGCTGGTGCGTTGGGTGATAGCATACGTTTTGGCATTTTTGTGGTGTATCAATTCAATCCTGGAACTTAGTCCTTAAATAATACTTTGATCGGCTTTGGTCCCAAACAAGCCATAACAACTCAATCCGAGATGAATTCATTGCACGTTTGATCGAAATAAGAAGTTTTCCTCGGCATCAAAGGTTGTCCGACTCCTATTTGCACAACGGTTTATAACTATTTTTAATTGCCGCTATCACACTTCTAATCATCTAAGTGTGTGCCACAAACCCACTTCCTTATACCCAATTAACTGTCAATAAGTGGATAATTGTTGTATAATCATCAACACCTTAATTAATCTCCATGACCCAATTTACCTGTAAAGGTGTCAAACACATCAATAACCGGATATCATTTAAACACCTTTACCATTCGTATCTCTCGGCGTTTTTCATCAGCGCGGGAGTTCCAAATAGGGAATTTCCAGAAATATTGATCGCAAAATGTAGGTCAAGATTTTATTGTACTTGATTTTTTTGTTGGGGGGAGGTCGTGCGGGAGGAAAATGTGTGTGCGGGAGATTAATGTCTCCCGCGCATGAGACCCAGTCCATGCGGGAGATAAGGCTCTTACGCGGGAGACTCCCACGAAAAGGGGGAGGGTTAACAGGTATGATGTTTGACTATATAAGAAAAAAAGAACCGGTGTTTAGATCTTATGTTTCATAACATCATATCAATATTCAATCACGTTTGAATCTACAATAAATGACGAATAGTTATATTTATTTTTTATCATTAGTTCCAGATCAAAAACTAATCGATGGTAACTTTGTTTTGGTAAAAAAAAAAACCAATTTAATAATGTATTTGTTTTTCTTTTATTTATCTTAAAGCGGCATTAGCTACGATTTTGACCAAAAAAAATATATGTTTTGGAAATTGGTAAATAGCTTTAAAATGATAAAATAAAGGTAAATATTTCACATTAAACAGCTTATCGTATCACTTTTCGCCTTTTGAGAACGAAAATTACCATCGATTTGTTATTTCCTTGCAAGCAAATAATTTGACCTCGCTTTCTCCGTATGCAACTGACCTTACTAGTGACAGGTAAAAACGAATAATTTGTATTTTGTCGCTTATTAACTGCAAACTCGCATGGTTCTTTGTCCGTAATTAACGCCGACTAAAAGCAGATTCACAGAAAATAAGAAATAAGTGCATTGTTGTACTGATTTAATGACAATTCGGCAAACTCCGTAAGCAATACCGATAATTAATAAGATGGCATCCATTTCTTGGGATCTCAAAACACGAGCAGTTGTACCTATTTTTCCCGATGCTCGTACATTTCATAACATTTATAAGTTACAGAAACACACTTTATTAAGGCATCAATCATATCTGATAGTCTTTATGGGTAAACAATTTTACGATTTTGGCAGATAATGCCCCTTTAAATAGATCAGATATCGTGACAAACACCTTCAGACAAACACCACAAACAATATGAAAGATGTGATTTAAATTATATTAAAGTCTAATCAATCATTCAACCTTAACTAAAATAGAATCAACTTACATTGAACCATTGCATGAAAGTATACAATTATTTGTCCGTTTATCATCTGTTGTTTTTCTTTTGTTTGTTTTTTTATTCCGGAAGTACATTAACAATAACAATGAAAAGAATAACAACTTCCGGTAAATAAATATTTGTGTCTGTATTTGAGCATATTTCATTCTCGTGAGAATGGTCGGTTCTTATATTAGACATACAATGAATATTATAGTATCAGCGTTATAATCTTTTGACTTTGAACGTACCCGGTCAAGGTTATTTCAGAAACGCACCGAATTATATATCTACGTGTTTTGTTTATAATTCTATCGATTTGATTTAATTGATTTGATTTATTGTGTTTAACCCCACTTTCAGCAATATTTCAGCTATATCATGGCGACCAGTTTTAGTGGTGGAAGAAGCCGGATAACACTGAGAGAACCACCGACCATGGGCAAACAACTGGTAAACTTTATCACTTGCGGCTGCGAGTCGAGTTCACCCTTTTTTGTAATTTATCGAAAATAGTCAAATCTCTCTAAACCGAACCATAAATAAAACGGAATCTTGTATAAACCTAACTTTAAATAAATTCACAGTGCAGGAAATATATGTTAATTTAACCTGTATAAACCGAACACCTGTCTATTCCGAACATAAACGTTGGTCTCAAGGATGATGGGTTAAGACAGGTGTCACTGTACGTAAATAACACGTTAGACTTTAATAAAATCGTAGGTATCAAATTTATTGCACACGACGCCTTCACCAGGTACGCTCTAAAGAAATTATCAAAGATTAATAATCAGTCGAATTATTCAGTGACTATTATACACCTATTTAGCGATCATGATAACAACGGCAAATGTATCCTCCTGAGACACCAATTATTTCACGACGAAGAGTTGTATTATATCAAACCTAGGAAATCTGAAAAAAATATGACCATTAAAAAAGACACAAATAGAACTTCTTAAAGTAATATGTAAAAGTATCAACAATAAATTTGTGTTTAGTACAACAATTGTAACCAGTTTAAAGAAATCAAAATCATTCAATATTTTACCAAAATACATCAGCAGTGGCAATTTTATGGTCTGGTAAATATATATTGGTATACTTCATGGTTCTAGGTATAATTATATTAAAACCATAAAGACCCGAGAAATAAAAAGTGCGGGAAAAGGTATGCTGTTGGAAGACTATTTGCCAAAATATTCATTGATATTATTTCCCTAGGGGCAATATTCATTGAAACTATAAATAAACGTTAGAGAATACTGACGGAGCAAACACAATTGGACAATCCAGAGAATCTGGCAACATAGGGTACACAAGACGAGGAAAAACTAAACAAAAACACAACTAAATATAAAAGATTCACAATTTGATTTGTATGTGACAAAACACTCACTCTATCTCTAATAGGTTTTCTATAGAAAATATATACGGAGGTATAACAATACTTAATGACGTCATCAATTGAAGTCAAACGTCCACCTTATCCAAACTTCGAAAGTTTTACGGTCTGCAGTAAAACTTGGTTAACCTTTATGGAATATCTGTGTCACACATGAACACGGATATGTTCCGTCTGTCGTAATCACAATTCAATCTTTTCTCCATGCATGACTTATCGCTGTCACGCATGAACACGGATATGTTCCGTCTGTCGTAATCACAATTCAATCTTTTCTCCATGCATGGCTTATCGCTGTCACGCATGAACACGGATATGTTCCGTCTGTCGTAATCACAATTCAATCTTTTCTCCATGCATGACTTAGCGCAGGGTTTGTAACAAGAGTAAAAGACTATTGGAGCAGAAATTGCTTACCTTACCGGTACAAATAAGTTCATCCTCGGTTTTGAGTGGGGTTCGTGCTGTTAAATCTTTAGTTTTCTATGTTTTGTAGATCATTGTTTGTCCTTTTGTGTTTTTTCATTTGGTCATTGTATTGTGTGTCTTTCGATGTACGGCTTCTGATTACCTCTTACGTATCCTCAAACTTTTCTCATCATACAAAATTACAATTATCAATGCGATAGTATTCTTATTCCGGATGTTGTTTTATTACATCCTGGTTCATTCAAGTGCTTAATATTTATTATAGTTTGTCTTCGTTTATCGTTATAATAAGATTCTTTTTAGATAATTATTGTCAGTTTATTGTCATGGACACCACCAATTAGGCATCTTCCAAAGACGAAGTCCATTTGTTCACACAATTTTCATAGGTCAATGCCATTTATCAATTTTGTCATTTCAATTGTTTCTACATAGCGACTTAAGGACTCGAATGGTTACGTGTTCCGTAATCTTTGATGCATAAAAAAAACACACTATTTATCAGGGCCGTCGTGATCGTATGGTAGTTGGATTTATAACTACCTGTGCAACCAGTGCCTATGATCATCAACGTTGTGAGTTCGAATCCCGTTTTGGCGAGGTGTACTCGAAACATTATTATGTATATAGTGATAAAGTTTTTCAGTGACTTGCGGCAGGTCGGTGGTTTTCTCCGTGCATTCTGGTTTCCTCCACTGGGTTAAACTAGTATTATTGGCACAGAACTACCGGAAAGTTATTGATTTATAGTGTGGGGACAGAAATTATTGTATTTCACTAAAGATAGTAAAATAACTGTATACGTGATTTTTATTTATTTATGTTCTTCTTTGATTTTACGGATTCTGATTACCCCTTTGGTATCTTCGAACTCTTCTTACTGAAAATAATAATGTAAGCTTATAACATAGAATTTATTTAGACCTTTAAACACATTATTGGGGGGGGGGGGGGTGGCATGATAACAGCAGCCCGGTACCGACGATAGATTAGCTAGAATCATTTACAATGAAATTTTAAACTTTACCCCTTTTATTGAACGTGATGGAAGTGGAGACGATACTTATCACAAATTTGATAGTAAAACATTTTCTGAAAATTCAAACTTTACTTTTCGTACTAAGCTTTATGCATTTGGAGGAGACAAATAAAATAGGAAAACCAATAATAATTAAAGTCATTCAGATGACTTTTATTTGCCATTAATGGCGTCTTAAATAGTCACATGTAGAAAAGACGATACATCGTCTGCTTCATAACTTACAAAAATACATTTGAACACGCATTTACTATTGCAGTATTAATTTGCTAAAAATAACATTTAAAATATAAAAGTATAAAATAAAATGAAAACCGAGAAGAAACAGTCAGATTATCAAAATCGAAGAAAAAGACCAAAGCGATATCCTTAACACATATATTAATGACCGTTCATTTTCCTGGCTTGGTACAGGCACTTCCATAAGTGGCGGTGTTAAAAATACTTTTATGGGCCCAAATCACTCCGTTACGATAAATGTATGCTGAACATTGAACATTGTCCTCAACCAATTATTTCTGTCGAACTTACCCCTTTTTTGAAGAATCGTGGCATTTCTAAAATTTCTTGATTGTCCACGTTGCGTTGTTGTAGCGACGAATACTAGTAGTAAGAAATTACTACGATGAAATAAGACATGAATTAAGTTCACATTGATACCATCTGTTTCAGTAACATCTGTCGGCGTACTATCGATACACTATTTATTTACACGTTTTTCTGTGTGAGGATCGCATTGATAAAATTAATGTCAAAAGATTATAGCTTGGGAAAATGGGATTAGGATAAAAAAGAATAATTATCCCTTTTCAAAAATAAAAAAATGCGGGGAAGGTACAATTGTAAAGGTCATGCAAGGTCAAAGAAGATCTAAATTTTTTTTACAACAGCAGCCCTCAACAATACACGGATTTGTTGTTGTTTAATGAAAACTATTTATATATTGAATTGAAATATATATAAACAATATGTCTAGTAAAAAGGTGTCACTAGGATGGGTTTACGTATATATATCTTTTGATTGTTACATGGAATTGATAAGGTTGGGCGATTTTACAAAGAACGACCACTCATTACAATCTGTTGCAATTACGTAGCGTGTTATACTCTAAAAAGGATGCATATTAATCCCCTCTTATAATGCCATCCATTCTGCAATGAAACTGTGATCTCATAAGAAAGCTGGTCTGTCTTCAGGGGCACAATACAGATAGTAGCAGTGTACTATCTATAATCTGGCATGGTAAGAGGGGTGGCCTTTGGTGGGAGAAGCAGTACCCATTTACGTGTCTTTAATATGACGTCCTTGAATAAATACCCACTAAAACTGGCTGCCAAAAATTGCAATAATTTTTCGTATGGTTTGTAACAGCAAATTCAGACTTGAAGTCAGCCAACCGTGGCAATAGTATAAATGTTCCTGTCACCTCTGGTAGACACGACCTCCGTGCTTATTGTTCAAAACTGATCAAGAAATATTTTATTGAAATGCACGATAGAGTTACAATAGTGTTTTTTTCTTAACTTTGTTTCTATTTAAAGATATACTGTGACTTATAAGAAACGGGAAAAGGGGTCCGTTTTCCTCTTTGTTTAGTTCTCTGTGTTGTGTTGTTGCTTTGTTTGTCTTTGTTCTACGTTGTGTACACAATGTTGCATGTGTCTCTGGATTGTCCATTCTGGATTGCCCCTTCGGTTTTTCTCTAACGTTTAGCTACAAAGCTTTATCCCGTGTTTTCATTTTTACTACGTATTTCATATCCCAGAAATAGCAATAACTAATGTCCTGATATTTCACACAGCGAACTGATTATAACCATGTCACTGTGATAAAATAAAACCAACCAATTAATTCTGTAAATTGAAAATTAAGAAATTGAACTATAAAAAAACATATCATGAATCGGGCTTCAGCCACAAAAACTTGTTCCATTACGCGACGTGCAATCAATTTTAATTATTTTTTAATTGGTAATGTGTCAATCAGTGCCTAGCAGACGACAGTGAGTGTAAATAATTCCGTCATTTCCGTAATGTGTCAATTTCCATAAGTAAAGAAAGCCTGCAGAGCATTGCAAGCTGATAAGAACCATATTAGGTAATCAGGTCACTCTACTAAACGTATATCTAACCCCGATATTGTTTATAGCTACAAGTGCAAGGTTATACTGCAAATGTGTTTTCTCGTACTGCAAATGAAATGAGCGTGTCTAAGCGTGGATTTACATGTTTTGAAGGATTCTGATTTTACATGTTTCCAGTTGCCTCGTATATTTTTTTCGAAATCTACAAAAGAGGTATTTAACGTGTTTCACACGTTACCCATTATGTCTCAAGATCAGGCATTCTGTAATATAACCTGACATCACCCCAACGAGTGTGTACCCACTACCCGCCACCTGATGATTTACTGAACATCTCTGTGGGATTAAGACCTGGAAACCTTCACCATGACACCACCCGCATCGAGTGTGTACCCACTACCCGCCACATGATGATTTACTGAACATCTCTGTGGGATTAAGACCTGGAAGCCTTCACCAGTACCCTACATTTTAGTTCTATAAATAAATCAGTCAATCAATCAATCCTTCAATCAATCATTATGTGATATTCAACTAAATATTTAAACAACTGTCATAACGCTAGAAATATCAAATATTTCAACAAAAAACGTTTTACAAATAAAATGAAGACGACAATCAAATGACACTTGTAGGCTTTTTACTGGACTACTTAATACCATAAAGACGTTACAGTCAGATAGCAGACTGTTGACTCAACGTGGCATTGGCAAATTAGTTTTATACTCAACAATCTTTATAATTTAGATTAGAATAGAACATATCAATAGATGGTTAGACATGATATCGTAAAAAAAACTATTTTATTGCGCATTTACATTTGGATTGTCGTACTTAAAAGATTTCTACTAATTGTTTACAAATTGAAACGTATTAATTTTGATGTTCAACGAGTTTTGTCATTAATAAAATTAAATTACAAGAGTATAATATCTTAATTTATGGAATGGAACAAATAGTAAATTAATTAAGATATTCGTCATTATATTTATTATTTTAAAGGGGCATTATCTGCCAAAATCGTAAATTTTTGTTACCCATAAAAACTATCAGATATGATTGATGCCTTAATAAAACGTGTTTCTGTAACTTATAAATGTTATGAAATGTACGCGCATCGGGGAAAAAAGGTGCAACACTCGTGTTTTGAGATTGATCAAGAAATGGACGCCATCTTATTAATTATCGGCATTGTTTACGGAGCTTGCCGAATCGTCAATAAATCAGTACAACAATGCACTTATTTCTTATTTTCTGTGAATCTGCTTTTAGTCGGCGTTAATTACGGACAAAGAACCATGCAAGTTTGCAGTTAATAAGCGACAAAATACAAATTATTCGTATTTACCTGTCACTAGTAAGGTCAGTTGCATACGGAGAAAGCGAGGTCAAATTATTTGCTTGCAAGGAAATCATAAATCGATGGTAATTTTAGTTCTCAAAAGGCGAAAAGTGATACGATAAGCTGTTTAATGTTAAATAATTACCTTTATTTCATCATTTTAAAGCTATTTACCAATTTCCAAAACATATAATATTTTGGGTCAAAATCGTAGCTAATGCCTCTTTAAGATTTAAAACAAGGGTTATCAATGGATTGATCAAATACAATTATTAATTTGCAGAAATGTTCACTAGATGGTTCTGTACAATAACGATAGAGGAATATATCACTAAGATATATCTGTATATGTATTGTCCCATGACGTGTCTATAATTAGCGTTATTACTGTTCCAGTTCCATAATACATGACTAATCGTAGAATTATGTGGATTGTTCATAGTAAACGACGACGAACTAGCACAAGTACCTGCCATATTTAATAAAAGATACATATAGTATCAAGAAGAGTTTGAAGATACCCAAGGGGTAATCAGAATCCGTATATCAAAGAAGAACAGACACTACAATGAAAAAGTAAAAAAAGGACAAACAACGATCTACAAAACATACACATAAAACTAAAGATCGAGGAACACGAACCCCACTGAAAACCGGGGGTGAACTCAGGTGCTCCGGAAGGGTAGGCAGTTCCTGCTCCATAATACCTCACCAGAGGCCGGAATAGAACTATCCAATGTTAAAGGCGATAGCATACTGTTTATATATGTGGATGTATACCAAGCATATTGGGATTGGATTCTATTTACCAGAAAAACCTGCCACATGTTGTCCATATCTCAAGCCAGAACCTGGATTTCCAACGCCATATGATGCGGCGAAATTGTTGACAATCAATTTTCATAAAATCATTAAATCAGTTGCACAGCGAGCTCCGCTATTAAGCTTTAATTTAGTATCGTCCAGTCCTTGTACATTTTTGATATGGTTCATTTACGTGTGTAACAATACACATTGCTACACTACATGATTCACTGATATGTTGGGAAGAACGACAAACATGTCATTTGAATAAAGTGAAATGTTGATGGATTTCTTTTTCCTTTGTCTCCAAATGACGCTTAGTGGAAAATCTCGATTGCTAACAAAGCTATGATCATAGTTTTGTTTATGAATCTATTTGGTAGCAACGTGTGTTGTATTAAATTCCCATCCTTTCCTTGTTCATGACTTATCATTAGACATTTGATGAAAGTAACACGGACGGGTACCACTAGTGGAGCAGGAACTGATTACCCTTCCGGAGCTCCCGAGTTCACCCTGTTGGTGTTGCTCAATCTTAGTGTTTTGTAGATCATTGTCTTTTGGCCAATGTACCATTGGTGATTTCCATGTATGTATATTCTCATAGTTGACGGGTGTCACTTGTGGAACAGCAGCCACTTTCTCGTTTCTCAAGCTTCAGTGTTTTATGAACCAATGCATGTCTTTTCATATATGCCATTTAATCTTCCGAGTTACATCTTCTGATTTCCTAATTGGTATCTTTAAACAATTATTTTTGCTTGTCAATACAGTTTGTATTTTTTAGCAAGAACATTTAAATTTGAAATTTAGACACTTCCACATGCTTATTTATATGACAAGATGTTATTGCTACAAATTTAATTATGAATGTTAAAATGTCAAAATAATGGATCAACGATATCGCAAAATGACCCCCCCCCCCACCCCCCACCCCCCTCACTCTCCGATCATTCCAAAACTCCAAAATGTATTCGAGAAATTGCAGAAACAGAGGCAAAATAGATACCTCTAACACACATTTACATGACTGTTAACATTTCTGGATTGGTACAGTGGCGGTGTTAAATCAGTTTCAAATAAGCAAAATATATATTTTTTTTACACATGTTTGATCCACCATTCTCAGAAATAACAGAATTTATAGTCCTTTGTAGCTTTATCGTTGTAATATACTAATATACCATGTATAACATAAACAACACAATTTACTACTGAATCAATATGATTCTGTCGACCATGTATTAGTAAAATAATCACGTTTAACCTTGGGCATTTGTTGACAGATAGGAGAATGTATTAGATGTAATTAATACTTACACTGACTTTACATCTAGACCTAACGTGATGTTCTCTTAATTATTGCCAGCTAGATGGAACACTGTAGATATGCACACTACATTCTAGTATAGCAATCGAATATATATCTATGGAATAACGGCAATTGTAACATGAATGAAGTCTTTTTACCTTTGATCTTTGTATGGTTGATTTGATTTATTGTGTTTAACGCCACTTTCAGCAATATCATGGCGACCAGTTTTAGTGGTGGAAGAAGCCGGAGTACCCGGAGAGAACCACCGACCATAGGCAAGCAACTGGTAAACTTTATCACTTGCGGATGCGAGTCGAGTGCACCTTTTTTGTAATTTACAAAGCCGGGCGCGAACCCACGCCGTATTGGTGATATGCTTGTATAAGTTGTTAGGTAATCCAACTACCTAAGTCATTGGGCCACCCGGGCCCTTCTTTTTATGGTTTGTATACCAGAATGTAAACAAGAGCAAAGAATTATGAAATAATACATGCAGATACGAGATATTACACACTTTAAATCTGGGCTGTAATTTTATTACACTCAGAAAGCCGTGCAATAATCAACAACCTAGATGTGATATTACACGGCTTCATGTTATAAATCATTTATACCACGGTTTTCCGAGTTAAACGGTTAAAAAATATCACGCTTCGCTTTCAATTGTTTAATCGTTTAACTCGGAACAACGTGTTATAAATATTACTTGTGAATGTTGGGAGAAACATTATCACCAATATAGAAGCGAGTCCGTAGGATAGCATGTAATACTAGAGATCGTCAGAACAAAAAGGCAACGGCATATATCGTTCGAAATCCAGATCCTGGGTTGGGACAGGTACAGCATGTGACACTAGTGATAATGTACCTTTAAATCAAAGAGACTAAAACAAAAAGACCATGATATATGTCGTTAGAAATCCAGGTCCTGGCTCGGGACATGTACAATTTGTTCAATTAATTTGTCATAATTTGTCAGAAACTTTATAGTTACTTTGAAACATGAAACAAAACAAAATTAATATTCCAGTTTAGCTTAAAACACGTTTTATTTCCTCAAATTGGACACACATTTTTCCTATGTTTAATGAACTACAATAGCTAATATATGTTATTGTTTCAGTTTGGGTCAGATGTATTTGTGTGAGATTGGAGAGTACTCGAGAACTTCAGCCACCTTCTACAAGACACTGATTGAGAACCAGAGGATTCCACTAACCTACCACAATATTGTTATGGAAGAATTTTTTTTTAAATACACACATCGTGATATGCAATCTATCTTACACTAATTTATCTATTATAATCCTCAGATAATGGCGGATTAGAAAAATAAATGTAGAAAATCGATATTTGATATTTTTACAAACTTGTGTTCTTTCTTTTTAATAAATTTCGTAATTAAATGTTAAATAGTCCAATTCCGTTTTAATGTATTCTTCCGCTAAAACTGCCGTTTCATTAGACACTTGTAAGCCATAGTAACTTGATATTTTAAAATATAATAGGTAATCGATCAAGAACTGCAGTCATAATACCATATACCTTAATGACAATTTGTGAGAAATGCACTTGACCTTAAACACGTAGCAACGAATAAGACACTCCAATATATGACATGTCGGTCCTCTTTGCCCCATAACAAGATTGGTAATTAAAAATTTGGAATAAAAAAATATTAATTTTTTTGCCTTACAGTACGATTTGTTAAATGACAAAGCTGAGCCACTAGTTTTTTATCTTTAAAATTAGGTAATTTGTGTTTCCTAACATGAAACAGTTCTAATATCCAAATGAAAATGCGTAGAAACAGAGGCCAGATGAATATCTCTCGTAACACATATACATTTGATGGCTCACTTTCCTGCCTTCGTACATGTACTTCAATGAAAATGGCGGAGTTAATCTAGTTTTATGGGTCAAACCTCCCATCTATGTGAAATGATGCGGAATGTATATATTGGATTCTCTCTAGATTTATCATCCCTTCGTATCTAGAAAACCGAAAGTAAATATAGTCAGAATGGTGTTAATAAGTCCATAGTTCACTTTGGTAGGAAATAGTTTGTTTATTATCGAAAGGATCATTGTGCGATGAATTGAAATGAGGATATATATAATCAAGCAAACGAAGTACTTTATTACATGGATGGTTGACCTTCCCGTTGATATAAATGAGTGTCTGTTGGTCTTGTTAGTGTTTTCAACATGTAACTGTAATATCAACTATCACATGTAACTGTAAGAGTAACGTTGTTATAAAGAATGCTCTAATCTTGAACATTATACATAATATATTTAATCTTCGTGATATAATCGGTTAATATTTGAACTTGTAGATCCATCTTGCAAATACTGAACACGTTTTAAGAACAATAGGTCCTGTACATGTATATGTTATGGATTAATATTAATCAAACCATTTTATGACTTTTGTATATCTTGTATCTCGTGAAAACAACTAAAGTTTACTATAGGTTTATGACAAAGAACTATTAAATCTGCAAAAATGATGAATTCCTGACAATAACGATTTGAAGCCAGGATATTCAACCTCCGTGAACGATCTGTCATTAATCATGCTGTTGTACTGTTTATGTTGTCGTCATGTCTAGACTACAAGAAGGTATGCCACCTTTTGAGTTGAAACACAATTAGGGGGTCTGTCATAGTGTATAACTGCATGGTTGGGTAGCACAACAAGATATCTCCATGATTGGAGGGTTGTGATCCAATAAAACAGCTTGAACCCCGACATAAGTTTGATGCATTACACCCGGTGCATGTGGGGATCAGGAGATATCTAGCAGCTTCTTTGTTAATTTGCCTCTTTGTTTTCCTTGTAATGGTCTTGGCGATAGTATTATATCACTGTGAAACATTTTTTCTCCATGAGCAGGTAATTGATTTGATTTGATTTGATTTGATTATTGGTGCATAACGCCACTTTCAGCAATATTTCAGCTATATCATGGCGACCAGTTTTAGAGGTGGAAGAAGCCAGAGTACCCGGAGAGAACCACCGACCATGGGAAAGCAACTGGTAAACTTTATCACTTGCGGCTGCGAGTCGAGTGCACCCTTTTTGTAATTTACAAAACCGGGAGCGAACCCACTCCGTATTGGTGATAGACTAGTATGAGTTGATAGGTAATCCAACTACCTAACTCATTGAGCCATGAGCAGGTATTCTCAATTATGTAATTCCAATGGATTAGGAAAAGAAAGGTTTAAACAGTGATGTTCAACAATTCTACCAATATCAACAACACCAACATGCACCTCCTACAAAGCTGCATTAGGCGTGGATGTACATGTTGATAGATATACAGGGGATCTCTCTTATCGCTAGTACTTAACATGTCATATTGCAGATACAGATAAAGTATCCTGAAGTTAGACTAAGTATACAAATAGATTTAACATTGAACTTGACCTGATCTGATTGACCTCACTTCTTCTTTAGTCATCTGTAATATACTAATCTAAGCAGTAATCTATCCTTACAAGATATATATGCTTAACATATATTTTTTGCTTCCACCAATAAATTAATATATTTTAATGTTAAGTCTATAACTGGTTTAACCCTCCACGTTTTATGAGTTTCTCGCGTTAGTGAGTACTAAAGTAACTTTACTAAAATTATCAGGTGTTGCAATATTAATTAACGCTGACTACGAAATTCTATGTGATTCGGACAGTAACAGAGGTAAACCATTCACATGTTACTGATGGTTCCAATAGCACACACAATGTGGCTGCCATGATGGCTGACTTAAATATGTACTTGAAAAATTGATTTCATTTAAGGACATTTAAGATAAAAAAAAAATAATTTCACCATTTGCTTTATGAGGGATTTGTCTTTAAACAAACCACATATTGCTGACCACGTGTACTTTTTTGACCTGTTGACCTAATCAAGTAGTCCTTGACATTAACAATAAAATGAAAATACCAAGCTGTCGAGGTGTAATAATATATTATTAAACAACATTAATAAGAAAAAACTGCTGGAACGAGCTAATCTGGGTCACAGTAATCGGGCGGCTGTATCGAGAAACAGATACGGTGTTGAAAAAACTGTTGATACTCATAAAATATTGATAAATACAATAACATTTTATATTTGTCTTCAAGAAATATGATAGACAAAACCATGTGTGACGTTTTACGACGAAATATCTCCGATTTCTATGTAAATTTACGAGTTGAAGTTGCGGCTGTATCGAGAAACAGATACGGTGTTGAAAAAAACTGTTGATAAATGTAAAAAAAAAATCATGGCTGTACACTCTCCATTTGTAATAAGTAATATACGGAGTTACTTTGGTGCTGCCATCTAAAGTAACAACTGTTTAACTTTTTACAGAGATGGGCTACGTTCCGCCTAACTCCACCCATTCCGAATTGTTTTCAATTGACAGTTTTTGCTGTTTGAATTCTAGTTTATTTCATTTGGGTTTTTTTTTAGACTGCTTTTATTTTGTGAATGTAAATTGTTATATTGTTTATTCATTCATTTCTCTATGTCACAATGTTCCTATCGTTTTTAAAGGTTAACAAACATTCACGAAATATTCTACGTTTTGACTTTACAAAATAGTGCTCTAGACTAAATTACATTTAGGTTTATGATATAACACTTATCAAGAGTGCGCAATTTGATAAAGGAAAATCCATACATTTATATCAAAGGAATAAAATGTAGAAATTCAACAGTGCATAATCAAAATGACTTTTTACATGATAATATTTCGTACACCATTAAAAGAAATCAATATAAAACGGTTTGTACAGAAAAGTCATTCTCCAAAGTCAGCGAAATTAACTTAAGTCTGTTGTATGATAATAAACTGAATTTAACATAGCCATCTTCCCATGGCTAGACAAGTAAAAATCAACGTCGTTATTTAATTCTATACAATTTCCTTTTTAGGTACATATAAAAACGTAGATATCTAATTTAATGCGCACAACACGTCACTGAGATGACCTTCATCATATTTTAAAGATTACAAAATCATACGTGTTCCAGTTCCATTATCCTGAAGTTGCTGCAAAATACATCATTTCCGAATTGTTCTCTTGATTTAATGGTATATACACTAGCAAAGCAGTCATCTTCTGGTGGACTTAATAATTAAAATATTGACCAGAATAGCTGCTTAGCCTTGGAAGAGTTCTATCCCCGAGTGGTCAATATGCTTAATATTAGAAATACATGTATTACAAGGCCGATATGAGAAAAACAGGGGGTGAATAATTATTGTTTAACTCCAAATGAGCAATTTGTCTGGCATATTGTAACGAGAACAAATTACATTTTGATGAGATGATTATGATGATGTTGTGTTCTTTGTACTAGACCGACACACTGAGTTTTATTTTTATAATGTCAACGCACTGAACCAATAGTCCGCGGGTATATGTCGCCCCACTCGGCACTCGAATACATTATCCTGATTCCGAGCCAACTAGTATTTGCTCTTAAACTTTAATGATATGTGCATAGCGAAGAAGCAACACAAATTATTCTATAGTCTTTGGTTTGATCCTACTGGAGCTCGAAGCCACGATCTACCATACTGGAGGCGAACACGCTAACCATATGCATCATCCATATGATTATGAAAAATACAGTATTACAGTATGATGATAAAGTAAGGTTAATCGATATTTAATATTCTCTAGGAAAATTATATTTTTCTGTTTAGTTTAAACATATTTTATTGTCAAGCAATAATAGACAATGGATCAGACACAAGTTTTAAACTTACGAGGTCTTCTCCGTTACATATAAATCATTAAGGGACGGACCATTTAACTTCCAGAGGAGGGGGGGAGGGGCAATGGTTTTTTTCTAACAAAACATTCTGATTCCCAATGTTGCTGAAAAAATATTCAGATTTTGGTGGAGGAAAAAAAAATATAATCTGATTCAGAGTTTCTGTCATATAACCTAATGTCTAACTCTCCTGTTGTCCTAAAAAACATTTCTGAACGAAAAAAAACCCATAGCCCCTCCCCCCTGCAAGTTAAATGATCGGTCCCTAAGTAGACAATATATTATAAAAACATAACATTATTTCATTCAAAATTATTAGTGAAAAATGACATAATACATAAGAGACATTGATATTGAGTCGTTGACGTCGGACGAATTAGGAATGTGTAAACATTAGACAAATCTTTTAGTGTCCATTATGTATCTGTGAACAGCTTCCTCTGTTAAATAGGTTATTTGACGTAAAATATTGCACATTACATTGAAATAAATATTTCGAATGAACAATTTCTTGAAGGAGAAAGTTGTAAGCATCTCGCTGTTAAGAAATTAGGAACTGTGTTCTTTACCAAAATATTTAAGAATGGAAAAAGTTGTATTTTTGATAGTATTAATGACTGGTCATTTTAATGGAACGGTCACTGACGATGGATACAGATTAGAATTAAAGGATGGTTAAAGGCATACAGTCGCTCAGATTGATTTTTTTTTGTTTATATTAAAAGTTGCCAATATTCGATGTTTTATACTAATAAAATGTTCTGAACAAGAAGCCAGGTTTAAAAAATAGGTTATAATGTCGTAATTAGTGAAAAGAATTCGAATGTGTGTTGGTGAAATCGCCATTAACACACCTAATTATAAGTCGCGACTGTATGCCTTTAAATGGTGCATCTGGGCATCTTAGTCATTATCAAAAAGTTTAAGAAATAAAAATAAGGGGGAATAATTTTACAAATATCGCCATCATTGTGCCCTATATCACATTACGAGGATGCAAACACAGACAAAAAACAACCACAAGTCTCCCACCAGGTATACAGTAATAAGACTAGACTGTTTAATATAGATTGAGGGTAATGAAGTGTGAAATTTAAACACTCTATCACCAATAATACTACCACTACTCTAAAAAATGAAGTTTTTTCCCCCATTTTCTATTATTTTTTTGAATAACACAAATTTAATAGAAGCTGTGGATGATTTTATTTTGCTATTTAACATGTTGGACATAAGTATTGACAAAACCTTCAATATTGAAAAAGATTAATTATGGATCATGCAATCATATTTTTTAATTAAACAGGAGAATATATAGTGTTGGCGAATAATGCTGACATCGATGGATCACTGGGGCGATCATCACAAATACGAACACAAGAGGTTAAAAATTAATTGATTTTGGAACAGATTTGTTTCATTTATAATCGGAAAACTGTCATGGCAACGCATTAGTTACATCATGTTATTGTGTCAGATGAAGAAAAACAAAGTATTCCAGACCGATTGAACGATAGGAAGTCGGGTTACACAACAGTACAAATTTGTATATCTGAATTATCTTGGAAATTTCAAGCTATCAGGCATTATTGTAAAGTATTGGGTTGATCCCCGTTTTTGTTGGGTTTTGTTTTTTTTTGGGGGGGGAGGGGGGTTGTCGTTCTGTGTCTTGTGCCCAATGTTGCCAATATCGTTTGGTTGTCCAATCTCGATTGTCCTTTCGGTATTCTCTATTATGTACTGTTCAGATCCTTCGCATCATATTTCATTTATCTAGTAGCTTTCAAATGAGATTATGTAAACCTACAATTTTCTCAAGAAACAACCTTTAAATGATTTTAATTCACAAAGACGAGAAATCCAATATTATCCCGATGATCTAAATTAAAAGACAACAAAGAAGTCACTTCATAAAAGTAGAGCAGTGCTTTCTTTGATCATTTTTTTTATTTAATGTAAAATAAATATGTATCACGTTCTAGAATTCTTCTATTAATAGATCCACTTCGTTAATTTATAAGAAAAACCCCATGAACAAAAAGATTAGTTCCAACAGTGATGGTCAGCAGCTCAACCAATATCAAGGAAACGAGGAATTATCTCTCACCTGAAATCAGTGAACACCAAGATGACCACAGCAATTGGCAATGGTAATCCATGTCATGACATGGGACAGGCATATATAATGTGGTAGGGTGTAAACGGTTGAGATCCCAACCCTGCCTTTTAAAAAAAATAATTGGATCTTCAACGGTATTAGTTTGTTATGGTTGAGAGTATACTTATAGTAACTCAACGATGTGCAAAAAGTAACTGGTATATGTTTATAATGGAGTAATCTTTGGTAAACACCAATTGAGCAAAAAATCAGCTAAATTATAGCACAAGTAATGTTTTGATAGGAAGCTGTATCTTACTGTTTTGACACAATACTATAGTACTAGCTGTATATGTCGCTCTACTACAACCAGTTCGTACATTAACGTTTTGTATACGTCCCAAATCGAGAAACGGCAAATTAAAACCTAATATTGTCGCACACTTCTGGCACATTACAATAGTACTAGCTCACGTGCATATATGTCGCTCAACTACAGCCAGTCTGTCCGTACATTAACACTGTGTACGTCAAAAATAGAGTAACTACCATTGGCACACCCTTCTGGTACCTGAAGTGAATGAGTATGTGATTATTTCGTAAAACCAATTGAGGAATTGTTCAGCTATATCATGGTGAAAACAAGTTTTGTTTAGGTGAGATGATAAACATTACATCGATCTCAAGTTAGAGAGTGATTAATATTCAGATCTAATCTTACTATCATTTCCATAGGATGTATGTTTTCCACATTTTCTGACTTTTTAATTGATAATAGTGTTATATAGATTAATATATATTATATAGATGGTTTTCTCATGAACTATAATTTATCTAAATGAATACAGTGATTGTTATCAATAAGAAGGTTTAAAACGGGAGGTTTGGCGCTTTAAAATATGATTCAACCCACCATTTCTTTAGAAATGCCCGTACCAAGTCAGGGTCATTACGGTTTTCACAGTTTTCCGGTTGTTGACTGATTTTGTCTGTTTATATATTTATGAGTTTTGACTTTTCCTTTGTAAGATTGTTCGGAGTTCGGTAATTTTGTTATTACCCTTATTTACAAATGGGTGAAATATAAAATCATACAATTTACGCGCTCGTCGTAGTTTACAAAGTTCCACTCTGTGGATGCTTGCCCGTCCGTTCCTATGCTAATAATAATGCTAACCAATGTTTCCACAGAGTATGAGAATTAAACTGATTCGTCTAGAGCACCTGGTCTCTTCATGAGCTTTTGAGAGTTTCTGTCACCCAATCTTTTATTCCTATTTCATAAACTTTTTTCTGGCGTTGTTTTTCGTATCTATATTTTGTATTGTTTGTACTTTTCCATCTAATTGTTATTTTCACCTTTGACCTATGAAAAGTTCTATTTTTGTATTCCACCATTCATATTTCCCGTATTTGTTCTATATGACACCAAGCTTACGTATTTAATTCAGTGCACTAGACGCGGTTCTGGAATAGACTTCATCAAGTATCCCAATGTCAACAGACTGGAAAGTCAAATGATTTAAAAATCTTTGGGATCAATAAAACCAAAACAGGATAGCCAAATATTCGGATAAAGTTACCCACGCTTGAGAGAGGAGAACATTAATTTTAATAATAATTAACTTTACTTAGGATCTGTAAACTGTTGTTTCTCCATTTATACTTTTTCTTTTGGCCATTGTGTTGTCTGTTGATATACAGATTCTAATTACCCCTTTGGTATCTTCACACTCTTCTTGAAGGTATTTAGTTATATAACCATTTAACATTTTTTTTGTCAGTATTGCATGACAATGCTTAAATGATTAGAAATTATCACAGCCCACATTCAGTATGGAGACTATATAAAAGTGAATTAGTTTCCAGCTCCTGCGGAGAACTAACAAGTAAGTAGACGTGAGATAACCCATTTATCATAGTTCAGGAAACAACGTAATTTACTTGTCTATAACAACACATGCTTACTAAATTGATAATAATTACATTTTGTAGAGGGATATGCTTAATTATGTTTTTCTAGGATGCCAGGGAGAGATACACTTAATTTTTTTGTTTCTAGAATGTCAGGGACGCCATTAGATTACAATTGTACAAGCAAAGTTTTATTGAAACTAAAAGTCCACTTTAACTCTGATAAATTGCAATATTTCAATAAAATTTTTTGAAATACAGTCAAACCTGTATATAAAAGGCACCGAAGGCAATCTAAAAATGCACCCTTTGTGAACAGTAGCCCTTTTATATAGATTCAAATTATAGGCACTCTTCATTAAATGGAGTACACTAAACTGACCTTTATAAACAATGGTATGTTCGTCGGTCATCAGAAAGGAATTTTTTTTCTCATTTTAGTCAGATCTTTCATATTCCTATGAACTGCCGAATAAGAAAATGGAATCAGCTGTTTATATGGAATTTCTATCGACGTTTGTACACATTGTTACTAAGTAAACTCTAGAGGAATAATAAGGAAAGATCAATCCGGACACAGGAAAAACTGGACACAAAACAGTGAACGAAGACCAAAAAAAAACAAAAAACAATAAACAACCTCACAACACAAAAAGCTAACGAAAATGGGCAACACTTACCCCACCAAAAACAAACCGGATGAAAAACCCGGCACCCAATGATCACATCATAGCAACTGTTGCTCAATTCCTTTTGCATGCAAGGAATGTGACATTCGGCATATAAGAGGAATTCACATGCGTCCTACTCTAAGGACGATGTGTATATATATGATTCGTTCAGCACAACTAGTGGACAATGTTCTCCCACAATTAGAGATAATATGGCTATTAATTCTTTTCACAAAAGCTAAAGAAAAAAAGAAAGAAAAAAAAAAAAAAAAAAAAAAAACTGAACCTCACAATATAGATAAGTTGTTTCAATGAAGACCTCTTTTATTTAGAACTTAGAATAAAATGTAAAACAAAAATATACCACATTGTCAGAGCATTTCCCAAATCCAATAGAAAAATCGTAGAAAGATGCTAAAATCGACACCTTAACACACAAATACATCAGCGATCATGTAAATCCTTTCAACATGCGAGAATAATGTCAACCCTCGCATATAATCGGACGAACATACGATTCGTTCGCAATAGTTGTTAAGGTGTAGCTAATTTGACCAAATTATTAGAATACTTGTCATATTCGATTTCAACGCTACAAGGACCTGTAATTTTTAACCAAACCACGAAAATTGATACTCACGAAGAAAAGTACTTTCACAGTTTTCCTACTTGTTTCAAATTTGCCCGTCCTGTGTATTATGTACTGTAATGTCCACTAATTGCTAATTAATGACACAATGTTATCAAATGACCAAACAACAGTACAGTCCAATAATTTAATCTAAATAATGACGCTAATTTCTACGGTGTTTTTACTTTTCTTGTCTTGATGTACTTTTTCATTTTGACAAGTACTAGGTTTAATCAAGTACACAACAAGGAAATATCGTCACCACGCTGTTATGAGTACACAAGATGATGTTGAGGACGTTTGTGGAGCAGCTCAAGTACATTAATGATAATGCATTTTCTTTGTTTCAAACGATTTCATATTAAGAAAATATTGCTATGTCATATCTCACGTGGATTTTATTCTGCTTCAAATTTAGAACGACGATTTCACATTTAGAAAATATTGCTGAATTAGTGCATATCTGATTATTATAAAAACAAATACCAAAAAATGGGATTAAAGGGGAAGAAGAGTGTATATAGAAGAAAAAAGAGCGCATGCTTCTAATTTACATTATATAAATTAATCTCGAACACCATTATAATGTATACCTGCTGCACATTGCATCAAAAAGTGTTTTGAAGATACAAAAGGGATAATCAGAATCCGTAAATCGAAGAAGAACAGAAAAACACAATGGGACAAAAGGACAAAAGGATAAACAACGATCTACAAAACATACACATCAAACTAAAGATCGAGTAACACGAACCTCACTAAAACTGAATTACCCAAAAGAAATGATTTCTTTTGTCTTCATGATCGAATATGATAAAATAAAATAATTTATTCGTTTTGTTTTATTAAAAAAACAAACTTTAGTGATACAATTTTCAAAACAGATGTTCAGTTTGATAGCTTATTAGTATTTCCCACAGATAAAAGTGACAAAAGGCAAGATATAAGTTTTCCTCATTAGTGCAGTTTATTAAAACCAAAATCAATTTACCTGAGACTTAGGTATCATTAACTGACTTTTGTTATCCTGTTTAAGTCCGTTCGTTAGCTTGCTCTGGATTTTCCTTTTTGATTTCTCCTTCGGTATTCTCTAACGTTTATTTACTCCCAAATACGTTTAAATTATTTGGCTTTCTAATGTGTTGACTAAGAGAGTGCATGATGATGGTTAATCCAAACACTCAACGTTCGCACTAAATTAGATATCTACTTTTCTCTAATTCTTGTTAAATTTTCACACTTCTCAACCCGTGTGAGAAGAAATCGATAATCAACGTGTGGATCACTTTGTTCTCAGTCGCTGATTGGTCAATTACGCAATTATGTCTCAACCCGTGGGTGAGATAAGAATTTCACGCTACTTTTCCCGTGAAAATGTTACGTTTCGCAAAATGTCATTGTATCAATAAAATCGTTTAATTAACCGTAACTAACCGTAATTAACCGTACCGTCATCAAGAACCCCTCATCTGGAATCTTGTCCCTTCTCCATCATTGCTTCAAAAACATTCCTTAACGGGTGTGACGTCAATTGAAATATACGTCAGTGACGTCATTGCACGTCGATTTGAGAAAGTGAAAAACGGCCATATATTTTGTTAAATTAGTGAAAAAAAGAATCAAGCAATTTTTTACGATAATTTCTCAAATCTCGATAGTTAAATTTTCACATTTTAAAGTTCTCGGTAAACCTTAAACTTTAAAATGTGAAAATTTAACTATCTTGATTTGAGAAATTATCGTAATAAACGGGAAGCAATGTTAGAGACTATATTTCCTATTATTTATCTACACCCCAAGCAGATTATCAGTGTATAATATCATTTTGTAAAACTACATTATAAAATAAAGGAAATAATAAACATTCTTGATAACCAAAACAAACAGTGAATAATTAAAAAAAATAATAAGAACAATATCCCTAAGCAGCAGGTATACAATTTCGAAAATTTTTCTTCATTATTGTTTTGTTTTTATATAAATTGGTATCACATTTCCAAATGATCATTGCTTTAATAGGATATTATACTACAATAAAGTAGCAAAGTACATAACATAATTATCCAACATTACGCTTATTGTTATTACCTTTATTTCTTAATGTTTGAAAAATTCAGGAACAATTTTATCATCCTTAAATAAGTTGTTATTTGTTATTCCTAAAGTGGTTCACTGCCAGATCTATGTTTTCTTCATTATTTGCAGAATCCTGCATTCTACAGTTTATGATAAACGGGATGATTGTAGATTTCCAATTGTAAATATTCCATTTGTTGATAGTAATATCACGGCATGTGTTATTGTTAACGTATGCCACACTATACTGGAACGTGGTATTATTACAATAACGTTATATACAAAGGACTGTATATATCAAATAAATTACTTATGCAGTGAAATAAAAACTGATTTCAGCTCTCTTTAAAAAAAATTGAAATTTCCGTCGTTCGCCCACCATATACTGTTCACTGAGAGTATAGATCGGGAGTCGCACATATAAATTGAGCAGGAGAATCTTGCGCTTACGAAGCAGCTGTTCTCGGGCCGCTTTTATCTAGGAAGTATATTTTCTGATATGCTAATTTATTTCCTGTTTGTTTTTCGATTCAATGGTCTTGCTATGCCTATCTCATATTTTTATTGGTTGTTCCTTTGATGAATAAAACTCTTTGGTACAAATGTCATTGGATATGTTGTCAGTAAATCATACCTATTTACAATATTTGCTCTATTTTAAATTTAAAAAAACCCAGAGAAAATAGTGTTAGCTTTGAATAAATTAATTTAGAGTCACATGTCATTTTATACGTGTTTTGATTGGCTTAAAAAGTTTAGGTTATTTGTCAATGTACGAATTTCAAAACTAAACGTCGTTCTCAAGGCGTCGCGTGTCGTTGTCTTCAGGTGAGTTTCTTTAAATGAGGCACCTTTAGGGTTATTTAAATCTATTTCCGATAATTTGCCTTATTTTGAAAAAATAAATATATTTTTCAATATCATAACAAAAAAAGTTTGAATTAATTTATAAGGATTGATCGAAATTATTTGTTCGGTTCATTCGAAATAACCTCAATCAGGTTGTACACATCCTTGCGTAACACGGTGTGTACAACCTGATTGAGGTTATTTCTTCTTTAACCGAACAGAAATTGCGATCAATCCTTAATTACATCACTCTAAAAGTTTGATAGAAGATCGAATATTTGTACTTTGGTGCCTATTTTCAGGATTAATACAAATCATAATAGCATTATAATGTAAATTTCTACATATATAATGAATTATTAGCGTCATTGCATTTTTTATTTGAAACAAGACGTAACTGGTAATGGTGGACAAAACCACCTAGTAATCAATGCTTCTGCACTGACATGGTTTATTAGATATGTTATTACTGAAATTAAGACTTCCTAAATGATATAATTATTACTAAACTAAGGTTCTCCTCCCTTTGGCATAGGTGACCTTAGCTGATTTTGGCTATCCTGTTTAGGCCCTTTGGTTTTATTGCTTCCAAAACCTTAATTTATTTGGCTTGCCAATCTTTTGAGCGTACCTGATGAAGGTTATTCGAGAAATGCGTCGTGCGCACTAAATTTGATATCTACGTTTTTATTGCACAACACAAACCATTGCTCTGAAAAGCCGCACACCTGACACACAACCATATATATTACTACAGTATTGTGGTTAGAAATACTAAAATAAAACTGATTAAATTCAAAATAAATAACTTTCTTAGAATTTGCACTTATTGTCACCCCGTTTGTGTTGGATTCTTACAGACATTTCTCATTTTGATTCATTACCATAATAGCTCACAGCATCACTACTGTCCAGACAGAGTTAATTGACACAACTTACCGCATGATTATGGTCCCTATTCAGATTGTCATTATCAATTATTTTTGTGTAGTTTGTCATTATTCACCTTAAGCATTCATACGAACTTCTATAATTGAATATCGCAACAAAAACAACATTTGCATGATGCTTATGATCAGGATCTTTAGTGTTCTTGTTTCACAATGCTAATTTACATTTAGTACAAACTTAAATGGGACTCGTTGTATATATTTTGCCTGTATAACATCATGATTGGTTCGCTTTGATTTAACAAACGTTAGAGAATACCGAAGTGGCAATCAAAAATGGACAACCCAGAGAAACTGGCACCATATGGTACAGAAGACGAAGACGAACAAAACAAAAACACAGTAAGATATGTGTTGGACACCTTTATACGCAAATAAGCACATATAATGTAAATGATATTATATTGCTTTGTATATCTATTTTTTTTAATAAACTCAGTTTCTTCATTTGACACAACGATATAGCCGATATTCCTGCTATTGGCGCACAACACCAAACAATCTCCAATATTACATAGTTTTGCAATTCGTCGACATTAGTGGTTTTGTGATATTCTGTGATAAATCTACCTTGATTGTTTTGTTTGGGTATGCTGCAGCGTTGATAGAACCAGGTATGGGGGCTATGGTATAATAAAAAAAAAAGGTGATTGAGATTGAGGGTCTACAATAAGAAGAGTTTAAAGATACCAAAGGGAGGTAATCAGAATCCGTAAATCGAATAAGAACAGACAACACAATGAACAAAAGAATAAAGTGCAAAAGGACAAACAACTATCTACAAAACATACATATAAAACTAAAGATCGAGTAACACGAACTCCACACAAAATCGGGGGTGAACTTGGGTGCTCCGATAACACCATATTTTCACTAGTGAATTATATGATCTGTCTCAGATCACTGTTAGGTTTTCCCGACGACTTATATGTATCTTAAGTGAAATATGAACAGGTGTTCTACATACACATGTATTTTGGGTGGGGCTGCTTCATTGTTTGCTGGTCTTGATTGTTATGGAATAGATAAACAATTGTTGACATTGGTGTAATCTCATCGCTAAATACGTCAATACATGTATATTACAAATAATATCAAACCACCAGCTGTCATCACCTCATTGCTGAAAGTATAAACTTTGATGGACTAATAATTGTTTAATTTTGATTATTTTAATTATACTTAATTTTGTTTGGTCTGGTGTTTTTGTGTCGTTTGTATTTACAAATTACAAAATCAGAAACAGATATAAACAAATAATTCGAAGACATGTCAATCAGTGTTGTAAATTAAGATGATCATCTGTACTGTAATAAGTCATAGCACCGAATAACCAAAACTGTACTTTTATATCAGTCAGGCGACGATTTCAAAGCAATAGAAGGACGCTATGTTAGAATTACGGATAACAAATATATTATTAATACTCTATTAAGCTATAAAAGTGGATATATAATAGAAATATAATAGGTGAAGAACTAAGATTGATATCCAGTGTATGTAGACACTAAATTACGTTATGTGTGCGCCATAGGACATATCGAATTAGATTGTTTCCGATTAGTATGTGATATACATGCCATGTCATTGTTTAGGGTCAGATAGGTGCAGAAATAAACAAAATGACCAGAAAACGTCATAACGTATTGCATAGAAGATTATATTATCACTTGCTTTAGATATAAAACTAATAAACGGCAAATGCCAGATTTACCTCTTTTTTTTAGAATATTTCGATATGTTCTTTTTAGAATTTTCTTATTTCTGTTCAATCTTTGATAAAGCAATAAATAGTGGTGGCCCGTATTACAATTAGCGTCCCCAACGAGAGGATACACCCTATCCACCCTCTGGGGACGTACCTGAAAATGCGGTAGGGTGGGTTGATCCCTGACACCCGTCACCAGTACCCAATCGAAGTCTTTAAATTGATCTTTAACGTGTAAACATAGAGTGTGGCTTTCCGTATTATACCCTTACAACCCCGGGACACAATAAAGGGTATCCCCTATTTACAACATGCACATCTCTTTGGGAGGAGACCTTGGATCGTCACCAATACCAAAGGGGAAAATCGAACCAACTTACAATTTTATTCTTTCAGATTGAGTTTAGGCCATAATCTAATGATAAAATATGTGTTATGAAAAGAATGTATAAACTGTGATGGCCAATAATTCCATCAGTATCACTAAGACGAGCAACCACCTCTCACCTCAAATCTTTGAACAAATACAACATGGAACGTTGGAATAAAAACGTACATATCAAATGTGGTGTGAACGACGGGTTTCTGAAAGATTGGAAAGCCACAAAATAAGTGCCTGAGGGAGGAGAACTTAAGTTTTATTAATAAATCCAGTTCGTTCATGGCTTGGGGGGATATGGTCTTCTTAGTAAAGCTTCATCGTGCGTTTATTTCAGCATAATTTTATTAACGATGCTTAGTTTAATTTGTTGTTGTTCTATGACACTCTTTTTTTATCGATATTACAATATATCCATGTTTGTCATTGACATGCTAACCCTGTTTGAGATAATTAAGGCTTTTAATTGACTTTATAATTGACAATTGAGTGATATCCGCCACGATTTGGCCACGCTTCATGTTTGTCAAAGGTTAATTTTGATTTGAGTAGATTAAATTGTCGTGAGTAAAGTATAATACTAGTAATTAAGTTAATCACGGTTTGTATTGTATCATTTAGGAAAAATATTATAAGCAATTGACAGCTATTCCTGAAATTAATTGAGATTCGGCATCAGTAAGTAATACAGTTGAAGTGAAAACGAAAGGAGACGGAAGATGAATTTGAGTATGGAAGGATCCATACATTTTCAAATGACTAAGCTAAAAATTAAAAAAAAACAAAACCAAAAAACAAAAAACAAAAACAAAGGCGGTTAGACAAAGACACAAAACCGATGTTGTTAAGCAATTTATAATATATATTTATAGCGTGTCATGTATTTGTTATGAATCGGCATTAGTACTATCTTATTGACATTTTTATATGTAGATTTAGGTTCGTTAAAACTGACAAAAAATAAACCACATTTTAAATTGCTTAGAAGCGTATTGTTTTATATATTATTTTGAGATAGAAATGTTTTAGTTTTTTTCTTTTTCTGGTAAACTATAAGATTAATTCATGTATATTGTATCAAATTCAGAGCGGGTTATTTGTTTTGTCGTTTGATAAAAGTAGTTTTCAGAGGGGAAAAAAACACAGATTTTTAAATACGAATTATGTCTATTACGGGAGCGGAAAGAAGTTAACAGAAAATCAGTCAAGAATAAATGATTAAAACGCAATATAATGCACGGCACAACAATATGGTATTCTTTGTGCCAGCAAAATTTGATAATCCCGCGTAATAATAAATGATAATAAATCTTTTTTTGTCAAATGTATGTTAACATCGTATTAGGAGTTTTCTTGCTCTAATGGAGGTTTTATTTAACCTGAGTGGACACCGACTGCTCAGTGAATTGTTTAAGGGCTCAATTGGTAGTTGGAGAGGAACCATCTTCATCTTTTTGGTCAAATATAATAAAAGGAACCGCCATGATAGAAGTCAATATCAAATGCAATTCAGTATACACCCATCTTAATGATCAGATGGTACAGTGCTCTGATATATATCAACTTGCGGTTTCTAAAATGCATTTGTCAAAATGGTGATAGGTTCATGTTTGCTTTCGCAGCTAATAGTCTTAATGTGGATTGCTTTAAGTATCTTATTTAATGTGTAAATAAATACTAGAGAACACAGAAGGGGTATTAAAAAAGGAAAATCCAGAGAAACTGGCAACATAGTGTTCACAAGACGAAGAAAACCAAACCAAAAACACAATATGTGTTGAACTTATGCATGACTCCACATAATATTATCGGTTTCCATGTTACAATACCAGTTGCATGCAATTTCATACGACTCTTGCTGAACCTAGTACAAAACGTATTCGATTTTTCGCAGCAATGTTTATATTCTGATGATGACACTGTTGAGGATTACGGGAGATACAATATACAAACTAACTGCCTGTTATTTATATGACAGCTGCTGACAAAGGAAAAAGTAATATTATCTCTCCTACACAATGGTATCTGTCATACTATGTCGGCATCCATGCCTAATCAATGACATAGTGGTCAGTTTCAGAAATTCCAATTATGTCTTTGAAAAATGTATTTTGTTTGTACAATGTCAACTATTGACTATGAACGTAATATTTGAAGAAGAGTTTGAGAATACCAAATGGATAATCAGAATCTGTAAATCGACGCAATGGCCAAACGAAAAAGGACAAAAAACGATCTACAACCATACACATAAAACTAAAGATCGAGTAACACGAACCCCACTAAAAACCGGGGGTTTCCCCAGAAATGCGTCGTGCGCTCTAAATTAATTACGTTTTTATTATTCTTGATCACTCGAACACATCTTAGAATCAGCAAAATATAGGAAGCTTTAGTTTGTTATCTTAAGATACATCATTTCAATTATTTTGAATAACTGCAATATGATAGTGTCATAGATTCAATATATACGTCAATAGTAATATGGTGATCTGAACAACATACTGCCAACCGGTGCATACAATGTTATATTTGTATCTGTCAAGATGTTGATTGGATGATTAGATTAACAAAAGGTGTAAATAAGGGTAATAACAAAATTACCGAACTCCGAGCAATCTTACAAAGGGAAAGTAAAAACTCATAAGTATATAAACAGACAAAATCAGTCAACAACCGGAAAACTGTGAAAACCGTAATGACCCTGACTTGGTACAGGCATTTCTAAAGAAATGGTGGGTTGAATCAGATTTGAAAGCGCCAAACCTCCCCCTTTCATTACGGTTCAAAGTTTCTGGCTGTCACTATAACAGTATTTATAACAATACTTGAACAAAAAAACCTTCAACGCTATTTCACGTGTTTCCTGTCAGCCTCAGCCGATATTATTTGTGGAGGACACCAGAGTAGTCGGTAAATACCATAGACCTGCTATGCACGGAAAAAACCTTACTACACACGATAATCTAGAGTAGACTTCGCCAAAAGCAGGAATTTAGGTCTATGACCCTTTAGCTCCATTACAATTCAACAGATGTTCTAGAATATTGTTGGTCGAAATCACGGTTCAATATACACCCTGAAAAGACATCTAAAACATTATTCTATATCTAAGCTTGTTTTATTACAGAATGCATTGTAACTATGGAAATAATATGGTCTAGAAAATACTTTTCAGTATTTTGATTGCCAATAACATTGAAGATCAGTTACAGAGCAAATTTATATTTGGTTTAGATTATAGATGTTTAACTCCATTTTCAGCAATAATTCGGATAGGTAGCGTGGCGGTCAGTTTTAAAAGTAGCGAAAATACTATTATCCAGAGAAAGTAACAAACAAGCCGCTAGTTACTGATAAATCTTTGTCACATAAAGTTATATCAAATGGGAATCAAAGTCGTAACGTTAGTGATGATGGTCACTGTAGGATTGGCTGTCACAACGACTTCCTAAGTTATAAAATAAATACTTTAATTATAATTACTGAACATTATTCGCCTCTCATAATTATCTATATCATACATAGCGAAATAAGAGTCTATGCGATTAATTAATCGCTTTATTTAACTTAATGTGCCGTTTCCATGGCAAACAATAATATAATCATGGTAATCAGTAAGCTCATTTCATTTTTCGTAGCCATAGCAATAAACAAGGAAAGTTGTATAATTAATGTTTATATTGCAACATTTTTCATTATGCACAAATAATTAAATTAGAGCAAACACGTGGTGTAGATCGCTTGTAACCATAAGTGAAACGTTCAGTGGATTACACTCAGATGACCTTCACCACATACCAAATGTAGCATAGGACGATATACGACAAATCTTTTATCATGATTCTGATCTGAAACCACTGAAAATACATGGCTTTTGCTACTATAACTTTATAACTGCTGCATGTTTATAATTACCAAATATTTATGATTACTACATGTTTATGATTATTATATGTCAATGATTACTCAATGTTTATGATTACAGCATGGCTATGGTTACCAAATGCTAATGATTATCATATGCTTATGATTGCTACAGAGTGGTTATGGTAATGGCGTTTAATGCCACCTTCAACAGTATTTCAGTATATCGTGGCGATCAGTTTTATTGATGCAGGAAACCGGAGTAATTGGAGAAAACCACCGACCTGTCGCAAGTCAGTGACAAAGTATGACTACTACATGTTTCTGATTATTATATCTTTATCATTACTACATGTCTATGATTACTACATGTCTATGATTACTACATGTCTATGATTACTACATGTCTATGATTACTACATGTCTATGATAACTACCTGTCTATGATTACTACATGTCTATGATTACTACATGTCTATGATTACTACCTGTCTATGATTACTACATGTCTATGATTACTACATGTCTATGATTACTACATGTCTATGATTACTACATGTCTATGATTACTACCTGTCTATGATTACTACATGTCTATGATTACTACATGTTTATGATTACTACATGTCTATGATTACTACATGTTTATGATTACTACATGTCTATGATTACTACATGTCTATGATTACTACATGTCTATGATTACTACATGTTTATGATTACTACATGTTTATGATAACTTTATGTTTATGATTACTACATGTTTATGATAACTTTATGTTTATGATTACTACATGATTATGATTACTACATGTCTATGATTACTACATGTTTATGATTACTACATGTTTATGATTACTACATGTCTATGATTACTACATGTCTATGATTACTACATGTCTATGATTACTACATGTTTATGATTACTACATGTTTATGATAACTTTATGTTTATGATTACTACATGTCTATGATTACTACATGTCTATGATTACTACATGTCTATGATTACTACATGTCTATGATTACTACCTGTCTATGATTACTACATGTCTATGATTACTACATGTTTATGATTACTACATGTCTATGATTACTACATGTTTATGATTACTACATGTCTATGATTACTACATGTCTATGATTACTACATGTCTATGATTACTACATGTTTATGATTACTACATGTTTATGATAACTTTATGTTTATGATTACTACATGTTTATGATAACTTTATGTTTATGATTACTACATGATTATGATTACTACATGTCTATGATTACTACATGTTTATGATTACTACATGTTTATGATTACTACATGTCTATGATTACTACATGTCTATGATTACTACATGTCTATGATTACTACATGTTTATGATTACTACATGTTTATGATAACTTTATGTTTATGATTACTACATGTTTATGATTACTACATGATTATGATTACTACATGTTTATGATAACTTTATGTTTATGATTACTACATGATTATGATTACTACATGTCTATGATTACTACATGTTTATGATTACTACATGTCTATGATTACTACATGTTTATGATTACTACATGTCTATGATTACTACATGTTTATGATTACTACATGTCTATGATTACTACATGTTTATGATTACTACATGTTTATGATAACTTTATGTTTATGATTACTACATGTTTATGATTACTACATGATTATGATTACTACATGTTTATGATAACTTTATGTTTATGATTACTACATGATTATGATTACTACATGTCTATGATTACTACATGTTTATGATTACTACATGTTTATGATTACTACATGTCTATGATTACTGCAAGTTTATGATTACTACATGTTTATGATTACTACATGTCTATGATTACTACATGTTTATGATAACTTTATATTTATGATTACTACATGTTTATGATTACTACATGATTATGATTACTACATGTCTATGATAACTTTAGTTTATGATTACTACATGTCTATGATTACTACAAGTTTATGATAACTTTTTATTTATGATTACTGCATGTTTATGATTACTACATGATTATGATTACTACATGTTTATGATAAGTTTATGTTTATGATTACTACATGTTTATGATAAGTTTATGTTTATGATTACTGCATGTTTATGATTACTACATGTCTATGATTACTACATGTCTATGATTACTACAAGTTTATGATTACTAAATGATTATGCTTACTACATGTTTATGATAACTTTATGTTTATGATTACTACATGTTTATGATTACTACATGATTATGATTATTTTATTTTATTTGTATTATATGTCTATAATTACTTTTTGTTTGTTCGAACAGTTTGTGTGTATTACATACTACGTGTGACTAAGAGAGAGTCTTTACCACAATCATCTGGTAGTTGGATTTACATCTACATATACAGTCGGTGTACATCACTACTAATATTGTAAATTGGATTCCCTCCTTGATACCGCTTTATTTGAGGGTTGTGGTTTTGTTGCTTAACGCCCCTTCCAAAAATATTCCAGCTATATCGTGGCGGTTTTAATTAGAAATGTCGATTGCATGGTCTGAAAAAGAAATGGAATAAGGTCTATTTGCGAACGACATGGATACATGTAGTAATCATAGCTTGCCAGTGACTGATGGCAGGTTGGTGGTTTTCTCAGGGTACTCCGGATTCCTCCATCATTAAAGCTGAAATATTGTTGAAAGTTGCGTTAAACACCATAACCCTAACCCCACGTAATTATTAGTGTTACCAGATTTAGCAATAGATCTAAATCGTTTTCGTTCACTGCAGTCCATGTGATCTTACAATCGCTGATGGTTGACAAAAAAAAAAGACAGACAAGGACACCAGCAATTTCCAATTTTGGCTTCCGCAAATACAATGTACTTAATATTTGTTTCACAACCTGCAATTGTCACTTTCATGTTTAATTAAAACTGTCATATGTGATATTGCTACTGATATCATTTCAAAAGAAAATAATTTTCTCGAAACAAATTAGAACAAGTTGCATTAATCAAGTTAATTAATTTCAATTACCAAGCATCTGTCCTATTATCTTTTCTGCTTTTCATTTTGTAATGTTGCGTAAGCTGATTAAAGCTGATATTCATTATATAACAAAGATCAAAGATTGCATGATAACTATCAATGTTTTAATAATATTGATTATTGAGTCTGTTTGGCGTGTTAAATCAGTTTAGCAGTGTTATATCTGTTGAGCTGAATTCTGGACTCATAACAGGATAAGGTCAGGGTTATGGTGTTTTAACGCCACTTTCAACAATATTTCAGTTATATCGTGGCGGTCAGTCTTATTAGTGGAGGAAACTGCAGTACATGGACAAAACCACCGACCTGCCGCAAGTCACTGACAAACTTTACCACATAATGTTGTATCTAGTACACCACGCATGAGTGGGGTTCGAATCGGACTAGAATCATAGCATAATGCTCCCTAACACTGGCAGTAGGCTTATATAAAACATTATAGTAACTTTTTAAAATGTCAGACAAGACAGATTGGCGCTTTAAAAGAGGTTAAATTAATGTGAAATATACTCTAAAGAGAAATGCAATCATCACACATACACCTGGAAGGTATTAAAGATAGGTCAGATTGCTATGAAATCTTCTATTAAAAGGGGGAAAATGAAAAAGATATTTCGATCTTGTGGTCTTTTCGTTTATCATTGTATTGTTTGGTCTGATTGTCAATCGCTGAGAAGGAATTTATGTTTTCATCTTCAATAATTGATTTATGTTGTAACGTCGATGTAAACCTGCGCACACCGGAGATACACAGTGTATAAAACTACTATGTAGATATACTTTGTTTGACCGAGAAAAGATGAATTGATATTGAAAGTGACCTGGAGTAGAACTAGCGTCAGCTCTGCTTAGTAAAGTGCTTCGATTACAATATCCGTTTCCGATAAGTACTTTATTTATAGCCCGTACGTATACAATAGGTCAATCTGATTGGTCAATAAACCGGGAATCCTTATCCATAATATAAATACTAATTTCGTTGTCTGGGCTGTTAAATATGTTTAAACTGTCAGTGTTTACTTCCTGGTATTTGAATATCTTTAAGACAAACCATTGTCAACATAAGACAGAATAATTAGTAAGTTTATTTTGATTTAATTTGTAGACACACACATTATATTGAATATGAAAAGTTTGAAGATACTAAAAGGGGTAATCAGAAGCCGTCAATCAAAGGACAAACAGACAAACAAAAGTTAACAAAACACTACATAGAAAACTAAAGTGTTCCATAAACAAGAACAAAGTGTGATATATGCAGCAAGTGCCATTGAGATTTATTTTCCATAAAATAATGATCGGCTTCATCAATCATTAATATATATCAGCTCCTTTGGTAAAAGTTTGCAGATACCAAAGGGGTAATTAGAAATCGTAAATCTAAGAAGGACAGACAATAAATACAATGGTCAAAAGAAAAAAGGAAAAAAGGACAAACAACGACCTACAAAACATTACATAGACAATTAAAGATAGAGCAACACGAACCCCACTAAAATCCGGAGATGAACTCATGTGGTTCGAAAGGGTTAGCAGTTCCTGCTCCACATAGCACACCCATCGCGTTATTGTTAAACGACACGAACTTTATTGGACATTGAAATCGTGATGTACACCAGTATGCGTAAATGAATACAAGTAACATAAATAGAATATGAACACCCTACAAAACTAATGGAAGTAAAATCGAACATCGTTTTAGCGGACATCACAACATAGAAATAAAACAATTAAAACATGTAATGTGACGACATGAACAACAGGAACCCCCTATAAAACAAAGGAGAGTCAAGACGAGTCAAAACCTTGAAATTTTGTTTTCGCTCTTAATCTGTTCTTTGCAAATTGTAGTTTAATACGAGTTCAATTAAACTATATTAAGTTTCTACAAAATATCATTCACAAACCCCAGAGGGATTTAAGGCTTAAACTTGGATTGAAAACAAATGGCATCGTTATGATATATGTTATACTTTGATCTGATTAAGAAATAAGTAAACATTTTCATGAAAGTAACGATCCACAAGGAGTGCTCATTATTTGTTCTTTCAATAACTATTTAACATATAAATCCAAATCATTGGTAACAGTAGCCCCTGGGTGTTAGTCACGGCCATTATAACAACACAATCATATTTATTATCCATCCAGTGTTTCAGTTTATTATCCAGCGTCATATCAACGTACTTGTTAGATATATAACTTAGTTTTCCCCGGATTAAAAGAGATTATTAATTAACATTGATTTATTACCCTTTATATGATCAAATCTGTCAATACAATATACAAACTTTCATTGGGCCAATACGGCAACAACCAGTCCAATACGGATATTTTCCGTATTGGCCCAATTCCAGACAGTCCAATAACAACTAGATCGGAATCCGTTAGACATTTCGACAATTGCAAGGAAAATCCCGAGAGATATTGGACTGGTTAATTAATAAAGGTATCATTACGTGATGTTTTTCATATTGGCCTAGTTATAGGTCCTCGGTCTGCTGTATTGGCGTTCGGCTGCGCCTCAGGCCAATACAGCAGGCCTCGGACCTATAACTAGGCCAATATGAAAAACATCACGTAATAATACTCTATTACAGAAGGAAAGCAAGGCATTGATGACATTTCTAAGGAAAAAAGCTGTAAAAGCGTAGAAAAGAAACAAAAAAACTCGAAGTTAGTAAGTGAGTAATTGTTACTTAACGTAAAGTGAGTATGTACAGCTATATCATGGCACCTGAGTTCACCCTAGGTTTTAGTGGGATTCGTGTTACTCGATCTTTCGTTTTATGTGTATGTTTTGTAGATCGTTGTTTGTCCTTTTGTACTTTTTCTTTTGGCCATTGTATTGTCTGTTCTTCTTCGATTTACGGTTTCTGATTACCCCTTTGGTAATGTCGGGGACTATGTAATGGCCATTGTGTTGTCTATTCTTCTTCGATTTACGGATTCTGATTACCCCTTGGGTATCTTCAAACTCTTCATTACATTTCAATGAGGTAAAACTTCAAATTAAGAATGATATCTGATATCTCTATGTAGGAGTATTAAAGATCTGATTGCAAAGTTAGCATTTGTAATCTGAAGTTGAATAGATCAGATATGTTTTTCAAATTAATGGTTATGATCACATCATAAGGAGTATAAAGAAAATATGAAGTATGGAGTTAAATTTGAATAATTTTGAATAAATAGGTCTTTTTAGACTCAAATGACATTTATTTTCTATTGAAATGTCTTTAAAGTTATCGGAAAGTATATATATACCATAATACTCATTTTAATCATTTAAAAAAAAAAACACACTGTCGGAAAAATTCAAACTCAAATATCAAAATCGTAGAAAGAGGCGAAATCGATGCCCCTTTACCGGCTTGGTACAGCCATTGCAACATAAAGTGGCGGGGTTAAGCTAGTTTTATGTGCCCAACCCAACTATTGAAGTGAAATTATGCGGTCATGCCAGTGCTTTCATTTCACTAAGGAGGGGATTTGAGCACATAAAACTAGCTTAGTTTAACCCGCCACCTTTAATCAAAGTGCCTGCACCAAACTAGAAAAGTGGGTGGTCATGTATTTGCGTGCTGGGCGTAACGATTTTGCCTCTTTCTCTCACATTTTTACTTAATACAAGAAAAACCACGACATGTGACGTTGAAAATCCAGATCCTGGCACGGGAAAGGTACAAGCATATGGCTGGGTTAAACCCTTTAATTGAATCCCAACCCTATCATCTTGATAGCTTGATCTCCAACGGTAATACGTATATAAACCAACAATAAAAAAACACCATCACAGATTCGCTTCCATTTGCTTAGCATCAAATGAAAAACATTGCAGTTAAGATCCAGTTCACTTCTAATGAGTAACTGGTTATATTGAATATACTATTTATCACAATCAACCTGCTAAATTATGGTTGGTTATATCAGGGGGCTGAATGTTATTTCCACCTGTTGCGAGAACGTTGTCGAAGTGTTTGAGAGTTTGACAACAAGTTTTTGAACGATGTACACACCGTTGTTTAGTGGACATTTAGGGGCATTTGACGTACTATCACATTTATTGTTATCCTTACAATAACTAATGCTATAAGTAAAAACTTGCATTCAAGAGGCACACAATGGCTTCCAATTATGACGTACTTTCAGCCCCCACTATATTGAAAACATTTTATAATGATAATATTTCATGCTCCTTTAAAACTTTATTGTAAGTGGACTAAGACTGTATATTCATACTGACAAATCATATCTGGCTATATTGAATTTTGGTTATGATGAAAAGATGTCATTGACCCCAAAAAAAAGTTACAAACAATAAATCATATAGATAAAATGAAGCATGAGGCTATGGACTATTGTTGTCAACAGAAAGATGAGATAATGTATATAGGTAGGTAAATTTTGCCTCGCAATGGGTCAACAACGACCAGTCACAGAAAGAAATGTAGGTAATATCAAAGGGGTAATCGGAAGACGTAAATCAAAGAAAGACACAAAATACATTTACCGAAAGAAAAAAAAAAGGACAAACAATGATCTACACAGATCGAGCTACACGAACCCCACTAAAAACTGGGGATGAACTCGGGTGCTCCAGAATGGTTGCTCATCAGGCGAAGTGATATTCTCCAACATGAATTGCTAATCTACTCTTCGCCCATATGTGAGCGTGTATTTGATCTGTTCCGTAAAATTAGTAGACAGTCCTGTTAAGCGGAATTTTACCGCGAATTACAGAAAGTCACGTGTCTTTACTCTTGCTCCGGGGGTGGCGGATGCTATTTTACAAAACAAGGCACATTAGTGTAAGGCTGTCCTAGTTTTCCTGTTGACATTTAAATATCAAATTTTCTATTGAAATGAAGAAATAATAGACAGATACTTTATGTGATAAACATTATGACATTTCTTTTCCTATAAAGAAAATAATCCACTGTTGCAATGACATGGCATTTGACAAAATTATCCTCAGTATTGTCTTTGATCTTTTGAGTGTCGAAGGAAAACCAGCAATGCTAATTCATCATAATGTCACTCGATTTCAAGCGTTAGTGATGGCTTATTGGCTTCGGAGGAGGAAACATTTGAAATCGTTTACACCAACACAATTCTAATATATGTCAGAACGGTGGTGCGGTTTTTAGCTTGAGAGGAGGTAACCTTTGAAATCATTTACCCCAACACAATTATATTGTGTGTCTGAACGGTACGGTTTTTAGCTCGAGAGGAGATCACCTTTGAAATCATTTACACCAACCCAATTATGTTGTATGTCAGAACGGTGGTGCGAATTTTATGTTGCATAATAGATTATAAAGTGGTATCAATAATGAACGTATGTGTCTTGTTTCTTTAGTTCGCGTTTCTCATTGTGAAACCAATGTATGTCAAGAAGTAAAAATTACATAAATGAATATGGTTATTTCCCCTTATTTTCCCTCATGTGGTTGCATTGGTTTTAGAATCCAGATTTCATCATTTGTTTCCGAAATGTGCATCCATTTAAAAGAGATACGGGACGATGCGAAATTCACAATCGGGATAGAGAAAATAACAGCAGCACAGTTAAGCATGTACATGAAACGAAATTAAGTCACGAACACACTCTGAAATTTAAGAATAAAATAAAAACAGGAGTGAGATCAGGGTTGGACAGAAGAGTTTGAAAATGCCAAAGGGGTAATCAGAATTCGTAAATCGAAGAAGCTAGACAGCGCAATGGCCAAACGAAAAAGGACAAAAGGACAAACAACGATCTACAAACGGATTAAATTCTCCCGTTCAATGTTAGGAAATAAAAATAATAAGAGAGGTAATTTAAACCATTTGAATTACATATTCATTCAACAGACAATGTAATCTAAATCATATCATATTTTAATATTAGTTTTTTTTATGACTATAAATTTATTCCTAACAACAGCTTGTTTGTACAATGACCTAAGACGCACATGCAAACCGACTTAGGGGCTCCTGGTTTAGCACAACTAATTTGCCCATGGAAAATACAAATGAGTAATTGCCAACTCTCTGAAATATACATTATAAAATTCAAAAATGCACAACATAACTTCATATCAATCAATCCATGCTTTATTTTTTAACAAGTAAGCCTTTCATTGATGCAGATTTTACAATGTTTTAACACGGATTATAGTTATCGTGTTGTTATGATATGCACCGTTATTGGTATGGAAATGGCATAACGCCCCGGAGACTAATGTAAAATAAATGTGTGGATATGCTTTTGATGATTTTGTTTTAATTTTCTTTTTGTTTCCATCATGAGTTAGAATTGATGAGTATTGCATTATTTTTTTGGTGGAAATTAAGACTGAATGCCAATTGAATGAAATGAGAGTTGTTCTATGATTCTCGACATCAATAAGAATATGTTATTGAAACAATTCCCTGCCACGATTAAAATCGTGTAAATATAGCTCTGAATAATACTTTACGTTTTCTGTCGCAATATTACACAGCAGTTTATGGATTATAAATGGATATCTTTTGTTGTGAGAATTGGGATTTGCAATTGAAAAGCTCATATATGACTATGAAATGTAACATAATCTATGGTGAACTAGTACATTTGGGAGAAACATCAAACAAAACAATTGCATTGATTTATATTTCAATATCTCTACAAATAAATGACATCAGACTATAAATAAACCTTAGAGAAAACCGAATGAGCAATCATTAATGAAAAATCAGGAGACACATACAACAATGGGCATAAGAAAAAATAAATAAAAAAAACCCACAGAAACCTCATAAAAAACACGGGTGCTCGCGAAGTGTAAGCAGTCTATATTTCTTATAAGATATCCGCAGCGTTACTCTTGGACAAGTTCAGTCGGTGACAGAGGAAAGAAAACATCTACGTGCCAGGGGAAAGCTTCATTGCCATCTGAGAAACCGTTAACCAGTTCGTGATAGCGATCGTGGAACTTATGTAGCGATGAACTCAACCAATCTAATGAGCAACATAGCCTCGACTCAGTAGATTTTCCAACACGAGTTTTGCATTTAGACTCCCAAAATTCCCCCAAAAATCAAAGCACTGTGCATTTATATTTGCGATATAATGTATCACTGGCTGTTTTCTGAGAACGAATACAAGTTTTCTACTGACTCTGGGAAAACAGTATGACTATAAATCCCAGTATAATTTGTTATTTTCGATTTTTCTCTTCTTATAATTTGCTTTCTGTCAGTTTAATTTTGGTAAGAAAACTGGGTCAAAATGGCAATTCACTAAGGTCAAATAATTTTTAGGTTTGGGCCCACAACATTAGTTTAACTCTGCCACTTTTTTTGATTGAAGTGCCTGTACCAAGCCAGAAAAATGAGCGGTCATGTATTTGTGTATTAGGGGTACCGATTTTGTCTCTTTCCACGATTTTTCTATTGACCTTTTGAACTGTTCCCACGTGTGGTATTTTCAACTTGATACATTTTGTGACGTCATATCATGTTGTTGTTTTTGTGTTGAACGTGCTTGTTTTCAAGATGGTATTAATCACACTAATTTAAAAAAAAATTATTAGAATTTCCATTTTCATTAAATTCAAATATCTATTACTAATTTTGAAGTATCGTATAACAATTTGAATTTTCTGACGTACAATGCAAATCATTAAAGATTTCGGTGAAAATGTTTGCAGAGGGAAATCAATTACTTTTTAATTAAAAAACGAAAATAACCAATCAATTCCCAGTATGTGTATTGTTATGTCTTTATAATTGATAATCATATTATAATATACAGTAAGCATATCTTAATTCCATTTATTTGTTGATGGGGGGGGTTCATGTTTTATTTATATAATTTGGATATATTTATATATACTGGTGTCCAACACGATGTCCATTGCAGATGATGTTCGTGTCGCTTGACAGTAACACGAGGAGTGTCACTACTGGAGCAGGAACTGCTGACCCTTCCGGAGCACATGAGTTAATTCCCCTTTTTTAGTGTGGTTCGTATTGCTCAATATTTAATTAGTGATCAGTGTAGTGTTTTGTAGATCATTGTTTGTCCTTTTTGTCTCTTTCCTTTAATTCATCATTGTATTGTCTGTTTTTTTTTCGATTTACGGCTTCTGATTGCCTCTTTCGTATCTTCAGACGTTTCTCACAGAGGTGAAACATTTAACATTTGAAAATGAAAACAAAAATATATCCGAAATATTCATATAGCTTCACACACAGAGATGACAATAAAAACATATTATGTATAAGGAATTTGTAACATCAGAACTACTCCTGATGGTACTTAAAGTTACTGTTATTACTTTATGTCTCATAAACAAGGATGATATCCACGGTGATGACTCCCAATTGAGATTAAAATCTACAATCAGGCAGGATGTCTTTAAAATAACATAATCCTTAAATCTTAGATTTTTTAGTGCTTACATTATTAAACGACTGCAAAAGTGTTAAGGCCGTTTTTATTGTAATGGTGTTTGTGTTGTTGTCTGTAAACACATTGTGTTTTCAAAATAAATTATTGATGCCTCTGATATTGTAAATCATTAGTCCATGGAAAGATAAGGCGAATTCTTTTTTTTGCAAAATATCTTAAGTTCAATATGGATTTAATATAGGGATTATATATCAACCCGTTTTCAAACAAGAGATCGATCCAACTGGTGAACACTTATTGTTGATGTGTTCGTTCCAGGATAGTAAAGTACGAAATCGTATATGTATCCCTTATTCCCCCCTCCTCACACCATTTCGATAATTTATGAAAATATCGGCGATTTTTAACGAACGCACATCCTACATCAGTGATGTATTTGATATTGCAGTAGAGATCATTTGCGTGACTGCATCCTTCAGCTGACAAGGGAGGTTTTGGACCCATAGGACTAGCATAGCCCCGCCACTTTTTATATGGGTACTTGTATCAGGCCAGGAAAGTGAGCGGTCATGTATATATGTATTAGGGTTATCCATTTTCTTTCTACGATTTTTCTATTAGATTTTGGAACTTTTTACAGTGTGGTATTTTGGTTTTTTATTTCACTTGTTATTTAAGAAAATATTTATTTTGATAGGAGATTAACGAGAAAGAAATTGAATTATATTATGTTCATGAGACAAGTAATATGTATTAATTTTGTTTCTCCAATTTAATTACTTAACGACCCATGTAATTCAAAATTAAAGTCAAATTACATAATTATATCCTCGGTAATTGAAAATGGAAATTAAAATTAAGTGAGCTACGAAATCGGTTAATTAAAATCTGGTTTGAGATATTGGATTCACAGTAAAAAAACCCGTCATGTCATGATATTAAGAAAGGAATATTGTGTAAAATTGCTTTTTTAATATGTCATGTTGAAGATACGATGCGAAAGAGTTAATCAGAAGCCATATGTCGAAGGCGACAATACAATTTTCTATAGAAAAAGTGAAAAAAGTAAGAAAAAATAAGACAACAAAATGTCGGCAAAACACTATTCAGACAGCTGAAGCATGGCATTACGTACCTCGCTAATATTTTGGGATAAGCACCGATGCACCAAAAGAATAGCAGATACTGCTTCACTAGTGGCACTTGTTGTGGCAGTCAAGTTAGAATCCAGTGGTAAGACATATTTGGTGATAGGGCATGAACGAAGAAAGAAAAATGGGAACATGACTACGACAAAACGGGAACATGACTACGACAAAACGGAACATGACTACGACAAAACGGGAACATGACTACGACAAAACGGGAACATGACTACGACAAAACGGGAACATGACTACGACAAAACGGGAACATGACTACGACAAAACGGGAACATGACTACGACAAAACGGAACAGATCCGTTATCATATGTGAAACAGACATTCCATAACAGTTAACAAAGTTATGATGGCGGTAAGAAGACTTTTGAAGTGATGACCTCAGCTGTATCCCTATATCATATTATGCGCTTGACAGTTTCTCTGAAATAAACACATATTCGAATAACTAGAAAATTGCAAAAATAAGGATTATCTGCTTCAGAAATGGAAAGAAAGCGAATAAGTATCTATTACTAAGAAGACAGACTTATACCACCCTTGAGACAATCACGACACATTCTTCATCTTTCATTATCTTTCCCTGTAAATAAGATTGAACAAAGAGAATCATTTTTTTTTCTTGTATTATATTTGTCTGAAAGTGCAGAAGGAACTGCTTACCTTTCCAAAGTACCCGAGTTCACACCTGGTTTTTTTTGCATGGTTCATGTTGTTCAGTCTAGTTTAGTGTTTAGTGTTCAATCGACCATTGTTTGTCTTATTTTATCCTGTTTGTTTTGGAAATTGTATTCTATGTCCTTCGATTAACCGCTTCTGATTACTCCTTTGGTATCCTCCAATGTTCTTCGCCAATCCTTTTAATGTATGCACATCCTCTATAGATTGATGCAATGTAGTTCTTAGGAAAGACATTGTCCCTTTATAAAATTTACAAAAACAGTGGAACCTGTCTTCTCCAGATAACCGTGTCTTGAATAGACCGGAGGTCGGATTTCGCTGATTGTTTTTGCAAATACCCCAAACACTGAGACTGCGCTGAACGCTTGATTTAAATATTATTCCGGTTTATTCAGGGTTTTGGTTTGTTTTTCTGTACAATTGTTCATGTTTAAGAATATATATTCAAATCCGGATGTATTTTTTGTTAAAAGCGGAGAGAAATATGGCCATATTATCATCTTCTTATAGAAGAACTACTTTAACAGCGAAGTATTTGTACAGAACGTTAGTAAAGAGGTAACCTTGAAATGCTTGATACAAATTGTATTAACCCATGCACTTTAAAACTCATCAACTGCTATCCTATCGAATACAAATCAGGCGTAATTCTAACAGCTAATTATGTCATAATTTACAAAGAACACCATAATTTATAGTCGTAACCCATGTAAAGCAGTGATTAGAACTCTGACATGGTTTATATTAAATATGCTAAAAGTTGAAATATACAGTTAACACTCGGGCCAATCACCCTCATACATACGTAACATTAGTCGATTTTCGCTATATTATTTAGGCACTTCTGTTTACCTGCACCCAAAACCCTTTTAAATTATTTGGGTTTCCCTTTATTTGACTAAGACGTCATATTTCCTTATTCGATGAAAGAAATTGAAACAAGGAGATCTAATGAAATTCTTAAAGATACCAAAGAGGTAATCAGACTCCTTAAGTGGAAGAAGAAGACAATACAACAGCCATAACAAGTTTAAAAAAAACTAAACAATGGTCCAAGAACGATTGCGAAACACGAACATATTGTGTGTAGTAACATCTGTAAAGCTTTCCTTCCAAGTTCCAGTTCAAATTGTTTCTAGGGAAAATGCCTTGTTTTCATATTTCAGCTAAAATAGAAACAAGACTTAGTATGTATACACTGTGGTATTATCAAATGTCGGATCGGTGCATAACTGGAAATTATTTTAAGGTCATATATTTATCTTTCCAACAAACCTTTCTGTTCATTTAGTCAGATGGTGTCGGGACCAAGTTCAATGCAAAGAAAAGCTTCGATAGTTAGGTGGCAACGGACAAAAACACATGTTTATCAAGGTTCATCTTCAAACCCGAATGAAAAAATATGATGTCTGTCTACAGAGCTGTATGAAAATTGATGTTCATCTTGTAATAGCCATTACGATTATCAGATAACAAATAAATATACAAAACCATGTTCATTTTGATGAATGTCGCTAATCTTGATCACGATTTTTCTTAGCTTCAGACCAAATATATACTTAAATGAGTAAGAAAGTATGCTGTGTCGTTGTTCATTAAAAGCTATGAATAACTATACTGTTAAATCAACATGAAACCTTAGATGCATATTATTTTATCTTCTCAATGCAAAAGAAAAATTTGTGTCTAGTCTAGTCCTAAACACACTGCAAAATATAACGTTCACATTGAAAAAGAAAACGGAAATACACACTGGGGTTTCTTCATTTCGTGGTCATCGATTCAAGTAGCATTGGCCGTCGTGGTCGTGATCGTATGGTAGTTGTGAGTTCGAACCGCGTTCATGGCGAGGTGTACTCGATATAACATTATGTGATAAAGTTTGTCAGTGACTTGCGACAGGTCGGTGGTTTTCTGTTGTTACTCTGATTTCCTCCACACATATAAAAACGGACCGCCACGATATAACTGAAATATTGTCGAAAGTGGCGTTAAACACCATAAAACCAACAACTAAAGCTAACCAAATAAAGTAATAAATTCATCATTTCTGACGTGTAATGCATCATGGGTGTATTTCCAAGTCAATACTACAGAACTTTATTCACTTATTTCGTTAGCTTATTATCCAATGTGTATACAATGATTAACACTGACACTAGTTCAGTGCATATAACTCCCAGAATGCATTGTTTTCGGAAATGACGAATTGAATTAAAAATACATCTATTACATTATCAAATACTAAGTTACTTTGAATAATGTGTATGTGATCACAGGTGCTTGGGGACAGGACACAGCGAATAATGTGTATGTGATCACAGGTGCTTGGGGACAGGACACAGCATCCCTCTTTTTACACCCTACCCCCTTTTAATTATTTTTTATTTTCTTAATGGTTTTTTTTCATCTCCATTTTCCAATAATATGCCGTTTTCTGATTGCATCAGTCGACTGAAATATATATATAGAGAGAAGGTATCTCACTTCCACATAATTTTCACGAAAACTATTCTACCTGCTCGGGAAATCCCGTGTCTAAATTAATAAAAATGCACCTACCTTTGAGTAGGTGAGCACGCTTCGTCTCCGCTAATAGTCCTTTTTTTAAACTGTTGGCATTTTTCACGAACATTTTCCTCTGACACAAGAAATCGGACGAACTTTACATCGAATCTACAGTTTTGGATTTCTAATCAACGGAAATCTACTATGGACGATAACTCTAATATGGCGCCAAATTCGGTTCCCTGAAACAAAAGTTCTGAATGTTATTGCAGTCACGATAAGGTAAGAGAATTTCATTTTTACATTCGAAAAAAGTTCGGGAAAACATCAAAAAGTAAACATGCTTGATGAAGATCAGCAAACTGCGTTCGATTTGTGGGAAAACATTTCTTATCAAACAAATCGTGAATTATTTACGTTCAAAGGGAAAAACTGTTACTATAGCGTGTTCAACTGGCATAGCTTCCACACATTACGGCAAGTTAGGGGGTACCACGTTACATAAGTGGTCCGGAATTGGCGATGGCCGATACTTAAATGAAGAGATAGTTCATTTAATAAAAACCGATGAAAGGTTTAATGATGTAAAGGACAATGTGCAGTCCACTAATACTTTGATCATAGACGAGATATCAATGATAAGTTCAAAAGTTTTAGGACAAGTGCAATTTATTTGTCAGAAAGTCAGGAGTTCATCAGTTTTATTTTGAAATTTGCAAGTAATATTAGCCGGTGATTTTTTACAGCTGCCTCCAGGTAAATGAGATTGTAGGTGATCGTGGTTTACATTGCTTTAATGTACCATGGTTTAACAGATGTACCCCCCCCCCCCCCCCCCCCTCAAAATTACATTAAATCTTATACACAGGTAAAGTGACACTACTTTAATTAAATATATAAATGCTTTCGAAAAAGGAAATGTGTCAGATGAAGATGTGGCATTTATAAATTCCTTGTCAAGGTCTCTTGAAAATGAGGAAAATTGTGTTCATCTTTTTTCCATAAATTTTGACTTGGATTTACATAATTACACAAAAATACAAACTGTTGCAGGTGAATTAAATTTATAAAGGCTAGATTGTTAAAATTAATAACTGCATTGTCACAGGATCCTTTGCACCAAGAAAGACAATAATATCTCTGGGTAGATTTAGCCCAGTTATCCTTGCAACGACCAGGTTTTATTTTCACACCATGGAATAATTTTGTAATTAAATTTCCAATTGTTCTAGAACTTGCAACTTCAACTAAGACATCAGACTGAAATTTGCTCTTAATTTCTGTCAAATCTATAAAATTTGTTTTACTCGACTTTTCCACATGTTGTATTAACCATGATGTCAGTGAGAATTGGTCACTTGAAGCCATTTCCTATAATTGCTAGCCCTTTTACACTTTCAGTGACTTTTTTCAGTTTGTATAAAACCGCGTTAACTTTATTCGACTGTTAAATAAAATTATCTTACCTTATCGTGACTGCAATAACATTTGGAACTTTTGTTTCAGGGAACCGGATTTGGTGCCATATTAGAGTTATCGTCCATAGTAGACTTCCGTTGATTATAAATCCAAAACTCTAGATACAATGTAAAGTTCGTCCGATTTCTTGTGTCAGAGGATAATTTTCGTGAAAAATGCCGACCGTTTAAAAAAAGGACTATTAGCGGAGACGAAGCGTGCTCACCAACTCAAAGGTAGGTGCATTTTTATTGATTTAGACATGTGATTTCCCGAGCAGGTAGAATAGTTTTCGTGAAAATTATGTGGAAGTGAGATACCTTCTCTCTATATGCATATCAGTCGACTGATGCAATCAGAAAACGGCATATTATTGCTGTTTTACATATTTCTAAGCCATGGAAATGAAAAAAAACATTAAAAAAATAATTGTTTTTTTAAAAAGGGGTTTGGGTGTAAAAAGGGGGATGCTGTGTCCTGTTCCCAAGCACCTGTGTATGTGATATCGTTCTAAAAGCAATAATTATACAAATATACAGTATATGTCAGTAACATATACCTACTGATGTGGTCATTTCGCGCTTTCACTTGTTAAAATGAAAAGGCGCAAACTCATATAAGCGAAATAGCCGCTCCCGGCTTCCATAAATACAACGTAGCTGTTCAGTAGGTCATAGAAAACATATGGAGAGAAATAGTATTACTAAGCAAAAGTGGTGCCATGACGAGTCCATAAACCTAACCTGAATGCAATATATTAAATGCATAAAAGATTTGTCCCAACAATGCAGCGTTTTTTGGTACTATTTGTTACATATAGCTATGTCACTAGAAATGACTAAACATATCAAGATAGGTACTCTTTCATTTTCATTCCATATATTTTTCTGTGTTTCGCTTGTTTGTTTTCATTCTGTGTCTTGTATCTAATATTGTCTGTGTCTCTGGGTTGTCCATTCTTTTGTATCCCTTCAGCTTTCTCTCGTTTATTTATGGAAAACATCCAACCATGAATCTATGTTCCTATGAATCTCTCGTTTTCCTTCAATCCACAATAAAGGACACCAACGAAGAAAAAAGGCTAATACAGATTATGCTTAAGTGACATTGCCAGAAATAAATCGTTTGAAATTAAATTGAAAATCATGTTGCATTATTTTAAAAAAATTCGCGTTATGGAACGTCTGATTACTTAAAATAAATTTGAATATTGAATCCTTTAATCTTAGTGCATTTGTATTGATACATTTTATTTTATCACTGTTAAGTAGTTCGATTTAATCGCAGTGAAGAAGAAATGTACAAGGTATTATATTATCTTGTTTAGTAATTTGACACGCTCGGATAAAGATGAATTTCTTTTTTTTGGAAAAACCAACATTTGACGTAAACTAAGGGATTGAAGACACTGTTGGGGGTAAAATGGGCAACGAACAAGAAAACGGAAATCCAAAGAAATGTTAGGGACCATCGTGAAAGCGATTGCATAAGAATTTAATTTTCATCAACCTATACTATTAGTGTCTAACATCACTAAAGTTTGGATTCGATTCCTGAATGTGGCAAGGTTTACTCGATGCGTATGTTTGTGCTACTCCACTGCACAATTCATATGGAAACAATAAGGATAAATAAACATGCCAATGTTTGCAATCCCCATTCCCCCATTCATAACATGTGTAAGAGTATGTAACACAATCAAAATCGGACGGGCGATTATAAGATCGTTCATACACGAAAATTATAAATAATATCACAATACTTACATACTCATGTGAACAGTTTGACGATACCAAAGGGGTAATCAGAAGCCGTAAATTCGATTTGATTTGATTTTGGTGCTTAACGCCACTTTGAGCTATATCATGGCGACAGTTTTAGAGGTGGAAGAAGCCGGAGAACCCGGAGAGAACCACCGACCATTGACATCCGTAGATTCGAAAAATAATAACAAGAACAAAATGAAAAACACTTGTAGACACATCTCTACATAGAACAATACGAGTCTCATTAAACACCGAGAACTAAAATGATCCGAAGGGGGAAGAAGTTCCTGATGCCGTGAGGTAACTGTTAACCGAAATCGTATTGGACATCAGTATGCAAAGTACGCAAATAAATACTTAGCAAAAATACATAAATAAAACTTGCACCCTCCAATATTAATAGGAACATCGAACATCGGTTTACGAGGAAATCATAGCATGGAACTAAATATGTGAAGACGCGTAATTGGACAAATGAAATGCACGAACCTAGAGATGCTTCGGAATTGCTAACACTTCCTGCACCACTAGCGGCACCCTTCGTGGTACTTCTGTTAATAAAATCGGGTGACAAGCCATCATTAACGAAGAATTAACGACAATATGCCTACGAAAAACAAATCATATCAATTGTCATCAGTGACACATATTTCCCATACCAGTTAACCAAGCCATGATGACGACTGTAAAACATTCGAAGTGAAGACTTCCAATTGACCTTTATGAACCATTGGTTTGAAAGAGGTTATTCACATTGTATCCGTATTAAAAGGCTAAAATTCACGTCCCTACTCAACTCTCCCAAAATCATTTCAGTCAGTCAAAAGTGGAATCTCCGATAGGAAAGTTCCTCCATCTTATCTCTATGATGTTTGTATATAATTTTCTTAAAAATATGATACACATTGAACTGGTTCCCGCATACTGATTACTGCCACGCTACGAGTAGTTTGCATATATAGGCTTAGGATTAGGTTTAGGGTGCTTAGCGCTGCATTCCTCAATATTACAGTTATATCGTGGCGGTCAGTTTTATTGGTGGAGGAAACCGGAGTACCCGGAGAAAGCCACTGACCTGTCGCAAGTCACTGACACTTTATCACATAATGTTGTATGAAGTACTCCTCGCCATGACCGGAGTTCAAACTTAGAACTTTAGTGGTGATAGGCACTGATTACACAGATAGTTGTAAATCCACCTACATTACGAACACGACGACGACGGCTACTTGTACATACATGTATTTTAATATCATGTTGTTAAAGCTGTTAAATTGGAGACAAGTAATGGACTGGAAATATTATGAGGATAAGTTCTGAGTTCGTGCGAAATTGTAAAACTAAAAAATAAAATATATTTGATTAATTTGAGTGACAGAATAGGCTTAAACAATTTAATTTTATTTATTTCGCCTTTATTTTAATAAGAAATAATTTTCTAGTGGCAAGATATGCAAAACAAATATTGCAATTGATACATAATGCACTGATAACTAAATAATCAATTGAGAATATGTTTTTACAACATATAAATAATATAAAGATGCAGTATTATGAAGAAAAAGTCATTATTTATGAAATTGTCGTAATTATGAACATCTAAGAGCATCTCCTAAAACATATTAATATTTACATTATATAACAAAGCAGAGTTATTGATCATAGTGTATGCTTTTCCTAAGTGTATTGTCCATCATTGGGTTCGAACCAAGATTCATTTTTCATAATTATCAGTCATCGAACCGAATCGAGAACTTTATGCAGTTCGAACCGCATAGTCAAAATGGTTCAAATATGTCAAAAAGTCGATGACAATCCACAGAGGAGTAATACACTGTCTAGTTAAAGGTATTCCTCCGCACCGAACTTATGACGAAGTGAGCAAGATTTGTTTCTAATATGAGAACAATGTTGCCTCCTCCATTACTTGGTTATGGTGTTTAACGCCACTTTCAACAATATTTCAGTTATATCGTGACGGTCTGTTTTATTGGTGGAGGAAACCGGAGTACCCGGAGAAAACCACAGACCTGCCGCAAGTAACTAAGACACTATATGACATAATGTTGTATCGAGTACACCTCTCCAGAGCGGTTTAGGTTTATGGTGTTTAACGCCACTTTCAACAATATTTTAGCTATATCGTGACGGTCAGTTTTATTGGAGAAGGAAACCGGAGTACCCGTAGAAAATCACCGACTGCGTCTCAGGCAAATATGGGGGTCTCGGGATGATAACCAGGCCAATATGGAAATGCCCATGTATTAATCTGTAATTATGGTATGATAATGTCTTTCATTAAATGTACTATTATATTGTTACTGGATATATTTTACAGGATTTTATGATATTAATACCCATAGGGAGGAGGGTTATTTAACAAAAAAATATAATTCTATTATATTAAAAGATGTAATTTCGTAGCTCATTATCTGATATCTTTGAAGTACAATATCGATGTCTTCAGCTTACGTCACTGGTATCAACTATTTTTGTTAGGTTCTTTATTTCTGATATTGAATGGCAATACAATGAAAAACAATACTACTAACAGAACAGCTCCAAATAGGGAAATCGTATAATCAGAGTCCAGGATTCCTACAATAAAACTGACCTCGACGATATAAGAGAAATATTGTTGAAAGTGGCGTTAAACACCGAACCCGAGCTCTAATCCTATAATCAAAGTCAAAATCGATGTCAACCCCCTAGCTTTATGGGCCTAACCTATCCCTATTAGCGAAATGGTGCGAGTATGTAAGTGTTTTCCACGTGTGCTTAAAATGCTGACCTTCACATATACAAATGTAACAGGTTGAGTAGCGTTTTTGCATAGAACGCTGAATCACAATCATGAATTTAGTACATGATATATTTATTATTATAAGATCATAAATTAAACTAGTCATACTTTAATATTGCGTTTAAGATTATGATTAGTTCTTGAATTATGAAATCAATCAATAAATCAATCAATTAATCAATTATAAATCGCACTTTTTGACACATCTGAGCCCTTTGTTTTGAAACTAGCATACTGATTTCTGTTGGGTTTTTTTGGTATGTGTAGAAGTTAAAAATATATATAACTTTTCAATAACTTTTCATGATTTTTTTCTTTTTTGTTCTATATTAACTCTTTTTTGTTCTATATTAACTCTTTTTTGTTCTATATTAACTCTTTTTTGTTCTATATTAACTCTTTTTTGTTCTATATTAACTCTTTTTTGTTCTATATTAACTCTTTTTTGTTCTATATTAACTCTTTTTTGTTCTATATTAACTCTTTTTTGTTCTATATTAACTCTTTTTATGTAGTATTTCAACAGATATTATATAACTCTTACATTTACTTTTATCAGGATATGAATGGTCAACATTATGAAATTTTCTACCTATGGTTTTCAAACAAATTTGACATAGAGCTTATAGTTTCTGAAAACAAAGGTCAAAGGGAGACAGAAAAGACCATTTAAATTCTCAGACTTGTCTACTTCGAAATAAGTTAACATTCATTCAGGACAAACCTACAATTTGGTTTACTTCGAAGAAAGTCAATTGTCAAAGCCAGACTTCCGCTAAGTTAACTTGGAAGAACATTAACTATCTAAGGGGGTCACTGAGCAGTCAAACAACTGTATATAAGTTGTAAAACTTGTGTTCAATCTTATTGTATATATTTGACAATAAAATAATTAAAATTGTTTTAATACTCGTATTTATTTTAATCATTAATTTTATAGAACTTTATAAACACAAGTTATTATGATAATCGTGATTTGTTTCAAAGGCAGACCTACAATCTGGTTAACGTTTCATAAAGCGGGCATATAATCTGGTTAACTTCGGTGAAAGTTTACCTTAAAATATGGTAAAATCTTTGAAAAGAAGCCTTACAATTTGGTTAACTTTGATGGAGGTTTGATCAAGGTAAAGCAAACCTACGAGCAAGTTATTGTTTAAGTAAGTCTGATTATCTGTTAACGAACCAGATCTAAGTCCCAGTGCAGTTCAAAACCTGACCAGGTCTGATATGAGCAAACAATAAAGGTAACTAATGTTAAGATAACGCCAGCATAAACCAGTTCATAAATAAACGTTAGAGAAAACCGAAGGGGCAATCAAGAATGGACAAATCAGAAATGCATGTAAAATCGAACACAAGATACAAAATGAAGACAAAGAAACAAAAAACTAAAAACAGAGCAACACGGACCCCAATAAAAAAAATGGAGGTGAACACATGTACTCGCGAAAGGTAAGCAGTTCGTATTTCTTATAAGACATCCAACGTGTTACTCATATAGTCAAATATAAGTCGTTTTTAATAGAGGAAAGAAAAAAATCTACGTAAAACGGAAAAGAACCATTGCCAATTGAGAAATGAATATTTCGTGACTGTCAACATAAGTTGACTTAGTAGAGTAGTAAGGTTATGTCTGCACCCATCTGTTCCCCAAGAAAACAAATATAAAATATTATTCAATATGTAATTATATTTCACCCACATGACGTTACATTCCGATCGTGGTGTGAAATCGTGTATTATTATGGTGATGTAAGGAACGCAGTGACTTGAAATTATGATGGCCGCCATGATGGCGAATATTCTTTGGTCATATCATCGTTTTTTATCCTTATTATATAAAAACGATCATTATTTTTATAATATTGAAGGTCATCTATTGATTGATTAAGGGTTTTCTTAACGCCACTTTCATCAATTGTCAGCTATATATCATTGAAACCAAGTTTATTGCTTTAGATATATGCTTATTGTTGTGGTCCCTTTCAGTATTTTCAGTTATTTGATTGCGACCAGACTTTACATGGGAGGATATCTCAGACAGTTAGATCGAACGGACCGACGGAACTCTAAACCTTGATTAGGTGTCTGAAATCATCTACACTTGCGGTCGATACATTGTCACGTAGTCACGTTGATGATGTTACGCTGGTGGTCATTGGTTTAGAAATATTTTGAAATGAAAAATCATTGGGGGAAAAAAACCGCACACACAATGGTGATGCCAATGGTAATCCATGTCCTGGTTTAAGACAGGTACACAAACTGGGTGGAGGTTAAACTCATTTATGAGATCCTCCCTTTTAATATATGCCATTACATAGAAAAATAAGTAAATTCAAAAACCTACACAGAATGCGTTTTTCCTGAAAAGAAAGTTTAAACAGCAATGGTGAATAATTCCACCAATATCAACAAAACAAACAAGCACATCTAATGCGCTGAGGAAACAAAAACAAAGATGAAAAAGACCACGATATATGACGATGGAAATCCAGATGCTTGCTACAATTATACATTGAACATATTAATTTGTTTTCAGTGAGATTTTCTAGATACTCTAGTTTAGAAGATATAAGTAAAAAAATAATACGAATTATCAATTGCCAAATTTTAATTTTGTTTAATTGTTTCAACAATCGCCATATCGTCTTAAAACAAACATTTTTATGTAAATTTCTCATTATTTATTATTTTAAGATATTATTATCCTATTATGGACTTCTCACAAGGGAACCGTTCTCCTATAGTGTTGTCTAGGTAGGTATAGAGCCCGAGCCGGTAGAATGGTCGTTTTAGTATAGTGTCTGTGGCGAAGCATAGTCTCCCGTAGTCAAGAAATGAATTATACTGTTGAAATATAGTGCATAGCTAACAACCAATGGAAATGTACTATTTCTATATGTTATGTACTAATATCCTATTATGGACTTCTCACAAGGGAACCGTTCTCCTACCGGCTCGGGTACTATACCTACCCCGAGGGAGAAGTACATAATAAATTTAGTACATAACATGTCTAATGGCTAAAAAATTAACAAATAATATATAGATTTTAAATTATTATTGAATATATCACAGATTTAAGATAACAAGTATATGAACACAAATTGCTTCAAGATATCTAGACTGAACAATTACTTTCCAGCATAATGTATAGTTACGATGCAGTTATTAAAGTTGAAAGATGGTGTATTGTTACTCATCACATTTTCATGTTGAATAAATTGATTGTTTGACTGAGTTTGAAGTGGTTGTTTTTCAATCTGCGTTAATGTTTCAAGCAGTAAATTGTCATCAATATCCCAAACATCTATATCAGATAAAGTTGTAGTGGAATTAGATAATGACGGTCCAACAGCGGGTAAAGATAATGAACTTGTAGTTGTGTAAGGTATTAAAGGTCCAACAGCAGGTAAAGATAATGAACTTGTAGTTGTGTAAGGTAATAAAGGTCCAACAGTTGGTATCTGATGAAAGTTCTGGACTGACTGAGGACACACATTCATTGACACTGGCACAACGGACATATTTTCATGAGTAAGACTGCTGAGAGTGTCAGACATTTGACATTTAACTTCAACACTAGAGTCTGAAGTATAACTTTTCAATGCAGCTGTATTTCTGTGTCCACTTACAGAAAGTATACCCCCATCCTTAAATCCATACCTTTCTAATTCTGTAATAGTTGTTGCGCGAATACAATGATTGGTGTATTCTTCCGATAGGTTAGCTTTTTTTGATAACACACTCATAAAGTTTCCAATAGCATTTTTTCCCATTGCCCTATTTTCGTACCATTCCTTTTCGTCATCAGTAAATGTAGATTTTGGATATTGAAATAGTGCACCTGATTTCTTATTTCGTTTGCTCAAATACTTCTCAAAGCTAATAACGGAACACATTATTCCACCAGTTTCATACATTCTACCTCCATCTCCTTCATTTTCATTTGTTGTCCCTGTGTGGTTCTTTGTTTGTTCACTTTTCACTTTTACTACATAACGTCTTTTATCAGCATCCACTTTTATTTCAAAATCTGAAGCCTCCAATCTCTTATGTTTTCACGGCCTCTCCTACAGAAGTATAATATTGTCTCAAATAGCACTTTGTTCAATAAACCTTGTGGAGTGTCTGGATTCATCAGATGTGTCTGGTGATACAGTTTTCTGATGTCAGCTGAAAATATACAAAAGGAAAAAAAAAATTCTCATGAATTAATACATTATTAAATCTCATTGTGACATAAACACATGTATTAATTTATCATTTTTTTCACAGTCAGATTTGTTTGTGTTTATTGTTTTTCTGTGTATCATGACATTTTTTTTGTACAATTTTGTTGTTGTTGGTTTTCTTCCGTCTCATTACATTTCTTGTTTCATTTATTTTTCTACCAATTTTAACACATTATAAATGGAAACGTACCTGATTGGATTGATTTCTTGTGTTGAACAACACCTTTTCCCTCCTGCCGACATTTCTTTAGCATTCTCTTAAATGCATCATTTGCCTTCTTCAATTTCATATCAGTTACTATGTCAATGTCTCTGTTGTATGGTGGTTCTTGAAGATAACGTCTAATTCCTTGACAAATTGCAACTAATGAGCTTTTAGAATAATAATCTCCACTGCTGGTTCTGACATTCGCGTAAAAGCCTTGTAAAATGCAAATGTAATATCCATGTGCCTATCTCCCCGTCATAACTTTTTTCCAACATGAAGTCCGAGAGAACTTTAACTGCATATTTGGTGGCCGCTTTTGTCTTTGCATTTTGTTGTTGCAATGTGAATTCGTCGGCATCCGTGTTGCCGAATCTGGCAGCCATGTCGGCAATGTAAACAATGACGTAATCAACTGTTAATCGTAGCGCCGCGCATATCAAGGGAAGTAACATTTATTGAAAATTCATCATGTAAATTCGCGCGAAATTTGGTATAGTCCCGCGGGAAGAATGGTCGTTTTAGTATAGTGCCTGTTGAGAAGTATAGTCTCCCGTAGTCAAGAAATGATCTATACTGTTGAAATATAGTGCCTAGCTAACAGCCAATGAAAATTTACTATTTCTATATGTTATGTACTAAACGTGTATATGCATACTTAATATAATATACATTGTAATAGGGTTACCATGTCGGATCGTAGGTGCCTTGTGAAAATATTTGCAGCATTGCCAATTCCCATTACGGGACCATTTTTATCATGATAAATGATTCTTCGATTACCGTTGCCAGTTTTGAATATTCTTTTAATTTGCATCAAACATAATCAAGGATGCTGACTACCTTTAACATGCAGATGATTAACACAGCTGTCTGTCTACATGTGTCATATCATGCGATGTAACAACTGCATGTACATTGTTTATACACGATATCATGCGGAATCCAATGCAGCTGTAAACACACCATTTCTTTTATGGAGCATATTTCAGGTTTATGGTGTTTAACACCAGTTTCAACAATATTTCAGTTATATCGTGGCATATTTCATGCAGCCAATTTTGTTCACGAAACTTTACAAATATATAATTGCTTACATACTACACAATAAGATAAAGAAAATATGATTTTACTAAAGAAGGGATGTTTCTGCCAATAACCCCACCACTTTGTTTTGAAGTGCATGTACCAAGTCAGGAAAGTAAACCGTCATGTATATGAGTTACGGTATCGATTTGTTTTCTGTTTAAGACGATTGTTCGTTATTTTTTGGATCTGTTCCGACAGTGTGGTATTTTTTAGATTTATGGTGAGTTTGTCCAAACATGAGCATTGGCCAGCTTCTGACAGTACCTATTTTTATTAAACCAAATCAACAGAACAAGCAGAACATACCGTAACAGGGCCAATATAATTTGCCATTTGTTTATGAATGGCATTCCTTTCTTTTCTAAATGTTGATTTAGAGCGGTTTAAAATTTTAGTCCGGGCTTGTGGTGAATGTCACTCTGATCACAGCTACATAATTTTCGTATGAAAACATCTAAATATATACTTCAATATACTGATAATTTAAGAAAATATAAAAAAAAAATTAAATGCAGTCGAAATTATCGACTCCGTCTGATCATCGATGCTATTTGTTTGTTTTCACAATTGTTTAGTCATATTTCGTTGTATTACTCATTTTCCATAAATAGATATCCATCTTAAATAGAATCGTACTGTTTCAATTATATCGTAATTAAAACAAACCTTTAACATTTTCTTGAACATTTCATTTAGCAAAATGACAATTTATCACGCTTATTAAATATTTGCTCAATTTTACACATAGTTCTTCACCATCCCTTTCTTGCTTTGATTTGTTTCAGCCTGTAGCCAACATTTACGTTTTTAATTATATGCATTTAATTCCATTGAAAAGCAATATATATTTTAGATTTTCATAAACTCTGAGCACGCCATTTTCTCATGAACAAACCTTAAATGTCTAAAAAAAATATGCAAATTATATTTACACTGGAATTATAGCAGCCCCCTTCTTTTACCAGAATAAATTAACAAACATAAAACTATAGCTATATTTGTTTCTTCTTTGTATATTTATTATCCACGCAATAAGATTGATGTTCTTAATATCTATTCTATGACCTTGTGAATTCCGGTTGAATTTAAATACATAAATGTTAGAGAAAACTGAAGAGACAATTCAAAATGAAGAATACAGACACACAAGCAACATTGGCTACAAGACAGAGAAGAAGACAAACAAAAACAAAGCAAAACAAAAAACAAAACAAAAACACAGCACAGAGATAACCAAAAAACCGAGAAGAGGGCCATGTGGTCGCGATAGGTAACATGCTTAAAGTGCATTTTTCTAAAAACAAATAATATTAATAAATGAATACTTTAGTATCTATGAAAAGATACAAGGAAAGCTTGAAGATATAAAAGGGGGTAACCAAAAGTGGTAATTTGAAGAAGGACAGACAGTACAATGACCAAAAGAAAAAGGACAAAAGGACAAACATTTATATCAAGAACACTACAAAGAAACCTAAAGATTGAGTAACACGAACCGCACTAAATCTGGGAATGAAAGATGTACTTGTTGAAATATATATTAAATGTTTGCTATCACAACACTTCAAAATAGCCCTAGATTACAATTAATCAGAGTTAAACCACAATGTTGTTTTTCTATAACATACGTGTCCGACAGAGACAACAAAGATGTAATGTTACAATTAATCAGAGTTAAACCACAATGTTGTTTTTCTATAGCATACGTGTCCGACAGAGGCAACAAAGATGTAATGCTACAATTAATCAGAGTTAAACCACAATGTTGTTTTACTATAACATACGTGTCCGACAGAGGCAACAAAGATGTAATGCTACAATTAATCAGAGTTAAATCACAATGTTGTTTTACTATAACATACGTGTCCGACAGAGACAACAAAGATGTAATGTTACAATTAATCAGAGTTAAACCACAATGTTGTTTTACTATAACATACGTGTCCGACAGAGACAACAAAGATGTAATGTTACAATTTGCATGGGACTTTTTAAAAGCAACATAAAACAAAATTAATAACTTACAACCACTGTACTTGCTACACTCTTTGTTGGCGATGACTGAGGGTAGTCGTAACTCTTGACAGCCACAACACGTGGTGATTCCGGTACATCCGTGGCCGGTGTTGGTTGTTTTCTGGTTAAAGATCCGTTTCCATGTCGACGAACCGATTGGCGTTTTAGTGAGCCACGGTTCTTACGAACCATCGTTCCTTTCCTGGTCAACATTGACATGTCCTGTAGCCAAACACAATAAGAGAAATGTTTTTTCTTGAATCAAATCACTCGTGTTAATGCAGGTCTAATATATTCTCCTATTTACATAACATTTGTAAATATAATCATTTTTGACCTGATCATAGTATTTTCCTTTGTCCCTTCAACATATAATGTCTAGTTCATTTTCCAGGCTATGCTGTCAATACCTTGGAAAACACAGGTAAAACTATATCGAAGAGTATTAAAACCTTATTTTATAATCAGAATTCATATCCGTCAGCGCTATCATAAAAAGAGAATTATATCATCCTTTTAAATGACAAAATTCCGTTATACAATAAATAAATTTATATAAATGTCTCTTATGAATTCCTGTAGATTTATATAACAAATGAATCGGTGGGAGTGGATTGGATAAGCTAATATGACAATGACATTTAGCATAGCATTATCTTTCAAAGCAAAGGCTGCTAATTTAAAACGATTTCTTATAAATCGCAAATGACTTCCAGCGCAATGCAATAATACTATATCCAAGCTTTATCACAAGACATTTCCCCACCTGCTGCAATCCAGTAACTAACTATATGTCATTGCTTACAACATAGAATTAGCTCTTGTAATAACTGTCCCAAATAGCAGCATGAAACATAATTAAAATTACTTCCATTAGTTGGTAGTGTCATTTACCTACACCGTACGATACAACGTGACGTATACAAGAATGTTGATCGATTCCTTAAAGCGATTACATAGTCGTTTCAAATAAAGGCCAATACATTCAAATATCAAGATTGATTGATTTAATTACATTTTTTTGCGCTTTCCACGTTTTTTTGTCGATTGATCTAGTTCATTTGTGCTGAGAGTGTCTTAAATTGTCTTGAGATTATTGGTGACAGCCAAGAGTAACTGTTACAATTGTGCGGTTTAAAATAAGTACAATGATGTAATATCATATTCCCGTATGCAATGACATGACATCATAGATATAAATACGGAAGTGAGCATCATGCCATCGACTTCCAAGATTAACCCTACTGGGGGAGATATAAAATTATCAAAATGCGTGCCTAGAATGGTTAAATAAGTGGGGTTTATAAATATCAATATACCTGAATAAAATTCAATGAAAAAAATCGCAAAGTTTATACCCATGGCACACATATATTTGTGTACATGACTATTCACTTTCATCTTGGTACAGGCAATTCAATATAAGATGGCTGGTTTTAACGTAGTCTTAATTTCCAAATCCTTCCTCTGTAGTGAAGTGAAGAGACGTTTTGTTTGGGTACATCAAATGATGGTGAGCAATGTTTGCAAGACTATAATACTATAATGTGCCCAAAATTTATTCAAAAATGTAAACCGGTTTAACCCCACTCCATGTTTATGGCTGACAAAAGCCAGGACCGAAATGTTCAATGTCATATGTCCTGGTCTTTCTTGGGTAGAGTGAGTTAATGTAAGAGGTGATTGTTCATTTTGTGCTGGTCTTTCCTGGGTAGAGTGGGTTAAGGTAAGAGGTGATTGTTCATTTTGTTCTGGTCTTTCTTGGGTAGAGTGAGTTAAGGTAAGAGGTGATTGTTCATTTTGTTCTGGTCTTTCTAGGGTAGAGTGAGTTAAGGTAAGAGGTGATTGTTCATTTGTTCTGGTCTTTCTTGGGTAGAGTGAGTTAAGGTAAGAGGTGATTGTTCATTTTGTTGTGGTCTTTTTTGGGTAGAGTGAGTTAAGGTAAGAAGTGATTGTTCATTGTGTTCTGGTCTTTCTTGGGTAGAGTGAGATAAGGTAAGAGGTGATTGTTGATTGTGTTCTGGTCTTTCTTGGGTAGAGTGAGTTAAGGTAAGAGGTGATTGTTCATTTTGTTCTGGTCTTTCTTGGGTAGAGTGAGTTAAGGTAAGAGGTGATTGTTCATTTTGTCCTGGTCTTTCTTGGGTAGAGTGAGCTAAGGTAAGAGGTGATTGTTCATTGTGATCTGGTCTTTCTTGGGTAGAGTGAGATAAGGTAAGAGGTGATTGTTCATTGTGTTCTGGTCTTTCCTGGGTATAGTGAGTTAAGGTAAGAGGTGATTGTTCATTGTGTTCTGGTCTGTCTTGGGTAGAGTGAGTTAAGGTAAGAGGTGATTGTTCATTTTGTTCTGGTCTTTCTTGGGTAGAGTGAGTTAAGGTAAGAGGTGATTGTTCATTTTGTTCTGGTCTTTCTTGGGTAGAGTGGGTTAAGGTAAGAGGTGATTGTTCATTTTGTCCTGGTCTTTCTTGGGTAGAGTGAGTTAAGGTAAGAGGTGATTGTTCATTTTGTTCTGGTCTTTTTTGGGTAGAGTGAGATAAGGTAAGAGGTGATTGTTCATTGTGTTCTGGTCTTTCTTGGGTAGAGTGAGATAAGGTAAAAGGTGATTGTTCATTGTGATCTGGTCTTTCTTGGGTAGAGTGAGTTAAGGTAAGAGGTGATTGTTCATTTTGTTGTGGTCTTTCTTGGGTAGAGTGAGTTAAGGTAAGAGGTGATTGTTCATTGTGTTCTGGTCTTTCTTGGGTAGAGTGAGTTAAGGTAAAAGGTGATTGTTCATTTTGTTCTGGTCTTTCTTGGGTAGAGTGAGATAAGGTAAGAGGTGATTGTTCATTGTGTTCTGGTCTTTCTTGGGTAGAGTGAGATAAGGTAAAAGGTGATTGTTCATTGTGATCTGGTCTTTCTTGGGTAGAGTGAGTTAAGGTAAGAGGTGATTGTTCATTTTGTTGTGGTCTTTCTTGGGTAGAGTGAGTTAAGGTAAGAGGTGATTGTTCATTGTGTTCTGGTCTTTCTTGGGTAGAGTGAGTTAAGGTAAAAGGTGATTGTTCATTTTGTTCTGGTCTTTCTTGGGTAGAGTGAGTTAAGGTAAGAGGTGATTGTTCATTTTGTTTTGGTCTTTCTTGGGTAGAGTGAGTTAAGGTAAGAGGTGATTGTTCATTGTGTTCTGGTCTTTCTTGGGTAGAGTGAGTTAAGGTAAGAGGTGATTGTTCATTTTGTTCTGGTCTTTCTTGGGTAGAGTGAGTTAAGGTAAGAGGTGATTGTTCATTTTGTTCTGGTCTTTCTTGGATAGAGTGAGTTAAGGTAAGAGGCGATTGTTCATTTTGTTGTGGTCTTTCTTGGGTAGAGTGAGTTAAGGTAAGAAGTGATTGTTCATTTTGTCCTGGTCTTTCTTGGGTAGAGTGAACTAAGGTAAGAGGTGATTGTTCATTTTGTTGTGGTCTTTCTTGGGTAGAGTGAGTTAAGGTAAGAGGTGATTGTTCATTGTGTTCTGGTCTTTCTTGGGTAGAGTGAGATAATGTAAGAGGTGATTGTTCATTGTGTTCTGGTCTTTCTTGGGTAGAGTGAGTTAAGGTAAGAGGTGATTGTTCATTTTGTTCTGGTCTTTCTTGGGTAGAGTGAGTTAAGGTAAGAGGTGATTGTTCATTTTGTTGTGGTCTTTCTTGGTTAGAGTGAGTTAAGGTAAGAGGTGATTGTTCATTGTGTTCTGGTCTTTCTTGGGTAGAGTGAGTTAAATTAAGAGGTGATTGCTCATTTTGTACTGGTCTTTCTTTGGTAGAGTGAGCTAAGGTAAGAGGTGATTGTTCATTGTGTTTTGGTCTTTCTTGGTTAGAGTGAGTTAAGGTAAGAGGTGATTGTTCATTTTGTTCTGGTCTTTCTTGGGTAGTGTGAGTTAAGGTAAGAGGTGATTGTTCATTGTGTTCTGGTTTTTTTTGGGTAGAGTGAGTTAAGGTAAGAGGTGATTGTTCATTTTGTTCTGGTCTTTCTTGGGTAGAGTGAGCTAAGGTAAGAGGTGATTGTTCATTGTGTTCTGGTCTTTCTTGGGTAGAGTGAGTTAAGGTAAGAGGTGATTGTTCATTGTGTTCTGGTCTTTCTTGGGTAGAGTGAGTTAAGGTAAGAGGTGATTGTTCATTTTGTTCTTGTCATTCTTGGGTAGAGTGAGTTAAGGTAAGAGGTGACTGTTCATTTTGTTCTGGTCTTTCTTGGGTAGAGTGAGTTAAGGTAAGAGGTGATTGTTCATTTTGTTCTGGTCTTTCCTGGGTAGAGTGAGTTAAGGTAAGAGGTGATTGTTCATTTTGTTCTGGTCTTTCTTGGGTAGAGTGAGTTAAGGTAAGAGGTGATTGTTCATTTTGTTCTGGTCTTTCTTGGGTAGAGTGGGTTAAGGTAAGAGGTGATTGTTCATTTTATTCTGGTCTTTCTTGGGTAGAGTGAGTTAAGGTAAGAGGTGATTGTTCATTGTGTTCTGTTCTTTCTTGTGTAGAGTGAGTTAAGGTAAGAGGTGATTGTTCATTTTGTTCTGGTCTTTCTTGGGTAGAGTGAGTTAAGGTAAGAGGTGATTGTTCATTGTGTTCTGGTTTTTCTTGGGTAGAGTGAGTTAAGGTAAGAGGTGATTGTTCATTTTGTTCTGGTCTTTCTTGGGTAGAGTGAGTTAAGGTAAGAGGTGATTTTTCATTTTGTTCTGGTCTTTCTTGGGTAGAGTGAGTTAAGGTAAGATGTGATTGTTCATTTTGTTCTGGTCTTTCTTGGATAGAGTGAGTTAAGGTAAGAGGTGTTTGTTCATTGTGTTCTGGTTTTTCTTGGGTAGAGTGGATTCAGGTAAGAGGTGATTGTTCATTTTGTTCTGGTCTTTCTTGGGTAGAGTGAGTTAAGGTAAGAGGTGATTGTTCATTTTTTTGTGGTCTTTCTTGGGTAGAGTGAGTTAAGGTAAGAGGTGTTTGTTCATTGTGTTCTGGTTTTTCTTGGGTAGAGTGGATTCAGGTAAGAGGTGATTGTTCATTTTGTTCTGGTCTTTCTTGGGTAGAGTGAGTTAAGGTAAGAGGTGATTGTTCATTTTTTTGTGGTCTTTCTTGGGTAGAGTGAGTTAAGGTAAGAGGTGATTGTTCATTTTGTTGTGGTCTTTCTTGGGTAGAGTGAGTTAAGGTAAGAGGTGATTGTTCATTTTGTTTTGGTCTTTCTTGGTTAAAGTGAGTTAAGGTAAGAGGTGATTGTTCATTTTGTTCTGGTCTTTCTTGGGTAGAGTGAGTTAAGGTAAGAGGTGATTGTTCATTGTGTTCTGGTCTTGTTTTGAGTAGAGTGAGTTACGGTAAGAGGTGATTGTTCATTTTGTTCTGGTCTTTCTTGGGTAGAGTGAGCTAAGGTAAGAGGTGATTGTTCATTGTGTTCTGGTCTTTCTTGGGTAGAGTGAGTTAAGGTAAGAGGTGATTGTTCATTGTGTTCTGGTCTTTCTTGGGTAGAGTGAGTTAAGGTAAGAGGTGATTGTTCATTGTGTTCTGGATTTTCTTGGGTAGAGTGAGCTAAGGTAAGAGGTGATTGTTCATTTTGTTCTGGTCTTTCTTGGGTAGAGTGAGTTAAGGTAAGAGGTGATTGTTCATTTTGTTCTGGTCTTTCCTGGGTAGAGTGAGTTAAGGTAAGAGGTGATTGTTCATTGTGTTCTGGTCTTTCTTGGGTAGAGTGAGTTAAGGTAAGAGGTGATTGTTCATTTTGTTCTGGTCTTTCTTGGGTAGAGTGGGTTAAGGTAAGAGGTGATTGTTCATTCTATTCTGGTCTTTCTTGGGTAGAGTGGGTTAAGGTAAGAGGTGATTGTTCATTGTGTTCTGTTCTTTCTTGTGTAGAGTGAGTTAAGGTAAGAGGTGATTGTTCATTTTGTTCTGGTCTTTCTTGGGTAGAGTGGGTTCAGGTAAGAGGTGATTGTTCATTTTGTTCTGGTCTTTCCTGGGTAGAGTGAGTTAAGGTAAGAGGTGATTGTTCATTTTGTTCTGGTCTTTCTTGGGTAGAGTGAGCTAAGGTAAGAGGTGATTGTTTATTTTGTTCTGGTCTTTCTTGGGTAGAGTGAGATAAGGTAAGAGGCGATTGTTCATTGTGTTCTGGTCTTTCTTGGGTAGATTGAGTTAAGGTAAGAGGTGATTGTTCATTGTGTTCTGGTGTTTCTTGGGTAGAGTGAGTTAAGGTAAGAGGTGATTGTTCATTGTGTTCTGGTGTTTCTTGGGTAGAGTGAGCTAAGATAAGAGGTGATTGTTCATTTTGTTCTGGTCTTTCTTGGGTAGAGTGAGTTAAGGTAAGAGGTGATTGTTCATTTTGTTCTGGTCTTTCCTGGGTAGAGTGAGTTAAGGTAAGAGGTGATTGTTCATTTTGTTCTGGTCTTTCTTGGGTAGAGTGAGTTAAGGTAAGAGGTGATTGTTCATTTTGTTCTGGTCTTTCTTGGGTAGAGTGGGTTAAGGTAAGAGGTGATTGTTCATTTTGTTCTGGTCTTTCTTGGGTAGAGTGGGTTAAGGTAAGAGGTGATTGTTCATTGTGTTCTGTTCTTTCTTGTGTAGAGTGAGTTAAGGTAAGAGGTGATTGTTCATTTTGTTCTGGTCTTTCTTGGGTAGAGTGAGTTAAGGTAAGAGGTGATTGTTCATTGTGTTCTGGTTTTTCTTGGGTAGAGTGAGTTAAGGTAAGAGGTGATTGTTCATTTTGTTCTGGTCTTTCATGGGTAGAGTGAGTTAAGGTAAGAGGTGATTTTTCATTTTGTTCTGGTCTTTCTTGGGTAGAGTGAGTTAAGGTAAGATGTGATTGTTCATTTTGTTCTGGTCTTTCTTGGATAGATTGAGTTAAGGCAAGAGGTGTTTGTTCATTGTGTTCTGGTTTTTCTTGGGTAGAGTGGATTCAGGTAAGAGGTGTTTGTTCATTTTGTTCTGGTCTTTCTTGGGTAGAGTGAGTTAAGGTAAGAGGTGATTGTTCATTTTTTTGTGGTCTTTCTTGGGTAGAGTGAGTTAAGGTAAGAGGTGATTGTTCATTTTGTTGTGGTCTTTCTTGGGTAGAGTGAGTTAAGGTAAGAGGTGATTGTTCATTGTGTTCTGGTCTTTCTTGGGTAAAGTGAGTTAAATTAAGAGGTGATTGCTCATTTTGTACTGGTCTTTCTTGGGTAGAGTGAGTTAAGGTAAGAGGTGATTGTTCATTTTGTTTTGGTCTTTCTTGGTTAGAGTGAGTTAAGGTAAGAGGTGATTGTTCATTTTGTTCTGGTCTTTCTTGGGTAGAGTGAGTTAAGGTAAGAGGTGATTGTTCATTGTGTTCTGGTCTTTTTTTGGGTAGAGTGAGTTACGGTAAGAGGTGATTGTTCATTTTGTTCTGGTCTTTCTTGGGTAGAGTGAGCTAAGGTAAGAGGTGATTGTTCATTGTGTTCTGGTCTTTCTTGGGTAGAGTGAGTTAAGGTAAGAGGTGATTGTTCATTTTGTTGTGGTCTTTCTTGAGTAGAGTGAGATAAGGTAAGATGGGATTGTTCATTGTGTTCTGGTCTTTCTTGGGTAGAGTGAGTTAAGGTAAGAGGTGATTGTTCATTTTGTTGTGGTCTTTCTTGGGTAGAGTGAGTTGAGGTAAGAGGTGATTGTTCATTTTGTTGTGGTCTTTCTTGGGTAGAGTGAGTTAAGGTAAGAGGTGATTGTTCATTGTGTTCTGGTCTTTCTTGGATAGAGTGAGTTAAGGTAAGAGGTGATTGTTCATTTTGTTCTGGTCTTTCTTGGGTAGAATGAGTTAAGGTAAGAGGTGATTGTTCATTGTGTTCTGGTCTTTCTTGGGTAGAGTGAGTTAAGGTAAGAAGTGATTGCTCATTTTGTTCTGGTCTTTCCTGGGTAGAGTGAGTTAAGGTAAGAGGTGATTGTTAATTTGTTCTGGTCTTTCTTGGTTAGAGTGAGTTAAGGTAAGAGGTGATTGTTCATTTTGTTCTGGTCTTTCTTGGGTAGAGTGGGTTAAGGTAAGAGGTGATTGTTCATTGTGTTCTGGTCTTTCTTGGGTAGAGTGAGTTAATGTTAGAGGTTATTGTTCATTTTGTTCTGGTCTTTCTTGGGTAGAGTGAGTTAAGGTAAGAGGTGATTGCTCATTGTGTTCTGGTCTTTCTTGGGTAGAGTGAGTTAAGGTAAGAGGTTATTGTTCATTGTGTTCTGGTCTGTCTTGGGTAGAGTGAGTTAAGGTAAGAGGTGATTGTTCATTGTGTTCTGGTCTTTCTTGGGTAGAGTGAGTTAAGGTAAGAGGTGATTGTTCATTTTGTTCTGGTCTTTCTTCGGTAGAGTGAGTTAAGGTAAGAGGTGATTTTTCATTTTGTTCTGGTCTTTCTTGGGTAGAGTGAGTTTAGGTAAGAGGTGATTGTTCATTTTGTTCTGGTCTTTCTTGGGTAGAGTGAGTTAAGGTAAGAGGTGATTGTTCATTGTGTTCTGGTTTTTCTTGGGTAGAGTGGGTTCAGGTAAGAGGTGATTGTTCATTTTGTTCTGGTCTTTCTTGGGTAGAGTGAGTTAAGGTAAGAGGTGATTGTTCATTTTGTTCTGGTCTTTCTTGGGTAGAGTGAGTTAAGGTAAGAGGTGATTGTTCATTTTGTTCTGGTCTTTCTTGGGTAGAGTGAGATAAGGTAAGAGGCGATTGTTCATTGTGTTCTGGTCTTTCTGGGGTAGATTGAGTTAAGGTAAGAGGTGATTGTTCATTGTGTTCTGGTCTTTCTTGGGTAGAGTGAGCTAAGGTAAGAGGTGATTGTTCATTTTGTTCTGGTCTTTCTTGGGTAGAGTGAGTTAAGGTAAGAGGTGATTGTTCAATTTGTTCTGGTCTTTCCTGGGTAGAGTGAGTTAAGGTAAGAGGTGATTGTTCATTTTGTTCTGGTCTTTCTTGGGTAGAGTGAGTTAAGGTAAGAGGTGATTGTTCATTTTATTCTGGTCTTTCTTGGGTAGAGTGAGCTAAGGTAAGAAGTGATTGTTCATTGTGTTCTGGTCTTTCTTGGGTAGAGTGGGTTAAGGTAAGAGGTGATTGTTCATTTTGTTCTGGTCTTTCTTGGGTAGAGTGAGTTAAGGTAAGAGGTGATTGTTCATTTTGTTCTGGTCTTTCTTGGGTAGAGTGGGTTAAGGTAAGAGGTGATTGTTCATTTTGTTCTGTTTTTTCTTGGGTAGAGTGGGTAAAGGTAAGAGGTGATTGTTCATTGTGTTCTGGTCTTTCTTGGGTAGAGTGAGTTAAGGTAAGAGGTGATTGTTCATTTTGTTCTGGTCTTTCTTGGGTAGAGTGAGTTAAGGTAAGAGGTGATTGTTCATTGTGTTCTGGTTTTTCTTGGGTAGAGTGAGTTAAGGTAAGAGGTGATTGTTCATTTTGTTCTGGTCTTTCTTGGGTAGAGTGAGTTAAGGTAAGAGGTCATTTTTCATTTTGTTCTGGTCTTTCTTGGGTAGAGTGAGTTAAGGTAAGAGGTGATTGTTCGTTTTTTTCTGGTCTTTCTCGGGTAGAGTGAGTTAAGGTAAGAGGTTATTGTTCATTGTGTTCTGGCTTTTCTTGGGTAGAGTGGGTTCAGGTAAGAGGTGATTGTTCATTTTGTTCTGGTCTTTCTTGGGTAGAGTGAGTTAAGGTAAGAGGTGATTGTTCATTTTGTTCTGGTCTTTCTTGGGTAGAGTGAGTTAAGGTAAGAGGTGATTAATCATTTTGTTCTGGTCTTTCTTGGGTAGAGTGAAATAAGGTAAGAGGCGATTGTTCATTGTGTTCTGGTCTTTCTGGGGTAGATTGAGTTAAGGTAAGAGGTGATTGTTCATTGTGTTCTGGTCTTTCTTGGGTAGAGTGAGTTAAGGTAAGAGGTGATTGTTCATTGTGTTCTGGTCTTTCTTGGGTAGAGTGAGTTAAGGTAAGAGGTGATTGTTCATTGTGATCTGGTCTTTCTTGAGTAGAGGGAGCTAAGGTAAGAGGTGATTGTTCATTTTGATCTGGTCTTTCTTGGGTAGAGTGAGTTAAGGTAAGAGGTGATTGTTCATTTTGTTCTGGTCTTTCCTGGGTAGAGTGAGTTAAGGTAAGAGGTGATTGTTCATTTTGTTCTGGTCTTTCTTGGGTAGAGTGAGTTAAGGTAAGAGGAGATTGTTCATTTTGTTCTGGTCTTTCTTGGGTAGAGTGAGTTAAGGTAAGAGGGGATTGTTCATTTTGTTCTGGTCTTTCTTGGGTAGAGTGAGTTAAGGTAAGAGGTGATTGTTCATTTTGTTCTGGTCTTTCTTGGGTAGAGTGAGTTAAGGTAAGAGGTGTTTGTTCATTTTGTTCTGGTCTTTCTTGGGTAGAGTGAGTTAAGGTAAGAGGTGATTGTTCATTTTGTTCTGGTCTTTCTTGGGTAGAATGGGTTAAGGTAAGAGGTGATTGTTCATTGTGTTCTGGCCTTTCTTGGGTAGAGTGAGATAAGGTAAGAGGGGATTGTTCATTGTGTTCTGGTCTTTCTTGGGTAGAGTGAGTTAAGGTAAGAGGTGATTGTTCATTTTGTTGTGGTCTTTCTTGGGTAGAGTGAGTTGAGGTAAGAGGTGATTGTTCATTTTTTTGTGGTCTTTCTTGGGTAGAGTGAGTTAAGGTAAGAGGTGATTGTTCATTTTGTTGTGGTCTTTCTTGGGTAGAGTGAGTTAAGGTAAGAGGTGATTGTTCATTGTGTTCTGGTCTTTCTTGGGTAAAGTGAGTTAAATTAAGAGGTGATTGCTCATTTTGTACTGGTCTTTCTTGGGTAGAGTGAGTTAAGGTAAGAGGTGATTGTTCATTTTGTTTTGGTCTTTCTTGGTTAGAGTGAGTTAAGGTAAGAGGTGATTGTTCATTTTGTTCTGGTCTTTCTTGGGTAGAGTGAGTTAAGGTAAGAGGTGATTGTTCATTGTGTTCTGGTCTTTTTTTGGGTAGAGTGAGTTACGGTAAGAGGTGATTGTTCATTTTGTTCTGGTCTTTCTTGGGTAGAGTGAGTTAAGGTAAGAGGTGATTGTTCATTTTGTTGTGGTCTTTCTTGGGTAGAGTGAGTTGAGGTAAGAGGTGATTGTTCATTTTTTTGTGGTCTTTCTTGGGTAGAGTGAGTTAAGGTAAGAGGTGATTGTTCATTTTATTGTGGTCTTTCTTGGGTAGAGTGAGTTAAGGTAAGAGGTGATTGTTCATTGTGTTCTGGTCTTTCTTGGGTAAAGTGAGTTAAATTAAGAGGTGATTGCTCATTTTGTACTGGTCTTTCTTGGGTAGAGTGAGTTAAGGTAAGAGGTGATTGTTCATTTTGTTTTGGTCTTTCTTGGTTAGAGTGAGTTAAGGTAAGAGGTGATTGTTCATTTTGTTCTGGTCTTTCTTGGGTAGAGTGAGTTAAGGTAAGAGGTGATTGTTCATTGTGTTCTGGTCTTTTTTTGGGTAGAGTGAGTTACGGTAAGAGGTGATTGTTCATTTTGTTCTGGTCTTTCTTGGGTAGAGTGAGCTAAGGTAAGAGGTGATTGTTCATTGTGTTCTGGTCTTTCTTGGGTAGAGTGAGTTAAGGTAAGAGGTGATTGTTCATTGTGTTCTGGTCTTTCTTGGGTAGAGTGAGTTAAGGTAAGAGGTGATTGTTCATTGTGTTCTGGTGTTTCTTGGGTAGAGTGAGATAAGGTAAGAGGTGATTGTTCATTTTGTTCTGGTCTTTCTTGGGTAGAGTGAGTTAAGGTAAGAGGTGATTGTTCATTTTGTTCTGGTCTTTCCTGGGTAGAGTGAGTTAAGGTAAGAGGTGATTGTTCATTTTGTTCTGGTCTTTCTTGGGTAGAGTGAGTTAAGGTAAGAGGTGATTGTTCATTTTGTTCTGGTCTTTCTTGGGTAGAGTGGGTTAAGGTAAGAGGTGATTGTTCATTTTATTCTGGTCTTTCTTGGGTAGAGTGAGTTAAGGTAAGAGGTGATTGTTCATTGTGTTCTGTTCTTTCTTGTGTAGAGTGAGTTAAGGTAAGAGGTGATTGTTCATTTTGTTCTGGTCTTTCTTGGGTAGAGTGAGTTAAGGTAAGAGGTGATTGTTCATTGTGTTCTGGTTTTTCTTGGGTAGAGTGAGTTAAGGTAAGAGGTGATTGTTCATTTTGTTCTGGTCTTTCTTGGGTAGAGTGAGTTAAGGTAAGAGGTGATTTTTCATTTTGTTCTGGTCTTTCTTGGGTAGAGTGAGTTAAGGTAAGATGTGATTGTTCATTTTGTTCTGGTCTTTCTTGGATAGAGTGAGTTAAGGTAAGAGGTGTTTGTTCATTGTGTTCTGGTTTTTCTTGGGTAGAGTGGATTCAGGTAAGAGGTGATTGTTCATTTTGTTCTGGTCTTTCTTGGGTAGAGTGAGTTAAGGTAAGAGGTGATTGTTCATTTTTTTGTGGTCTTTCTTGGGTAGAGTGAGTTAAGGTAAGAGGTGTTTGTTCATTGTGTTCTGGTTTTTCTTGGGTAGAGTGGATTCAGGTAAGAGGTGATTGTTCATTTTGTTCTGGTCTTTCTTGGGTAGAGTGAGTTAAGGTAAGAGGTGATTGTTCATTTTTTTGTGGTCTTTCTGGGGTAGAGTGAGTTAAGGTAAGAGGTGATTGTTCATTTTGTTGTGGTCTTTCTTGGGTAGAGTGAGTTAAGGTAAGAGGTGATTGTTCATTTTGTTTTGGTCTTTCTTGGTTAAAGTGAGTTAAGGTAAGAGGTGATTGTTCATTTTGTTCTGGTCTTTCTTGGGTAGAGTGAGTTAAGGTAAGAGGTGATTGTTCATTGTGTTCTGGTCTTGTTTTGAGTAGAGTGAGTTACGGTAAGAGGTGATTGTTCATTTTGTTCTGGTCTTTCTTGGGTAGAGTGAGCTAAGGTAAGAGGTGATTGTTCATTGTGTTCTGGTCTTTCTTGGGTAGAGTGAGTTAAGGTAAGAGGTGATTGTTCATTGTGTTCTGGTCTTTCTTGGGTAGAGTGAGTTAAGGTAAGAGGTGATTGTTCATTGTGTTCTGGATTTTCTTGGGTAGAGTGAGCTAAGGTAAGAGGTGATTGTTCATTTTGTTCTGGTCTTTCTTGGGTAGAGTGAGTTAAGGTAAGAGGTGATTGTTCATTTTGTTCTGGTCTTTCCTGGGTAGAGTGAGTTAAGGTAAGAGGTGATTGTTCATTTTGTTCTGGTCTTTCTTGGGTAGAGTGAGTTAAGGTAAGAGGTGATTGTTCATTTTGTTCTGGTCTTTCTTGGGTAGAGTGGGTTAAGGTAAGAGGTGATTGTTCATTTTATTCTGGTCTTTCTTGGGTAGAGTGGGTTAAGGTAAGAGGTGATTGTTCATTGTGTTCTGTTCTTTCTTGTGTAGAGTGAGTTAAGGTAAGAGGTGATTGTTCATTGTGTTCTGGTTTTTCTTGGGTAGAGTGAGTTAAGGTAAGAGGTGATTGTTCATTTTGTTCTGGTCTTTCTTGGGTAGAGTGAGTTAAGGTAAGAGGTGATTTTTCATTTTGTTCTGGTCTTTCTTGGGTAGAGTGAGTTAAGGTAAGATGTGATTGTTCATTTTGTTCTGGTCTTTCTTGGATAGAGTGAGTTAAGGTAAGAGGTGTTTGTTCATTGTGTTCTGGTTTTTCTTGGGTAGAGTGGATTCAGGTAAGAGGTGATTGTTCATTTTGTTCTGGTCTTTCTTGGGTAGAGTGAGTTAAGGTAAGAGGTGATTGTTCATTTTTTTGTGGTCTTTCTTGGGTAGAGTGAGTTAAGGTAAGAGGTGATTGTTCATTTTGTTGTGGTCTTTCTTATGTAGAGTGAGTTAAGGTAAGAGGTGATTGTTCATTGTGTTCTGGTCTTTCTTGAGTAAAGTGAGTTAAATTAAGAGGTGATTGCTCATTTTGTACTGGTCTTTCTTGGGTAGAGTGAGTTAAGGTAAGAGGTGATTGTTCATTTTGTTTTGGTCTTTCTTGGTTAGAGTGAGTTAAGGTAAGAGGTGATTGTTCATTTTGTTCTGGTCTTTCTTGGGTAGAGTGAGTTAAGGTAAGAGGTGATTGTTCATTGTGTTCTGGTCTTTTTTTGGGTAGAGTGAGTTACGGTAAGAGGTGATTGTTCATTTTGTTCTGGTCTTTCTTGGGTAGAGTGAGCTAAGGTAAGAGGTGATTGTTCATTGTGTTCTGGTCTTTCTTGGGTAGAGTGAGTTAAGGTAAGAGGTGATTGTTCATTGTGTTCTGGTCTTTCTTGGGTAGAGTGAGTTAAGGTAAGAGGTGATTGTTCATTGTGTTCTGGTCTTTCTTGGATAGAGTGAGTTAAGGTAAGAGGTGATTGTTCATTTTGTTCTGGTCTTTCTTGGGTAGAATGAGTTAAGGTAAGAGGTGATTGTTCATTGTGTTCTGGTCTTTCTTGGGTAGAGTGAGTTAAGGTAAGAAGTGATTGCTCATTTTGTTCTGGTCTTTCCTGGGTAGAGTGAGTTAAGGTAAGAGGTGATTGTTAATTTGTTCTGGTCTTTCTTGGTTAGAGTGAGTTAAGGTAAGAGGTGATTGTTCATTTTGTTCTGGTCTTTCTTGGGTAGAGTGGGTTAAGGTAAGAGGTGATTGTTCATTGTGTTCTGGTCTTTCTTGGGTAGAGTGAGTTAATGTTAGAGGTTATTGTTCATTTTGTTCTGGTCTTTCTTGGGTAGAGTGAGTTAAGGTAAGAGGTGATTGCTCATTGTGTTCTGGTCTTTCTTGGGTAGAGTGAGTTAAGGTAAGAGGTTATTGTTCATTGTGTTCTGGTCTGTCTTGGGTAGAGTGAGTTAAGGTAAGAGGTGATTGTTCATTGTGTTCTGGTCTTTCTTGGGTAGAGTGAGTTAAGGTAAGAGGTGATTGTTCATTTTGTTCTGGTCTTTCTTCGGTAGAGTGAGTTAAGGTAAGAGGTGATTTTTCATTTTGTTCTGGTCTTTCTTGGGTAGAGTGAGTTTAGGTAAGAGGTGATTGTTCATTTTGTTCTGGTCTTTCTTGGGTAGAGTGAGTTAAGGTAAGAGGTGATTGTTCATTGTGTTCTGGTTTTTCTTGGGTAGAGTGGGTTCAGGTAAGAGGTGATTGTTCATTTTGTTCTGGTCTTTCTTGGGTAGAGTGAGTTAAGGTAAGAGGTGATTGTTCATTTTGTTCTGGTCTTTCTTGGGTAGAGTGAGTTAAGGTAAGAGGTGATTGTTCATTTTGTTCTGGTCTTTCTTGGGTAGAGTGAGATAAGGTAAGAGGCGATTGTTCATTGTGTTCTGGTCTTTCTGGGGTAGATTGAGTTAAGGTAAGAGGTGATTGTTCATTGTGTTCTGGTCTTTCTTGGGTAGAGTGAGCTAAGGTAAGAGGTGATTGTTCATTTTGTTCTGGTCTTTCTTGGGTAGAGTGAGTTAAGGTAAGAGGTGATTGTTCAATTTGTTCTGGTCTTTCCTGGGTAGAGTGAGTTAAGGTAAGAGGTGATTGTTCATTTTGTTCTGGTCTTTCTTGGGTAGAGTGAGTTAAGGTAAGAGGTGATTGTTCATTTTATTCTGGTCTTTCTTGGGTAGAGTGAGCTAAGGTAAGAAGTGATTGTTCATTGTGTTCTGGTCTTTCTTGGGTAGAGTGGGTTAAGGTAAGAGGTGATTGTTCATTTTGTTCTGGTCTTTCTTGGGTAGAGTGAGTTAAGGTAAGAGGTGATTGTTCATTTTGTTCTGGTCTTTCTTGGGTAGAGTGGGTTAAGGTAAGAGGTGATTGTTCATTTTGTTCTGTTTTTTCTTGGGTAGAGTGGGTAAAGGTAAGAGGTGATTGTTCATTGTGTTCTGGTCTTTCTTGGGTAGAGTGAGTTAAGGTAAGAGGTGATTGTTAATTTTGTTCTGGTCTTTCTTGGGTAGAGTGAGTTAAGGTAAGAGGTGATTGTTCATTGTGTTCTGGTTTTTCTTGGGTAGAGTGAGTTAAGGTAAGAGGTGATTGTTCATTTTGTTCTGGTCTTTCTTGGGTAGAGTGAGTTAAGGTAAGAGGTCATTTTTCATTTTGTTCTGGTCTTTCTTGGGTAGAGTGAGTTAAGGTAAGAGGTGATTGTTCGTTTTTTTCTGGTCTTTCTCGGGTAGAGTGAGTTAAGGTAAGAGGTTATTGTTCATTGTGTTCTGGCTTTTCTTGGGTAGAGTGGGTTCAGGTAAGAGGTGATTGTTCATTTTGTTCTGGTCTTTCTTGGGTAGAGTGAGTTAAGGTAAGAGGTGATTGTTCATTTTGTTCTGGTCTTTCTTGGGTAGAGTGAGTTAAGGTAAGAGGTGATTAATCATTTTGTTCTGGTCTTTCTTGGGTAGAGTGAAATAAGGTAAGAGGCGATTGTTCATTGTGTTCTGGTCTTTCTGGGGTAGATTGAGTTAAGGTAAGAGGTGATTGTTCATTGTGTTCTGGTCTTTCTTGGGTAGAGTGAGTTAAGGTAAGAGGTGATTGTTCATTGTGTTCTGGTCTTTCTTGGGTAGAGTGAGTTAAGGTAAGAGGTGATTGTTCATTGTGATCTGGTCTTTCTTGAGTAGAGGGAGCTAAGGTAAGAGGTGATTGTTCATTTTTATCTGGTCTTTCTTGGGTAGAGTGAGTTAAGGTAAGAGGTGATTGTTCATTTTGTTCTGGTCTTTCCTGGGTAGAGTGAGTTAAGGTAAGAGGTGATTGTTCATTTTGTTCTGGTCTTTCTTGGGTAGAGTGAGTTAAGGTAAGAGGTGATTGTTCATTTTGTTCTGGTCTTTCTTGGGTAGAGTGAGTTAAGGAAAGAGGGGATTGTTCATTTTGTTCTGGTCTTTCTTGGGTAGAGTGAGTTAAGGTAAGAGGTGATTGTTCATTTTGTTCTGGTCTTTCTTGGGTAGAGTGAGTTAAGGTAAGAGGTGTTTGTTCATTTTGTTCTGGTCTTTCTTGGGTAGAGTGAGTTAAGGTAAGAGGTGATTGTTCATTTTGTTCTGGTCTTTCTTGGGTAGAATGGGTTAAGGTAAGAGGTGATTGTTCATTGTGTTCTGGCCTTTCTTGGGTAGAGTGAGATAAGGTAAGAGGGGATTGTTCATTGTGTTCTGGTCTTTCTTGGGTAGAGTGAGTTAAGGTAAGAGGTGATTGTTCATTTTGTTGTGGTCTTTCTTGGGTAGAGTGAGTTGAGGTAAGAGGTGATTGTTCATTTTGTTGTGGTCTTTCTTGGGTAGAGTGAGTTAAGGTAAGAGGTGATTGTTCATTTTGTTCTGGTCTTTCTTGGGTAGAGTGAGTTAAGGTAAGAGGTGATTGTTCATTTTGTTCTGGTCTTTCTTGGGTAGAGTGAGTTAAGGTAAGTGGTGATTGTTCATTTTGTGCTGGTCTTTCTTGGGTAGAGTGAGTTAAATTAAGAGGTGATTGTTCATTTTGTCCTGGTCTTTCTTGGGTAGAGTGAGTTAAGGTAAGAGGTGATTGTTCATTTTGTTCTGGTCTTTCTTGGGTAGAGTGAGTTAAGGTAAGAGATGATTGTTTATTTTGTTCTGGTCTTTCTTGGGTAGAGTGAGTTAAGGTAAGAGGTGATTGTTCATTTTGTCCTGATCTTTCTTGGGTAGAGTGAGTTAAGGTAAGAGGTGATTGTTCATTTTGTTCTGGTCTTTCTTGGTAGAGTGGATTCAGGTAAGAGGTGATTGTTCATTTTGTTCTGGTCTTTCTTGGGTAGAGTGAGTTAAGGTAAGAGGTGATTGTTCATTTTTTTGTGGTCTTTCTTGGGTAGAGTGAGTTAAGGTAAGAGGTGATTGTTCATTTTGTTCTGGTCTTTCTTGGGTAGAGTGAGTTAAGGTAAGAGGTGATTATTCATTTTGTTCTGGTCTTTCTTGGGTAGAGTGAGATAAGGTAAGAGGCGATTGTTCATTGTGTTCTGGTCTTTCTGAGGTAGATTGAGTTAAGGTAAGAGGTGATTGTTCATTGTGTTCTGGTCTTTCTTGGGTAGAGTGAGTTAAGGTAAGAGGTGATTGTTCATTGTGTTCTGGTCTTTCTTGGGTAGAGTGAGTTAAGGTAAGAGGTGATTGTTCATTGTGATCTGGTCTTTCTTGAGTAGAGGGAGCTAAGGTAAGAGGTGATTGTTCCTTTTGTTCTGGTCTTTCTTGGGTAGAGTGAGTTAAGGTAAGAGGTGATTGTTCATTTTGTTCTGGTCTTTCCTGGGTAGAGTGAGTTAAGGTAAGAGGTGATTGTTCATTTTGTTCTGGTCTTTCTTGGGTAGAGTGAGCTAAGGTAAGAGGTGATTGTTCATTTTGTTCTGGTCTTTCTTGGGTAGAGTGAGTTACGGTAAGAGGTGATTGTTCATTTTGTTCTGGTCTTTCTTGGGTAGAGTGAGTTAAGGTAAGAGGTGTTTGTTCATTTTGTTCTGGTCTTTCTTGGGTAGAGTGAGTTAAGGTAAGAGGTGATTGTTCATTTTGTTCTGGTCTTTCTTGGGTAGAATGGGTTAAGGTAAGAGGTGATTGTTCATTGTGTTCTGGCCTTTCTTGGGTAGAGTGAGTTAAGGTAAGAGGTGATTGTTCATTTTGTTGTGGTCTTTCTTGAGTAGAGTGAGATAAGGTAAGAGGGGATTGTTCATTGTGTTCTGGTCTGTCTTGGGTAGAGTGAGTTAAGGTAAGAGGTGATTGTTCATTTTGTTGTGGTCTTTCTTGGGTAGAGTGAGTTGAGGTAAGAGGTGATTGTTCATTTTGTTGTGGTCTTTCTTGGGTAGAGTGAATTAAGGTAAGAGGTGATTGTTCATTTTGTTCTGGTCTTTCTTGGGTAGAGTGAGTTAAGGTAAGAGGTGATTGTTCATTTTGTTCTGGTCTTTCTTGGGTAGAGTGAGTTAAGGTAAGAGATGATTGTTTATTTTGTTCTGGTCTTTCTTGGGTAGAGTGAGTTAAGGTAAGAGGTGATTGTTCATTTTGTCCTGATCTTTCTTGGGTAGAGTGAGTTAAGGTAAGAGGTGATTGTTCATTTTGTTCTGGTCTTTCTTGGTAGAGTGAGTTAAGGTAAGAGGTGATTGTTCATTTTGTTCTGGTCTTTCTTGGGTAGAGTGAGTTAAGGTAAGTGGTGATTGTTCATTTTGTGCTGGTCTTTCTTGGGTAGAGTGAGTTAAATTAAGAGGTGATTGTTCATTTTGTCCTGGTCTTTCTTGGGTAGAGTGAGTTAAGGTAAGAGGTGATTGTTCATTTTGTTCTGGTCTTTCTTGGGTAGAGTGAGTTAAGGTAAGAGGTGATTGTTCATTGTGTTCTGGTCTTTCTTGGGTAGAATGGGTTAAGGTAAGAGGTGATTGTTCATTGTGTTCTGGTCTTTCTTGGGTAGAGTGAGATAAGGTAAGAGGTGATTGTTCATTTTGTTGTGGTCTTTCTTGGGTAGAGTGAGATAAGGTAAGAGGTGATTGTTCATTGTGTTATGATCTTTCTTGGGTAGAGTGAGTTATGGTAAGAGGTGATTGTTCATTTTGTTCTGGTCTTTCTTGGGTAGAGTGAGTTAAGGTAAGAGGTGATTGTTCATTTTGTTCTGGTCTTTCTTGGGTAGAGTGAGTTAAGGTAAGTGGTGATTGTTCATTTTGTGCTGGTCTTTCTTGGGTAGAGTGAGTTAAATTAAGAGGTGATTGTTCATTTTGTCCTGGTCTTTCTTGGGTAGAGTGAGTTAAGGTAAGAGGTGATTGTTCATTTTGTTCTGGTCTTTCTTGAGTAGAGTGAGTTAAGGTAAGAGGTGATTGTTCATTTTGTTCTGGTCTTTCTTGGGTAGAGTGAGTTAAGGTAAGAGGTGATTGTTCATTTTGTTGTGGTCTTTCTTGGGTAGAGTGAGTTGAGGTAAGAGGTGATTGATCATTTTGTTGTGGTCTTTCTTGGGTAGAGTGAGTTAAGGTAAGAGGTGATTGTTCATTTTGTTCTGGTCTTTCTTGGGTAGAGTGAGTTAAGGTAAGAGGTGATTGTTCATTTTGTTCTGGTCTTTCTTGGGTAGAATGGGTTAAGGTAAGAGGTGATTGTTCATTGTGTTCTGGCCTTTCTTGGGTAGAGTGAGTTAAGGTAAGAGGTGATTGTTCATTTTGTTGTGGTCTTTCTTGAGTAGAGTGAGATAAGGTAAGAGGGGATTGTTCATTGTGTTCTGGTCTTTCTTGGGTAGAGTGAGTTAAGGTAAGAGGTGATTGTTCATTTTGTTGTGGTCTTTCTTGGGTAGAGTGAGTTGAGGTAAGAGGTGATTGTTCATTTTGTTCTGGTCTTTCTTGGGTAGAGTGAGTTAAGGTAAGAGGTGATTGTTCATTTTGTTCTGGTCTTTCTTGGGTAGAGTGAGTTAAGGTAAGAGGTGATTGTTCATTTTGTTCTGGTCTTTCTTGGGTAGAGTGAGTTAAGGTAAGTGGTGATTGTTCATTTTGTGCTGGTCTTTCTTGGGTAGAGTGAGTTAAATTAAGAGGTGATTGTTCATTTTGTCCTGGTCTTTCTTGGGTAGAGTGAGTTAATGTAAGAGGTGATTGTTCATTTTGTTCTGGTCTTTCTTGGGTAGAGTGAGTTAAGGTAAGAGATGATTGTTTATTTTGTTCTGGTCTTTCTTGGGTAGAGTGAGTTAAGGTAAGAGGTGATTGTTCATTTTGTCCTGATCTTTCTTGGGTAGAGTGAGTTAAGGTAAGAGGTGATTGTTCATTTTGTTCTGGTCTTTCTTGGTAGAGTGAGTTAAGGTAAGAGGTGATTGTTCATTTTGTTCTGGTCTTTCTTGGGTAGAGTGAGTTAAGGGAAGTGGTGATTGTTCATTTTGTGCTGGTCTTTCTTGGGTAGAGTGAGTTAAATTAAGAGGTGATTGTTCATTTTGTCCTGGTCTTTCTTGGGTAGAGTGAGTTAAGGTAAGAGGTGATTGTTCATTTTGTTCTGGTCTTTCTTGGGTAGAGTGAGTTAAGGAAAGAGGTGATTGTTCATTGTGTTCTGGTCTTTCTTGGGTAGAATGGGTTAAGGTAAGAGGTGATTGTTCATTGTGTTCTGGTCTTTCTTGGGTAGAGTGAGATAAGGTAGGAGGTGATTGTTCATTTTGTTGTGGTCTTTCTTGGGTAGAGTGAGATAAGGTAAGAGGTGATTGTTCATTGTGTTCTGGTCTTTCTTGGGTAGAGTGAGTTATGGTAAGAGGTGATTGTTCATTTTGTTCTGGTCTTTCTTGGGTAGAGTGAGTTAAATTAAGAGGTGATTGTTCATTTTGTCCTGGTCTTTCTTTGGTAGAGTGAGTTAAGGTAAGAGGTGATTGTTCATTTTGTTCTGGTCTTTCTTGGGTAGAGTGAGTTAAGGTAAGAGGTGTTTGTTCATTTTGTTCTGGTCTTTCTTGGGTAGAGTGAGTTAAGGTAAGAGGTGATTGTTCATTTTGTTCTGGTCTTTCTTGGGTAGAATGGGTTAAGGTAAGAGGTGATTGTTCATTGTGTTCTGGCCTTTCTTGGGTAGAGTGAGTTAAGGTAAGAGGTGATTGTTCATTTTGTTGTGGTCTTTCTTGAGTAGAGTGAGATAAGGTAAGAGGGGATTGTTCATTGTGTTCTGGTCTGTCTTGGGTAGAGTGAGTTAAGGTAAGAGGTGATTGTTCATTTTGTTGTGGTCTTTCTTGGGTAGAGTGATTTGAGGTAAGAGGTGATTGTTCATTTTGTTGTGGTCTTTCTTGGGTAGAGTGAGTTAAGGTAAGAGGTGATTGTTCATTTTGTTCTGGTCTTTCTTGGGTAGAGTGAGTTAAGGTAAGAGGTGATTGTTCATTTTGTTCTGGTCTTTCTTGGGTAGAGTGAGTTAAGGTAAGTGGTGATTGTTCATTTTGTGCTGGTCTTTCTTGGGTAGAGTGAGTTAAATTAAGAGGTGATTGTTCATTTTGTCCTGGTCTTTCTTGGGTAGAGTGAGTTAAGGTAAGAGGTGATTGTTCATTTTGTTCTGGTCTTTCTTGGGTAGAGTGAGTTAAGGTAAGAGATGATTGTTTATTTTGTTCTGGTCTTTCTTGGGTAGAGTGAGTTAAGGTAAGAGGTGATTGTTCATTTTGTCCTGATCTTTCTTGGGTAGAGTGAGTTAAGGTAAGAGGTGATTGTTCATTTTGTTCTGGTCTTTCTTGGTAGAGTGAGTTAAGGTAAGAGGTGATTGTTCATTTTGTTCTGGTCTTTCTTGGGTAGAGTGAGTTAAGGTAAGTGGTGATTGTTCATTTTGTGCTGGTCTTTCTTGGGTAGAGTGAGTTAAATTAAGAGGTGATTGTTCATTTTGTCCTGGTCTTTCTTGGGTAGAGTGAGTTAAGGTAAGAGGTGATTGTTCATTTTGTTCTGGTCTTTCTTGGGTAGAGTGAGTTAAGGTAAGAGGTGATTGTTCATTGTGTTCTGGTCTTTCTTGGGTAGAATGGGTTAAGGTAAGAGGTGATTGTTCATTGTGTTCTGGTCTTTCTTGGGTAGAGTGAGATAAGGTAAGAGGTGATTGTTCATTTTGTTGTGGTCTTTCTTGGATAGAGTGAGATAAGGTAAGAGGTGATTGTTCATTGTGTTATGATCTTTCTTGGGTAGAGTGAGTTATGGTAAGAGGTGATTGTTCATTTTGTTCTGGACTTTCTTGGGTAGAGTGAGTTAAGGTAAGAGGTGATTGTTCATTTTGTTCTGGTCTTTCTTGGTAGAGTGAGTTAAGGTAAGAGGTGATTGTTCATTTTGTTCTGGTCTTTCTTGGGTAGAGTGAGTTAAGGTAAGTGGTGATTGTTCATTTTGTGCTGGTCTTTCTTGGGTAGAGTGAGTTAAATTAAGAGGTGATTGTTCATTTTGTCCTGGTCTTTCTTGGGTAGAGTGAGTTAAATTAAGAGGTGATTGTTCATTTTGTCCTGGTCTTTCTTGGGTAGAGTGAGTTAAGGTAAGAGGTGATTGTTCATTTTGTTCTGGTCTTTCTTGGGTAGAGTGAGTTAAGGTAAGAGATGATTGTTTATTTTGTTCTGGTCTTTCTTGGGTAGAGTGAGTTAAGGTAAGAGGTGATTGTTCATTTTGTCCTGATCTTTCTTGGGTAGAGTGAGTTAAGGTAAGAGGTGATTGTTCATTGTGTTCTGGTCTTTCTTGGGTAGAATGGGTTAAGGTAAGAGGTGATTGTTCATTGTGTTCTGGTCTTTCTTGGGTAGAGTGAGTTATGGTAAGAGGTGATTGTTCATTTTGTTCTGGTCTTTCTTGGGTAGAGTGAGTTAAATTAAGAGGTGATTGTTCATTTTGTCCTGGTCTTTCTTTGGTAGAGTGAGTTAAGGTAAGAGGTGATTGTTCATTTTGTTCTGGTCTTTCTTGGGTAGAGTGAGTTAAGGTAAGAGGTGATTGTTCATTTTGTTCTGGTCTTTCTTGGGTAGAGTGAGTTAAGGTAAGAGGTGATTATTCATTTTGTTCTGGTCTTTCTTGGGTAGAGTGAGATAAGGTAAGAGGCGATTGTTCATTGTGTTCTGGTCTTTCTGGGGTAGATTGAGTTAAGGTAAGAGGTGATTGTTCATTGTGTTCTGGTCTTTCTTGGGTAGAGTGAGTTAAGGTAAGAGGTGATTGTTCATTGTGTTCTGGTCTTTCTTGGGTAGAGTGAGTTAAGGTAAGAGGTGATTGTTCATTGTGATCTGGTCTTTCTTGAGTAGAGGGAGCTAAGGTAAGAGGTGATTGTTCATTTTGTTCTGGTCTTTCTTGGGTAGAGTGAGTTAAGGTAAGTGGTGATTGTTCATTTTGTGCTGGTCTTTCTTGGGTAGAGTGAGTTAAATTAAGAGGTGATTGTTCATTTTGTCCTGGTCTTACTTGGGTAGAGTGAGTTAAGGTAAGAGGTGATTGTTCATTTTGTTCTGGTCTTTCTTGGGTAGAGTGAGTTAAGGTAAGAGATGATTGTTTATTTTGTTCTGGTCTTTCTTGGGTAGAGTGAGTTAAGGTAAGAGGTGATTGTTCATTTTGTCCTGATCTTTCTTGGGTAGAGTGAGTTAAGGTAAGAGGTGATTGTTCATTTTGTTCTGGTCTTTCTTGGTAGAGTGAGTTAAGGTAAGAGGTGATTGTTCATTTTGTTCTGGTCTTTCTTGGGTAGAGTGAGTTAAGGTAAGTGGTGATTGTTCATTTTGTGCTGGTCTTTCTTGGGTAGAGTGAGTTAAATTAAGAGGTGATTGTTCATTTTGTCCTGGTCTTTCTTGGGTAGAGTGAGTTAAGGTAAGAGGTGATTGTTCATTTTGTTCTGGTCTTTCTTGGGTAGAGTGAGTTAAGGAAAGAGGTGATTGTTCATTGTGTTCTGGTCTTTCTTGGGTAGAATGGGTTAAGGTAAGAGGTGATTGTTCATTGTGTTCAGGTCTTTCTTGGGTAGAGTGAGATAAGGTAAGAGGTGATTGTTCATTTTGTTGTGGTCTTTCTTGGGTAGAGTGAGATAAGGTAAGAGGTGATTGTTCATTGTGTTCTGGTCTTTCTTGGGTAGAGTGAGTTATGGTAAGAGGTGATTGTTCATTTTGTTCTGGTCTTTCTTGGGTAGAGTGAGTTAAATTAAGAGGTGATTGTTCATTTTGTCCTGGTCTTTCTTTGGTAGAGTGAGTTAAGGTAAGAGGTGATTGTTCATTTTGTTCTGGTCTTTCTTGGGTAGAGTGAGTTAAGGTAAGAGGTGATTGTTCATTTTGTTCTGGTCTTTCTTGGGTAGAGTGAGTTAAGGTAAGAGGTGATTATTCATTTTGTTCTGGTCTTTCTTGGGTAGAGTGAGATAAGGTAAGAGGCGATTGTTCATTGTGTTCTGGTCTTTCTGGGGTAGATTGAGTTAAGGTAAGAGGTGATTGTTCATTGTGTTCTGGTCTTTCTTGGGTAGAGTGAGTTAAGGTAAGAGGTGATTGTTCATTGTGTTCTGGTCTTTCTTGGGTAGAGTGAGTTAAGGTAAGAGGTGATTGTTCATTGTGATCTGGTCTTTCTTGAGTAGAGGGAGCTAAGGTAAGAGGTGATTTTTCATTTTGTTCTGGTCTTTCTTGGGTAGAGTGAGTTAAGGTAAGAGGTGATTGTTCATTTTGTTCTGGTCTTTCCTGGGTAGAGTGAGTTAAGGTAAGAGGTGATTGTTCATTTTGTTCTGGTCTTTCTTGGGTAGAGTGAGTTAAGGTAAGAGGTGATTATTCATTTTGTTCTGGTCTTTCTTGGGTAGAGTGAGATAAGGTAAGAGGCGATTGTTCATTGTGTTCTGGTCTTTCTGGGGTAGATTGAGTTAAGGTAAGAGGTGATTGTTCATTGTGTTCTGGTCTTTCTTGGGTAGAGTGAGTTAAGGTAAGAGGTGATTATTCATTTTGTTCTGGTCTTTCTTGGGTAGAGTGAGATAAGGTAAGAGGCGATTGTTCATTGTGTTCTGGTCTTTCTGGGGTAGATTGAGTTAAGGTAAGAGGTGATTGTTCATTGTGTTCTGGTCTTTCTTGGGTAGAGTGAGTTAAGGTAAGAGGTGATTGTTCATTGTGTTCTGGTCTTTCTTGGGTAGAGTGAGTTAAGGTAAGAGGTGATTGTTCATTGTGATCTGGTCTTTCTTGAGTAGAGGGAGCTAAGGTAAGAGGTGATTTTTCATTTTGTTCTGGTCTTTCTTGGGTAGAGTGAGTTAAGGTAAGTGGTGATTGTTCATTTTGTGCTGGTCTTTCTTGGGTAGAGTGAGTTAAATTAAGAGGTGATTGTTCATTTTGTCCTGGTCTTTCTTGGGTAGAGTGAGTTAAATTAAGAGGTGATTGTTCATTTTGTCCTGGTCTTTCTTGGGTAGAGTGAGTTAAGGTAAGAGGTGATTGTTCATTTTGTTCTGGTCTTTCTTGGGTAGAGTGAGTTAAGGTAAGAGATGATTGTTTATTTTGTTCTGGTCTTTCTTGGGTAGAGTGAGTTAAGGTAAGAGGTGATTGTTCATTTTGTCCTGATCTTTCTTGGGTAGAGTGAGTTAAGGTAAGAGGTGATTGTTCATTGTGTTCTGGTCTTTCTTGGGTAGAATGGGTTAAGGTAAGAGGTGATTGTTCATTGTGTTCTGGTCTTTCTTGGGTAGAGTGAGTTATGGTAAGAGGTGATTGTTCATTTTGTTCTGGTCTTTCTTGGGTAGAGTGAGTTAAATTAAGAGGTGATTGTTCATTTTGTCCTGGTCTTTCTTTGGTAGAGTGAGTTAAGGTAAGAGGTGATTGTTCATTTTGTTCTGGTCTTTCTTGGGTAGAGTGAGTTAAGGTAAGAGGTGATTGTTCATTTTGTTCTGGTCTTTCTTGGGTAGAGTGAGTTAAGGTAAGAGGTGATTATTCATTTTGTTCTGGTCTTTCTTGGGTAGAGTGAGATAAGGTAAGAGGCGATTGTTCATTGTGTTCTGGTCTTTCTGGGGTAGATTGAGTTAAGGTAAGAGGTGATTGTTCATTGTGTTCTGGTCTTTCTTGGGTAGAGTGAGTTAAGGTAAGAGGTGATTGTTCATTGTGTTCTGGTCTTTCTTGGGTAGAGTGAGTTAAGGTAAGAGGTGATTGTTCATTGTGATCTGGTCTTTCTTGAGTAGAGGGAGCTAAGGTAAGAGGTGATTGTTCATTTTGTTCTGGTCTTTCTTGGGTAGAGTGAGTTAAGGTAAGTGGTGATTGTTCATTTTGTGCTGGTCTTTCTTGGGTAGAGTGAGTTAAATTAAGAGGTGATTGTTCATTTTGTCCTGGTCTTACTTGGGTAGAGTGAGTTAAGGTAAGAGGTGATTGTTCATTTTGTTCTGGTCTTTCTTGGGTAGAGTGAGTTAAGGTAAGAGATGATTGTTTATTTTGTTCTGGTCTTTCTTGGGTAGAGTGAGTTAAGGTAAGAGGTGATTGTTCATTTTGTCCTGATCTTTCTTGGGTAGAGTGAGTTAAGGTAAGAGGTGATTGTTCATTTTGTTCTGGTCTTTCTTGGTAGAGTGAGTTAAGGTAAGAGGTGATTGTTCATTTTGTTCTGGTCTTTCTTGGGTAGAGTGAGTTAAGGTAAGTGGTGATTGTTCATTTTGTGCTGGTCTTTCTTGGGTAGAGTGAGTTAAATTAAGAGGTGATTGTTCATTTTGTCCTGGTCTTTCTTGGGTAGAGTGAGTTAAGGTAAGAGGTGATTGTTCATTTTGTTCTGGTCTTTCTTGGGTAGAGTGAGTTAAGGAAAGAGGTGATTGTTCATTGTGTTCTGGTCTTTCTTGGGTAGAATGGGTTAAGGTAAGAGGTGATTGTTCATTGTGTTCAGGTCTTTCTTGGGTAGAGTGAGATAAGGTAAGAGGTGATTGTTCATTTTGTTGTGGTCTTTCTTGGGTAGAGTGAGATAAGGTAAGAGGTGATTGTTCATTGTGTTCTGGTCTTTCTTGGGTAGAGTGAGTTATGGTAAGAGGTGATTGTTCATTTTGTTCTGGTCTTTCTTGGGTAGAGTGAGTTAAATTAAGAGGTGATTGTTCATTTTGTCCTGGTCTTTCTTTGGTAGAGTGAGTTAAGGTAAGAGGTGATTGTTCATTTTGTTCTGGTCTTTCTTGGGTAGAGTGAGTTAAGGTAAGAGGTGATTGTTCATTTTGTTCTGGTCTTTCTTGGGTAGAGTGAGTTAAGGTAAGAGGTGATTATTCATTTTGTTCTGGTCTTTCTTGGGTAGAGTGAGATAAGGTAAGAGGCGATTGTTCATTGTGTTCTGGTCTTTCTGGGGTAGATTGAGTTAAGGTAAGAGGTGATTGTTCATTGTGTTCTGGTCTTTCTTGGGTAGAGTGAGTTAAGGTAAGAGGTGATTGTTCATTGTGTTCTGGTCTTTCTTGGGTAGAGTGAGTTAAGGTAAGAGGTGATTGTTCATTGTGATCTGGTCTTTCTTGAGTAGAGGGAGCTAAGGTAAGAGGTGATTTTTCATTTTGTTCTGGTCTTTCTTGGGTAGAGTGAGTTAAGGTAAGAGGTGATTGTTCATTTTGTTCTGGTCTTTCCTGGGTAGAGTGAGTTAAGGTAAGAGGTGATTGTTCATTTTGTTCTGGTCTTTCTTGGGTAGAGTGAGTTAAGGTAAGAGGTGATTGTTCATTTTGTTCTGGTCTTTCTTGGGTAGAGTGAGTTAAGGTAAGAGGGGAATGTTCATTTTGTTCTGGTCTTTCTTGGGTAGAGTGAGTTAAGGTAAGAGGTGATTGTTCATTTTGTTCTGGTCTTTCTTGGGTAGAGTGAGTTAAGGTAAGAGGTGTTTGTTCATTTTGTTCTGGTCTTTCTTGGGTAGAGTGAGTTAAGGTAAGAGGTGATTGTTCATTTTGTTCTGGTCTTTCTTGGGTAGAATGGGTTAAGGTAAGAGGTGATTGTTCATTGTGTTCTGGCCTTTCTTGGGTAGAGTGAGTTAAGGTAAGAGGTGATTGTTCATTTTGTTGTGGTCTTTCTTGAGTAGAGTGAGATAAGGTAAGAGGGGATTGTTCATTGTGTTCTGGTCTTTCTTGGGTAGAGTGAGTTAAGGTAAGAGGTGATTGTTCATTTTGTTGTGGTCTTTCTTGGGTAGAGTGAGTTGAGGTAAGAGGTGATTGTTCATTTTGTTGTGGTCTTTCTTGGGTAGAGTGAGTTAAGGTAAGAGGTGATTGTTCATTTTGTTCTGGTCTTTCTTGGGTAGAGTGAGTTAAGGTAAGAGGTGATTGTTCATTTTGTTCTGGTCTTTCTTGGGTAGAGTGAGTTAAGGTAAGTGGTGATTGTTCATTTTGTGCTGGTCTTTCTTGGGTAGAGTGTGTTAAATTAAGAGGTGATTGTTCATTTTGTCCTGGTCTTTCTTGGGTAGAGTGAGTTAAGGTAAGAGGTGATTGTTCATTTTGTTCTGGTCTTTCTTGGGTAGAGTGAGTTAAGGTAAGAGATGATTGTTTATTTTGTTCTGGTCTTTCTTGGGTAGAGTGAGTTAAGGTAAGAGGTGATTGTTCATTTTGTCCTGATCTTTCTTGGGTAGAGTGAGTTAAGGTAAGAGGTGATTGTTCATTTTGTTCAGGTCTTTCTTGGTAGAGTGGATTCAGGTAAGAGGTGATTGTTCATTTTGTTCTGGTCTTTCTTGGGTAGAGTGAGTTAAGGTAAGAGGTGATTGTTCATTTTTTTGTGGTCTTTCTTGGGTAGAGTGAGTTAAGGTAAGAGGTGATTGTTCATTTTGTTGTGGTCTTTCTTGGGTAGAGTGAGTTAAGGTAAGAGGTGATTATTCATTTTGTTCTGGTCTTTCTTGGGTAGAGTGAGATAAGGTAAGAGGCGATTGTTCATTGTGTTCTGGTCTTTCTGGGGTAGATTGAGTTAAGGTAAGAGGTGATTGTTCATTGTGTTCTGGTCTTTCTTGGGTAGAGTGAGTTAAGGTAAGAGGTGATTGTTCATTGTGTTCTGGTCTTTCTTGGGTAGAGTGAGTTAAGGTAAGAGGTGATTGTTCATTGTGATCTGGTCTTTCTTGAGTAGAGGAGCTAAGGTAAGAGGTGATTGTTCATTTTGTTCTGGTCTTTCTTGGGTAGAGTGAGTTAAGGTAAGAGGTGATTGTTCATTTTGTTCTGGTCTTTCCTGGGTAAAGTGAGTTAAATTAAGAGGTGATTGCTCATTTTGTACTGGTCTTTCTTGGGTAGAGTGAGTTAAGGTAAGAGGTGATTGTTCATTTTGTTTTGGTCTTTCTTGGTTAGAGTGAGTTAAGGTAAGAGGTGATTGTTCATTTTGTTCTGGTCTTTCTTGGGTAGCGTGAGTTAAGGTAAGAGGTGATTGTTCATTGTGTTCTGGTCTTTTTTTGGGTAGAGTGAGTTACGGTAAGAGGTGATTGTTCATTTTGTTCTGGTCTTTCTTGGGTAGAGTGAGCTAAGGTAAGAGGTGATTGTTCATTGTGTTCTGGTCTTTCTTGGGTAGAGTGAGTTAAGGTAAGAGGTGATTGTTCATTGTGTTCTGGTCTTTCTTGGGTAGAGTGAGTTAAGGTAAGAGGTGATTGTTCATTGTGTTCTGGTCTTTCTTGGGTAGAGTGAGTTAAGGTAAGAGGTGATTGTTCATTGTGTTCTGGTCTTTCTTGGATAGAGTGAGCTAAGGTAAGAGGTGATTGTTCATTTTGTTCTGGTCTTTCTTGGGTAGAGTGAGTTAAGGTAAGAGGTGATTGTTCATTTTGTTCTGGTCTTTCTTGGGTAGAGTGAGTTAAGGTAAGAAGTGATTGCTCATTTTATTCTGGTCTTTCCTGGGTAGAGTGAGTTAAGGTAAGAGGTGATTGTTAATTTGTTCTGGTCTTTCTTGGTTAGAGTGAGTTAAGGTAAGAGGTGATTGTTCATTTTGTTGTGGTCTTTCTTGAGTAGAGTGAGATAAGGTAAGATGGGATTGTTCATTGTGTTCTGGTCTTTCTTGGGTAGAGTGAGTTAAGGTAAGAGGTGATTGTTCATTTTGTTGTGGTCTTTCTTGGGTAGAGTGAGTTGAGGTAAGAGGTGATTGTTCATTTTGTTGTGGTCTTTCTTGGGTAGAGTGAGTTAAGGTAAGAGGTGATTGTTCATTTTGTTCTGGTCTTTCTTGGGTAGAGTGAGTTAAGGTAAGAGGTGATTGTTCATTTTGTTCTGGTCTTTCTTGGGTAGAGTGAGTTAAGGTAAGTGGTGATTGTTCATTTTGTGCTGGTCTTTCTTGGGTAGAGTGTGTTAAATTAAGAGGTGATTGTTCATTTTGTCCTGGTCTTTCTTGGGTAGAGTGAGTTAAGGTAAGAGGTGATTGTTCATTTTGTTCTGGTCTTTCTTGGGTAGAGTGAGTTAAGGTAAGAGATGATTGTTTATTTTGTTCTGGTCTTTCTTGGGTAGAGTGAGTTAAGGTAAGAGGTGATTGTTCATTTTGTCCTGATCTTTCTTGGGTAGAGTGAGTTAAGGTAAGAGGTGATTGTTCATTTTGTTCAGGTCTTTCTTGGTAGAGTGGATTCAGGTAAGAGGTGATTGTTCATTTTGTTCTGGTCTTTCTTGGGTAGAGTGAGTTAAGGTAAGAGGTGATTGTTCATTTTTTTGTGGTCTTTCTTGGGTAGAGTGAGTTAAGGTAAGAGGTGATTGTTCATTTTGTTGTGGTCTTTCTTGGATAGAGTGAGTTAAGGTAAGAGGTGATTATTCATTTTGTTCTGGTCTTTCTTGGGTAGAGTGAGATAAGGTAAGAGGCGATTGTTCATTGTGTTCTGGTCTTTCTGGGGTAGATTGAGTTAAGGTAAGAGGTGATTGTTCATTGTGTTCTGGTCTTTCTTGGGTAGAGTGAGTTAAGGTAAGAGGTGATTGTTCATTGTGTTCTGGTCTTTCTTGGGTAGAGTGAGTTAAGGTAAGAGGTGATTGTTCATTGTGATCTGGTCTTTCTTGAGTAGAGGAGCTAAGGTAAGAGGTGATTGTTCATTTTGTTCTGGTCTTTCTTGGGTAGAGTGAGTTAAGGTAAGAGGTGATTGTTCATTTTGTTCTGGTCTTTCCTGGGTAAAGTGAGTTAAATTAAGAGGTGATTGCTCATTTTGTTCTGGTCTTTCTTGGTAGAGTGAGTTAAGGTAAGAGGTGATTGTTCATTTTGTTCTGGTCTTTCTTGGGTAGAGTGAGTTAAGGTAAGAGGTGATTATTCATTTTGTTCTGGTCTTTCTTGGGTAGAGTGAGATAAGGTAAGAGGCGATTGTTCATTGTGTTCTGGTCTTTCTGGGGTAGATTGAGTTAAGGTAAGAGGTGATTGTTCATTGTGTTCTGGTCTTTCTTGGGTAGAGTGAGTTAAGGTAAGAGGTGATTGTTCATTGTGTTCTGGTCTTTCTTGGGTAGAGTGAGTTAAGGTAAGAGGTGATTGTTCATTGTGATCTGGTCTTTCTTGAGTAGAGGAGCTAAGGTAAGAGGTGATTGTTCATTTTGTTCTGGTCTTTCTTGGGTAGAGTGAGTTAAGGTAAGAGGTGATTGTTCATTTTGTTCTGGTCTTTCCTGGGTAAAGTGAGTTAAATTAAGAGGTGATTGCTCATTTTGTTCTGGTCTTTCTTGGTAGAGTGAGTTAAGGTAAGAGGTGATTGTTCATTTTGTTCTGGTCTTTCTTGGGTAGAGTGAGTTAAGGTAAGTGGTGATTGTTCATTTTGTGCTGGTCTTTCTTGGGTAGAGTGAGTTAAATTAAGAGGTGATTGTTCATTTTGTCCTGGTCTTTCTTGGGTAGAGTGAGTTAAATTAAGAGGTGATTGTTCATTTTGTCCTGGTCTTTCTTGGGTAGAGTGAGTTAAGGTAAGAGGTGATTGTTCATTTTGTTCTGGTCTTTCTTGGGTAGAGTGAGTTAAGGTAAGAGATGATTGTTTATTTTGTTCTGGTCTTTCTTGGGTAGAGTGAGTTAAGGTAAGAGGTGATTGTTCATTTTGTCCTGATCTTTCTTGGGTAGAGTGAGTTAAGGTAAGAGGTGATTGTTCATTGTGTTCTGGTCTTTCTTGGGTAGAATGGGTTAAGGTAAGAGGTGATTGTTCATTGTGTTCTGGTCTTTCTTGGGTAGAGTGAGTTATGGTAAGAGGTGATTGTTCATTTTGTTCTGGTCTTTCTTGGGTAGAGTGAGTTAAATTAAGAGGTGATTGTTCATTTTGTCCTGGTCTTTCTTTGGTAGAGTGAGTTAAGGTAAGAGGTGATTGTTCATTTTGTTCTGGTCTTTCTTGGGTAGAGTGAGTTAAGGTAAGAGGTGATTGTTCATTTTGTTCTGGTCTTTCTTGGGTAGAGTGAGTTAAGGTAAGAGGTGATTATTCATTTTGTTCTGGTCTTTCTTGGGTAGAGTGAGATAAGGTAAGAGGCGATTGTTCATTGTGTTCTGGTCTTTCTGGGGTAGATTGAGTTAAGGTAAGAGGTGATTGTTCATTGTGTTCTGGTCTTTCTTGGGTAGAGTGAGTTAAGGTAAGAGGTGATTGTTCATTGTGTTCTGGTCTTTCTTGGGTAGAGTGAGTTAAGGTAAGAGGTGATTGTTCATTGTGATCTGGTCTTTCTTGAGTAGAGGGAGCTAAGGTAAGAGGTGATTGTTCATTTTGTTCTGGTCTTTCTTGGGTAGAGTGAGTTAAGGTAAGTGGTGATTGTTCATTTTGTGCTGGTCTTTCTTGGGTAGAGTGAGTTAAATTAAGAGGTGATTGTTCATTTTGTCCTGGTCTTACTTGGGTAGAGTGAGTTAAGGTAAGAGGTGATTGTTCATTTTGTTCTGGTCTTTCTTGGGTAGAGTGAGTTAAGGTAAGAGATGATTGTTTATTTTGTTCTGGTCTTTCTTGGGTAGAGTGAGTTAAGGTAAGAGGTGATTGTTCATTTTGTCCTGATCTTTCTTGGGTAGAGTGAGTTAAGGTAAGAGGCGATTGTTCATTTTGTTCTGGTCTTTCTTGGTAGAGTGAGTTAAGGTAAGAGGTGATTGTTCATTTTGTTCTGGTCTTTCTTGGGTAGAGTGAGTTAAGGTAAGTGGTGATTGTTCATTTTGTGCTGGTCTTTCTTGGGTAGAGTGAGTTAAATTAAGAGGTGATTGTTCATTTTGTCCTGGTCTTTCTTGGGTAGAGTGAGTTAAGGTAAGAGGTGATTGTTCATTTTGTTCTGGTCTTTCTTGGGTAGAGTGAGTTAAGGAAAGAGGTGATTGTTCATTGTGTTCTGGTCTTTCTTGGGTAGAATGGGTTAAGGTAAGAGGTGATTGTTCATTGTGTTCAGGTCTTTCTTGGGTAGAGTGAGATAAGGTAAGAGGTGATTGTTCATTTTGTTGTGGTCTTTCTTGGGTAGAGTGAGATAAGGTAAGAGGTGATTGTTCATTGTGTTCTGGTCTTTCTTGGGTAGAGTGAGTTATGGTAAGAGGTGATTGTTCATTTTGTTCTGGTCTTTCTTGGGTAGAGTGAGTTAAATTAAGAGGTGATTGTTCATTTTGTCCTGGTCTTTCTTTGGTAGAGTGAGTTAAGGTAAGAGGTGATTGTTCATTTTGTTCTGGTCTTTCTTGGGTAGAGTGAGTTAAGGTAAGAGGTGATTGTTCATTTTGTTCTGGTCTTTCTTGGGTAGAGTGAGTTAAGGTAAGAGGTGATTATTCATTTTGTTCTGGTCTTTCTTGGGTAGAGTGAGATAAGGTAAGAGGCGATTGTTCATTGTGTTCTGGTCTTTCTGGGGTAGATTGAGTTAAGGTAAGAGGTGATTGTTCATTGTGTTCTGGTCTTTCTTGGGTAGAGTGAGTTAAGGTAAGAGGTGATTGTTCATTGTGTTCTGGTCTTTCTTGGGTAGAGTGAGTTAAGGTAAGAGGTGATTGTTCATTGTGATCTGGTCTTTCTTGAGTAGAGGGAGCTAAGGTAAGAGGTGATTTTTCATTTTGTTCTGGTCTTTCTTGGGTAGAGTGAGTTAAGGTAAGAGGTGATTGTTCATTTTGTTCTGGTCTTTCCTGGGTAGAGTGAGTTAAGGTAAGAGGTGATTGTTCATTTTGTTCTGGTCTTTCTTGGGTAGAGTGAGTTAAGGTAAGAGGTGATTGTTCATTTTGTTCTGGTCTTTCTTGGGTAGAGTGAGTTAAGGTAAGAGGGGAATGTTCATTTTGTTCTGGTCTTTCTTGGGTAGAGTGAGTTAAGGTAAGAGGTGATTGTTCATTTTGTTCTGGTCTTTCTTGGGTAGAGTGAGTTAAGGTAAGAGGTGTTTGTTCATTTTGTTCTGGTCTTTCTTGGGTAGAGTGAGTTAAGGTAAGAGGTGATTGTTCATTTTGTTCTGGTCTTTCTTGGGTAGAATGGGTTAAGGTAAGAGGTGATTGTTCATTGTGTTCTGGCCTTTCTTGGGTAGAGTGAGTTAAGGTAAGAGGTGATTGTTCATTTTGTTGTGGTCTTTCTTGAGTAGAGTGAGATAAGGTAAGAGGGGATTGTTCATTGTGTTCTGGTCTTTCTTGGGTAGAGTGAGTTAAGGTAAGAGGTGATTGTTCATTTTGTTGTGGTCTTTCTTGGGTAGAGTGAGTTGAGGTAAGAGGTGATTGTTCATTTTGTTGTGGTCTTTCTTGGGTAGAGTGAGTTAAGGTAAGAGGTGATTGTTCATTTTGTTCTGGTCTTTCTTGGGTAGAGTGAGTTAAGGTAAGAGGTGATTGTTCATTTTGTTCTGGTCTTTCTTGGGTAGAGTGAGTTAAGGTAAGTGGTGATTGTTCATTTTGTGCTGGTCTTTCTTGGGTAGAGTGTGTTAAATTAAGAGGTGATTGTTCATTTTGTCCTGGTCTTTCTTGGGTAGAGTGAGCTAAGGTAAGAGGTGATTGTTCATTTTGTTCTGGTCTTTCTTGGGTAGAGTGAGTTAAGGTAAGAGATGATTGTTTATTTTGTTCTGGTCTTTCTTGGGTAGAGTGAGTTAAGGTAAGAGGTGATTGTTCATTTTGTCCTGATCTTTCTTGGGTAGAGTGAGTTAAGGTAAGAGGTGATTGTTCATTTTGTTCAGGTCTTTCTTGGTAGAGTGGATTCAGGTAAGAGGTGATTGTTCATTTTGTTCTGGTCTTTCTTGGGTAGAGTGAGTTAAGGTAAGAGGTGATTGTTCATTTTTTTGTGGTCTTTCTTGGGTAGAGTGAGTTAAGGTAAGAGGTGATTGTTCATTTTGTTGTGGTCTTTCTTGGGTAGAGTGAGTTAAGGTAAGAGGTGATTATTCATTTTGTTCTGGTCTTTCTTGGGTAGAGTGAGATAAGGTAAGAGGCGATTGTTCATTGTGTTCTGGTCTTTCTGGGGTAGATTGAGTTAAGGTAAGAGGTGATTGTTCATTGTGTTCTGGTCTTTCTTGGGTAGAGTGAGTTAAGGTAAGAGGTGATTGTTCATTGTGTTCTGGTCTTTCTTGGGTAGAGTGAGTTAAGGTAAGAGGTGATTGTTCATTGTGATCTGGTCTTTCTTGAGTAGAGGAGCTAAGGTAAGAGGTGATTGTTCATTTTGTTCTGGTCTTTCTTGGGTAGAGTGAGTTAAGGTAAGAGGTGATTGTTCATTTTGTTCTGGTCTTTCCTGGGTAAAGTGAGTTAAATTAAGAGGTGATTGCTCATTTTGTACTGGTCTTTCTTGGGTAGAGTGAGTTAAGGTAAGAGGTGATTGTTCATTTTGTTTTGGTCTTTCTTGGTTAGAGTGAGTTAAGGTAAGAGGTGATTGTTCATTTTGTTCTGGTCTTTCTTGGGTAGCGTGAGTTAAGGTAAGAGGTGATTGTTCATTGTGTTCTGGTCTTTTTTTGGGTAGAGTGAGTTACGGTAAGAGGTGATTGTTCATTTTGTTCTGGTCTTTCTTGGGTAGAGTGAGCTAAGGTAAGAGGTGATTGTTCATTGTGTTCTGGTCTTTCTTGGGTAGAGTGAGTTAAGGTAAGAGGTGATTGTTCATTGTGTTCTGGTCTTTCTTGGGTAGAGTGAGTTAAGGTAAGAGGTGATTGTTCATTGTGTTCTGGTCTTTCTTGGGTAGAGTGAGTTAAGGTAAGAGGTGATTGTTCATTGTGTTCTGGTCTTTCTTGGATAGAGTGAGCTAAGGTAAGAGGTGATTGTTCATTTTGTTCTGGTCTTTCTTGGGTAGAGTGAGTTAAGGTAAGAGGTGATTGTTCATTTTGTTCTGGTCTTTCTTGGGTAGAGTGAGTTAAGGTAAGAAGTGATTGCTCATTTTATTCTGGTCTTTCCTGGGTAGAGTGAGTTAAGGTAAGAGGTGATTGTTAATTTGTTCTGGTCTTTCTTGGTTAGAGTGAGTTAAGGTAAGAGGTGATTGTTCATTTTGTTGTGGTCTTTCTTGAGTAGAGTGAGATAAGGTAAGATGGGATTGTTCATTGTGTTCTGGTCTTTCTTGGGTAGAGTGAGTTAAGGTAAGAGGTGATTGTTCATTTTGTTGTGGTCTTTCTTGGGTAGAGTGAGTTGAGGTAAGAGGTGATTGTTCATTTTGTTGTGGTCTTTCTTGGGTAGAGTGAGTTAAGGTAAGAGGTGATTGTTCATTTTGTTCTGGTCTTTCTTGGGTAGAGTGAGTTAAGGTAAGAGGTGATTGTTCATTTTGTTCTGGTCTTTCTTGGGTAGAGTGAGTTAAGGTAAGTGGTGATTGTTCATTTTGTGCTGGTCTTTCTTGGGTAGAGTGTGTTAAATTAAGAGGTGATTGTTCATTTTGTCCTGGTCTTTCTTGGGTAGAGTGAGTTAAGGTAAGAGGTGATTGTTCATTTTGTTCTGGTCTTTCTTGGGTAGAGTGAGTTAAGGTAAGAGATGATTGTTTATTTTGTTCTGGTCTTTCTTGGGTAGAGTGAGTTAAGGTAAGAGGTGATTGTTCATTTTGTCCTGATCTTTCTTGGGTAGAGTGAGTTAAGGTAAGAGGTGATTGTTCATTTTGTTCAGGTCTTTCTTGGTAGAGTGGATTCAGGTAAGAGGTGATTGTTCATTTTGTTCTGGTCTTTCTTGGGTAGAGTGAGTTAAGGTAAGAGGTGATTGTTCATTTTTTTGTGGTCTTTCTTGGGTAGAGTGAGTTAAGGTAAGAGGTGATTGTTCATTTTGTTGTGGTCTTTCTTGGATAGAGTGAGTTAAGGTAAGAGGTGATTGTTCATTTTGTTGTGGTCTTTCTTGGGTAGAGTGAGATAAGGTAAGAGGGGATTGTTCATTTTGTTCTGGTCTTTCTTGGGTAGAGTGAGATAAGGTAAGAGGCGATTGTTCATTGTGTTCTGGTCTTTCTGGGGTAGATTGAGTTAAGGTAAGAGGTGATTGTTCATTGTGTTCTGGTCTTTCTTGGGTAGAGTGAGTTAAGGTAAGAGGTGATTGTTCATTGTGTTCTGGTCTTTCTTGGGTAGAGTGAGTTAAGGTAAGAGGTGATTGTTCATTGTGATCTGGTCTTTCTTGAGTAGAGGAGCTAAGGTAAGAGGTGATTGTTCATTTTGTTCTGGTCTTTCTTGGGTAGAGTGAGTTAAGGTAAGAGGTGATTGTTCATTTTGTTCTGGTCTTTCCTGGGTAAAGTGAGTTAAATTAAGAGGTGATTGCTCATTTTGTACTGGTCTTTCTTGGGTAGAGTGAGTTAAGGTAAGAGGTGATTGTTCATTTTGTTTTGGTCTTTCTTGGTTAGAGTGAGTTAAGGTAAGAGGTGATTGTTCATTTTGTTCTGGTCTTTCTTGGGTAGAGTGAGTTAAGGTAAGAGGTGATTGTTCATTGTGTTCTGGTCTTTTTTTGGGTAGAGTGAGTTACGGTAAGAGGTGATTGTTCATTTTGTTCTGGTCTTTCTTGTGTAGAGTGAGCTAAGGTAAGAGGTGATTGTTCATTGTGTTCTGGTCTTTCTTGGGTAGAGTGAGTTAAGGTAAGAGGTGATTGTTCATTGTGTTCTGGTCTTTCTTGGGTAGAGTGAGTTAAGGTAAGAGGTGATTGTTCATTGTGTTCTGGTCTTTCTTGGGTAGAGTGAGTTAAGGTAAGAGGTGATTGTTCATTGTGTTCTGGTCTTTCTTGGATAGAGTGAGTTAAGGTAAGAGGTGATTGTTCATTGTGTTCTGGTCTTTCTTGGGTAGAGTGAGTTAAGGTAAGAGGTGATTGTTCATTGTGTTCTGGTCTTTCTTGGGTAGAGTGAGTTAAGGTAAGAGGTGATTGTTCATTGTGATCTGGTCTTTCTTGAGTAGAGGAGCTAAGGTAAGAGGTGATTGTTCATTTTGTTCTGGTCTTTCTTGGGTAGAGTGAGTTAAGGTAAGAGGTGATTGTTCATTTTGTTCTGGTCTTTCCTGGGTAAAGTGAGTTAAATTAAGAGGTGATTGCTCATTTTGTTCTGGTCTTTCTTGGTAGAGTGAGTTAAGGTAAGAGGTGATTGTTCATTTTGTTCTGGTCTTTCTTGGGTAGAGTGAGTTAAGGTAAGTGGTGATTGTTCATTTTGTGCTGGTCTTTCTTGGGTAGAGTGAGTTAAATTAAGAGGTGATTGTTCATTTTGTCCTGGTCTTTCTTGGGTAGAGTGAGTTAAATTAAGAGGTGATTGTTCATTTTGTCCTGGTCTTTCTTGGGTAGAGTGAGTTAAGGTAAGAGGTGATTGTTCATTTTGTTCTGGTCTTTCTTGGGTAGAGTGAGTTAAGGTAAGAGATGATTGTTTATTTTGTTCTGGTCTTTCTTGGGTAGAGTGAGTTAAGGTAAGAGGTGATTGTTCATTTTGTCCTGATCTTTCTTGGGTAGAGTGAGTTAAGGTAAGAGGTGATTGTTCATTGTGTTCTGGTCTTTCTTGGGTAGAATGGGTTAAGGTAAGAGGTGATTGTTCATTGTGTTCTGGTCTTTCTTGGGTAGAGTGAGTTATGGTAAGAGGTGATTGTTCATTTTGTTCTGGTCTTTCTTGGGTAGAGTGAGTTAAATTAAGAGGTGATTGTTCATTTTGTCCTGGTCTTTCTTTGGTAGAGTGAGTTAAGGTAAGAGGTGATTGTTCATTTTGTTCTGGTCTTTCTTGGGTAGAGTGAGTTAAGGTAAGAGGTGATTGTTCATTTTGTTCTGGTCTTTCTTGGGTAGAGTGAGTTAAGGTAAGAGGTGATTATTCATTTTGTTCTGGTCTTTCTTGGGTAGAGTGAGATAAGGTAAGAGGCGATTGTTCATTGTGTTCTGGTCTTTCTGGGGTAGATTGAGTTAAGGTAAGAGGTGATTGTTCATTGTGTTCTGGTCTTTCTTGGGTAGAGTGAGTTAAGGTAAGAGGTGATTGTTCATTGTGTTCTGGTCTTTCTTGGGTAGAGTGAGTTAAGGTAAGAGGTGATTGTTCATTGTGATCTGGTCTTTCTTGAGTAGAGGGAGCTAAGGTAAGAGGTGATTGTTCATTTTGTTCTGGTCTTTCTTGGGTAGAGTGAGTTAAGGTAAGTGGTGATTGTTCATTTTGTGCTGGTCTTTCTTGGGTAGAGTGAGTTAAATTAAGAGGTGATTGTTCATTTTGTCCTGGTCTTACTTGGGTAGAGTGAGTTAAGGTAAGAGGTGATTGTTCATTTTGTTCTGGTCTTTCTTGGGTAGAGTGAGTTAAGGTAAGAGATGATTGTTTATTTTGTTCTGGTCTTTCTTGGGTAGAGTGAGTTAAGGTAAGAGGTGATTGTTCATTTTGTCCTGATCTTTCTTGGGTAGAGTGAGTTAAGGTAAGAGGCGATTGTTCATTTTGTTCTGGTCTTTCTTGGTAGAGTGAGTTAAGGTAAGAGGTGATTGTTCATTTTGTTCTGGTCTTTCTTGGGTAGAGTGAGTTAAGGTAAGTGGTGATTGTTCATTTTGTGCTGGTCTTTCTTGGGTAGAGTGAGTTAAATTAAGAGGTGATTGTTCATTTTGTCCTGGTCTTTCTTGGGTAGAGTGAGTTAAGGTAAGAGGTGATTGTTCATTTTGTTCTGGTCTTTCTTGGGTAGAGTGAGTTAAGGAAAGAGGTGATTGTTCATTGTGTTCTGGTCTTTCTTGGGTAGAATGGGTTAAGGTAAGAGGTGATTGTTCATTGTGTTCAGGTCTTTCTTGGGTAGAGTGAGATAAGGTAAGAGGTGATTGTTCATTTTGTTGTGGTCTTTCTTGGGTAGAGTGAGATAAGGTAAGAGGTGATTGTTCATTGTGTTCTGGTCTTTCTTGGGTAGAGTGAGTTATGGTAAGAGGTGATTGTTCATTTTGTTCTGGTCTTTCTTGGGTAGAGTGAGTTAAATTAAGAGGTGATTGTTCATTTTGTCCTGGTCTTTCTTTGGTAGAGTGAGTTAAGGTAAGAGGTGATTGTTCATTTTGTTCTGGTCTTTCTTGGGTAGAGTGAGTTAAGGTAAGAGGTGATTGTTCATTTTGTTCTGGTCTTTCTTGGGTAGAGTGAGTTAAGGTAAGAGGTGATTATTCATTTTGTTCTGGTCTTTCTTGGGTAGAGTGAGATAAGGTAAGAGGCGATTGTTCATTGTGTTCTGGTCTTTCTGGGGTAGATTGAGTTAAGGTAAGAGGTGATTGTTCATTGTGTTCTGGTCTTTCTTGGGTAGAGTGAGTTAAGGTAAGAGGTGATTGTTCATTGTGTTCTGGTCTTTCTTGGGTAGAGTGAGTTAAGGTAAGAGGTGATTGTTCATTGTGATCTGGTCTTTCTTGAGTAGAGGGAGCTAAGGTAAGAGGTGATTTTTCATTTTGTTCTGGTCTTTCTTGGGTAGAGTGAGTTAAGGTAAGAGGTGATTGTTCATTTTGTTCTGGTCTTTCCTGGGTAGAGTGAGTTAAGGTAAGAGGTGATTGTTCATTTTGTTCTGGTCTTTCTTGGGTAGAGTGAGTTAAGGTAAGAGGTGATTGTTCATTTTGTTCTGGTCTTTCTTGGGTAGAGTGAGTTAAGGTAAGAGGGGAATGTTCATTTTGTTCTGGTCTTTCTTGGGTAGAGTGAGTTAAGGTAAGAGGTGATTGTTCATTTTGTTCTGGTCTTTCTTGGGTAGAGTGAGTTAAGGTAAGAGGTGTTTGTTCATTTTGTTCTGGTCTTTCTTGGGTAGAGTGAGTTAAGGTAAGAGGTGATTGTTCATTTTGTTCTGGTCTTTCTTGGGTAGAATGGGTTAAGGTAAGAGGTGATTGTTCATTGTGTTCTGGCCTTTCTTGGGTAGAGTGAGTTAAGGTAAGAGGTGATTGTTCATTTTGTTGTGGTCTTTCTTGAGTAGAGTGAGATAAGGTAAGAGGGGATTGTTCATTGTGTTCTGGTCTTTCTTGGGTAGAGTGAGTTAAGGTAAGAGGTGATTGTTCATTTTGTTGTGGTCTTTCTTGGGTAGAGTGAGTTGAGGTAAGAGGTGATTGTTCATTTTGTTGTGGTCTTTCTTGGGTAGAGTGAGTTAAGGTAAGAGGTGATTGTTCATTTTGTTCTGGTCTTTCTTGGGTAGAGTGAGTTAAGGTAAGAGGTGATTGTTCATTTTGTTCTGGTCTTTCTTGGGTAGAGTGAGTTAAGGTAAGTGGTGATTGTTCATTTTGTGCTGGTCTTTCTTGGGTAGAGTGTGTTAAATTAAGAGGTGATTGTTCATTTTGTCCTGGTCTTTCTTGGGTAGAGTGAGCTAAGGTAAGAGGTGATTGTTCATTTTGTTCTGGTCTTTCTTGGGTAGAGTGAGTTAAGGTAAGAGATGATTGTTTATTTTGTTCTGGTCTTTCTTGGGTAGAGTGAGTTAAGGTAAGAGGTGATTGTTCATTTTGTCCTGATCTTTCTTGGGTAGAGTGAGTTAAGGTAAGAGGTGATTGTTCATTTTGTTCAGGTCTTTCTTGGTAGAGTGGATTCAGGTAAGAGGTGATTGTTCATTTTGTTCTGGTCTTTCTTGGGTAGAGTGAGTTAAGGTAAGAGGTGATTGTTCATTTTTTTGTGGTCTTTCTTGGGTAGAGTGAGTTAAGGTAAGAGGTGATTGTTCATTTTGTTGTGGTCTTTCTTGGGTAGAGTGAGTTAAGGTAAGAGGTGATTATTCATTTTGTTCTGGTCTTTCTTGGGTAGAGTGAGATAAGGTAAGAGGCGATTGTTCATTGTGTTCTGGTCTTTCTGGGGTAGATTGAGTTAAGGTAAGAGGTGATTGTTCATTGTGTTCTGGTCTTTCTTGGGTAGAGTGAGTTAAGGTAAGAGGTGATTGTTCATTGTGTTCTGGTCTTTCTTGGGTAGAGTGAGTTAAGGTAAGAGGTGATTGTTCATTGTGATCTGGTCTTTCTTGAGTAGAGGAGCTAAGGTAAGAGGTGATTGTTCATTTTGTTCTGGTCTTTCTTGGGTAGAGTGAGTTAAGGTAAGAGGTGATTGTTCATTTTGTTCTGGTCTTTCCTGGGTAAAGTGAGTTAAATTAAGAGGTGATTGCTCATTTTGTACTGGTCTTTCTTGGGTAGAGTGAGTTAAGGTAAGAGGTGATTGTTCATTTTGTTTTGGTCTTTCTTGGTTAGAGTGAGTTAAGGTAAGAGGTGATTGTTCATTTTGTTCTGGTCTTTCTTGGGTAGCGTGAGTTAAGGTAAGAGGTGATTGTTCATTGTGTTCTGGTCTTTTTTTGGGTAGAGTGAGTTACGGTAAGAGGTGATTGTTCATTTTGTTCTGGTCTTTCTTGGGTAGAGTGAGCTAAGGTAAGAGGTGATTGTTCATTGTGTTCTGGTCTTTCTTGGGTAGAGTGAGTTAAGGTAAGAGGTGATTGTTCATTGTGTTCTGGTCTTTCTTGGGTAGAGTGAGTTAAGGTAAGAGGTGATTGTTCATTGTGTTCTGGTCTTTCTTGGGTAGAGTGAGTTAAGGTAAGAGGTGATTGTTCATTGTGTTCTGGTCTTTCTTGGATAGAGTGAGCTAAGGTAAGAGGTGATTGTTCATTTTGTTCTGGTCTTTCTTGGGTAGAGTGAGTTAAGGTAAGAGGTGATTGTTCATTTTGTTCTGGTCTTTCTTGGGTAGAGTGAGTTAAGGTAAGAAGTGATTGCTCATTTTATTCTGGTCTTTCCTGGGTAGAGTGAGTTAAGGTAAGAGGTGATTGTTAATTTGTTCTGGTCTTTCTTGGTTAGAGTGAGTTAAGGTAAGAGGTGATTGTTCATTTTGTTGTGGTCTTTCTTGAGTAGAGTGAGATAAGGTAAGATGGGATTGTTCATTGTGTTCTGGTCTTTCTTGGGTAGAGTGAGTTAAGGTAAGAGGTGATTGTTCATTTTGTTGTGGTCTTTCTTGGGTAGAGTGAGTTGAGGTAAGAGGTGATTGTTCATTTTGTTGTGGTCTTTCTTGGGTAGAGTGAGTTAAGGTAAGAGGTGATTGTTCATTTTGTTCTGGTCTTTCTTGGGTAGAGTGAGTTAAGGTAAGAGGTGATTGTTCATTTTGTTCTGGTCTTTCTTGGGTAGAGTGAGTTAAGGTAAGTGGTGATTGTTCATTTTGTGCTGGTCTTTCTTGGGTAGAGTGTGTTAAATTAAGAGGTGATTGTTCATTTTGTCCTGGTCTTTCTTGGGTAGAGTGAGTTAAGGTAAGAGGTGATTGTTCATTTTGTTCTGGTCTTTCTTGGGTAGAGTGAGTTAAGGTAAGAGATGATTGTTTATTTTGTTCTGGTCTTTCTTGGGTAGAGTGAGTTAAGGTAAGAGGTGATTGTTCATTTTGTCCTGATCTTTCTTGGGTAGAGTGAGTTAAGGTAAGAGGTGATTGTTCATTTTGTTCAGGTCTTTCTTGGTAGAGTGGATTCAGGTAAGAGGTGATTGTTCATTTTGTTCTGGTCTTTCTTGGGTAGAGTGAGTTAAGGTAAGAGGTGATTGTTCATTTTTTTGTGGTCTTTCTTGGGTAGAGTGAGTTAAGGTAAGAGGTGATTGTTCATTTTGTTGTGGTCTTTCTTGGATAGAGTGAGTTAAGGTAAGAGGTGATTGTTCATTTTGTTGTGGTCTTTCTTGGGTAGAGTGAGATAAGGTAAGAGGGGATTGTTCATTTTGTTCTGGTCTTTCTTGGGTAGAGTGAGATAAGGTAAGAGGCGATTGTTCATTGTGTTCTGGTCTTTCTGGGGTAGATTGAGTTAAGGTAAGAGGTGATTGTTCATTGTGTTCTGGTCTTTCTTGGGTAGAGTGAGTTAAGGTAAGAGGTGATTGTTCATTGTGTTCTGGTCTTTCTTGGGTAGAGTGAGTTAAGGTAAGAGGTGATTGTTCATTGTGATCTGGTCTTTCTTGAGTAGAGGAGCTAAGGTAAGAGGTGATTGTTCATTTTGTTCTGGTCTTTCTTGGGTAGAGTGAGTTAAGGTAAGAGGTGATTGTTCATTTTGTTCTGGTCTTTCCTGGGTAAAGTGAGTTAAATTAAGAGGTGATTGCTCATTTTGTACTGGTCTTTCTTGGGTAGAGTGAGTTAAGGTAAGAGGTGATTGTTCATTTTGTTTTGGTCTTTCTTGGTTAGAGTGAGTTAAGGTAAGAGGTGATTGTTCATTTTGTTCTGGTCTTTCTTGGGTAGAGTGAGTTAAGGTAAGAGGTGATTGTTCATTGTGTTCTGGTCTTTTTTTGGGTAGAGTGAGTTACGGTAAGAGGTGATTGTTCATTTTGTTCTGGTCTTTCTTGTGTAGAGTGAGCTAAGGTAAGAGGTGATTGTTCATTGTGTTCTGGTCTTTCTTGGGTAGAGTGAGTTAAGGTAAGAGGTGATTGTTCATTGTGTTCTGGTCTTTCTTGGGTAGAGTGAGTTAAGGTAAGAGGTGATTGTTCATTGTGTTCTGGTCTTTCTTGGGTAGAGTGAGTTAAGGTAAGAGGTGATTGTTCATTGTGTTCTGGTCTTTCTTGGATAGAGTGAGTTAAGGTAAGAGGTGATTGTTCATTTTGTTCTGGTCTTTCTTGGGTAGAGTGAGTTAAGGTAAGAGGTGATTGTTCATTGTGTTCTGGTCTTTCTTGGGTAGAGTGAGTTAAGGTAAGAAGTGATTGCTCATTTTGTTCTGGTCTTTCCTGGGTAGAGTGAGTTAAGGTAAGAGGTGATTGTTAATTTGTTCTGGTCTTTCTTGGTTAGAGTGAGTTAAGGTAAGAGGTGATTGTTCATTTTGTTCTGGTCTTTCTTGGGTAGAGTGGGTTAAGGTAAGAGGTGATTGTTCATTGTGTTCTGATCTTTCTTGGGTAGAGTGAGTTAATGTTAGAGGTTATTGTTCATTTTGTTCTGGTCTTTCTTGGGTAGAGTGAGTTAAGGTAAGAGGTGATTGCTCATTGTGTTCTGGTCTTTCTTGGGTAGAGTGAGTTAAGGTAAGAGGTGATTGTTCATTTTGTTCTGGTCTTTCTTGGGTAGAGTGAGTTAAGGTAAGAGGTGATTGTTCATTTTGTTCTTGTCTTTCTTCGGTAGAGTGAGTTAAGGTAAGAGGTGATTTTTCATTTTGTTCTGGTCTTTCTTGGGTAGAGTGAGTTTAGGTAAGAGGTGATTGTTCATTTTGTTCTGGTCTTTCTTGGGTAGAGTGAGTTAAGGTAAGAGGTGATTGTTCATTGTGTTCTGGTTTTTCTTGGGTAGAGTGGGTTCAGGTAAGAGGTGATTGTTCATTTTGTTCTGGTCTTTCTTGGGTAGAGTGAGTTAAGGTAAGAGGTGATTGTTCATTTTGTTCTGGTCTTTCTTGGGTAGAGTGAGTTAAGGTAAGAGGTGATTGTTCATTTTGTTCTGGTCTTTCTTGGGTAGAGTGAGATAAGGTAAGAGGCGATTGTTCATTGTGTTCTGGTCTTTCTGGGGTAGATTGAGTTAAGGTAAGAGGTGATTGTTCATTGTGTTCTGGTCTTTCTTGGGTAGAATGAGTTAAGGTAAGAGGTGATTGTTCATTGTGTTCTGGTCTTTCTTGGGTAGAGTGAGCTAAGGTAAGAGGTGATTGTGCATTTTGTTCTGGTCTTTCTTGGGTAGAGTGAGTTAAGGTAAGAGGTGATTGTTCAATTTGTTCTGGTCTTTCCTGGGTAGAGTGAGTTAAGGTAAGAGGTGATTGTTCATTTTGTTCTGGTCTTTCTTGGGTAGAGTGAGTTAAGGTAAGAGGTGATTGTTCATTTTATTCTGGTCTTTCTTGGGTAGAGTGAGCTAAGGTAAGAAGTGATTGTTCATTGTGTTCTGGTCTTTCTTGGGTAGAGTGGGTTAAGGTAAGAGGTGATTGTTCATTTTGTTCTGGTCTTTCTTGGGTAGAGTGAGTTAAGGTAAGAGGTGATTGTTCATTTTGTTCTGGTCTTTCTTGGGTAGAGTGGGTTAAGGTAAGAGGTGATTGTTCATTTTGTTCTGTTTTTTCTTGGGTAGAGTGGGTAAAGGTAAGAGGTGATTGTTCATTGTTTTCTGGTCTTTCTTGGGTAGAGTGAGTTAAGGTAAGAGGTGATTGTTCATTTTGTTCTGGTCTTTCTTGGGTAGAGTGAGTTAAGGTAAGAGGTGATTGTTCATTGTGTTCTGGTTTTTCTTGGGTAGAGTGAGTTAAGGTAAGAGGTGATTGTTCATTTTGTTCTGGTCTTTCTTGGGTAGAGTGAGTTAAGGTAAGAGGTGATTTTTCATTTTGTTCTGGTCTTTCTTGGGTAGAGTGAGTTAAGGTAAGAGGTGATTGTTCGTTTTTTTCTGGTCTTTCTTGGGTAGAGTGAGTTAAGGTAAGAGGTTATTGTTCATTGTGTTCTGGCTTTTCTTGGGTAGAGTGGGTTCAGGTAAGAGGTGATTGTTCATTTTGTTCTGGTCTTTCTTGGGTAGAGTGAGTTAAGGTAAGAGGTGATTGTTCATTTTGTTCTGGTCTTTCTTGGGTAGAGTGAGTTAAGGTAAGAGGTGATTATTCATTTTGTTCTGGTCTTTCTTGGGTAGAGTGAGATAAGGTAAGAGGCGATTGTTCATTGTGTTCTGGTCTTTCTGGGGTAGATTGAGTTAAGGTAAGAGGTGATTGTTCATTGTGTTCTGGTCTTTCTTGGGTAGAGTGAGTTAAGGTAAGAGGTGATTGTTCATTGTGTTCTGGTCTTTCTTGGGTAGAGTGAGTTAAGGTAAGAGGTGATTGTTCATTGTGATCTGGTCTTTCTTGAGTAGAGGGAGCTAAGGTAAGAGGTGATTGTTCATTTTGTTCTGGTCTTTCTTGGGTAGAGTGAGTTAAGGTAAGAGGTGATTGTTCATTTTGTTCTGGTCTTTCCTGGGTAGAGTGAGTTAAGGTAAGAGGTGATTGTTCATTTTGTTCTGGTCTTTCTTGGGTAGAGTGAGTTAAGGTAAGAGGTGATTGTTCATTTTGTTCTGGTCTTTCTTGGGTAGAGTGAGTTAAGGTAAGAGGGGATTGTTCATTTTGTTCTGGTCTTTCTTGGGTAGAGTGAGTTAAGGTAAGAGGTGATTGTTCATTTTGTTCTGGTCTTTCTTGGGTAGAGTGAGTAAAGGTAAGAGGTGTTTGTTCATTTTGTTCTGGTCTTTCTTGGGTAGAGTGAGTTAAGGTAAGAGGTGATTGTTCATTTTGTTCTGGTCTTTCTTGGGTAGAATGGGTTAAGGTAAGAGGTGATTGTTCATTGTGTTCTGGCCTTTCTTGGGTAGAGTGAGATAAGGTAAGAGGGGATTGTTCATTGTGTTCTGGTCTTTCTTGGGTAGAGTGAGTTAAGGTAAGAGGTGATTGTTCATTTTGTTGTGGTCTTTCTTGGGTAGAGTGAGTTGAGATAAGAGGTGATTGTTCATTTTGTTGTGGTCTTTCTTGGGTAGAGTGAGTTAAGGTAAGAGGTGATTGTTCATTTTGTTCTGGTTTTTCTTGGGTAGAGTGAGTTAAGGTAAGAGGTGATTGTTCATTTTGTTCTGGTCTTTCTTGGGTAGAGTGAGTTAAGGTAAGTGGTGATTGTTCATTTTGTGCTGGTCTTTCTTGGGTAGAGTGAGTTAAATTAAGAGGTGATTGTTCATTTTGTCCTGGTCTTTCTTGGGTAGAGTGAGTTAAGGTAAGAGGTGAATGTTCATTTTGTTCTGGTCTTTCTTGGGTAGAGTGAGTTAAGGTAAGAGATTATTGTTTATTTTGTTCTGGTCTTTCTTGGGTAGAGTGAGTTAAGGTAAGAGGTGATTGTTCATTTTGTCCTGATCTTTCTTGGGTAGAGTGAGTTAAGGTAAGAGGGGATTGTTTATTTTGTTCTGGTCTTTCTTGGTAGAGTGGATTCAGGTAAGAGGTGATTGTTCATTTTGTTCTGGTCTTTCTTGGGTAGAGTGAGTTAAGGTAAGAGGTGATTGTTCATTTTTTTGTGGTCTTTCTTGGGTAGAGTGAGTTAAGGTAAGAGGTGATTGTTCATTTTGTTGTGGTCTTTCTTGGGTAGAGTGAGTTAAGGTAAGAGGTGATTATTCATTTTGTTCTGGTCTTTCTTGGGTAGAGTGAGATAAGGTAAGAGGCGATTGTTCATTGTGTTCTGGTCTTTCTGGGGTAGATTGAGTTAAGGTAAGAGGTGATTGTTCATTGTGTTCTGGTCTTTCTTGGGTAGAGTGCGTTAAGGTAAGAGGTGATTGTTCATTGTGTTCTGGTCTTTCTTGGGTAGAGTGAGTTAAGGTAAGAGGTGATTGTTCATTGTGATCTGGTCTTTCTTGAGTAGAGGGAGCTAAGGTAAGAGGTGATTGTTCATTTTGTTCTGGTCTTTCTTGGGTAGAGTGAGTTAAGGTAAGAGGTGATTGTTCATTTTGTTCTGGTCTTTCCTGGGTAGAGTGAGTTAAGGTAAGAGGTGATTGTTCATTTTGTTCTGGTCTTTCTTGGGTAGAGTGAGTTAAGGTAAGAGGTGATTGTTCATTTTGTTCTGGTCTTTCTTGGGTAGAGTGAGTTACGGTAAGAGGTGATTGTTCATTTTGTTCTGGTCTTTCTTGGGTAGAGTGAGTTAAGGTAAGAGGTGTTTGTTCATTTTGTTCTGGTCTTTGTTGGGTAGAGTGAGTTAAGGTAAGAGGTGATTGTTCATTTTGTTCTGGTCTTTCTTGGGTAGAATGGGTTAAGGTAAGAGGTGATTGTTCATTGTGTTCTGGCCTTTCTTGGGTAGAGTGAGTTAAGGTAAGAGGTGATTGTTCATTTTGTTGTGGTCTTTCTTGAGTAGAGTGAGATAAGGTAAGAGGGGATTGTTCATTGTGTTCTGGTCTTTCTTGGGTAGAGTGAGTTAAGGTAAGAGGTGATTGTTCATTTTGTTCTGGTCTTTCTTGGGTAGAGTGAGTTAAGGTAAGTGGTGATTGTTCATTTTGTGCTGGTCTTTCTTGGGTAGAGTGAGTTAAATTAAGAGGTGATTGTTCATTTTGTCCTGGTCTTTCTTGGGTAGAGTGAGTTAAGGTAAGAGGTGATTGTTCATTGTGTTCTGGTCTTTCTTGGGTAGAATGGGTTAAGGTAAGAGGTGATTGTTCATTGTGTTCTGGTCTTTCTTGGGTAGAGTGAGATAAGGTAAGAGGTGATTGTTCATTTTGTTGTGGTCTTTCTTGGGTAGAGTGAGATAAGGTAAGAGGTGATTGTTCATTGTGTTATGATCTTTCTTGGGTAGAGTGAGTTATGGTAAGAGGTGATTGTTCATTTTGTTCTGGACTTTCTTGGGTAGAGTGAGTTGAGGTAAGAGGTGATTGTTCATTTTGTTCTGGTCTTTCTTGGGTAGAGTGAGTTAAGGTAAGAGGTGATTGTTCATTTTGTTCTGGTCTTTCTTGGGTAGAGTGAGTTAAGGTAAGTGGTGATTGCTCATTTTGTGCTGGTCTTTCTTGGGTAGAGTGAGTTAAATTAAGAGGTGATTGTTCATTTTGTCCTGGTCTTTCTTGGGTAGAGTGAGTTAAGGTAAGAGGTGATTGTTCATTTTGTTCTGGTCTTTCTTGAGTAGAGTGAGATAAGGTAAGAGGTGATTGTTCATTTTGTTCTGGTCTTTCTTGGGTAGAGTGAGTTAAGGTAAGAGGTGATTGTTCATTTTGTTGTGGTCTTTCTTGGGTAGAGTGAGTTGAGGTAAGAGGTGATTGTTCATTTTGTTGTGGTCTTTCTTGGGTAGAGTGAGTTAAGGTAAGAGGTGATTGTTCATTTTGTTCTGGTCTTTCTTGGGTAGAGTGAGTTAAGGTAAGAGGTGATTGTTCATTTTGTTCTGGTCTTTCTTGGGTAGAATGGGTTAAGGTAAGAGGTGATTGTTCATTGTGTTCTGGCCTTTCTTGGGTAGAGTGAGCTAAGGTAAGAGGTGATTGTTCATTTTGTTGTGGTCTTTCTTGAGTAGAGTGAGATAAGGTAAGAGGGGATTGTTCATTGTGTTCTGGTCTTTCTTGGGTAGAGTGAGTTAAGGTAAGAGGTGATTGTTCATTTTGTTGTGGTCTTTCTTGGATAGAGTGAGTTGAGGTAAGAGGTGATTGTTCATTTTGTTGTGGTCTTTCTTGGGTAGAGTAAGCTAAGGTAAGAGGTGATTGTTCATTTTGTTCTGGTCTTTCTTGGGTAGAGTGAGTTAAGGTAAGAGGTGATTGTTCATTTTGTTCTGGTCTTTCTTGGGTAGAGTGAGTTAAGGTAAGTGGTGATTGTTCATTTTGTGCTGGTCTTTCTTGGGTAGAGTGAGTTAAATTAAGAGGTGATTGTTCATTTTGTCCTGGTCTTTCTTGGGTAGAGTGAGTTAAGGTAAGAGGTGATTGTTCATTTTGTTCTGGTCTTTCTTGGGTAGAATGAGTTAAGGTAAGAGATGATTGTTTATTTTGTTCTGGTCTTTCTTGGGTAGAGTGAGTTAAGGTAAGAGGTGATTGTTCATTTTGTCCTGATCTTTCTTGGGTAGAGTGAGTTAAGGTAAGAGGTGATTGTTCATTTTGTTCTGGTCTTTCTTGGTAGAGTGAGTTAAGGTAAGAGGTGATTGTTCATTTTGTTCTGGTCTTTCTTGGGTAGAGTGAGTTAAGGTAAGTGGTGATTGTTCATTTTGTGCTGGTCTTTCTTGGGTAGAGTGAGCTAAATTAAGAGGTGATTGTTCATTTTGTCCTGGTCTTTCTTGGGTAGAGTGAGTTAAGGTAAGAGGTGATTGTTCATTTTGTTCTGGTCTTTCTTGGGTAGAGTGAGTTAAGGAAAGAGGTGATTGTTCATTGTGTTCTGGTCTTTCTTGGGTAGAATGTGTTAAGGTAAGAGGTGATTGTTCATTGTGTTCTGGTCTTTCTTGGGTAGAGTTAGATAAGGTAAGAGGTGATTGTTCATTTTGTTGTGGTCTTTCTTGGGTAGAGTGAGATAAGGTAAGAGGTGATTGTTCATTGTGTTCTGGTCTTTCTTGGGTAGAGTGAGTTATGGTAAGAGGTGATTGTTCATTTTGTTCTGGTCTTTCTTGGGTAGAGTGAGTTAAATTAAGAGGTGATTGTTCATTTTGTCCTGGTCTTTCTTTGGTAGAGTGAGTTAAGGTAAGAGGTGATTGTTCATTTTGTTCTGGTCTTTCTTGGGTAGAGTGAGTTAAGGTAAGAGGTGATTGTTCATTTTGTTCTGGTCTTTCTTGGGTAGAGTGAGCTAAGGTAAGAGGTGATTATTCATTTTGTTCTGGTCTTTCTTGGGTAGAGTGAGATAAGGTGAGAGGCGATTGTTCATTGTGTTCTGGTCTTTCTGGGGTAGATTGAGTTAAGGTAAGAGGTGATTGTTCATTGTGTTCTGGTCTTTCTTGGGTAGAGTGAGTTAAGGTAAGAGGTGATTGTTCATTGTGTTCTGGTCTTTCTTGGGTAGAGTGAGTTAAGGTAAGAGGTGATTGTTCATTGTGATCTGGTCTTTCTTGAGTAGAGGGAGCTAAGGTAAGAGGTGATTGTTCATTTTGTTCTGGTCTTTCTTGGGTAGAGTGAGTTAAGGTAAGAGGTGATTGTTCATTTTGTTCTGGTCTTTCCTGGGTAGAGTGAGATAAGGTAAGAGGTGATTGTTCATTTTGTTCTGGTCTTTCTTGGGTAGAGTGAGTTAAGGTAAGAGGTGATTGTTCATTTTGTTCTGGTCTTTCTTGGGTAGAGTGAGTTAAGGTAAGAGGGGATTGTTCATTTTGTTCTGGTCTTTCTTGGGTAGAGTGAGTTAAGGTAAGAGGTGATTGTTCATTTTGTTCTGGTCTTTCTTGGGTAGAGTGAGTTAAGGTAAGAGGTGTTTGTTCATTTTGTTCTGGTCTTTCTTGGGTAGAGTGAGTTAAGGTAAGAGGTGATTGTTCATTTTGTTCTGGTCTTTCTTGGGTAGAATGGGTTAAGGTAAGAGGTGATTGTTCATTGTGTTCTGGCCTTTCTTGGGTAGAGTGAGTTAAGGTAAGAGGTGATTGTTCATTTTGTTGTGGTCTTTCTTGAGTAGAGTGAGATAAGGTAAGAGGGGATTGTTCATTGTGTTCTGGTCTTTCTTGGGTAGAGTGAGTTAAGGTAAGAGGTGATTGTTCATTGTGATCTGGTCTTTCTTGAGTAGAGGGAGCTAAGGTAAGAGGTGATTGTTCATTTTGTTCTGGTCTTTCTTGGGTAGAGTGAGTTAAGGTAAGAGGTGATTGTTCATTTTGTTCTGGTCTTTCCTGGGTAGAGTGAGTTAAGGTAAGAGGTGATTGTTCATTTTGTTCTGGTCTTTCTTGGGTAGAGTGAGTTAAGGTAAGAGGTGATTGTTCATTTTGTTCTGGTCTTTCTTGGGTAGAGTGAGTTAAGGTAAGTGGTGATTGTTCATTTTGTGCTGGTCTTTCTTGGGTAGAGTGAGTTAAATTAAGAGGTGATTATTCATTTTGTCCTGGTCTTTCTTGGGTAGAGTGAGTTAAGGTAAGAGGTGATTGTTCATTTTGTTCTGGTCTTTCTTGGGTAGAGTGAGTTAAGGTAAGAGATGATTGTTTATTTTGTTCTGGTCTTTCTTGGGTAGAGTGAGTTAAATTAAGAGGTGATTGTTCATTTTGTCCTGGTCTTTCTTGGGTAGAGTGAGTTAAGGTAAGAGGTGATTGTTCATTTTGTTCTGGTCTTTCTTGGGTAGAGTGAGTTAAGGTAAGAGGTGATTGTTCATTGTGTTCTGGTCTTTCTTGGGTAGAATGGGTTAAGGTAAGAGGTGATTGTTCATTGTGTTCTGGTCTTTCTTGGGTAGAGTGAGATAAGGTAAGAGGTGATTGTTCATTTTGTTGTGGTCTTTCTTGGGTAGAGTGAGATAAGGTAAGAGGTGATTGTTCATTGTGTTATGATCTTTCTTGGGTAGAGTGAGTTATGGTAAGAGGTGATTGTTCATTTTGTTCTGGACTTTCTTGGGTAGAGTGAGTTGAGGTAAGAGGTGATTGTTCATTTTGTTCTGGTCTTTCTTGGGTAGAGTGAGTTAAGGTAAGAGGTGATTGTTCATTTTGTTCTGGTCTTTCTTGGGTAGAGTGAGTTAAGGTAAGTGGTGATTGTTCATTTTGTGCTGGTCTTTCTTGGGTAGAGTGAGTTAAATTAAGAGGTGATTGTTCATTTTGTCCTGGTCTTTCTTGGGTAGAGTGAGTTAAGGTAAGAGGTGATTGTTCATTTTGTTCTGGTCTTTCTTGAGTAGAGTGAGATAAGGTAAGAGGTGATTGTTCATTTTGTTCTGGTCTTTCTTGGGTAGAGTGAGTTAAGGTAAGAGGTGATTGTTCATTTTGTTGTGGTCTTTCTTGGGTAGAGTGAGTTGAGGTAAGAGGTGATTGTTCATTTTGTTGTGGTCTTTCTTGGGTAGAGTGAGTTAAGGTAAGAGGTGATTGTTCATTTTGTTCTGGTCTTTCTTGGGTAGAGTGAGTTAAGGTAAGAGGTGATTGTTCATTTTGTCCTGGTCTTTCTTGGGTAGAATGGGTTAAGGTAAGAGGTGATTGTTCATTGTGTTCTGGCCTTTCTTGGGTAGAGTGAGTTAAGGTAAGAGGTGATTGTTCATTTTGTTGTGGTCTTTCTTGAGTAGAGTGAGATAAGGTAAGAGGGGATTGTTCATTGTGTTCTGGTCTTTCTTGGGTAGAGTGAGTTAAGGTAAGAGGTGATTGTTCATTTTGTTGTGGTCTTTCTTGGATAGAGTGAGTTGAGGTAAGAGGTGATTGTTCATTTTGTTGTGGTCTTTCTTGGGTAGAGTAAGTTAAGGTAAGAGGTGATTGTTCATTTTGTTCTGGTCTTTCTTGGGTAGAGTGAGTTAAGGTAAGAGGTGATTGTTCATTTTGTTCTGGTCTTTCTTGGGTAGAGTGAGTTAAGGTAAGTGGTGATTGTTCATTTTGTGCTGGTCTTTCTTGGGTAGAGTGAGTTAAATTAAGAGGTGATTGTTCATTTTGTCCTGGTCTTTCTTGGGTAGAGTGAGTTAAGGTAAGAGGTGATTGTTCATTTTGTTCTGGTCTTTCTTGGGTAGAATGAGTTAAGGTAAGAGATGATTGTTTATTTTGTTCTGGTCTTTCTTGGGTAGAGTGAGTTAAGGTAAGAGGTGATTGTTCATTTTGTCCTGATCTTTCTTGGGTAGAGTGAGTTAAGGTAAGAGGTGATTGTTCATTTTGTTCTGGTCTTTCTTGGTAGAGTGAGTTAAGGTAAGAGGTGATTGTTCATTTTGTTCTGGTCTTTCTTGGGTAGAGTGAGTTAAGGTAAGTGGTGATTGTTCATTTTGTGCTGGTCTTTCTTGGGTAGAGTGAGCTAAATTAAGAGGTGATTGTTCATTTTGTCCTGGTCTTTCTTGGGTAGAGTGAGTTAAGGTAAGAGGTGATTGTTCATTTTGTTCTGGTCTTTCTTGGGTAGAGTGAGTTAAGGAAAGAGGTGATTGTTCATTGTGTTCTGGTCTTTCTTGGGTAGAATGGGTTAAGGTAAGAGGTGATTGTTCATTGTGTTCTGGTCTTTCTTGGGTAGAGTGAGATAAGGTAAGAGGTGATTGTTCATTTTGTTGTGGTCTTTCTTGGGTAGAGTGAGATAAGGTAAGAGGTGATTGTTCATTGTGTTCTGGTCTTTCTTGGGTAGAGTGAGTTATGGTAAGAGGTGATTGTTCATTTTGTTCTGGTCTTTCTTGGGTAGAGTGAGTTAAATTAAGAGGTGATTGTTCATTTTGTCCTGGTCTTTCTTTGGTAGAGTGAGTTAAGGTAAGAGGTGATTGTTCATTTTGTTCTGGTCTTTCTTGGGTAGAGTGAGTTAAGGTAAGAGGTGATTGTTCATTTTGTTCTGGTCTTTCTTGGGTAGAGTGAGCTAAGGTAAGAGGTGATTATTCATTTTGTTCTGGTCTTTCTTGGGTAGAGTGAGATAAGGTAAGAGGCGATTGTTCATTGTGTTCTGGTCTTTCTGGGGTAGATTGAGTTAAGGTAAGAGGTGATTGTTCATTGTGTTCTGGTCTTTCTTGGGTAGAGTGAGTTAAGGTAAGAGGTGATTGTTCATTGTGTTCTGGTCTTTCTTGGGTAGAGTGAGTTAAGGTAAGAGGTGATTGTTCATTGTGATCTGGTCTTTCTTGAGTAGAGGGAGCTAAGGTAAGAGGTGATTGTTCATTTTGTTCTGGTCTTTCTTGGGTAGAGTGAGTTAAGGTAAGAGGTGATTGTTCATTTTGTTCTGGTCTTTCCTGGGTAGAGTGAGTTAAGGTAAGAGGTGATTGTTCATTTTGTTCTGGTCTTTCTTGGGTAGAGTGAGTTAAGGTAAGAGGTGATTGTTCATTTTGTTCTGGTCTTTCTTGGGTAGAGTGAGTTAAGGTAAGAGGGGATTGTTCATTTTGTTCTGGTCTTTCTTGGGTAGAGTGAGTTAAGGTAAGAGGTGATTGTTCATTTTGTTCTGGTCTTTCTTGGGTAGAGTGAGTTAAGGTAAGAGGTGTTTGTTCATTTTGTTCTGGTCTTTCTTGGGTAGAGTGAGTTAAGGTAAGAGGTGATTGTTCATTTTGTTCTGGTCTTTCTTGGGTAGAATGGGTTAAGGTAAGAGGTGATTGTTCATTGTGTTCTGGCCTTTCTTGGGTAGAGTGAGCTAAGGTAAGAGGTGATTGTTCATTTTGTTGTGGTCTTTCTTGAGTAGAGTGAGATAAGGTAAGAGGGGATTGTTCATTGTGTTCTGGTCTTTCTTGGGTAGAGTGAGTTAAGGTAAGAGGTGATTGTTCATTTTGTTGTGGTCTTTCTTGGGTAGAGTGAGTTGAGGTAAGAGGTGATTGTTCATTTTGTTGTGGTCTTTCTTGGGTAGAGTGAGCTAAGGTAAGAGGTGATTGTTCATTTTGTTCTGGTCTTTCTTGGGTAGAGTGAGTTAAGGTAAGAGGTGATTGTTCATTTTGTTCTGGTCTTTCTTGGGTAGAGTGAGTTAAGGTAAGTGGTGATTGTTCATTTTGTGCTGGTCTTTCTTGGGTAGAGTGAGTTAAATTAAGAGGTGATTGTTCATTTTGTCCTGGTCTTTCTTGGGTAGAGTGAGTTAAGGTAAGAGGTGATTGTTCATTTTGTTCTGGTCTTTCTTGGGTAGAGTGAGTTAAGGTAAGAGATGATTGTTTATTTTGTTCTGGTCTTTCTTGGGTAGAGTGAGTTAAGGTAAGAGGTGATTGTTCATTTTGTCCTGATCTTTCTTGGGTAGAGTGAGTTAAGGTAAGAGGTGATTGTTCATTTTGTTCTGGTCTTTCTTGGTAAAGTGGATTCAGGTAAGAGGTGATTGTTCATTTTGTTCTGGTCTTTCTTGGGTAGAGTGAGTTAAGGTAAGAGGTGATTGTTCATTTTTTTGTGGTCTTTCTTGGGTAGAGTGAGTTAAGGTAAGAGGTGATTGTTCATTTTGTTGTGGTCTTTCTTGGGTAGAGTGAGTTAAGGTAAGAGGTGATTATTCATTTTGTTCTGGTCTTTCTTGGGTAGAGTGAGATAAGGTAAGAGGCGATTGTTCATTGTGTTCTGGTCTTTCTGGGGTAGATTGAGTTAAGGTAAGAGGTGATTGTTCATTGTGTTCTGGTCTTTCTTGGGTAGAGTGAGTTAAGGTAAGAGGTGATTGTTCATTGTGTTCTGGTCTTTCTTGGGTAGAGTGAGTTAAGGTAAGAGGTGATTGTTCATTTTGTTCTGGTCTTTCTTGGTAGAGTGAGTTAAGGTAAGAGGTGATTGTTCATTTTGTTCTGGTCTTTCTTGGGTAGAGTGAGTTAAGGTAAGTGGTGATTGTTCATTTTTTGCTGGTCTTTCTTGGGTAGAGTGAGCTAAATTAAGAGGTGATTGTTCATTTTGTCCTGGTCTTTCTTGGGTAGAGTGAGTTAAGGTAAGAGGTGATTGTTCATTTTGTTCTGGTCTTTCTTGGGTAGAGTGAGTTAAGGAAAGAGGTGATTGTTCATTGTGTTCTGGTCTTTCTTGGGTAGAATGGGTTAAGGTAAGAGGTGATTGTTCATTGTGTTCTGGTCTTTCTTGGGTAGAGTGAGATAAGGTAAGAGGTGATTGTTCATTTTGTTGTGGTCTTTCTTGGGTAGAGTGAGATAAGGTAAGAGGTGATTGTTCATTGTGTTCTGGTCTTTCTTGGGTAGAGTGAGTTATGGTAAGAGGTGATTGTTCATTTTGTTCTGGTCTTTCTTGGGTAGAGTGAGTTAAATTAAGAGGTGATTGTTTATTTTGTCCTGGTCTTTCTTTGGTAGAGTGAGTTAAGGTAAGAGGTGATTGTTCATTTTGTTCTGGTCTTTCTTGGGTAGAGTGAGTTAAGGTAAGAGGTGATTGTTCATTTTGTTGTGGTCTTTCTTGGGTAGAGTGAGTTAAGGTAAGAGGTGATTATTCATTTTGTTCTGGTCTTTCTTGGGTAGAGTGAGATAAGGTAAGAGGCGATTGTTCATTGTGTTCTGGTCTTTCTGGGGTAGATTGAGTTAAGGTAAGAGGTGATTGTTCATTGTGTTCTGGTCTTTCTTGGGTAGAGTGAGTTAAGGTAAGAGGTGATTGTTCATTGTGTTCTGGTCTTTCTTGGGTAGAGTGAGTTAAGGTAAGAGGTGATTGTTCATTGTGATCTGGTCTTTCTTGAGTAGAGGGAGCTAAGGTAAGAGGTGATTGTTCATTTTGTTCTGGTCTTTCTTGGGTAGAGTGAGTTAAGGTAAGAGGTGATTGTTCATTTTGTTCTGGTCTTTCCTGGGTAGAGTGAGTTAAGGTAAGAGGTGATTGTTCATTTTGTTCTGGTCTTTCTTGGGTAGAGTGAGTTAAGGTAAGAGGTGATTGTTCATTTTGTTCTGGTCTTTCTTGGGTAGAGTGAGTTAAGGTAAGAGGGGATTGTTCATTTTGTTCTGGTCTTTCTTGGGTAGAGTGAGTTAAGGTAAGAGGTGATTGTTCATTTTGTTCTGGTCTTTCTTGGGTAGAGTGAGTTAAGGTAAGAGGTGTTTGTTCATTTTGTTCTGGTCTTTCTTGGGTAGAGTGAGTTAAGGTAAGAGGTGATTGTTCATTTTGTTCTGGTCTTTCTTGGGTAGAGTGAGTTAAGGTAAGTGGTGATTGTTCATTTTGTGCTGGTCTTTCTTGGGTAGAGTGAGTTAAATTAAGAGGTGATTGTTCATTTTGTCCTGGTCTTTCTTGGGTAGAGTGAGTTAAGGTAAGAGGTGATTGTTCATTTTGTTCTGGTCTTTCTTGGGTAGAGTGAGTTAAGGTAAGAGATGATTGTTTATTTTGTTCTGGTCTTTCTTGGGTAGAGTGAGTTAAGGTAAGAGGTGATTGTTCATTTTGTCCTGATCTTTCTTGGGTAGAGTGAGTTAAGGTAAGAGGTGATTGTTCATTTTGTTCTGGTCTTTCTTGGTAAAGTGGATTCAGGTAAGAGGTGATTGTTCATTTTGTTCTGGTCTTTCTTGGGTAGAGTGAGTTAAGGTAAGAGGTGATTGTTCATTTTTTTGTGGTCTTTCTTGGGTAGAGTGAGTTAAGGTAAGAGGTGATTGTTCATTTTGTTCTGGTCTTTCTTGGGTAGAGTGAGTTAAGGTAAGAGGTGATTATTCATTTTGTTCTGGTCTTTCTTGGGTAGAGTGAGATAAGGTAAGAGGCGATTGTTCATTGTGTTCTGGTCTTTCTGGGGTAGATTGAGTTAAGGTAAGAGGTGATTGTTCATTGTGTTCTGGTCTTTCTTGGGTAGAGTGAGTTAAGGTAAGAGGTGATTGTTCATTGTGTTCTGGTCTTTCTTGGGTAGAGTGAGTTAAGGTAAGAGGTGATTGTTCATTTTGTTCTGGTCTTTCTTGGTAGAGTGAGTTAAGGTAAGAGGTGATTGTTCATTTTGTTCTGGTCTTTCTTGGGTAGAGTGAGTTAAGGTAAGTGGTGATTGTTCATTTTGTGCTGGTCTTTCTTGGGTAGAGTGAGCTAAATTAAGAGGTGATTGTTCATTTTGTCCTGGTCTTTCTTGGGTAGAGTGAGTTAAGGTAAGAGGTGATTGTTCATTTTGTTCTGGTCTTTCTTGGGTAGAGTGAGTTAAGGAAAGAGGTGATTGTTCATTGTGTTCTGGTCTTTCTTGGGTAGAATGGGTTAAGGTAAGAGGTGATTGTTCATTGTGTTCTGGTCTTTCTTGGGTAGAGTGAGATAAGGTAAGAGGTGATTGTTCATTTTGTTGTGGTCTTTCTTGGGTAGAGTGAGATAAGGTAAGAGGTGATTGTTCATTGTGTTCTGGTCTTTCTTGGGTAGAGTGAGTTATGGTAAGAGGTGATTGTTCATTTTGTTCTGGTCTTTCTTGGGTAGAGTGAGTTAAATTAAGAGGTGATTGTTTATTTTGTCCTGGTCTTTCTTTGGTAGAGTGAGTTAAGGTAAGAGGTGATTGTTCATTTTGTTCTGGTCTTTCTTGGGTAGAGTGAGTTAAGGTAAGAGGTGATTGTTCATTTTGTTCTGGTCTTTCTTGGGTAGAGTGAGTTAAGGTAAGAGGTAATTATTCATTTTGTTCTGGTCTTTCTTGGGTAGAGTGAGATAAGGTAAGAGGCGATTGTTCATTGTGTTCTGGTCTTTCTGGGGTAGATTGAGTTAAGGTAAGAGGTGATTGTTCATTGTGTTCTGGTCTTTCTTGGGTAGAGTGAGTTAAGGTAAGAGGTGATTGTTCATTGTGTTCTGGTCTTTCTTGGGTAGAGTGAGTTAAGGTAAGAGGTGATTGTTCATTGTGATCTGGTCTTTCTTGAGTAGAGGGAGCTAAGGTAAGAGGTGATTGTTCATTTTGTTCTGGTCTTTCTTGGGTAGAGTGAGTTAAGGTAAGAGGTGATTGTTCATTTTGTTCTGGTCTTTCCTGGGTAGAGTGAGTTAAGGTAAGAGGTGATTGTTCATTTTGTTCTGGTCTTTCTTGGGTAGAGTGAGTTAAGGTAAGAGGTGATTGTTCATTTTGTTCTGGTCTTTCTTGGGTAGAGTGAGTTAAGGTAAGAGGGGATTGTTCATTTTGTTCTGGTCTTTCTTGGGTAGAGTGAGTTAAGGTAAGAGGTGATTGTTCATTTTGTTCTGGTCTTTCTTGGGTAGAGTGAGTTAAGGTAAGAGGTGTTTGTTCATTTTGTTCTGGTCTTTCTTGGGTAGAGTGAGTTAAGGTAAGAGGTGATTGTTCATTTTGTTCTGGTCTTTCTTGGGTAGAATGGGTTAAGGTAAGAGGTGATTGTTCATTGTGTTCTGGCCTTTCTTGGGTAGAGTGAGTTAAGGTAAGAGGTGATTGTTCATTTTGTTGTGGTCTTTCTTGAGTAGAGTGAGATAAGGTAAGAGGGGATTGTTCATTGTGTTCTGGTCTTTCTTGGGTAGAGTGAGTTAAGGTAAGAGGTGATTGTTCATTTTGTTGTGGTCTTTCTTGGGTAGAGTGAGTTGAGGTAAGAGGTGATTGTTCATTTTGTTGTGGTCTTTCTTGGGTAGAGTGAGTTAAGGTAAGAGGTGATTGTTCATTTTGTTCTGGTCTTTCTTGGGTAGAGTGAGTTAAGGTAAGAGGTGATTGTTCATTTTGTTCTGGTCTTTCTTGGGTAGAGTGAGTTAAGGTAAGTGGTGATTGTTCATTTTGTGCTGGTCTTTCTTGGGTAGAGTGAGTTAAATTAAGAGGTGATTGTTCATTTTGTCCTGGTCTTTCTTGGGTAGAGTGAGTTAAGGTAAGAGGTGATTGTTCATTTTGTTCTGGTCTTTCTTGGGTAGAGTGAGTTAAGGTAAGAGATGATTGTTTATTTTGTTCTGGTCTTTCTTGGGTAGAGTGAGTTAAGGTAAGAGGTGATTGTTCATTTTGTCCTGATCTTTCTTGGGTAGAGTGAGTTAAGGTAAGAGGTGATTGTTCATTTTGTTCTGGTCTTTCTTGGTAAAGTGGATTCAGGTAAGAGGTGATTGTTCATTTTGTTCTGGTCTTTCTTGGGTAGAGTGAGTTAAGGTAAGAGGTGATTGTTCATTTTTTTGTGGTCTTTCTTGGGTAGAGTGAGTTAAGGTAAGAGGTGATTGTTCATTTTGTTGTGGTCTTTCTTGGGTAGAGTGAGTTAAGGTAAGAGGTGATTATTCATTTTGTTCTGGTCTTTCTTGGGTAGAGTGAGATAAGGTAAGAGGCGATTGTTCATTGTGTTCTGGTCTTTCTTGGGTAGATTGAGTTAAGGTAAGAGGTGATTGTTCATTGTGTTCTGGTCTTTCTTGGGTAGAGTGAGTTAAGGTAAGAGGTGATTGTTCATTGTGTTCTGGTCTTTCTTGGGTAGAGTGAGTTAAGGTAAGAGGTGATTGTTCATTGTGATCTGGTCTTTCTTGAGTAGAGGGAGCTAAGGTAAGAGGTGATTGTTCATTTTGTTCTGGTCTTTCTTGGGTAGAGTGAGTTAAGGTAAGAGGTGATTGTTCATTTTGTTCTGGTCTTTCCTGGGTAGAGTGAGTTAAGGTAAGAGGTGATTGTTCATTTTGTTCTGGTCTTTCTTGGGTAGAGTGAGTTAAGGTAAGAGGTGATTGTTCATTTTGTTCTGGTCTTTCTTGGGTAGAGTGAGTTAAGGTAAGAGGTGATTGTTCATTTTGTTCTGGTCTTTCTTGGGTAGAGTGAGTTAAGGTAAGAGGTGTTTGTTCATTTTGTTCTGGTCTTTCTTGGGTAGAGTGAGCTAAGGTAAGAGGTGATTGTTCAGTTTGTTCTGGTCTTTCTTGGGTAGAATGGGTTAAGGTAAGAGGTGATTGTTCATTGTGTTCTGGCCTTTCTTGGGTAGAGTGAGTTAAGGTAAGAGGTGATTGTTCATTTTGTTGTGGTCTTTCTTGAGTAGAGTGAGATAAGGTAAGAGGGGATTGTTCATTGTGTTCTGGTCTTTCTTGGGTAGAGTGAGTTAAGGTAAGAGGTGATTGTTCATTTTGTTGTGGTCTTTCTTGGGTAGAGTGAGTTGAGGTAAGAGGTGATTGTTCATTTTGTTGTGGTCTTTCTTGGGTAGAGTGAGTTAAGGTAATAGGTGATTGTTCATTTTGTTCTGGTCTTTCTTGGGTAGAGTGAGTTAAGGTAAGAGGTGATTGTTCATTTTGTTCTGGTCTTTCTTGGGTAGAGTGAGTTAAGGTAAGTGGTGATTGTTCATTTTGTGCTGGTCTTTCTTGGGTAGAGTGAGTTAAATTAAGAGGTGATTGTTCATTTTGTCCTGGTCTTTCTTGGGTAGAGTGAGTTAAGGTAAGAGGTGATTGTTCATTTTGTTCTGGTCTTTCTTGGGTAGAGTGAGTTAAGGTAAGAGATGATTGTTTATTTTGTTCTGGTCTTTCTTGGGTAGAGTGAGTTAAGGTAAGAGGTGATTGTTCATTTTGTCCTGATCTTTCTTGGGTAGAGTGAGTTAAGGTAAGAGGTGATTGTTCATTTTGTTCTGGTCTTTCTTGGTAGAGTGAGTTAAGGTAAGAGGTGATTGTTCATTTTGTTCTGGTCTTTCTTGGGTAGAATGGGTTAAGGTAAGAGGTGATTGTTCATTGTGTTCTGGCCTTTCTTGGGTAGAGTGAGTTAAGGTAAGAGGTGATTGTTCATTTTGTTGTGGTCTTTCTTGAGTAGAGTGAGATAAGGTAAGAGGGGATTGTTCATTGTGTTCTGGTCTTTCTTGGGTAGAGTGAGTTAAGGTAAGAGGTGATTGTTCATTTTGTTCTGGTCTTTCTTGGGTAGAGTGAGTTAAGGTAAGTGGTGATTGTTCATTTTGTGCTGGTCTTTCTTGGGTAGAGTGAGTTAAATTAAGAGGTGATTGTTCATTTTGTCCTGGTCTTTCTTGGGTAGAGTGAGTTAAGGTAAGAGGTGATTGTTCATTTTGTTCTGGTCTTTCTTGGGGAGAGTGAGCTAAGGTAAGAGATGATTGTTTATTTTGTTCTGGTCTTTCTTGGGTAGAGTGAGTTAAGGTAAGAGGTGATTGTTCATTTTGTCCTGATCTTTCTTGGGTAGAGTGAGTTAAGGTAAGAGGTGATTGTTCATTTTGTTCTGGTCTTTCTTGGTAGAGTGAGTTAAGGTAAGAGGTGATTGTTCATTTTGTTCTGGTCTTTCTTGGGTAGAGTGAGTTAAGGTAAGTGGTGATTGTTCATTTTGTGCTGGTCTTTCTTGGGTAGAGTGAGTTAAATTAAGAGGTGATTGTTCATTTTGTTCTGGTCTTTCTTGGGTAGAGTGAGTTAAGGTAAGAGGTGATTGTTCATTTTGTCCTGGTCTTTCTTGGGTAGAGTGAGTTAAGGTAAGAGGTGATTGTTCATTTTGTTCTGGTCTTTCTTGGGTAGAGTGAGTTAAGGTAAGAGGTGATTGTTCATTGTGTTCTGGTCTTTCTTGGGTAGAATGGGTTAAGGTAAGAGGTGATTGTTCATTGTGTTCTGGTCTTTCTTGGGTAGAGTGAGATAAGGTAAGAGGTGATTGTTCATTTTGTTGTGGTCTTTCTTGGGTAGAGTGAGATAAGGTAAGAGGTGATTGTTCATTGTGTTATGATCTTTCTTGGGTAGAGTGAGTTATGGTAAGAGGTGATTGTTCATTTTGTTCTGGACTTTCTTGGGTAGAGTGAGTTGAGGTAAGAGGTGATTGTTCATTTTGTTCTGGTCTTTCTTGGGTAGAGTGAGTTAAGGTAAGAGGTGATTGTTCATTTTGTTCTGGTCTTTCTTGGGTAGAGTGAGTTAAGGTAAGTGGTGATTGTTCATTTTGTGCTGGTCTTTCTTGGGTAGAGTGAGTTAAATTAAGAGGTGATTGTTCATTTTGTCCTGGTCTTTCTTGGGTAGAGTGAGTTAAGGTAAGAGGTGATTGTTCATTTTGTTCTGGTCTTTCTTGAGTAGAGTGAGTTAAGGTAAGAGGTGATTGTTCATTTTGTTCTGGTCTTTCTTGGGTAGAGTGAGTTAAGGTAAGAGGTGATTGTTCATTTTGTTGTGGTCTTTCTTGGGTAGAGTGAGTTGAGGTAAGAGGTGATTGTTCATTTTGTTGTGGTCTTTCTTGGGTAGAGTGAGTTAAGGTAAGAGGTGATTGTTCATTTTGTTCTGGTCTTTCTTGGGTAGAGTGAGTTAAGGTAAGAGGTGATTGTTCATTTTGTTCTGGTCTTTCTTGGGTAGAATGGGTTAAGGTAAGAGGTGATTGTTCATTGTGTTCTGGCCTTTCTTGGGTAGAGTGAGTTAAGGTAAGAGGTGATTGTTCATTTTGTTGTGGTCTTTCTTGAGTAGAGTGAGATAAGGTAAGAGGGGATTGTTCATTGTGTTCTGGTCTTTCTTGGGTAGAGTGAGTTAAGGTAAGAGGTGATTGTTCATTTTGTTGTGGTCTTTCTTGGGTAGAGTGAGTTGAGGTAAGAGGTGATTGTTCATTTTGTTCTGGTCTTTCTTGGGTAGAGTAAGTTAAGGTAAGAGGTGATTGTTCATTTTGTTCTGGTCTTTCTTGGGTAGAGTGAGTTAAGGTAAGTGGTGATTGTTCATTTTGTGCTGGTCTTTCTTGGGTAGAGTGAGCTAAATTAAGAGGTGATTGTTCATTTTGTCCTGGTCTTTCTTGGGTAGAGTGAGTTAAGGTAAGAGGTGATTGTTCATTTTGTTCTGGTCTTTCTTGGGTAGAGTGAGTTAAGGAAAGAGGTGATTGTTCATTTTGTTCTGGTCTTTCTTGGGTAGAATGGGTTAAGGTAAGAGGTGATTGTTCATTGTGTTCTGGTCTTTCTTGGGTAGAGTGAGATAAGGTAAGAGGTGATTGTTCATTTTGTTGTGGTCTTTCTTGGGTAGAGTGAGATAAGGTAAGAGGTGATTGTTCATTGTGTTCTGGTCTTTCTTGGGTAGAGTGAGTTATGGTAAGAGGTGATTGTTCATTTTGTTCTGGTCTTTCTTGGGTAGAGTGAGTTAAATTAAGAGGTGATTGTTCATTTTGTCCTGGTCTTTCTTTGGTAGAGTGAGTTAAGGTAAGAGGTGATTGTTCATTTTGTTCTGGTCTTTCTTGGGTAGAGTGAGTTAAGGTAAGAGGTGATTGTTCATTTTGTTCTGGTCTTTCTTGGGTAGAGTGAGTTAAGGTAAGAGGTGATTATTCATTTTGTTCTGGTCTTTCTTGGGTAGAGTGAGATAAGGTAAGAGGCGATTGTTCATTGTGTTCTGGTCTTTCTGGGGTAGATTGAGTTAAGGTAAGAGGTGATTGTTCATTGTGTTCTGGTCTTTCTTGGGTAGAGTGAGTTAAGGTAAGAGGTGATTGTTCATTGTGTTCTGGTCTTTCTTGGGTAGAGTGAGTTAAGGTAAGAGGTGATTGTTCATTGTGATCTGGTCTTTCTTGAGTAGAGGGAGCTAAGGTAAGAGGTGATTGTTCATTTTGTTCTGGTCTTTCTTTGGTAGAGTGAGTTAAGGTAAGAGGTGATTGTTCATTTTGTTCTGGTCTTTCCTGGGTAGAGTGAGTTAAGGTAAGAGGTGATTGTTCATTTTGTTCTGGTCTTTCTTGGGTAGAGTGAGTTAAGGTAAGAGGTGATTGTTCATTTTGTTCTGGTCTTTCTTGGGTAGAGTGAGTTAAGGTAGGAGGGGATTGTTCATTTTGTTCTGGTCTTTCTTGGGTAGAGTGAGTTAAGGTAAGAGGTGATTGTTCATTTTGTTCTGGTCTTTCTTGGGTAGAGTGAGTTAAGGTAAGAGGTGTTTGTTCATTTTGTTCTGGTCTTTCTTGGGTAGAGTGAGTTAAGGTAAGAGGTGATTGTTCATTTTGTTCTGGTCTTTCTTGGGTAGAATGGGTTAAGGTAAGAGGTGATTGTTCATTGTGTTCTGGCCTTTCTTGGGTAGAGTGAGTTAAGGTAAGAGGTGATTGTTCATTTTGTTGTGGTCTTTCTTGAGTAGAGTGAGATAAGGTAAGAGGGGATTGTTCATTGTGTTCTGGTCTTTCTTGGGTAGAGTGAGTTAAGGTAAGAGGTGATTGTTCATTTTGTTGTGGTCTTTCTTGGGTAGAGTGAGTTGAGGTAAGAGGTGATTGTTCATTTTGTTGTGGTCTTTCTTGGGTAGAGTGAGTTAAGGTAAGAGGTGATTGTTCATTTTGTTCTGGTCTTTCTTGGGTAGAGTGAGTTAAGGTAAGAGGTGATTGTTCATTTTGTTCTGGTCTTTCTTGGGTAGAGTGAGTTAAGGTAAGTGGTGATTGTTCATTTTGTGCTGGTCTTTCTTGGGTAGAGTGAGTTAAATTAAGAGGTGATTGTTCATTTTGTCCTGGTCTTTCTTGGGTAGAGTGAGTTAAGGTAAGAGGTGATTGTTCATTTTGTTCTGGTCTTTCTTGGGTAGAGTGAGTTAAGGTAAGAGATGATTGTTTATTTTGTTCTGGTCTTTCTTGGGTAGAGTGAGTTAAGGTATGAGGTGATTGTTCATTTTGTCCTGATCTTTCTTGGGTAGAGTGAGTTAAGGTAAGAGGTGATTGTTCATTTTGTTCTGGTCTTTCTTGGTAAAGTGGATTCAGGTAAGAGGTGATTGTTCATTTTGTTCTGGTCTTTCTTGGGTAGAGTGAGTTAAGGTAAGAGGTGATTGTTCATTTTTTTGTGGTCTTTCTTGGGTAGAGTGAGTTAAGGTAAGAGGTGATTGTTCATTTTGTTGTGGTCTTTCTTGGGTAGAGTGAGTTAAGGTAAGAGGTGATTATTCATTTTGTTCTGGTCTTTCTTGGGTAGAGTGAGATAAGGTAAGAGGCGATTGTTCATTGTGTTCTGGTCTTTCTGGGGTAGATTGAGTTAAGGTAAGAGGTGATTGTTCATTGTGTTCTGGTCTTTCTTGGGTAGAGTGAGTTAAGGTAAGAGGTGATTGTTCATTGTGTTCTGGTCTTTCTTGGGTAGAGTGAGTTAAGGTAAGAGGTGATTGTTCATTGTGATCTGGTCTTTCTTGAGTAGAGGGAGCTAAGGTAAGAGGTGATTGTTCATTTTGTTCTGGTCTTTCTTGGGTAGAGTGAGTTAAGGTAAGAGGTGATTGTTCATTTTGTTCTGGTCTTTCTTGGGTAGAGTGAGTTAAGGTAAGAGGTGATTGTTCATTTTGTTCTGGTCTTTCTTGGGTAGAGTGAGTTAAGGTAAGAGGTGATTGTTCATTTTGTTCTGGTCTTTCTTGGGTAGAGTGAGTTAAGGTAAGAGGTGATTGTTCATTTTGTTCTGGTCTTTCTTGGGTAGAGTGAGTTAAGGTAAGAGGTGTTTGTTCATTTTGTTCTGGTCTTTCTTGGGTAGAGTGAGTTAAGGTAAGAGGTGATTGTTCAGTTTGTTCTGGTCTTTCTTGGGTAGAATGGTTTAAGGTAAGAGGTGATTGTTCATTGTGTTCTGGCCTTTCTTGGGTAGAGTGAGTTAAGGTAAGAGGTGATTGTTCATTTTGTTGTGGTCTTTCTTGAGTAGAGTGAGATAAGGTAAGAGGGGATTGTTCATTGTGTTCTGGTCTTTCTTGGGTAGAGTGAGTTAAGGTAAGAGGTGATTGTTCATTTTGTTGTGGTCTTTCTTGGGTAGAGTGAGTTGAGGTAAGAGGTGATTGTTCATTTTGTTGTGGTCTTTCTTGGGTAGAGTGAGTTAAGGTAATAGGTGATTGTTCATTTTGTTCTGGTCTTTCTTGGGTAGAGTGAGTTAAGGTAAGAGGTGATTGTTCATTTTGTTCTGGTCTTTCTTGGGTAGAGTGAGTTAAGGTAAGTGGTGATTGTTCATTTTGTGCTGGTCTTTCTTGGGTAGAGTGAGTTAAATTAAGAGGTGATTGTTCATTTTGTCCTGGTCTTTCTTGGGTAGAGTGAGTTAAGGTAAGAGGTGATTGTTCATTTTGTTCTGGTCTTTCTTGGGTAGAGTGAGTTAAGGTAAGAGATGATTGTTTATTTTGTTCTGGTCTTTCTTGGGTAGAGTGAGTTAAGGTAAGAGGTGATTGTTCATTTTGTCCTGATCTTTCTTGGGTAGAGTGAGTTAAGGTAAGAGGTGATTGTTCATTTTGTTCTGGTCTTTCTTGGTAGAGTGAGTTAAGGTAAGAGGTGATTGTTCATTTTGTTCTGGTCTTTCTTGGGTAGAATGGGTTAAGGTAAGAGGTGATTGTTCATTGTGTTCTGGCCTTTCTTGGGTAGAGTGAGTTAAGGTAAGAGGTGATTGTTCATTTTGTTGTGGTCTTTCTTGAGTAGAGTGAGATAAGGTAAGAGGGGATTGTTCATTGTGTTCTGGTCTTTCTTGGGTAGAGTGAGTTAAGGTAAGAGGTGATTGTTCATTTTGTTCTGGTCTTTCTTGGGTAGAGTGAGTTAAGGTAAGTGGTGATTGTTCATTTTGTGCTGGTCTTTCTTGGGTAGAGTGAGTTAAATTAAGAGGTGATTGTTCATTTTGTCCTGGTCTTTCTTGGGTAGAGTGAGTTAAGGTAAGAGGTGATTGTTCATTTTGTTCTGGTCTTTCTTGGGTAGAGTGAGCTAAGGTAAGAGATGATTGTTTATTTTGTTCTGGTCTTTCTTGGGTAGAGTGAGTTAAGGTAAGAGGTGATTGTTCATTTTGTCCTGATCTTTCTTGGGTAGAGTGAGTTAAGGTAAGAGGTGATTGTTCATTTTGTTCTGGTCTTTCTTGGTAGAGTGAGTTAAGGTAAGAGGTGATTGTTCATTTTGTTCTGGTCTTTCTTGGGTAGAGTGAGTTAAGGTAAGTGGTGATTGTTCATTTTGTGCTGGTCTTTCTTGGGTAGAGTGAGTTAAATTAAGAGGTGATTGTTCATTTTGTCCTGGTCTTTCTTGGGTAGAGTGAGTTAAGGTAAGAGGTGATTGTTCATTTTGTTCTGGTCTTTCTTGGGTAGAGTGAGTTAAGGTAAGAGGTGATTGTTCATTGTGTTCTGGTCTTTCTTGGGTAGAATGGGTTAAGGTAAGAGGTGATTGTTCATTGTGTTCTGGTCTTTCTTGGGTAGAGTGAGATAAGGTAAGAGGTGATTGTTCATTTTGTTGTGGTCTTTCTTGGGTAGAGTGAGATAAGGTAAGAGGTGATTGTTCATTGTGTTATGATCTTTCTTGGGTAGAGTGAGTTATGGTAAGAGGTGATTGTTCATTTTGTTCTGGACTTTCTTGGGTAGAGTGAGTTGAGGTAAGAGGTGATTGTTCATTTTGTTCTGGTCTTTCTTGGGTAGAGTGAGTTAAGGTAAGAGGTGATTGTTCATTTTGTTCTGGTCTTTCTTGGGTAGAGTGAGTTAAGGTAAGTGGTGATTGTTCATTTTGTGCTGGTCTTTCTTGGGTAGAGTGAGTTAAATTAAGAGGTGATTGTTCATTTTGTCCTGGTCTTTCTTGGGTAGAGTGAGTTAAGGTAAGAGGTGATTGTTCATTTTGTTCTGGTCTTTCTTGAGTAGAGTGAGTTAAGGTAAGAGGTGATTGTTCATTTTGTTCTGGTCTTTCTTGGGTAGAGTGAGTTAAGGTAAGAGGTGATTGTTCATTTTGTTGTGGTCTTTCTTGGGTAGAGTGAGTTGAGGTAAGAGGTGATTGTTCATTTTGTTGTGGTCTTTCTTGGGTAGAGTGAGTTAAGGTAAGAGGTGATTGTTCATTTTGTTCTGGTCTTTCTTGGGTAGAGTGAGTTAAGGTAAGAGGTGATTGTTCATTTTGTTCTGGTCTTTCTTGGGTAGAATGGGTTAAGGTAAGAGGTGATTGTTCATTGTGTTCTGGCCTTTCTTGGGTAGAGTGAGTTAAGGTAAGAGGTGATTGTTCATTTTGTTGTGGTCTTTCTTGAGTAGAGTGAGATAAGGTAAGAGGGGATTGTTCATTGTGTTCTGGTCTTTCTTGGGTAGAGTGAGTTAAGGTAAGAGGTGATTGTTCATTTTGTTGTGGTCTTTCTTGGGTAGAGTGAGTTGAGGTAAGAGGTGATTGTTCATTTTGTTCTGGTCTTTCTTGGGTAGAGTAAGTTAAGGTAAGAGGTGATTGTTCATTTTGTTCTGGTCTTTCTTGGGTAGAGTGAGTTAAGGTAAGAGGTGATTGTTCATTTTGTTCTGGTCTTTCTTGGGTAGAGTGAGTTAAGGTAAGTGGTGATTGTTCATTTTGTGCTGGTCTTTCTTGGGTAGAGTGAGTTTAATTAAGAGGTGATTGTTCATTTTGTCCTGGTCTTTCTTGGGTAGAGTGAGCTAAGGTAAGAGGTGATTGTTCATTTTGTTCTGGTCTTTCTTGGGTAGAGTGAGTTAAGGTAAGAGATGATTGTTTATTTTGTCCTGATCTTTCTTGGGTAGAGTGAGTTAAGGTAAGAGGTGATTGTTCATTTTGTTCTGGTCTTTCTTGGTAGAGTGAGTTAAGGTAAGAGGTGATTGTTCATTTTGTTCTGGTCTTTCTTGGGTAGAGTGAGTTAAGGTAAGTGGTGATTGTTCATTTTGTGCTGGTCTTTCTTGGGTAGAGTGAGCTAAATTAAGAGGTGATTGTTCATTTTGTCCTGGTCTTTCTTGGGTAGAGTGAGTTAAGGTAAGAGGTGATTGTTCATTTTGTTCTGGTCTTTCTTGGGTAGAGTGAGTTAAGGAAAGAGGTGATTGTTCATTGTGTTCTGGTCTTTCTTGGGTAGAATGGGTTAAGGTAAGAGGTGATTGTTCATTGTGTTCTGGTCTTTCTTGGGTAGAGTGAGATAAGGTAAGAGGTGATTGTTCATTTTGTTGTGGTCTTTCTTGGGTAGAGTGAGATAAGGTAAGAGGTGATTGTTCATTGTGTTCTGGTCTTTCTTGGGTAGAGTGAGTTATGGTAAGAGGTGATTGTTCATTTTGTTCTGGTCTTTCTTGGGTAGAGTGAGTTAAATTAAGAGGTGATTGTTCATTTTGTCCTGGTCTTTCTTTGGTAGAGTGAGTTAAGGTAAGAGGTGATTGTTCATTTTGTTCTGGTCTTTCTTGGTAGAGTGAGTTAAGGTAAGAGGTGATTGTTCATTTTGTTCTGGTCTTTCTTGGGTAGAGTGAGTTAAGGTAAGTGGTGATTGTTCATTTTGTGCTGGTCTTTCTTGGGTAGAGTGAGTTAAATTAAGAGGTGATTGTTCATTTTGTCCTGGTCTTTCTTGGGTAGAGTGAGTTAAGGTAAGAGGTGATTGTTCATTTTGTTCTGGTCTTTCTTGGGTAGAGTGAGTTAAGGTAAGAGGTGATTGTTCATTGTGTTCTGGTCTTTCTTGGGTAGAATGGGTTAAGGTAAGAGGTGATTGTTCATTGTGTTCTGGTCTTTCTTGGGTAGAGTGAGATAAGGTAAGAGGTGATTGTTCATTTTGTTGTGGTCTTTCTTGGGTAGAGTGAGATAAGGTAAGAGGTGATTGTTCATTTTGTTCTGGTCTTTCTTGGGTAGAGTGAGATAAGGTAAGAGGTGATTGTTCATTTTGTTGTGGTCTTTCTTGGGTAGAGTGAGATAAGGTAAGAGGTGATTGTTCATTGTGTTATGATCTTTCTTGGGTAGAGTGAGTTATGGTAAGAGGTGATTGTTCATTTTGTTCTGGTCTTTCTTGGGTAGAGTGAGTTAAGGTAAGAGATGATTGTTTATTTTGTTCTGGTCTTTCTTGGGTAGAGTGAGTTAAGGTAAGAGGTGATTGTTCATTTTGTCCTGATCTTTCTTGGGTAGAGTGAGTTAAGGTAAGAGGTGATTGTTCATTTTGTTCTGGTCTTTCTTGGTAGAGTGAGTTAAGGTAAGAGGTGATTGTTCATTTTGTTCTGGTCTTTCTTGGGTAGAGTGAGTTAAGGTAAGTGGTGATTGTTCATTTTGTGCTGGTCTTTCTTGGGTAGAGTGAGCTAAATTAAGAGGTGATTGTTCATTTTGTCCTGGTCTTTCTTGGGTAGAGTGAGTTAAGGTAAGAGGTGATTGTTCATTTTGTTCTGGTCTTTCTTGGGTAGAGTGAGTTAAGGAAAGAGGTGATTGTTCATTGTGTTCTTGTCTTTCTTGGGTAGAATGGGTTAAGGTAAGAGGTGATTGTTCATTGTGTTCTGGTCTTTCTTGGGTAGAGTGAGATAAGGTAAGAGGTGATTGTTCATTTTGTTGTGGTCTTTCTTGGGTAGAGTGAGATAAGGTAAGAGGTGATTGTTCATTGTGTTCTGGTCTTTCTTGGGTAGAGTGAGTTATGGTAAGAGGTGATTGTTCATTTTGTTCTGGTCTTTCTTGGGTAGAGTGAGTTAAATTAAGAGGTGATTGTTCATTTTGTCCTGGTCTTTCTTTGGTAGAGTGAGTTAAGGTAAGAGGTGATTGTTCATTTTGTTCTGGTCTTTCTTGGGTAGAGTGAGTTAAGGTAAGAGGTGATTGTTCATTTTGTTCTGGTCTTTCTTGGGTAGAGTGAGTTAAGGTAAGAGGTGATTATTCATTTTGTTCTGGTCTTTCTTGGGTAGAGTGAGATAAGGTAAGAGGCGATTGTTCATTGTGTTCTGGTCTTTCTGGGGTAGATTGAGTTAAGGTAAGAGGTGATTGTTCATTGTGTTCTGGTCTTTCTTGGGTAGAGTGAGTTAAGGTAAGAGGTGATTGTTCATTGTGTTCTGGTCTTTCTTGGGTAGAGTGAGTTAAGGTAAGAGGTGATTGTTCATTGTGATCTGGTCTTTCTTGAGTAGAGGGAGCTAAGGTAAGAGGTGATTGTTCATTTTGTTCTGGTCTTTCTTGGGTAGAGTGAGTTAAGGTAAGAGGTGATTGTTCATTTTGTTCTGGTCTTTCCTGGGTAGAGTGAGTTAAGGTAAGAGGTGATTGTTCATTTTGTTCTGGTCTTTCTTGGGTAGAGTGAGTTAAGGTAAGAGGTGATTGTTCATTTTGTTCTGGTCTTTCTTGGGTAGAGTGAGTTAAGGTAAGAGGGGATTGTTCATTTTGTTCTGGTCTTTCTTGGGTAGAGTGAGTTAAGGTAAGAGGTGATTGTTCATTTTGTTCTGGTCTTTCTTGGGTAGAGTGAGTTAAGGTAAGAGGTGTTTGTTCATTTTGTTCTGGTCTTTCTTGGGTAGAGTGAGTTAAGGTAAGAGGTGATTGTTCATTTTGTTCTGGTCTTTCTTGGGTAGAATGGGTTAAGGTAAGAGGTGATTGTTCATTGTGTTCTGGCCTTTCTTGGGTAGAGTGAGTTAAGGTAAGAGGTGATTGTTCATTTTGTTGTGGTCTTTCTTGAGTAGAGTGAGATAAGGTAAGAGGGGATTGTTCATTGTGTTCTGGCCTTTCTTGGGTAGAGTGAGTTAAGGTAAGAGGTGATTGTTCATTTTGTTGTGGTCTTTCTTGAGTAGAGTGAGATAAGGTAAGAGGGGATTGTTCATTGTGTTCTGGTCTTTCTTGGGTAGAGTGAGTTAAGGTAAGAGGTGATTGTTCATTTTGTTCTGGTCTTTCTTGGGTAGAGTGAGTTAAGGTAAGTGGTGATTGTTCATTTTGTGCTGGTCTTTCTTGGGTAGAGTGAGTTAAATTAAGAGGTGATTGTTCATTTTGTCCTGGTCTTTCTTGGGTAGAGTGAGTTAAGGTAAGAGGTGATTGTTCATTTTGTGCTGGTCTTTCTTGGGTAGAGTGAGCTAAGGTAAGAGATGATTGTTTATTTTGTTCTGGTCTTTCTTGGGTAGAGTGAGTTAAGGTAAGAGGTGATTGTTCATTTTGTCCTGATCTTTCTTGGGTAGAGTGAGTTAAGGTAAGAGGTGATTGTTCATTTTGTTCTGGTCTTTCTTGGTAGAGTGAGTTAAGGTAAGAGGTGATTGTTCATTTTGTTCTGGTCTTTCTTGGGTAGAGTGAGTTAAGGTAAGTGGTGATTGTTCATTTTGTGCTGGTCTTTCTTGGGTAGAGTGAGTTAAATTAAGAGGTGATTGTTCATTTTGTCCTGGTCTTTCTTGGGTAGAGTGAGTTAAGGTAAGAGGTGATTGTTCATTTTGTTCTGGTCTTTCTTGGGTAGAGTGAGTTAAGGTAAGAGGTGATTGTTCATTGTGTTCTGGTCTTTCTTGGGTAGAATGGGTTAAGGTAAGAGGTGATTGTTCATTGTGTTCTGGTCTTTCTTGGGTAGAGTGAGATAAGGTAAGAGGTGATTGTTCATTTTGTTGTGGTCTTTCTTGGGTAGAGTGAGATAAGGTAAGAGGTGATTGTTCATTGTGTTATGATCTTTCTTGGGTAGAGTGAGTTATGGTAAGAGGTGATTGTTCATTTTGTTCTGGACTTTCTTGGGTAGAGTGAGTTGAGGTAAGAGGTGATTGTTCATTTTGTTCTGGTCTTTCTTGGGTAGAGTGAGTTAAGGTAAGAGGTGATTGTTCATTTTGTTCTGGTCTTTCTTGGGTAGAGTGAGTTAAGGTAAGTGGTGATTGTTCATTTTGTTCTGGTCTTTCTTGGGTAGAGTGAGTTAAATTAAGAGGTGATTGTTCATTTTGTCCTGGTCTTTCTTGGGTAGAGTGAGTTAAGGTAAGAGGTGATTGTTCATTTTGTTCTGGTCTTTCTTGAGTAGAGTGAGTTAAGGTAAGAGGTGATTGTTCATTTTGTTCTGGTCTTTCTTGGGTAGAGTGAGTTAAGGTAAGAGGTGATTGTTCATTTTGTTGTGGTCTTTCTTGGGTAGAGTGAGTTGAGGTAAGAGGTGATTGTTCATTTTGTTGTGGTCTTTCTTGGGTAGAGTGAGTTAAGGTAAGAGGTGATTGTTCATTTTGTTCTGGTCTTTCTTGGGTAGAGTGAGTTAAGGTAAGAGGTGATTGTTCATTTTGTTCTGGTCTTTCTTGGGTAGAATGGGTTAAGGTAAGAGGTGATTGTTCATTGTGTTCTGGCCTTTCTTGGGTAGAGTGAGTTAAGGTAAGAGGTGATTGTTCATTTTGTTGTGGTCTTTCTTGAGTAGAGTGAGATAAGGTAAGAGGGGATTGTTCATTGTGTTCTGGTCTTTCTTGGGTAGAGTGAGTTAAGGTAAGAGGTGATTGTTCATTTTGTTGTGGTCTTTCTTGGGTAGAGTGAGTTGAGGTAAGAGGTGATTGTTCATTTTGTTCTGGTCTTTCTTGGGTAGAGTAAGTTAAGGTAAGAGGTGATTGTTCATTTTGTTCTGGTCTTTCTTGGGTAGAGTGAGTTAAGGTAAGAGGTGATTGTTCATTTTGTTCTGGTCTTTCTTGGGTAGAGTGAGTTAAGGTAAGTGGTGATTGTTCATTTTGTGCTGGTCTTTCTTGGGTAGAGTGAGTTTAATTAAGAGGTGATTGTTCATTTTGTCCTGGTCTTTCTTGGGTAGAGTGAGTTAAGGTAAGAGGTGATTGTTCATTTTGTTCTGGTCTTTCTTGGGTAGAGTGAGTTAAGGTAAGAGATGATTGTTTATTTTGTTCTGGTCTTTCTTGGGTAGAGTGAGTTAAGGTAAGAGGTGATTGTTCATTTTGTCCTGATCTTTCTTGGGTAGAGTGAGTTAAGGTAAGAGGTGATTGTTCATTTTGTTCTGGTCTTTCTTGGTAGAGTGAGTTAAGGTAAGAGGTGATTGTTCATTTTGTTCTGGTCTTTCTTGGGTAGAGTGAGTTAAGGTAAGTGGTGATTGTTCATTTTGTGCTGGTCTTTCTTGGGTAGAGTGAGCTAAATTAAGAGGTGATTGTTCATTTTGTCCTGGTCTTTCTTGGGTAGAGTGAGTTAAGGTAAGAGGTGATTGTTCATTTTGTTCTGGTCTTTCTTGGGTAGAGTGAGTTAAGGAAAGAGGTGATTGTTCATTGTGTTCTGGTCTTTCTTGGGTAGAATGGGTTAAGGTAAGAGGTGATTGTTCATTGTGTTCTGGTCTTTCTTGGGTAGAGTGAGATAAGGTAAGAGGTGATTGTTCATTTTGTTGTGGTCTTTCTTGGGTAGAGTGAGATAAGGTAAGAGGTGATTGTTCATTGTGTTCTGGTCTTTCTTGGGTAGAGTGAGTTATGGTAAGAGGTGATTGTTCATTTTGTTCTGGTCTTTCTTGGGTAGAGTGAGTTAAATTAAGAGGTGATTGTTCATTTTGTCCTGGTCTTTCTTTGGTAGAGTGAGTTAAGGTAAGAGGTGATTGTTCATTTTGTTCTGGTCTTTCTTGGGTAGAGTGAGTTAAGGTAAGAGGTGATTGTTCATTTTGTTCTGGTCTTTCTTGGGTAGAGTGAGTTAAGGTAAGAGGTGATTATTCATTTTGTTCTGGTCTTTCTTGGGTAGAGTGAGATAAGGTAAGAGGCGATTGTTCATTGTGTTCTGGTCTTTCTGGGGTAGATTGAGTTAAGGTAAGAGGTGATTGTTCATTGTGTTCTGGTCTTTCTTGGGTAGAGTGAGTTAAGGTAAGAGGTGATTGTTCATTGTGTTCTGGTCTTTCTTGGGTAGAGTGAGTTAAGGTAAGAGGTGATTGTTCATTGTGATCTGGTCTTTCTTGAGTAGAGGGAGCTAAGGTAAGAGGTGATTGTTCATTTTGTTCTGGTCTTTCTTGGGTAGAGTGAGTTAAGGTAAGAGGTGATTGTTCATTTTGTTCTGGTCTTTCCTGGGTAGAGTGAGTTAAGGTAAGAGGTGATTGTTCATTTTGTTCTGGTCTTTCTTGGGTAGAGTGAGTTAAGGTAAGAGGTGATTGTTCATTTTGTTCTGGTCTTTCTTGGGTAGAGTGAGTTAAGGTAAGAGGGGATTGTTCATTTTGTTCTGGTCTTTCTTGGGTAGAGTGAGTTAAGGTAAGAGGTGATTGTTCATTTTGTTCTGGTCTTTCTTGGGTAGAGTGAGTTAAGGTAAGAGGTGTTTGTTCATTTTGTTCTGGTCTTTCTTGGGTAGAGTGAGTTAAGGTAAGAGGTGATTGTTCATTTTGTTCTGGTCTTTCTTGGGTAGAATGGGTTAAGGTAAGAGGTGATTGTTCATTGTGTTCTGGCCTTTCTTGGGTAGAGTGAGTTAAGGTAAGAGGTGATTGTTCATTTTATTGTGGTCTTTCTTGAGTAGAGTGAGATAAGGTAAGAGGGGATTGTTCATTGTGTTCTGGTCTTTCTTGTGTAGAGTGAGTTAAGGTAAGAGGTGATTGTTCATTTTGTTGTGGTCTTTCTTGGGTAGAGTGAGTTGAGGTAAGAGGTGATTGTTCATTTTGTTGTGGTCTTTCTTGGGTAGAGTGAGTTAAGGTAAGAGGTGATTGTTCATTTTGTTCTGGTCTTTCTTGGGTAGAGTGAGTTAAGGTAAGAGGTGATTGTTCATTTTGTTCTGGTCTTTCTTGGGTAGAGTGAGTTAAGGTAAGTGGTGATTGTTCATTTTGTGCTGGTCTTTCTTGGGTAGAGTGAGTTAAATTAAGAGGTGATTGTTCATTTTGTCCTGGTCTTTCTTGGGTAGAGTGAGTTAAGGTAAGAGGTGATTGTTCATTTTGTTCTGGTCTTTCTTGGGTAGAGTGAGTTAAGGTAAGAGATGATTGTTTATTTTGTTCTGGTCTTTCTTGGGTAGAGTGAGTTAAGGTAAGAGGTGATTGTTCATTTTGTCCTGATCTTTCTTGGGTAGAGTGAGTTAAGGTAAGAGGTGATTGTTCATTTTGTTCTGGTCTTTCTTGGTAAAGTGGATTCAGGTAAGAGGTGATTGTTCATTTTGTTCTGGTCTTTCTTGGGTAGAGTGAGTTAAGGTAAGAGGTGATTGTTCATTTTTTTGTGGTCTTTCTTGGGTAGAGTGAGTTAAGGTAAGAGGTGATTGTTCATTTTGTTGTGGTCTTTCTTGGGTAGAGTGAGTTAAGGTAAGAGGTGATTATTCATTTTGTTCTGGTCTTTCTTGGGTAGAGTGAGATAAGGTAAGAGGCGATTGTTCATTGTGTTCTGGTCTTTCTGGGGTAGATTGAGTTAAGGTAAGAGGTGATTGTTCATTGTGTTCTGGTCTTTCTTGGGTAGAGTGAGTTAAGGTAAGAGGTGATTGTTCATTGTGTTCTGGTCTTTCTTGGGTAGAGTGAGTTAAGGTAAGAGGTGATTGTTCATTGTGATCTGGTCTTTCTTGAGTAGAGGGAGCTAAGGTAAGAGGTGATTGTTCATTTTGTTCTGGTCTTTCTTGGGTAGAGTGAGTTAAGGTAAGAGGTGATTGTTCATTTTGTTCTGGTCTTTCCTGGGTAGAGTGAGTTAAGGTAAGAGGTGATTGTTCATTTTGTTCTGGTCTTTCTTGGGTAGAGTGAGTTAAGGTAAGAGGTGATTGTTCATTTTGTTCTGGTCTTTCTTGGGTAGAGTGAGTTAAGGTAAGAGGTGATTGTTCATTTTGTTCTGGTCTTTCTTGGGTAGAGTGAGTTAAGGTAAGAGGTGTTTGTTCATTTTGTTCTGGTCTTTCTTGGGTAGAGTGAGTTAAGGTAAGAGGTGATTGTTCATTTTGTTCTGGTCTTTCTTGGGTAGAATGGGTTAAGGTAAGAGGTGATTGTTCATTGTGTTCTGGCCTTTCTTGGGTAGAGTGAGTTAAGGTAAGAGGTGATTGTTCATTTTGTTGTGGTCTTTCTTGAGTAGAGTGAGATAAGGTAAGAGGGGATTGTTCATTGTGTTCTGGTCTTTCTTGGGTAGAGTGAGTTAAGGTAAGAGGTGATTGTTCATTTTGTTGTGGTCTTTCTTGGGTAGAGTGAGTTGAGGTAAGAGGTGATTGTTCATTTTGTTGTGGTCTTTCTTGGGTAGAGTGAGTTAAGGTAAGAGGTGATTGTTCATTTTGTTCTGGTCTTTCTTGGGTAGAGTGAGTTAAGGTAAGAGGTGATTGTTCATTTTGTTCTGGTCTTTCTTGGGTAGAGTGAGTTAAGGTAAGTGGTGATTGTTCATTTTGTGCTGGTCTTTCTTGGGTAGAGTGAGTTAAATTAAGAGGTGATTGTTCATTTTGTCCTGGTCTTTCTTGGGTAGAGTGAGTTAAGGTAAGAGGTGATTGTTCATTTTGTTCTGGTCTTTCTTGGGTAGAGTGAGTTAAGGTAAGAGATGATTGTTTATTTTGTTCTGGTCTTTCTTGGGTAGAGTGAGTTAAGGTAAGAGGTGATTGTTCATTTTGTCCTGATCTTTCTTGGGTAGAGTGAGTTAAGGTAAGAGGTGATTGTTCATTTTGTTCTGGTCTTTCTTGGTAGAGTGAGTTAAGGTAAGAGGTGATTGTTCATTTTGTTCTGGTCTTTCTTGGGTAGAGTGAGTTAAGGTAAGTGGTGATTGTTCATTTTGTGCTGGTCTTTCTTGGGTAGAGTGAGTTAAATTAAGAGGTGATTGTTCATTTTGTCCTGGTCTTTCTTGGGTAGAGTGAGTTAAGGTAAGAGGTGATTGTTCATTTTGTTCTGGTCTTTCTTGGGTAGAGTGAGTTAAGGTAAGAGGTGATTGTTCATTGTGTTCTGGTCTTTCATGGGTAGAATGGGTTAAGGTAAGAGGTGATTGTTCATTGTGTTCTGGTCTTTCTTGGGTAGAGTGAGATAAGGTAAGAGGTGATTGTTCATTTTGTTGTGGTCTTTCTTGGGTAGAGTGAGATAAGGTAAGAGGTGATTGTTCATTGTGTTATGATCTTTCTTGGGTAGAGTGAGTTATGGTAAGAGGTGATTGTTCATTTTGTTCTGGACTTTCTTGGGTAGAGTGAGTTGAGGTAAGAGGTGATTGTTCATTTTGTTCTGGTCTTTCTTGGTAGAGTGAGTTAAGGTAAGAGGTGATTGTTCATTTTGTTCTGGTCTTTCTTGGGTAGAGTGAGTTAAGGTAAGTGGTGATTGTTCATTTTGTGCTGGTCTTTCTTGGGTAGAGTGAGTTAAATTAAGAGGTGATTGTTCATTTTGTCCTGGTCTTTCTTGGGTAGAGTGAGTTAAGGTAAGAGGTGATTGTTCATTTTGTTCTGGTCTTTCTTGAGTAGAGTGAGTTAAGGTAAGAGGTGATTGTTCATTTTGTTCTGGTCTTTCTTGGGTAGAGTGAGTTAAGGTAAGAGGTGATTGTTCATTTTGTTGTGGTCTTTCTTGGGTAGAGTGAGTTGAAGTAAGAGGTGATTGTTCATTTTGTTGTGGTCTTTCTTGGGTAGAGTGAGTTAAGGTAAGAGGTGATTGTTCATTTTGTTCTGGTCTTTCTTGGGTAGAGTGAGTTAAGGTAAGAGGTGATTGTTCATTTTGTTCTGGTCTTTCTTGGGTAGAATGGGTTAAGGTAAGAGGTGATTGTTCATTGTGTTCTGGCCTTTCTTGGGTAGAGTGAGTTAAGGTAAGAGGTGATTGTTCATTTTGTTGTGGTCTTTCTTGAGTAGAGTGAGATAAGGTAAGAGGGGATTGTTCATTGTGTTCTGGTCTTTCTTGGGTAGAGTGAGTTAAGGTAAGAGGTGATTGTTCATTTTGTTGTGGTCTTTCTTGGGTAGAGTGAGTTGAGGTAAGAGGTGATTGTTCATTTTGTTCTGGTCTTTCTTGGGTAGAGTGAGTTAAGGTAAGAGGTGATTGTTCATTTTGTTCTGGTCTTTCTTGGGTAGAGTGAGTTAAGGTAAGAGGTGATTGTTCATTTTGTTCTGGTCTTTCTTGGGTAGAGTGAGTTAAGGTAAGTGGTGATTGTTCATTTTGTGCTGGTCTTTCTTGGGTAGAGTGAGTTAAATTAAGAGGTGATTGTTCATTTTGTCCTGGTCTTTCTTGGGTAGAGTGAGTTAAGGTAAGAGGTGATTGTTCATTTTGTTCTGGTCTTTCTTGGGTAGAGTGAGTTAAGGTAAGAGATGATTGTTTATTTTGTTCTGGTCTTTCTTGGGTAGAGTGAGTTAAGGTAAGAGGTGATTGTTCATTTTGTCCTGATCTTTCTTGGGTAGAGTGAGTTAAGGTAAGAGGTGATTGTTCATTTTGTTCTGGTCTTTCTTGGTAGAGTGAGTTAAGGTAAGAGGTGATTGTTCATTTTGTTCTGGTCTTTCTTGGGTAGAGTGAGTTAAGGTAAGTGGTGATTGTTCATTTTGTGCTGGTCTTTCTTGGGTAGAGTGAGTTAAATTAAGAGGTGATTGTTCATTTTGTCCTGGTCTTTCTTGGGTAGAGTGAGTTAAGGTAAGAGGTGATTGTTCATTTTGTTCTGGTCTTTCTTGGGTAGAGTGAGTTAAGGTAAGAGGTGATTGTTCATTGTGTTCTGGTCTTTCATGGGTAGAATGGGTTAAGGTAAGAGGTGATTGTTCATTGTGTTCTGGTCTTTCTTGGGTAGAGTGAGATAAGGTAAGAGGTGATTGTTCATTTTGTTGTGGTCTTTCTTGGGTAGAGTGAGATAAGGTAAGAGGTGATTGTTCATTGTGTTATGATCTTTCTTGGGTAGAGTGAGTTATGGTAAGAGGTGATTGTTCATTTTGTTCTGGACTTTCTTGGGTAGAGTGAGTTGAGGTAAGAGGTGATTGTTCATTTTGTTCTGGTCTTTCTTGGTAGAGTGAGTTAAGGTAAGAGGTGATTGTTCATTTTGTTCTGGTCTTTCTTGGGTAGAGTGAGTTAAGGTAAGTGGTGATTGTTCATTTTGTGCTGGTCTTTCTTGGGTAGAGTGAGTTAAATTAAGAGGTGATTGTTCATTTTGTCCTGGTCTTTCTTGGGTAGAGTGAGTTAAGGTAAGAGGTGATTGTTCATTTTGTTCTGGTCTTTCTTGAGTAGAGTGAGCTAAGGTAAGAGGTGATTGTTCATTTTGTTCTGGTCTTTCTTGGGTAGAGTGAGTTAAGGTAAGAGGTGATTGTTCATTTTGTTGTGGTCTTTCTTGGGTAGAGTGAGTTGAGGTAAGAGGTGATTGTTCATTTTGTTGTGGTCTTTCTTGGGTAGAGTGAGTTAAGGTAAGAGGTGATTGTTCATTTTGTTCTGGTCTTTCTTGGGTAGAGTGAGTTAAGGTAAGAGGTGATTGTTCATTTTGTTCTGGTCTTTCTTGGGTAGAATGGGTTAAGGTAAGAGGTGATTGTTCATTGTGTTCTGGCCTTTCTTGGGTAGAGTGAGTTAAGGTAAGAGGTGATTGTTCATTTTGTTGTGGTCTTTCTTGAGTAGAGTGAGATAAGGTAAGAGGGGATTGTTCATTGTGTTCTGGTCTTTCTTGGGTAGAGTGAGTTAAGGTAAGAGGTGATTGTTCATTTTGTTCTGGTCTTTCTTGGGTAGAGTGAGTTGAGGTAAGAGGTGATTGTTCATTTTGTTCTGGTCTTTCTTGGGTAGAGTGAGTTAAGGTAAGAGGTGATTGTTCATTTTGTTCTGGTCTTTCTTGGGTAGAGTGAGTTAAGGTAAGAGGTGATTGTTCATTTTGTTCTGGTCTTTCTTGGGTAGAGTGAGTTAAGGTAAGTGGTGATTGTTCATTTTGTGCTGGTCTTTCTTGGGTAGAGTGAGTTAAATTAAGAGGTGATTGTTCATTTTGTCCTGGTCTTTCTTGGGTAGAGTGAGTTAAGGTAAGAGGTGATTGTTCATTTTGTTCTGGTCTTTCTTGGGTAGAGTGAGTTAAGGTAAAAGATGATTGTTTATTTTGTTCTGGTCTTTCTTGGGTAGAGTGAGTTAAGGTAAGAGGTGATTGTTCATTTTGTCCTGATCTTTCTTGGGTAGAGTGAGTTAAGGTAAAAGGTGATTGTTCATTTTGTTCTGGTCTTTCTTGGTAGAGTGAGTTAAGGTAAGAGGTGATTGTTCATTTTGTTCTGGTCTTTCTTGGGTAGAGTGAGTTAAGGTAAGTGGTGATTGTTCATTTTGTGCTGGTCTTTCTTGGGTAGAGTGAGTTAAATTAAGAGGTGATTGTTCATTTTGTCCTGGTCTTTCTTGGGTAGAGTGAGTTAAGGTAAGAGGTGATTGTTCATTTTGTTCTGGTCTTTCTTGGGTAGAGTGAGTTAAGGAAAGAGGTGATTGTTCATTGTGTTCTGGTCTTTCTTGGGTAGAATGGGTTAAGGTAAGAGGTGATTGTTCATTGTGTTCTGGTCTTTCTTGGGTAGAGTGAGATAAGGTAAGAGGTGATTGTTCATTTTGTTGTGGTCTTTCTTGGGTAGAGTGAGATAAGGTAAGAGGTGATTGTTCATTGTGTTCTGGTCTTTCTTGGGTAGAGTGAGTTATGGTAAGAGGTGATTGTTCATTTTGTTCTGGTATTTCTTGGGTAGAGTGATTTAAATTAAGAGGTGATTGTTCATTTTGTCCTGGTCTTTCTTGGGTAGAGTGAGTTAAGGTAAGAGGTGATTGTTCATTTTGTTCTGGTCTTTCTTGGGTAGAGTGAGTTAAGGTAAGTGGTGATTGTTCATTTTGTGCTGGTCTTTCTTGGGTAGAGTGAGTTAAATTAAGAGGTGATTGTTCATTTTGTCCTGGTCTTTCTTGGGTAGAGTGAGTTAAGGTAAGAGGTGATTGTTCATTTTGTTCTGGTCTTTCTTGGGTAGAGTGAGTTAAGGTAAGAGATGATTGTTTATTTTGTTCTGGTCTTTCTTGGGTAGAGTGAGTTAAGGTAAGAGGTGATTGTTCATTTTGTCCTGATCTTTCTTGGGTAGAGTGAGTTAAGGTAAGAGGTGATTGTTCATTTTGTTCTGGTCTTTCTTGGTAGAGTGAGTTAAGGTAAGAGGTGATTGTTCATTTTGTTCTGGTCTTTCTTGGGTAGAGTGAGTTAAGGTAAGTGGTGATTGTTCATTTTGTGCTGGTCTTTCTTGGGTAGAGTGAGTTAAATTAAGAGGTGATTGTTCATTTTGTCCTGGTCTTTCTTGGGTAGAGTGAGTTAAGGTAAGAGGTGATTGTTCATTTTGTTCTGGTCTTTCTTGGGTAGAGTGAGTTAAGGAAAGAGGTGATTGTTCATTGTGTTCTGGTCTTTCTTGGGTAGAATGGGTTAAGGTAAGAGGTGATTGTTCATTGTGTTCTGGTCTTTCTTGGGTAGAGTGAGATAAGGTAAGAGGTGATTGTTCATTGTGTTCTGGTCTTTCTTGGGTAGAGTGAGTTATGGTAAGAGGTGATTGTTCATTTTGTTCTGGACTTTCTTGGGTAGAGTGAGTTGAGGTAAGAGGTGATTGTTCATTTTGTTCTGGTCTTTCTTGGGTAGAGTGAGTTAAGGTAAGAGGTGATTGTTCATTTTGTTCTGGTCTTTCTTGGGTAGAGTGAGTTAAGGTAAGTGGTGATTGTTCATTTTGTGCTGGTCTTTCTTGGGTAGAGTGAGTTAAATTAAGAGGTGATTGTTCATTTTGTCCTGGTCTTTCTTGGGTAGAGTGAGTTAAGGTAAGAGGTGATTGTTCATTTTGTTCTGGTCTTTCTTGGGTAGAGTGAGTTAAGGTAAGAGATGATTGTTTATTTTGTTCTGGTCTTTCTTGGGTAGAGTGAGTTAAGGTAAGAGGTGATTGTTCATTTTGTCCTGATCTTTCTTGGGTAGAGTGAGTTAAGGTAAGAGGTGATTGTTCATTTTGTTCTGGTCTTTCTTGGTAGAGTGAGTTAAGGTAAGAGGTGATTGTTCATTTTGTGCTGGTCTTTCTTGGGTAGAGTGAGTTAAATTAAGAGGTGATTGTTCATTTTGTCCTGGTCTTTCTTGGGTAGAGTGAGTTAAGGTAAGAGGTGATTGTTCATTGTGTTCTGGTCTTTCTTGGGTAGAATGGGTTAAGGTAAGAGGTGATTGTTCATTGTGTTCTGGTCTTTCTTGGGTAGAGTGAGATAAGGTAAGAGGTGATTGTTCATTTTGTTGTGGTCTTTCTTGGGTAGAGTGAGATAAGGTAAGAGGTGATTTTTCATTGTGTTCTGGTCTTTCTTGGGTAGAGTGAGTTATGGTAAGAGGTGATTGTTCATTTTGTTCTGGACTTTCTTGGGTAGAGTGAGTTGAGGTAAGAGGTGATTGTTCATTTTGTTCTGGTCTTTCTTGGGTAGAGTGAGTTAAGGTAAGAGGTGATTGTTCATTTTGTTCTGGTCTTTCTTGGGTAGAGTGAGTTAAGGTAAGTGGTGATTGTTCATTTTGTGCTGGTCTTTCTTGGGTAGAGTGAGTTGAATTAAGAGGTGATTGTTCATTTTGTCCTGGTCTTTCTTGGGTAGAGTGAGTTAAGGTAAGAGGTGATTGTTCATTTTGTTCTGGTCTTTCTTGTGTAGAGTGAGTTAAGATAAGAGGTGATTGTTCATTTTGTTCTGGTCTTTCTTGGGTAGAGTGAGTTAAGGTAAGAGGTGATTGTTCATTTTGTCCTGATCTTTCTTGGGTAGAGTGAGTTAAGGTAAGAGGTGATTGTTCATTTTGTTCTGGTCTTTCTTGGGTAAAGTGAGTTAAGGTAAGAGGTGATTGTTCATTGTGTTCTGGTCTTTCTTGGGTAGAGTGAGTTAAGGTAAGAGGTGATTGTTCATTGTGTTCTGGTCGTTCTTGGGTAGAGTGAGTTAAGGTAAGAGGTGATTGTTCATTGTGTTCTGGTCTTTCTTGGGTAGAGTGAGTTAAGGTAAGAGGTGATTGTTCATTGTGTTCTGGTCGTTCTTGGGTAGAGTGAGTTAAGGTAAGAGGTGATTGTTCATTGTGTTCTGGTCGTTCTTGGGTATAGTGAGTTAAGGTAAGAGGTGATTGTTCATTTTGTTCTGGTCTTTCTTTGGTAGAGTGAGTTAAGGTAAGAGGTGATTGTTCATTTTGTCCTGATCTTTCTTGGGTAGAGTGAGTTAAGGTAAGAGGTGATTGTTCATTGTGTTCTGGTCTTTCTTGGGTAGAGTGAGTTAAGGTAAGAGGTGATTGTTCATTGTGTTCTGGTCGTTCTTGGGTAGAGTGAGTTAAGGTAAGAGGTGATCGTTCATTGTGTTCTGGTCTTTCTTGGGTAGAGTGAGTTAAGGTAAGAGGTGATTGTTCATTGTGTTCTGGTCTTTCTTGGGTAGAATGGGTTAAGGTAAGAGGTGATTGTTCATTGTGTTCTGGTCTTTCTTGGGTAGAGTGAGATAAGGTAAGAGGTGATTGTTCATTGTGTTCTGGTCTTTCTTGGGTAGAGTGAGTTATGGTAAGAGGTGATTGTTCATTTTGTTCTGGACTTTCTTGGGTAGAGTGAGTTGAGGTAAGAGGTGATTGTTAATTTTGCTCTGGTCTTTCTTGGGTAGAGTGAGTTAAGGTAAGAGGTGATTGTTCATTTTGTTCTGGTCTTTCTTGGGTAGAGTGAGTTAAGGTAAGTGGTGATTGTTCATTTTGTGCTGGTCTTTCTTGGGTAGAGTGAGTTAAATTAAGAGGTGATTGTTCATTTTGTCCTGGTCTTTCTTGGGTAGAGTGAGTTAAGGTAAGAGGTGATTGTTCATTTTGTTCTGGTCTTTCTTGAGTAGAGTGAGTTAAGGTAAGAGGTGATTGTTCATTTTGTTCTGGTCTTTCTTGGGTAGAGTGAGTTAAGGTAAGAGGTGATTGTTCATTTTGTCCTGATCTTTCTTGGGTAGAGTGAGTTAAGGTAAGAGGTGATTGTTCATTTTGTTCTGGTCTTTCTTGGGTAAAGTGAGTTATGGTAAGAGGTGATTGTTCATTGTGTTCTGGTCTTTCTTGGGTAGAGTGAGTTAAGGTAAGAGGTGATTGTTCATTGTGTTCTGGTCGTTCTTGGGTAGAGTTAGTTAAGGTAAGAGGTGATTGTTCATTTTGTTCTGGTCTTTCTTGGGTAGAGTGAGTTAAGGTAAGAGGTGATTGTTCATTGTGTTCTGGTCGTTCTTGGGTAGAGTGAGTTAAGGTAAGAGGTGATTGTTCATTGTGTTCTGGTCGTTCTTGGGTAGAGTGAGTTAAGGTAAGAGGTGATTGTTCATTTTGTTCTGGTCTTTCTTGGGTAGAGTGAGTTAAGGTAAGAGGTGATTGTTCATTTTGTCCTGATCTTTCTTGGGTAGAGTGAGTTAAGGTAAGAGGTGATTGTTCATTGTGTTCTGGTCTTTCTTGGGTAGAGTGAGTTAAGGTAAGAGGTGATTGTTCATTGTGTTCTGGTCGTTCTTGGGTAGAGTGAGTTAAGGTAAGAGGTGATTGTTCATTGTGTTCTGGTCTTTCTTGGGTAGAGTGAGTTAAGGTAAGAGGTGATTGTTCATTTTGTTGTGGTCTTTCTTGGGTAGAATGGGTTAAGGTAAGAGGTGATTGTTCATTGTGTTCTGGTCTTTCTTGGGTAGAGTGAGGTAAGGTAAGAGGTGATTGTTCATTGTGTTGATATTGATGTGATTATTGACCAATACTGTTTAATCTTTCTCTTCATAACTGATGGAGATATAGATAATTTATTTGTTTGTCCGGTTTACTCTTTGTATATCCTATTAATCGTAGGACAAGTCCGCAGGCTGTGATATTTCATCAACATTGTCAGGTGTTATTGAAATTTCTGAAGATGTCAAAGAACTTTTCTGATAATAGTATATATTTTATCAAGCTTAAATAAATTCAAAACATGACATGCAGTATTTATAAATAATGTCTTATACGAAGAAATAATTGCCTACCCTTTGCCTGCGCCTGGGTTCACCCCCGGTTTTGTTGGCTCTTTGCTGCTAATCTTTTAGGTTTCTTGTGTTGTGTTTTCGTTGTTTGTTTGTTTGTTTGTTTGTTTTAAAAAAATAATAATTTGTATTTGCTTTTTTTGTGTTGAGTTTGTCTTCGTCCTGTGTCTTATGTGACCAATGTTACCAGTGTCTCTGGATTGTTCATGCTTCGTTTTTTTTCTAACGTTTATTTATCAATAAAATCAGTATTAATCATCAAAGAAACTGTAACAATAAAGCTTTTACAGTTAAAATGCATATTAAACTTACAAGATATTAATTTATGTGCAAAATGATAGGGTGAGTTTTGTGTTTTACTCGACCCTTTAATTATCACTTATTGTCGTGAAATTGCTAAAGTATTGTTGAAAGACATTTGCTCGCGTACACAACAAATGGGGTAATTGAACTAGCATGTACTACAGATGACTTGATTTACAAATAATGGGTGTAAAAAGTCGTTTCATCAATATAATATAAATTACGATAATCTCAAGAAGCATTGGTCTGTTATTGCACATCTGAAAGCTCATTAAATCATGTCTGAAATTGCCAAGACGAACTCTTTACTTAAAAGATGGTAATAGAAAATGTGGACTTTGATCTTAAAATGTCAATACGTATATTGAATTCGATTAGAATAGTGATATAAATTTTGAGAGGAAAAAAAATAAAAAAAAATAAAAAAATACAATTCAGCAAGTTCTGGAATATTGAGTTACTTCAATATTTGCATGTATGTGTCTAATTTATACAATTTGTTCACGCCACGAAATAGCTGAAATACTACTAAAATTGGCGTTAAACATCAATCAATCAATATTTGCAACTTATGATCTGCATTTTTGTGTTTAATCTGATGTTCCAGAAAGACTACTTCGACATGAAACTTTAAGCGTTTAGAATAGAAACCTACAATTTAATGCGTCCAAAAACTGACGGATGTTCTCCTCAAAATGGAGACCTATGATTATTAAAAGTTACACTAAACCTCAAAGAGAATAGGTCCTACTAGAGGTGAGGTTATATTATTTTATGGGGTTTAAATTTCTGTCTGAATATAATATTTTTATTGATATACTACTTTTACATTTTAAATAATTCTCGTGAGTGATTGTTGCTTAGAGAAAATAAGTAACATTTTAGCCATATCATGGCAACAACGAGTTAAATTCTATGAGATGACGATAATGATTTCCACCTTGTACTAGACCAACACTATTATATCTTTTTGATTTTTAGCGTACCTGATGAAAGTTATTCCAGAAACGCGCCGTGCGTACTAAATTAGATATCTACGTTTTTATTAGATCTTTATTGTGATAGCTCGCTAAAAGAATTGGCCGCGACTATACGTGTTACTCCACTCGGACACATTATCAGGATTCTTGGCAAACAAGTCTTTGCCTTTGCTCCTTAAGTCAGCATGCTTAGCGGAGAAACAGCACATACAAAGTTGATAGTCTTTGATTTGACCCGACCGGGCGCTAGTCATTACACCACAGATGCGGTTAGATCCTGAATCAAGTGTAAAATATTATAAAGAGTTAGTCTATTTCAATTACAAAAATATCGGAATAATGGTTAATTCATAGGGTTATATATATGCTAGTATATCTATCTATTAATATCAAAATAAATGGAAAAAAGCTTTGATATCACAATAATATATAGCTAAAGATTTCTTTGAATATTTTATCAAAGGAAAGTAGTCACTGACATTGCTTGATTGTACAAATACATCAGACACCCTATAATATTATGTATGTTTTTATCCGGTGATTTTCCTAGAAATTGTATGTGGTTATGCGACGGAAGCAATCTATAACATATCAGACTAGTCATTATGGTTGAGAGTGTGTATATGTTAAAAAGAAACATGAGAAATTGACATTAAGTACTGGCTATTTTTAAATGAATATCAATAGCACGTATTTATTAGAGAATATCCCGCCACTTGGTAATGTATTGTTTTAAATCAGTAGGCATTATTGACAAAAAATAATAATAAGCCAGTCTCAGTGTTTTAAATCAGTCGGCATTATTGACAAAAAATAATAATAAGCCAGTCATAGTGTTTTAAATCAGTCGGCAATATTGACAAAAAATGAAAATAAGCCAGTCTCAGTGTTTTAAATCAGTCGGCATTATTGACAAAAAATAATAATAAGCCAGTCATAGTGTTTTAAATCAGTCGGCAATATTGACAAAAAATGAAAATAAGCCAGTCTCAGTGTTTTAAATCAGTCGGCATTATTGACAAAAAATAATAATAAGCCAGTCATAGTGTTTTAAATCAGTCGGCAATATTGACAAAAAATGAAAATAAGCCAGTCTCAGTGTTTTAAATCAGTCGGCATTATTGACAAAAAATAATAATAAGCCAGTCATAGTGTTTTAAATCAGTCGGCAATATTGACAAAAAATGAAAATAAGCCAGTCTCAGTGTTTTAAATCAGTCGGCATTATTGACAAAAAATAATAATAAGCCAGTCATATGGTTTTAAATCAGTCGGCAATATTGACAAAAAATGAAAATAAGCCAGTCTCAGTGTTTTAAATCAGTCGGCATTATTGACAAAAAATAATAATAAGCCAGTCATAGTGTTTTAAATCAATCGGCATTATTGACAAACAATGAAAATAAGCCAGTCTCAGTGTTATAAAATTGATATTCTCTGATTCTCTTTGACGAGATGCAATGTCTAGATTATTTACACCAAATATGCATTTATATGTGGACCACGAATATTATTGTGAATATATGGCTGTCTATGTGTGCCTTAAAATAGCGATTTGACGACGAATTGTTTACATTTGTTGTAAAGATTATAAATAAAAATACCGTATATTACAATAAAGAAGCGTAATGTTCATAAAGGAAAATAAAGGTTATAATTCTGTTTTATTTACGAAGGATATTTGCAGCCATTTCACTGGCGTACGAAATCATTAATGCATTGTTGATTAGAAATACATAATACATTTTACATACAATATATTGTTTATGTGTGTATTATTGTCATCCTCTTTATATATATTACAATAGTCAGTTATTCAGCTCTGACATAGTTTATTATATATATTACAATAGTCAGTTCTACAGCTCTGACATGGTTTATTATATATATTACAATAGTCAGTTATTCAGCTCTGACATAGTTTATTATATATATTACAATAGTCAGTTGTTCAGCTCTGACATGGTTTATTATATATATTACAATAGTCAATTCTACAGCTCTGACATGGTTTATTATATATATTACAATAGTCAGTTCTACAGCTCTGACATGGTTTATTATATATATTACAATAGTCAGTTCTACAGCTCTGACATGGTTTATTATATATATTACAATAGTCAGTTCTACAGCTCTGACATGGTTTATTATATATATTACAATAGTCAGTTCTACAGCTCTGACATGGTTTATTATATATATTACAATAGTCAGTTCTACAGCTCTGACATGGTTTATTATATATATTACAATAGTCAGTTCTACAGCTCTGACATGGTTTATTATATATATTACAATAGTCAGTTCTTCAGCTCTGACATGGTTTATTATATATATTACAATAGTCAGTTCTACAGCTCTGACATGGTTTATTATATATATTACAATAGTCAGTTCTACAGCTCTGACATGGTTTATTATATATATTACAATAGTCAGTTCTTCAGCTCTGACATGGTTTATTATATATATTACAATAGTCAGTTCTCTGGTTCTGACATGGTTTATTATATATATTACAATAGTCAGTTCTACAGCTCTGACATGGTTTATTATATATATTACAATAGTCAGTTCTTCAGCTCTGACATGGTTTATTATATATATTACAATAGTCAGTTCTACAGCTCTGACATGGTTTATTATATATATTACACTAGTCAGTTCTACAGCTCTGACATGGTTTATTATATATATTACAATAGTCAGTTCTTCAGCTCTGACATGGTTTATTATATATATTACAATAGTCAGTTCTACAGCTTTGACATGGTTTATTATATATATTACAATAGTCAGTTGTTCAGCTCTGACATGGTTTATTATATATATTACAATAGTCAGTTCTACAGCTCTGACATGGTTTATTATATATATTACAATAGTCAGTTCTTCAGCTCTGACATGGCTTATTATATATATTACAATAGTCAGTTCTACAGCTCTGACATGGTTTATTATATATATTACAAAAGTCAGTTCTTCAGCTCTGACATGGTTTATTATATATATTACAATAGTCAGTTCTTCAGCTCTGACATGGTTTATTATATATATTACAATAGTCAGTTCTACAGCTCTGACATGGTTTATTATATATATTACAATAGTCAGTTCTACAGCTCTGACATGGTTTATTATATATATTACAATAGTCAGTTCTACAGCTCTGACATGGTTTATTATATATATTACAATAGTCAGTTCTACAGCTCTGACATGGTTTATTATATATATTACAATAGTCAGTTCTACAGCTCTGACATGGTTTATTATATATATTACAATAGTCAGTTATACAGCTCTGACATGGTTTATTATATATATTACAATAGTCAGTTCTTCAGCTCTGACATGGTTTATTATATATATTACAATAGTCAGTTCTACAGCTCTGACATGGTTTATTATATATATTACAATAGTCAGTTATTCAGCTCTGACATAGTTTATTATATATATTACAATAGTCAGCGATACAGCTCTGACATGGTTTATTATATATATTACAATAGTCAGTTCTACAGCTCTGACATGGTTTATTATATATATTACAATAGTCAGCGATACAGCTCTGACATGGTTTATTATATATATTACAATAGTCAGTTCTACAGCTCTGACATGGTTTATTATATATATTACAATAGTCAGTTCTTCAGCTCTGACATGGTTTATTATATATATTACAATAGTCCGTTCTACAGCTCTGACATGGTTTATTATATATATTACAATAGTCAGTTCTACAGCTCTGACATGGTTTATTATATATATTACAATAGTCAGTTCTACAGCTCTGACATGGTTTATTATATATATTACAATAGTCAGTTCTCTGGCTCTGACATGGTTTATTATATATATTACAATAGTCAGTTCTACAGCTCTGACATGGTTTATTATATATATTACAACAGTCAGTTCTACAGCTCTGACATGGTTTATTATATATATTACAATAGTCAGTTCTACAGCTCTGACATGGTTTATTATATATATTACAATAGTCAGTTCTTCAGCTCTGATATGGTTTATTATATATATTACAATAGTCAGTTATTCAGCTCTGACATGGTTTATTATATATATTACAATAGTCAGTTCTCTGGCTCTGACATGGTTTATTATATATATTACAATAGTCAGTTCTACAGCTCTGACATGGTTTATTATATATATTACAATAGTCAGTTCTTCAGCTCTGACATGGTTTATTATATATATTACAATAGTCAGTTATTCAGCTCTGACATGGTTTATTATATATATTACAATAGTCAGTTCTACAGCTTTGCCATGGTTTATTATATATATTACAATAGTCAGTTCTCTGGCTCTGACATGGTTTATTATATATATTACAATAGTCAGTTCTACAGCTCTGACATGGTTTATTATATATATTAAAATAGTCAGTTCTTCAGCTCTGACATGGTTTATTGTATATATTACAATAGTCAGTTCTACAGCTCTGACATGGTTTATTATATATATTACAATAGTCAGTTCTCTGGCTCTGACATGGTTTATTATATATATTACAATAGTCAGTTCTACAGCTCTGACATGGTTTATTATATATATTACAATAGTCAGTTCTACAGCTCTGACATGGTTTATTATATCTATTACAATAGTCAGTTCTCTGGCTCTGACATGGTTTATTATATATATTACAATAGTCAGTTCTTCAGCTCTGACATGGTTTATTATATATATTACAATAGTCAGTTCTACAGCTCTGACATGGTTTATTAAATATATTACAATAGTCAGTTATACAGCTCTGACATGGTTTATTATATATATTACAATAGTCAGTTCTCTGGCTCTGACATGGTTTATTATATATATTACAATAGTCAGTTCTACAGCTCTGACATGGTTTATTATATATATTACAATAGTCAGTTCTACAGCTCTGACATGGTTTATTATATATATTACAATAGTCAGTTCTACAGCTCTGACATGGTTTATTATATATATTACAATAGTCAGTTCTACAGCTCTGACATGGTTTATTATATATATTACAATAGTCAGTTCTTCAGCTCTGACATGGTTTATTATATATATTACAATAGTCAGTTATACAGCTCTGACATGGTTTATTATATATATTACAATAGTCAGTTCTACAGCTCTGACATGGTTCATTATATATATTACAATAGTCAGTTCTACAGCTCTGACATGGTTTATTATATATATTACAATAGTCAGTTCTCTGGCTCTGACATGGTTTATTATATATATTACAATAGTCAGTTCTCTGGCTCTGACATGGTTTATTATATATATTACAATAGTCAGTTCTACAGCTCTGACATGGTTTATTATATATATTACAATAGTCAGTTCTTCAGCTCTGACATGGTTTATTATATATATTACAATAGTCAGTTCTTCAGCTCTGACATGGTTTATTATATATATTACAATAGTCAGTTCTACAGCTTTGCCATGGTTTATTATATATATTACAATAGTCAGTTCCCTGGCTCTGACATGGTTTATTATATATATTACAATAGTCAGTTCTACAGCTCTGACATGGTTTATTATATATATTAAAATAGTCAGTTTTTCAGCTCTGACATGGTTTATTGTATATATTACAATAGTCAGTTCTACAGCTCTGACATGGTTTATTATATATATTACAATAGTCAGTTCTCTGGCTCTGACATGGTTTATTATATATATTACAATAGTCAGTTCTACAGCTCTGACATGGTTTATTATATATATTACAATAGTCAGTTCTACAGCTCTGACATGGTTTATTATATCTATTACAATAGTCAGTTCTCTGGCTCTGACATGGTTTATTATATATATTACAATAGTCAGTTCTTCAGCTCTGACATGGTTTATTATATATATTACAATAGTCAGTTCTACAGCTCTGACATGGTTTATTAAATATATTACAATAGTCAGTTATACAGCTCTGACATGGTTTATTATATATATTAAAATAGTCAGTTCTCTGGCTCTGACATCGTTTATTATATATATTACAATAGTCAGTTATTCAGCTCTGACATAGTTTATTATATATATTACAATAGTCAGCGATACAGCTCTGACATGGTTTATTATATATATTACAATAGTCAGTTCTACAGCTCTGACATGGTTTATTATATATATTACAATAGTCAGCGATACAGCTCTGAGATGGTTTATTATATATATTACAATAGTCAGTTCTACAGCTCTGACATGGTTTATTATATATATTACAATAGTCAGTTCTACAGCTCTGACATGGTTTATTATATATATTACAATAGTCAGTTCTACAGCTCTGACATGGTTTATTATATATATTACAATAGTCAGTTCTACAGCTCTGACATGGTTTATTATATATATTACAATAGTCAGTTCTACAGCTCTGACATGGTTTATTATATATATTACAATAGTCAGTTCTCTGGCTCTGACATGGTTTATTATATATATTACAATAGTCAGTTCTACAGCTCTGACATGGTTTATTATATATATTACAATAGTCAGTTCTACAGCTCTGACATGGTTTATTATATATATTACAATAGTCAGTTCTACAGCTCTGACATGATTTATTATATATATTACAATAGTCAGTTCTACAGCTCTGACATGGTTTATTATATATATTACAATAGTCAGTTCTACAGCTCTGACATGGTTTATTATATATATTACAATAGTCAGTTCTCTGGCTCTGACATGGTTTATTATATATATTACAATAGTCAGTTCTCTGGCTCTGACATGGTTTATTATATATATTACAATAGTCAGTTCTACAGCTCTGACATGGTTTATTACATATATTACAATAGTCAGTTCTTCAGCTCTGACATGGTTTATTATATATATTACAATAGTCAGTTCTTCAGCTCTGACATGGTTTATTATATATATTACAATAGTCAGTTATTCAGCTCTGACATGGGTTATTATATATATTACAATAGTCAGTTCTACAGCTTTGCCATGGTTTATTATATATATTACAATAGTCAGTTCTCTGGCTCTGACATGGTTTATTATATATATTACAATAGTCAGTTCTACAGCTCTGACATGGTTTATTATATATATTAAAATAGTCAGTTCTTCAGCTCTGACATGGTTTATTGTATATATTACAATAGTCAGTTCTACAGCTCTGACATGGTTTATTATATATATTACAATAGTCAGTTCTCTGGCTCTGACATGGTTTATTATATATATTACAATAGTCAGTTCTCTGGCTCTGACATGGTTTATTATATATATTACAATAGTCAGTTCTACAGCTCTGACATGGTTTATTATAGCTATTACAATAGTCAGTTCTCTGGCTCTGACATGGTTTATTATATATATTACAATAGTCAGTTCTTCAGCTCTGACATGGTTTATTATATATATTACAATAGTCAGTTCTACAGCTCTGACATGGTTTATTAAATATATTACAATAGTCAGTTATACAGCTCTGACATGGTTTATTATATATATTACAATAGTCAGTTCTCTGGCTCTGACATGGTTTATTATATATATTACAATAGTCAATTATTCAGCTCTGACATAGTTTATTATATATATTACAATAGTCAGTTCTTCAGCTCTGACATGGTTTATTATATATATTACAATAGTCAGTTCTACAGCTCTGACATGGTTTATTATATATATTACAATAGTCAGTTCCACAGCTCTGACATGGTTTATTATATATATTACAATAGTCAGTTATTCAGCTCTGACATGGTTTATTATATATATTACAATAGTCAGTTCTCTGGCTCTGACATGGTTTATTATATATATTACAATAGTCAGTTCTTCAGCTCTGACATGGTTTATTATATATATTACAATAGTCAGTTCTTCAGCTCTGACATGGTTTATTATATATATTACAATAGTCAGTTCTACAGCTTTGCCATGGTTTATTATATATATTACAATAGTCAGTTCCCTGGCTCTGACATGGTTTATTATATATATTACAATAGTCAGTTCTACAGCTCTGACATGGTTTATTATATATATTAAAATAGTCAGTTCTTCAGCTCTGACATGGTTTATTGTATATATTACAATAGTCAGTTCTACAGCTCTGACATGGTTTATTATATATATTACAATAGTCAGTTCTCTGGCTCTGACATGGTTTATTATATATATTACAATAGTCAGTTCTACAGCTCTGACATGGTTTATTATATATATTACAATAGTCAGTTCTACAGCTCTGACATGGTTTATTATATCTATTACAATAGTCAGTTCTCTGGCTCTGACATGGTTTATTATATATATTACAATAGTCAGTTCTTCAGCTCTGACATGGTTTATTATATATATTACAATAGTCAGTTCTACAGCTCTGACATGGTTTATTAAATATATTACAATAGTCAGTTATACAGCTCTGACATGGTTTATTATATATATTACAATAGTCAGTTCTCTGGCTCTGACATCGTTTATTATATATATTACAATAGTCAGTTATTCAGCTCTGACATAGTTTATTATATATATTACAATAGTCAGCGATACAGCTCTGACATGGTTTATTATATATATTACAATAGTCAGTTCTACAGCTCTGACATGGTTTATTATATATATTACAATAGTCAGCGATACAGCTCTGAGATGGTTTATTATATATATTACAATAGTCAGTTCTACAGCTCTGACATGGTTTATTATATATATTACAATAGTCAGTTCTACAGCTCTGACATGGTTTATTATATATATTACAATAGTCAGTTCTACAGCTCTGACATGGTTTATTATATATATTACAATAGTCAGTTCTACAGCTCTGACATGGTTTATTATATATATTACAATAGTCAGTTCTACAGCTCTGACATGGTTTATTATATATATTACAATAGTCAGTTCTCTGGCTCTGACATGGTTTATTATATATATTACAATAGTCAGTTCTACAGCTCTGACATGGTTTATTATATATATTACAATAGTCTGTTCTACAGCTCTGACATGGTTTATTATATATATTACAATAGTCAGTTCTACAGCTCTGACATGATTTATTATATATATTACAATAGTCAGTTCTACAGCTCTGACATGGTTTATTATATATATTACAATAGTCAGTTCTACAGCTCTGACATGGTTTATTATATATATTACAATAGTCAGTTCTCTGGCTCTGACATGGTTTATTATATATATTACAATAGTCAGTTCTCTGGCTCTGACATGGTTTATTATATATATTACAATAGTCAGTTCTACAGCTCTGACATGGTTTATTACATATATTACAATAGTCAGTTCTTCAGCTCTGACATGGTTTATTATATATATTACAATAGTCAGTTATTCAGCTCTGACATGGGTTATTATATATATTACAATAGTCAGTTCTACAGCTTTGCCATGGTTTATTATATATATTACAATAGTCAGTTCTCTGGCTCTGACATGGTTTATTATATATATTACAATAGTCAGTTCTACAGCTCTGACATGGTTTATTATATATATTAAAATAGTCAGTTCTTCAGCTCTGACATGGTTTATTGTATATATTACAATAGTCAGTTCTACAGCTCTGACATGGTTTATTATATATATTACAATAGTCAGTTCTCTGGCTCTGACATGGTTTATTATATATATTACAATAGTCAGTTCTCTGGCTCTGACATGGTTTATTATATATATTACAATAGTCAGTTCTACAGCTCTGACATGGTTTATTATAGCTATTACAATAGTCAGTTCTCTGGCTCTGACATGGTTTATTATATATATTACAATAGTCAGTTCTTCAGCTCTGACATGGTTTATTATATATATTACAATAGTCAGTTCTACAGCTCTGACATGGTTTATTAAATATATTACAATAGTCAGTTATACAGCTCTGACATGGTTTATTATATATATTACAATAGTCAGTTCTCTGGCTCTGACATGGTTTATTATATATATTACAATAGTCAATTATTCAGCTCTGACATAGTTTATTATATATATTACAATAGTCAGTTCTTCAGCTCTGACATGGTTTATTATATATATTACAATAGTCAGTTCTACAGCTCTGACATGGTTTATTATATATATTACAATAGTCAGTTCCACAGCTCTGACATGGTTTATTATATATATTACAATAGTCAGTTATTCAGCTCTGACATGGTTTATTATATATATTACAATAGTCAGTTCTCTGGCTCTGACATGGTTTATTATATATATTACAATAGTCAGTTCTATAGCTCTGACATGGTTTATTATATATATTACAATAGTCAGTTCTTCAGCTCTGACATGGTTTATTATATATATTACAATAGTCAATTCTCTGGCTCTGACATGGTTTATTATATATATTACAATAGTCAGTTCTCTGGCTCTGACATGGTTTATTATATATATTACAATAGTCAGTTCTTCAGCTCTGACATGGTTTATTATATATATTACAATAGTCAGTTCTACAGCTCTGACATGGTTTATTATATATATTACAATAGTCAGTTCTTCAGCTCTGACATGGTTTATTATATATATTACAATAGTCAGTTATACAGCTCTGACATGGTTTATTATATATATTACAATAGTCAGTTCTACAGCTCTGACATGGTTTATTATATATATTACAATAGTCAGTTCTACAGCTCTGACATGGTTTATTATATATATTACAATAGTCAGTTCTACAGCTCTGACATGGTTTATTATATATATTACAATAGTCAGTTCTCTGGCTCTGACATGGTTTATTATATCTATTACAATAGTCAGTTCTCTGGCTCTGACATGGTTTATTATATATATTACAATAGTCAGTTCTTCAGCTCTGACATGGTTTATTATATATATTACAATAGTCAGTTCTACAGCTCTGACATGGTTTATTAAATATATTACAATAGTCAGTTATACAGCTCTGACATGGTTTATTATATATATTACAATAGTCAGTTCTCTGGCTCTGACATGGTTTATTATATATATTACAATAGTCAGTTCTACAGCTCTGACATGGTTTATTATATATATTACAATAGTCAGTTCTACAGCTCTGACATGGTTTATTATATATATTACAATAGTCAGTTCTACAGCTCTGACATGGTTTATTATATATATTACAATAGTCAGTTCTACAGCTCTGACATGGTTTATTATATATATTACAATAGTCAGTTCTTCAGCTCTGACATGGTTTATTATATATATTACAATAGTCAGTTATACAGCTCTGACATGGTTTATTATATATATTACAATAGTCAGTTCTACAGCTCTGACATGGTTCATTATATATATTACAATAGTCAGTTCTACAGCTCTGACATGGTTTATTATATATATTACAATAGTCAGTTCTCTGGCTCTGACATGGTTTATTATATATATTACAATAGTCAGTTCTCTGGCTCTGACATGGTTTATTATATATATTACAATAGTCAGTTCTACAGCTCTGACATGGTTTATTATATATATTACAATAGTCAGTTCTTCAGCTCTGACATGGTTTATTATATATATTACAATAGTCAGTTCTTCAGCTCTGACATGGTTTATTATATATATTACAATAGTCAGTTCTACAGCTTTGCCATGGTTTATTATATATATTACAATAGTCAGTTCCCTGGCTCTGACATGGTTTATTATATATATTACAATAGTCAGTTCTACAGCTCTGACATGGTTTATTATATATATTAAAATAGTCAGTTTTTCAGCTCTGACATGGTTTATTGTATATATTACAATAGTCAGTTCTACAGCTCTGACATGGTTTATTATATATATTACAATAGTCAGTTCTCTGGCTCTGACATGGTTTATTATATATATTACAATAGTCAGTTCTACAGCTCTGACATGGTTTATTATATATATTACAATAGTCAGTTCTACAGCTCTGACATGGTTTATTATATCTATTACAATAGTCAGTTCTCTGGCTCTGACATGGTTTATTATATATATTACAATAGTCAGTTCTTCAGCTCTGACATGGTTTATTATATATATTACAATAGTCAGTTCTACAGCTCTGACATGGTTTATTAAATATATTACAATAGTCAGTTATACAGCTCTGACATGGTTTATTATATATATTAAAATAGTCAGTTCTCTGGCTCTGACATCGTTTATTATATATATTACAATAGTCAGTTATTCAGCTCTGACATAGTTTATTATATATATTACAATAGTCAGCGATACAGCTCTGACATGGTTTATTATATATATTACAATAGTCAGTTCTACAGCTCTGACATGGTTTATTATATATATTACAATAGTCAGCGATACAGCTCTGAGATGGTTTATTATATATATTACAATAGTCAGTTCTACAGCTCTGACATGGTTTATTATATATATTACAATAGTCAGTTCTACAGCTCTGACATGGTTTATTATATATATTACAATAGTCAGTTCTACAGCTCTGACATGGTTTATTATATATATTACAATAGTCAGTTCTACAGCTCTGACATGGTTTATTATATATATTACAATAGTCAGTTCTACAGCTCTGACATGGTTTATTATATATATTACAATAGTCAGTTCTCTGGCTCTGACATGGTTTATTATATATATTACAATAGTCAGTTCTACAGCTCTGACATGGTTTATTATATATATTACAATAGTCAGTTCTACAGCTCTGACATGGTTTATTATATATATTACAATAGTCAGTTCTACAGCTCTGACATGATTTATTATATATATTACAATAGTCAGTTCTACAGCTCTGACATGGTTTATTATATATATTACAATAGTCAGTTCTACAGCTCTGACATGGTTTATTATATATATTACAATAGTCAGTTCTCTGGCTCTGACATGGTTTATTATATATATTACAATAGTCAGTTCTCTGGCTCTGACATGGTTTATTATATATATTACAATAGTCAGTTCTACAGCTCTGACATGGTTTATTACATATATTACAATAGTCAGTTCTTCAGCTCTGACATGGTTTATTATATATATTACAATAGTCAGTTCTTCAGCTCTGACATGGTTTATTATATATATTACAATAGTCAGTTATTCAGCTCTGACATGGGTTATTATATATATTACAATAGTCAGTTCTACAGCTTTGCCATGGTTTATTATATATATTACAATAGTCAGTTCTCTGGCTCTGACATGGTTTATTATATATATTACAATAGTCAGTTCTACAGCTCTGACATGGTTTATTATATATATTAAAATAGTCAGTTCTTCAGCTCTGACATGGTTTATTGTATATATTACAATAGTCAGTTCTACAGCTCTGACATGGTTTATTATATATATTACAATAGTCAGTTCTCTGGCTCTGACATGGTTTATTATATATATTACAATAGTCAGTTCTCTGGCTCTGACATGGTTTATTATATATATTACAATAGTCAGTTCTACAGCTCTGACATGGTTTATTATAGCTATTACAATAGTCAGTTCTCTGGCTCTGACATGGTTTATTATATATATTACAATAGTCAGTTCTTCAGCTCTGACATGGTTTATTATATATATTACAATAGTCAGTTCTACAGCTCTGACATGGTTTATTAAATATATTACAATAGTCAGTTATACAGCTCTGACATGGTTTATTATATATATTACAATAGTCAGTTCTCTGGCTCTGACATGGTTTATTATATATATTACAATAGTCAATTATTCAGCTCTGACATAGTTTATTATATATATTACAATAGTCAGTTCTTCAGCTCTGACATGGTTTATTATATATATTACAATAGTCAGTTCTACAGCTCTGACATGGTTTATTATATATATTACAATAGTCAGTTCCACAGCTCTGACATGGTTTATTATATATATTACAATAGTCAGTTATTCAGCTCTGACATGGTTTATTATATATATTACAATAGTCAGTTCTCTGGCTCTGACATGGTTTATTATATATATTACAATAGTCAGTTCTTCAGCTCTGACATGGTTTATTATATATATTACAATAGTCAGTTCTTCAGCTCTGACATGGTTTATTATATATATTACAATAGTCAGTTCTACAGCTTTGCCATGGTTTATTATATATATTACAATAGTCAGTTCCCTGGCTCTGACATGGTTTATTATATATATTACAATAGTCAGTTCTACAGCTCTGACATGGTTTATTATATATATTAAAATAGTCAGTTCTTCAGCTCTGACATGGTTTATTGTATATATTACAATAGTCAGTTCTACAGCTCTGACATGGTTTATTATATATATTACAATAGTCAGTTCTCTGGCTCTGACATGGTTTATTATATATATTACAATAGTCAGTTCTACAGCTCTGACATGGTTTATTATATATATTACAATAGTCAGTTCTACAGCTCTGACATGGTTTATTATATCTATTACAATAGTCAGTTCTCTGGCTCTGACATGGTTTATTATATATATTACAATAGTCAGTTCTTCAGCTCTGACATGGTTTATTATATATATTACAATAGTCAGTTCTACAGCTCTGACATGGTTTATTAAATATATTACAATAGTCAGTTATACAGCTCTGACATGGTTTATTATATATATTACAATAGTCAGTTCTCTGGCTCTGACATCGTTTATTATATATATTACAATAGTCAGTTATTCAGCTCTGACATAGTTTATTATATATATTACAATAGTCAGCGATACAGCTCTGACATGGTTTATTATATATATTACAATAGTCAGTTCTACAGCTCTGACATGGTTTATTATATATATTACAATAGTCAGCGATACAGCTCTGAGATGGTTTATTATATATATTACAATAGTCAGTTCTACAGCTCTGACATGGTTTATTATATATATTACAATAGTCAGTTCTACAGCTCTGACATGGTTTATTATATATATTACAATAGTCAGTTCTACAGCTCTGACATGGTTTATTATATATATTACAATAGTCAGTTCTACAGCTCTGACATGGTTTATTATATATATTACAATAGTCAGTTCTACAGCTCTGACATGGTTTATTATATATATTACAATAGTCAGTTCTCTGGCTCTGACATGGTTTATTATATATATTACAATAGTCAGTTCTACAGCTCTGACATGGTTTATTATATATATTACAATAGTCTGTTCTACAGCTCTGACATGGTTTATTATATATATTACAATAGTCAGTTCTACAGCTCTGACATGATTTATTATATATATTACAATAGTCAGTTCTACAGCTCTGACATGGTTTATTATATATATTACAATAGTCAGTTCTACAGCTCTGACATGGTTTATTATATATATTACAATAGTCAGTTCTCTGGCTCTGACATGGTTTATTATATATATTACAATAGTCAGTTCTCTGGCTCTGACATGGTTTATTATATATATTACAATAGTCAGTTCTACAGCTCTGACATGGTTTATTACATATATTACAATAGTCAGTTCTTCAGCTCTGACATGGTTTATTATATATATTACAATAGTCAGTTATTCAGCTCTGACATGGGTTATTATATATATTACAATAGTCAGTTCTACAGCTTTGCCATGGTTTATTATATATATTACAATAGTCAGTTCTCTGGCTCTGACATGGTTTATTATATATATTACAATAGTCAGTTCTACAGCTCTGACATGGTTTATTATATATATTAAAATAGTCAGTTCTTCAGCTCTGACATGGTTTATTGTATATATTACAATAGTCAGTTCTACAGCTCTGACATGGTTTATTATATATATTACAATAGTCAGTTCTCTGGCTCTGACATGGTTTATTATATATATTACAATAGTCAGTTCTCTGGCTCTGACATGGTTTATTATATATATTACAATAGTCAGTTCTACAGCTCTGACATGGTTTATTATAGCTATTACAATAGTCAGTTCTCTGGCTCTGACATGGTTTATTATATATATTACAATAGTCAGTTCTTCAGCTCTGACATGGTTTATTATATATATTACAATAGTCAGTTCTACAGCTCTGACATGGTTTATTAAATATATTACAATAGTCAGTTATACAGCTCTGACATGGTTTATTATATATATTACAATAGTCAGTTCTCTGGCTCTGACATGGTTTATTATATATATTACAATAGTCAATTATTCAGCTCTGACATAGTTTATTATATATATTACAATAGTCAGTTCTTCAGCTCTGACATGGTTTATTATATATATTACAATAGTCAGTTCTACAGCTCTGACATGGTTTATTATATATATTACAATAGTCAGTTCCACAGCTCTGACATGGTTTATTATATATATTACAATAGTCAGTTATTCAGCTCTGACATGGTTTATTATATATATTACAATAGTCAGTTCTCTGGCTCTGACATGGTTTATTATATATATTACAATAGTCAGTTCTATAGCTCTGACATGGTTTATTATATATATTACAATAGTCAGTTCTTCAGCTCTGACATGGTTTATTATATATATTACAATAGTCAATTCTCTGGCTCTGACATGGTTTATTATATATATTACAATAGTCAGTTCTCTGGCTCTGACATGGTTTATTATATATATTACAATAGTCAGTTCTTCAGCTCTGACATGGTTTATTATATATATTACAATAGTCAGTTCTACAGCTCTGACATGGTTTATTATATATATTACAATAGTCAGTTCTTCAGCTCTGACATGGTTTATTATATATATTACAATAGTCAGTTATACAGCTCTGACATGGTTTATTATATATATTACAATAGTCAGTTCTACAGCTCTGACATGGTTTATTATATATATTACAATAGTCAGTTCTACAGCTCTGACATGGTTTATTATATATATTACAATAGTCAGTTCTACAGCTCTGACATGGTTTATTATATATATTACAATAGTCAGTTCTCTGGCTCTGACATGGTTTATTATATATATTACAATAGTCAGTTCTCTGGCTCTGACATGGTTTATTATATATATTACAATAGTCAGTTCTACAGCTCTGACATGGTTTATTGTATATATTACAATAGTCAGTTATTCAGCTCTGACATGGTTTATTATATATATTACAATAGTCAGTTCTCTGGCTCTGACATGGTTTATTATATATATTACAATAGTCAGTTCTCTGGCTCTGACATGGTTTATTATATATATTACAATAGTCAGTTCTACAGCTCTGACATGGTTTATTATATCTATTACAATAGTCAGTTCTCTGGCTCTGACATGGTTTATTATATATATTACAATAGTCAGTTCTTCAGCTCTGACATGGTTTATTATATATATTACAATAGTCAGTTCTACAGCTCTGACATGGTTTATTAAATATATTACAATAGTCAGTTATACAGCTCTGACATGGTTTATTATATATATTACAATAATCAGTTCTCTGGCTCTGACATGGTTTATTATATATATTACAATAGTCAATTATTCAGCTCTGACATAGTTTATTATATATATTACAATAGTCAGTTCTTCAGCTCTGACATGGTTTATTATATATATTACAATAGTCAGTTCTACAGCTCTGACATGGTTTATTATATATATTACAATAGTCAGTTCTACAGCTCTGACATGGTTTATTATATATATTACAATAGTCAGTTATTCAGCTCTGACATGGTTTATTATATATATTACAATAGTCAGTTCTCTGGATCTGACATGGTTTATTATATATATTACAATAGTCAGTTCTATAGCTCTGACATGGTTTATTATATATATTACAATAGTCAGTTCTTCAGCTCTGACATGGTTTATTATATATATTACAATAGTCAATTCTCTGGCTCTGACATGGTTTATTATATATATTACAATAGTCAGTTCTTCAGCTCTGACATGGTTTATTATATATATTACAATAGTCAGTTCTTCAGCTCTGACATGGTTTATTATATATATTACAATAGTCAGTTCTTCAGCTCTGACATGGTTTATATATATATTACAATAGTCAGTTCTTCAGCTCTAACATGGTTTATTATATATATTACAATAGTCAGTTCTATAGCTCTAACATGGTTTATTATATATATTACAATAGTCAGTTCTACAGCTCTGACATGGTTTATTATATATATTACAATAGTCAGTTCTACAGCTCTGACATGGTTTATTATATATATTACAATAGTCAGTTCTACAGCTCTGACATGGTTTATTATATATATTACAAAAGTCAGTTCTCTGGCTCTGACATGGTTTATTATATATATTACAATAGTCAGTTCTACAGCTCTGACATGGTTTATTATATATATATTACAATAGTCAGTTCTTCAGCTCTGACATGGTTTATTATATATATTACAATAGTCAGTTCTACAGCTCTGACATGGTTTATTATATATATTACAATAGTCAGTTCTACAGCTCTGACATGGTTTATTATATATATTACAATAGTCAGTTCTCTGGCTCTGACATGGTTTATTATATATATTACAATAGTCAGTTCTTCAGCTCTGACATGGTTTATTATATATATTACAATAGTCAGTCCTACAGCTCTGACATGGTTTATTATAAATATTACAATAGTCAGTTCTTCAGCTCTGACATGGTTTATTATATATATTACAATAGTCCGCTATACAGCTCTGACATGGTTTATTATATATATTACAATAGTCAGTTCTACAGCTCTGACATGGTTTATTATAGATATTACAATAGTCAGTTCTACAGCTCTGACATGGTTTATTATATATATTACAATAGTCAGTTCTACAGCTCTGACATGGTTTATTATATATATTACAATAGTCAGTTCTACAGCTCTGACATGGTTTATTATATATATTACAATAGTCAGTTCTACAGCTCTGACATGGTTTATTATATATATTACAATAGTCAGTTCTACAGCTCTGACATGGTTTATTATATATATTACAATAGTCAGTTCTTCAGCTCTGACATGGTTTATTATATATATTACAATAGTCAGTTCTCTGGCTCTGACATGGTTTATTATATATATTACAATAGTCAGTTCTCTGGCTCTGACATGGTTTATTATATATATTACAATAGTCAGTTCTTCAGCTCTGACATGGTTTATTATATATATTACAATAGTCAGTTCTCTGGCTCTGACATGGTTTATTATATATATTACAATAGTCAGTTCTACAGCTCTGACATGGTTTATTATATATATTACAATAGTCAGTTCTTCAGCTCTGACATGGTTTATTATATATATTACAATAGTCAGTTCTCTGGCTCTGACATGGTTTATTATATATATTACAATAGTCAGTTCTTCAGCTCTGACATGGTTTATTATATATATTACAATAGTCAGTTCTTCAGCTCTGACATGGTTTATTATATATATTAAAATAGTCAGTTCTTCAGCTCTGACATGGTTTATTATATATATTACAATAGTCAGTTCTACAGCTCTGACATGGTTTATTATATATATTACAATAGTCAGTTCTTCAGCTCTAACATGGTTTATTATATATATTACAATAGTCAGTTCTCTGGCTCTGACATGGTTTATTATATATATTACAATAGTCAGTTCTACAGCTCTGACATGGTTTATTATATATATTACAATAGTCAGTTCTACAGCTCTGACATGGTTTATTATATATATTACAATAGTCAGTTCTACAGCTCTGACATGGTTTATTATATATATTACAATAGTCAGTTCTACAGCTCTGACATGGTTTATTATATATATTACAATAGTCAGTTCTCTGGCTCTGACATGGTTTATTATATATATTACAATAGTCAGTTCTACAGCTCTGACATGGTTTATTATATATATTACAATAGTCAGTTCTTCAGCTCTGACATCGTTTATTATATATATTACAATAGTCAGTTCTACAGCTCTGACATGGTTTATTATATATATTACAATAGTCAGTTCTACAGCTCTGACATGGTTTATTATATATATTACAATAGTCAGTTCTCTGGCTCTGACATGGTTTATTATAAATATTACAATAGTCAGTTCTTCAGCTCTGACATGGTTTATTATATATATTACAATAGTCAGCAATACAGCTCTGACATGGTTTATTATATATATTACAATAGTCAGTTCTACAGCTCTGACATTGTTTATTATATATATTACAATAGTCAGTTCTCTGGCTCTGACATGGTTTATTATATATATTACAATAGTCAGTTCTACAGCTCTGACATGGTTTATTATATATATTACAATAGTCAGTTCTTCAGCTCTGACATGGTTTATTATATATATCACAATATTCAGTTCTACATCTCTGACATGGTTTATTATATATATTACAATAGTCAGTTCTACAGCTCTGACATGGTTTATTATATATATTACAATAGTCAGTTCTACAGCTCTGACATGGTTTATTATATATATTACAATAGTCAGTTCTACAGCTCTGACATAGTTTATTATATATATTACAATAGTCAGTTCTACAGCTCTGACATGGTTTATTATATATATTACAATAGTCAGTTCTACAGCTCTGACATGGTTTATTATATATATTACAATAGTCAGTTCTACAGCTCTGACATGGTTTATTATATATATTACAATAGTCAGTTCTACAGCTCTGACATGGTTTATTATATATATTACAATATTCAGTTCTCTGGCTCTGACATGGTTTATTATATATATTACAATAGTCAGTTCTACAGCTCTGACATGGTTTATTATATATATTACAATAGTCTGTTCTACAGCTCTGACATGGTTTATTATATATATTACAATAGTCAGTTCTTCAGCTCTGACATGGTTTATGATATATATTACAATAGTCAGCTATACAGCTCTGACATGGTTTATTATATATATTACAATAGTCAGTAACAGCTCTGACATGGTTTATTATATATATTACAAGTCAGCTATACAGCTCTGACATGGTTTATTATATATATTACAATAGTCAGTTCTACAGCTCTGTCATTGTTTATTATATATATTACAATAGTCAGTTCTTCAGCTCTGACATGGTTTATTATATATATTACAATAGTCAGCTATACAGCTCTGACATGGTTTATTATATATATTACAATAGTCAGTTATACAGCTCTGACATGGTTTAATATCTATATTACAATAGTCAGTTCTCTGGCTCTGACATGGTTTATTATATATATTACAATAGTCAGTTCTACAGCTCTGACATGGTTTATTATATATATTACAATAGTCAGTTCTACAGCTCTGGCATGGTTCATTATATATATTACAATAGTGAGTTCTACAGCTCTGACATGGTTTATTATATATATTACAATAGTCAGTTCTACAGCTCTGACATGGTTTATTATATATATTACAATAGTTAGTTCTACAGCTCTGACATGGTTTATTATATATATTACAATAGTCAGTTCTACAGCTCTGACATGGTTTATTATATATATTACAATAGTCAGTTCTCTGGCTCTGACATGGTTTATTATATATATTACAATAGTCAGTTCTACAGCTCTGACATGGTTTATTATATATATTACAATAGTCAGTTCTTCGGCTCTGACATGGTTTATTATATATATTACAATAGTCAGTTCTACAGCTCTGACATGGTTTATTATATATATTACAATAGTCAGTTCTTCAGCTCTGACATGGTTTATTATATATATTACATTAGTCAGTTCTTCAGCTCTGACATGGTTTATTATATATATTACAATAGTCAGTTCTACAGCTCTGACATGGTTTATTATATATATTACAATAGTCAGTTCTTCAGCTCTGAGATGGTTTATTATATATATTACAATAGTCAGTTCTTCGGCTCTGACATGGTTTATTATATATATTACAATAGTCAGTTCTTCAGCTCTGACATGGTTTATTATATATATTACAATAGTCAGTTATACGACATGATTTATTATATATATTACAATAGTCAGTTCTACAGCTCTGAAATGGTTTATTATATATATTACAATAGTCAGTTCTACAGCTCTGACATTGTTTATTATATATATTACAATAGTCAGTTCTACAGCTCTGACATGGTTTATTATATATATTACAATAGTCAGTTCTTCAGCTCTGACATGGTTTATTATATATATTACAATAGTCAGTTCTACAGCTTTGACATGGTTTATTATATATATTACAATAGTCAGTTATACAGCTCTGACATGGTTTATTATATATATTACAATAGTCAGTTCTTCAGCTCTGACATGGTTTATTTTATATATTACAATAGTCAGTTCTACAGCTCTGACATGGTTTATTATATATATTACAATAGTCAGTTCTACAGCTCTGACATGGTTTATTATATATATTACAATAGTCAGTTCTCTGGCTCTGACATGGTTTATCATATATATTACAATAGTCAGTTCTACAGCTCTGACATGGTTTATTATATATATTACAATAGTCAGTTCTACAGCTCTGACATAGTTTATTATATATATTACAATAGTCAGTTCTACAGCTCTGACATGGTTTATTATATATATTACAATAGTCAGTTCTCTGGCTCTGACATGGTTTATTATATATATTACAATAGTCAGTTCTACAGCTCTGACATGGTTTATTATATATATTACAATAGTCAGTTCTTCGGCTCTGACATGGTTTATTATATATATTACAATAGTCAGTTCTACAGCTCTGACATGGTTTATTATATATATTACAATAGTCAGTTCTTCAGCTCTGACATGGTTTATTATATATATTACAATAGTCAGTTCTTCAGCTCTGACATGGTTTATTATATATATTACAATAGTCAGTTCTACAGCTCTGACATGGTTTATTATATATATTACAATAGTCAGTTCTTCAGCTCTGAGATGGTTTATTATATATATTACAATAGTCAGTTCTTCGGCTCTGACATGGTTTATTATATATATTACAATAGTCAGTTCTTCAGCTCTGACATGGTTTATTATATATATTACAATAGTCAGTTATACGACATGATTTATTATATATATTACAATAGTCAGTTCTACAGCTCTGAAATGGTTTATTATATATATTACAATAGTCAGTTCTACAGCTCTGACATTGTTTATTATATATATTACAATAGTCAGTTCTTCAGCTCTGACATGGTTTATTATATATATTACAATAGTCCGTTCTTCAGCTCTGACATGGTTTATTATATATATTACAATAGTCAGTTCTACAGCTTTGACATGGTTTATTATATATATTACAATAGTCAGTTATACAGCTCTGACATGGTTTATTATATATATTACAATAGTCAGTTCTACAGCTCTGACATGGTTTATTTTATATATTACAATAGTCAGTTCTACAGCTCTGACATGGTTTATTATATATATTACAATAGTCAGTTCTACAGCTCTGACATGGTTTATTATATATATTACAATAGTCAGTTCTACAGCTCTGACATAGTTTATTATATATATTACAATAGTCAGTTCTCTGGCTCTGACATGGTTTATTATATATATTACAATAGTCAGTTCTACAGCTCTGACATGGTTTATTATATATATTACAATAGTCAGTTCTATAGCTCTGACATGGTTTATTATATATATTACAATAGTCAGTTCTACAGCTCTGACATGGTTTATTATATATATTACAATAGTCAGTTCTACAGCTCTGACATAGTTTATTATATATATTACAATAGTCAGTTCTACAGCTCTGACATGGTTTATTATATATATTACAATAGTCAGTTCTACAGCTCTGACATGGTTTATTATATATATTACAATAGTCAGTTCTACAGCTCTGACATGGTTTATTATATATATTACAATAGTCAGTTCTACAGCTCTGACATGGTTTATTATATATATTACAATAGTCAGTTCTCTGGCTCTGACATGATTTATTATATATATTTTTGAAATTTACAATTTTTAATTATTATTAAAACTAGGTTCAATCTCCTTCGGGAATAGGCAACCTTGGCGGATTTAATGTAAACTTTTTTTTAATTAATTATTTTGACAAAAATCAGATGCAATATACATATGATCCACAACATACAAAGTAAAATGCCAATATACAAAATAATTAAAAGGATTCAGAAACAAGCCCGATTTGATTATCCTGTTGAGGCAGTGTGATTTACTTGCTCACAAAGACATTATATATTGCTTTAGCTTTATATTCTGTGACTACGAGTGTACATTCTGTGACTACGAGTGCACATAATGTGACTACGAGTGATTACTATCACTAGCTCGATATCACTGCTGGTTGACTATTAGTCCCAATGGTTATCATCTGCCCAGTAGTCAGTGCTTCGGTCCTGACATGGTTTAATACACATATTTATGTTCAATGGATACAGTTAGCAAATAATGTAATTTATCAAAACTCATGTCAACTTACTACATGGGTAGGTCTTAGCTCATTTTAGCTTGCATTTTTTTTAGATTGTTTGACTTCCCAATGCTTTGTCCATGCGCGTGCCTGATGATGGGTATACTAGATATACGTTGTAAATACTGTATTGGAAATCTTCGATTTATTGTAAATTTGAATACAGTATTGTGAATGACAATATTTTTATTTTGACATGCATGTTGATTGGGTCCTGCACTATTGACTCTGAACAAACAATGAATATAACAATGTATAAAATAGATAAGGTTAAGTCAATATATGGCAATGAAAAGCTTATTCTTATCATGTATGTTCTGAGTTTTGTGTTGTGATGTCCGTTACGATTTCCACATAAAAAAGATGTTATGTTCGCTTTTCCATGTAGGATAGCTCATGTATTATTTACGTTGTTTGTATTTGTTTTATCATAGTGGTGTCTAACACATGTTGTGTACCATGTGTTGCCAGTTTTTCTGGATTGTCCATTTTTTTTTATTGCCCTTCGGTATTCTCTAATGTTTATTTAGCTTAATCGAATTCATGATATACAATAACGAACAAAGTATATGTCTACATTGTTATACAGATACATAGCTACAATTTTTATGGCGTCATTTCGTGAAATAAAGTTGACAAATAAAAGATAAATATAAATGACCAACAATATACTCAACCACTTTAAAAGGGACAACACTGCAGCAAAACATTTTTGGCGGGGAACATCGGTTAATGACTTCGCAAACATTCCATTCACATATATTTCGTGAACCAAGTAGTCTAATCGACGTTTGTTCAAATTTTGAATTTGGAACAATGAGCTTAGATTCACACCGTTCCAATGGGTTCACAGGCAGTCCCTTCAGATAAATATGTTTGATGATCTAGTAGTCTAATCAACGTTTGTTCAAAGTCTTGAATTTTGGAACAATGAGCATAGATTCAAACCAAAGATAAAGCAATAATTTGAAAGATGTGTGAATGGAAATTGCTGAATATTGAAAAATGTGATATAAATGATTATCACAAGTCACGTAGAAGCATACATTATGATAGCATCGCCGTATCCCTTTTTGGAGCATCGTTGTGATTTCCACGAATGACAAAGCAGAATACGAGATTCGAGAAAAAAGCTCGTTTAAGATGCAACCAGTTATATGAATCAATATATACGTCTCCATAAAATCTACCTTTTTTTCTTATTTTATAACCTTTTTATTGCAAAACCAGCCGTTTTATAATAAAATATTTCAAACTGACAAAAATAATAGATAGAGATGGAAAGACGGTTATAAAACCAGCCTTGCTGTTTTACAAAACTACTTAAGCATTGCAAATACATTTTGTATTGATATTTGATGTTGTCATTTGCCACTTATGTCGTTGAATCAAAATAATAAGTAATTTAAAACTGCATCAACAGAAAACCAAAACAAGATTACGTGATCCTACATGTATCTGCTTTAATTTATATTATATCTATGTTTTATTGACAGAGTTTGAACGAATATTCTCTTGTACTAAAATTTATGATAAGCGGGACGACTTCAATTTTAAAATCATAAATTTTCCAAACATGTGCAGCAATAAATCAGCTTCTCCTGCATATGGTGTTTACATCTCGCAATTGATTCGCTATGCAAGGGCCAGTAGCAATTATACTGATTTCCTGAAACATCATCTTCATCTGAGAAACAGGCTACTGGACCAGGGCTATAAAAAGATTCGCCTTATTCGATCTCTTAAAAAGTTTATATTCCGATACCAAGATCTTGTCGAAATATATTCCGTCTCTGCAGAAAAAATTATAAGCGATGGATTTTCATATAGTGAAAATGTATAAAGATAAAGAGGTCAAAAAATGTCAAGGATATTTTTTTTGTCAATGTGTGACGTAAAAATATTTTTGACATTTACGTCACCGAATATGGTACTGCTTTGACACCTATTTTGTTCCTGTATTTAAATACTGTTATAGTGACAGCCGGAACCTTTGAACCGTAATGAGAGCGGGAGGTTTGGCGCCTTAAAATCTGATTCAACCCACCATTTCTTTAGAAATGCCTGTACCAAGTCAGGGTCATTACGGTTTTCACAGTTTTCCGGTTGTTGACTGATTTTGTCTGTTTATATAATTATGAGTTTTGACTTTCCCTTTGTAAGATTGTTCGGAGTTCGGTATTCTCTTGTCTTTTATTGAAAGAGTTTGAACGAATATTCTCTTGTCTTTTATTGAAAGAGTTTGAACGAATATTCTCTTGTCTTTTATTGACAGAGTTTGAACGAATATTCTCTTGTCTTTTATTGACAGAGTTTGAACGAATATTCTCTTGTCTTTTATTGACAGAGTTTGAACGAATATTCTCTTGTCTTTTATTGACAGAGTTTGAACGAATATTCTCTTGTCTTTTATTCATTGTTTGCAGTGTTAGTAAGAACTATTTTATCTTTAATAAGGGGCCGTCGTGGTCGTGATCGTATGGTAGTTGGATTTACAACTACCTGTGCAATCAGTGCGTATCACCACTAAAGTTATGAGTTCGAACTCCATTCATGGCGGGGTGTACTGGTTACAACATTATGTGATAAAATTTGTCAGTGACTTGCGGCAGATCGGTGGTTTTCTCTGGGTACCCCGGTTTCCAACGTCAATAAAACTGACCGCTAAGACATAACTGAAATATTGTTAAAAGTGGCGTTAAACACCATACACATAAATCTTTATTTTTAATGACAAGAATGAGACTACAAATAATTGACCAGCATGTAAGAAAATAGTGGCGCTATGAACAAATATTTTGCTTTGCACAAGTTAAGAAGTTGCAAGAAAAAGGGGTCTGGTAATTTATTTTTTAGCCGATCTTCAACTACCATTTTCGACATTGCGCCCGACATCACACTATGATGTCACAAATGCGGACAAAAACAACCACACTCTTCTCATCAGGTGAAGAGTGAAAAAAAATAATAAGAAAGTTTAAGATAGCTTAAAATGGACATATTAATTGGTGTCACTCTTGTGGAGTTATGAATGGGAGATCGGCTCTACGATAATCCTTTTGTAATATGCCAACATTACCATCTCCCTACAAGTTGTTGCTTTGGTTGTCTCAACGTAAATGAAGCGTGAATTCTTTACGCACGACGTATTCATTTATCTTCAGTATTTTTATACATGACATTTATGATTTTGCTTCTTCCCACCAAGTGATTTTCTTTTTGGATATAATTAGGTCCTGTCTCTATATACCTGGGCTGCAGCAGTGGTTAAATAAATTGCAGGAACTGTCAGGAAAAGTTTGAAGACTCCAAATGGGAAATCATTGTACTTTGTTTGTCTTTTCCCGTTGTATCGTCTGTCCTTCAAATTACGGTTTCTGATTACTACTTTTACTATTACAACATGTGTTTTATTTCGCTGGTTATTCCATAATATGTGTTCTTTCAAGCAGTGTATTTATATTTCGAGTTGGTTCACAAACATATTTGCTGTGTCTCATATATTGAAATATTTATATCTATAAAAGAAACACATAATATATAATCTACCTAAAAGACAGCACATAGAATCAGTGAGTGTAAAAATACTAATTTTAGTGGAGATTCATGAAAATATGCTTAGTGTGCCAAAAAAAAAAAAAAATGAAACTAATTTTACAGAGTAGCTTACAGTTTACATGATGACCTCATTTCTACATCATAATATTTTTAGAAGCAAAAATTAGAAAAAGTGTAATAAAATGAAAAAAATAATAAAAATCCACACCGCCGGAACAATTCGAAAATCCAATCTACAAATCGTAGAAACAGAGACAAAATATGTACAAGACTGCTCACTTTCCTGACTTGATAAAGGCACTACAATAAAAGGTGGCGGGTTAAGCCAGTTTTATGGGCACAACCTCCATTCTTAGTGAATTGATCAAAGTGTTTTCAACATGTGAGCGGGAATAAACTAGTTGTATGGGTCTAAATTTCCATTGTACTTTAGCGTAAATTATCACGTATTATGTAAAATTACAGAGTTTATCAACGGTTGCAATTACAAGCTAACACTGGTTGGTGCTAGATCGTCTTAATTGGAAATGAAAAAATAAATAATCAAGAAAAAGTCGTTTCTGGTATAATTAAACTACATGAATACCAATATTAGTTTCCTATTTTCGTATATATATATATATATATATGTCCACCTATCACTGCTGACCATGTGGCACCGGGCTACAAATGACAAGATGATTGTTCCATCAAAACTCAGTGCGAGTCTGTCGTTGCATGTATATTCGCTGTATTATGATCTCTCAACCATCGAAGGAAACCCATGATAGAGAAATAGGTCCTTGTTTCTCCACTGAGGAGGATACAAACCTTCCCAAAGTGGTGTCTGTTAGTTGTACATGGCTAAACAATACACAATCGGACTTGTTGACATCATGTTTATTAGTGCCTCGGAAATGGATAATTGTGTGCTCCTTGCATGAAAATGACAACCAGCAAGAAACGTTCGAAGATGCCAACGAGGTAACTAGAAGTCGTAAAACGAGGAAAGAAAGATAAGACTATGGTCAAAGGAGAAAAACGAACAAAAAGACAAAAAATGATGGACAACATACTACATAGACAACCAAAGATCTAGCATCACGAATCCCACTAAAATACGGAAACTTTTGAAGAGAATATTTGGCATGAGTGATCGTTATTTGTGTTCCATTGCAATGTAAGTATTATTGTCATGAATATACCTGAATTACCGTTAATATGACGTTAAACAATTAATTACAAACAGCTTTCCTGATTACGTTTATATTATTATTATTATTTTATTATTATGTCTGCACATTTGGAAAAAGGATGTCTGGTCGGTATAGAGGGCAATGTTAAATAGAAAATGTGTCATGAGGATAGATCATGGTCGTTGTTTGACCGTGCAAGAACAATATTTACAGTCCATCATCCTCAACCTGACTAAAAAGTTATTCGTATGAGCTTTAGATACAGGATTAAAAGGTATCCTCTTGTTAGCTTTTCTTTCCTGGATCGAGGGAAGAGAGAAAGATAGTTTATATCACGACAATGTACGTCTATTGTCTTTATACTGCAGTGCCATGTATTCAACAATGTTAAATATACACACAAAAAGGCAAAAACATTAAACATTTTGGTTGAACTTCTTATTTGGAGTCTACAGCGCGGTCCAATGTTGACCATGGTATATTGTGCTTTGCTCTACATAAGACGCGGGGTACCAGTAATAAAGTACTTATTATACTAACAAGTCCTTAAATAGGTTTTGGATCATTATGAATGGACTTGCGCTTAAATCTAAAAATACACATAAAGCATACAGCTGTCATGTTTTTATTTCTTTTATTAAGACAAATACGCTACAATTGTAAAGTACATTATATACTACTTGATAAAGACATGTGTTATACACCCCGTCCTTGATTAGCAATGAGCTATGCTTCGATCTAACTGTACTTTTGTACTTTTCATGTAGACATGTTTAATAGACCTCCGAAACTAATCACCATTAATGTCGGAATACAGATGGTGATGTGTCTGAATACCATAAAGCCACTAACAAATAACATAGACACAACGGACCTCATTCTAATTAAATATATATCGTGTATTTTTTATTACCCGGAAACAAGATTGCAATTATTTTCATTGTATCGATACATGTTGATCAAATTACAATTATGATATTACCGTTTTAGTAAAGAGCTTTGTTTATTGTAAATCATGTTAAGTGTGTATTTTTGTAATTTACATACATATATATGTACTTATATTCTGGTTGATCGTTACGTAATATCCATTTCGCTAATGGCATCGGATCTTCGGTTTTCATTTTAAGGTATATCTGTTCTTTCCTCTATCACAATCAAGACTTAATTATATGAGTAACAAGGGTGGGTCTTTTAGCAGAAAACAGAACTGCTTATACTTCGTCAAGACCTGGTGGGTTCGTCTTACTCATACTTTTAGTTTTCTGTGTTTGTCTTCGTCCTGCATGTTGTGCCCAGTGTTACCCGTGTTTCTAATTGGTCAATTAGTGGTTGTCCCTTCGGTTTTCTGTAGCGTTTAGTTTGAAAATATTCTGTGAAAAACATCGTGGATCCGAATTTACACAAATTCCAAATAAATGACATATGCGTGGAACTGATATTCGCGGATGGATTCCGAATTTCCAAAGAAACATATCATAGTATATCTGACCGCAATTGTGCTTAAAATAAATGCGGTTCACATAAATGGACAGAACGCATTTTACATAAGCAGAATCTTATATTCGTGTGCTGATCAAGGCACGAAAACGTGTTTCCCAGGAATACATGTATTTCGAAAAGAGTTGAGTGCATAATCGGTATACAATTGTCAAAGGACATTTTTCTTAAGAAATAGGGAATTTTTTAACCCATAAAACTAGCTTAACCATGCCACTTATTTTCTTTAATGCGCGTTACCAAGCCAAATATTCTATAATATGGATATTTTGCTCTGCATCCAATCAAAAAACGCTATCAGGAAAGTGACACACAACCCCGTTAAAGTGCATGCTATGAGTAAATACTGAGAATCCACATCATGTTATACTAATTAGGTCGGGCAATCCCTGTTAGTTTAATTAGGTCGGGCAATCCCTGTTAGTTTAAAAACATGGGTTAGATTACCAAAACTAAACCTATCTAATGAAATCAACAGTTGTATGTCTTTCTGTTCGTCTCGAAATATTAAAAGACACCCTTTTTGTTAGCTGTTAAACGGTTTCTCTTTATTTGATACTTTGAGCCATTTAAATTAGGTTTGTATTTAAAATTGAATTTCGTTTGACATTTACACAGGCGTTAGAACAAACAGAAAAGTGTAAATTTCAATATTATTTAATTTTCAACATGGCTATTTGTTCTAGGTGCCTCGTCTGATATTCGTTTACAAGCCGTCTCTTGCTTGTGTTAAGCCATATGATGCTATTTTGTTTCTCAAGTGACTTGTACATTTATCAAATTTAGTAATGAGGAAATCCTAAAAAGACAAACCAAACATGTTCAGTAATTTCATCGGAAGTAAAACAATATTTATGATGTGATTATTTTAACATCAGCCAAATTAGCTTCAATAAACATTCATTCCATAAGATGACAGTGACGTTAATTCCTATTAGAAAACTATTTGATCAAATTATGTGGCCACGTCAATTTTATAATTAGTCAGATTGTCTTCTTATATCCGTTATCAGAAAATATGGCAGGAAAAAATCTGTTTCAATTACCAAAGAAATAAATTGAATAAGATACAATGACACCACACACATATACAGAATACAAAGTCATGAAAAGTGAATACTCTTAGTTAACTTTTTATACATGTAATAGCCAAGGGGAGGGTACACAGTAAATAATGAGTAAATGAGTGAGTGATTGTCGTTTAAAGCCAAACGAGTAATTTTATGTCAAAAACAAGTTACATTTTGGTTCAATCAAACAACGAACTTTATATAACAAGGGAAGTCATGTGCAGGTATCAAAACCACGAATGTAAGCTTAAGCGTCAAAGAATATACTAGTTTCAACAACACGAACCCCACTAAAAAACAGGGATAAAATTCAGGTGCTCTGGAAGGGTGAGCAGTTTCTGCTTCACGTGTGGCACCCGTCATGCTACAAACTCGATGACAAGTCACAACTACGGAAAGGATCGGATTGTGATTACGATAAACAGAACATACCCGTGATCATTGTAGCACAGATATTCCGTAACGTGTAACCAAGTCATGGTGGAGACCGTAAAACTGTCGAAGTGATGACTTCAATTTAATATTGATTCAGTAGCTTCCTTGTTAGCAGTAACCCTCTATCAAGGAAATCCTCAGAGATATATCCTTCATATACAGGTCCTGCTGGAATGTTGCTACATATAAATGGAAAGATCACAAAGTTAAATTATACGGTCATGCACATATTTCTATATGTGAGAAACTGCCTACCCTCGTATATTGAAATGTAGTTACCAAGAGGGCTTTCTTCTCGAAAAACAGTCCAACTCATTACAGTTCTGTCCTTTCCAATCAGCTTCTGTCGTTGTTACCGTTATTTCATTTTGTTTATATTAATATAATTTTTTGTTATTAAACTTCACATGTTTACAGAAATGAAAACAGCATAAACATGAACAGCACAAAAGCCGTCGGGCCAGTGAACTCTTATCATTATCTGACCACCATCCGTTAACAATACAGAATTTATTGACCGCAGATCACACCATATTAATATCCCCAATTGATACTTATGATAGATATATATATCAATTAGTCACAAACATTGAAATCACTGAAAATAGCAATAATTCAAAGCAGGAAACATTATGTTGATTAGAGGTATCGCTTTTATCTCTTTCTACGATTACGTGACTGGATTTTAGAACTGTGCAGACAGCATGATATTTTTTTGATTTTGTGTTCAAGAACTAAGAACACAAAATTACTCAGCAAGATACTTGAGTTAGAGAAAGAACACATAGCGTCACTGACAAAAACCGATGAATAAAATATGTTTTCAAATTGTCATTTTGCATATACAAAAACATGTACTGTGATCCAGATTCTTTTGACATTGAAAAGCAACATTTGCATACCCTATCTATTATGTATAATTGTACTCATAACAATCAAAACATCAATTCATGTCATAATTGCTTCTAAAATATCAAAAGGGTAATCAAAAACTGTAAATCGAAGAAAGACAGACAATACAATCGCCAAAAGAAATAGGACAAACATTCCAAATAAACAAATCACTACGCTGTCGCTGTATACTAAGGATTGAGCAATCTGAAAAACTAGGGTTAGGGGTCATGATGTTTAACACCACTTTCAACAATATTTCAGTTATATCGTGGCGGTCAGTTTTATTGGTGGAGGAAACCGGGAGAAAACTACCAATCTGTCGCAAGTCACTGACAAACTTTATTCTGAAAAGTACTGCTTTATAACAAAGAAATATTTCGTGCAATTTTGTGTTGAAATTCATCTCTAATTTGCATTGTCAATTATTTTAGTCAATGTTATTAAAACATCAAATAATTGTTTCATTTAAATCATTTGAAAATGAGTGAAAAACGAAAATGAAAATCAATACGTTTTCTTTAAATTTTAATATGCATTGAAATTAAATATCATCAATCATTCTGTTATCTTGATTTCATTTCAGGTATAAACAGAAAAGTGCGAATCCATTAAAAAGTCCGAGATTCAACATAATAAGTCAACGATCATTGAACATGCAACCGTTACTAAAGAAAAGTAAACAAAAATACGACAAACATCTGTAAGTCTGTACAAACTTTAATGATAAAGGAGTTTTTTTATTATTAAAGTAATACAACATGTGATCCTGTAAATTGATTCATTTTGACACTCGAAGGAACAGTATCTACGCTCGGTGTGTACAAAGGGGCAGTCCTGTGATTTTATGAATAATTAATTGTTTAATAACACTTTATTTGTGACGTGAATGCATTATTTTCCTTTGATCTTTTCATGGTTTATATACCAGAATGTAAGCAACTGCAAAGAATAATGAAATAATACTCGCAGATACGAGATATTGCACACTTTAAACAATGGTTGCAGTTTTATCACTCTCGCGACGCCGTGCAATCAACGACTTAAATGTGATAGTGCATGACATCGTGCTACAAATCATTTATACCACGGTTTTCCGAGTTAAATGGTGAAATAAACGAACGCTTCGATTGTTTAACCGCTTAACTCGGAAAACACTTCGATTGTTTAATCGCTTAACTCGGAAAACACTTCGATTGTTTAATCGCTTAACTCGGAAAACGCTTCGATTATTTAACCGTTTAACTCGGAAAACCGTGGTATGACTATTACCAGGGCATAAGTTTCATATTTGTTTCACATTTCGTGTCCAATACAAACAAATGAATAAGATAACAGTGCATGCATTTTTATATATCATCTTCTGAGTACTAAACTATTGACTAAAGAAATTTTAAAGAATTGTCTCATCTTTAAAAAACGTTTTTCGAAAGGTACCAACACCTTGGTGAAAAGATTTACATCCAAGAGTGTCATTGTGTCTTTCAAAATATTTAATAGTCCAGAATTAGTCCCAAATTTCCCATGAATAGTCAAGTGATTTATAATGTGGATACATTGGTCTTTGACAAAAATACAGCATTTATGACGTAATTAAAATGATACAACATTATACGATTGTCTACGATGATACGACATTCAATATCTGGTGTGGTTAATGAATTTGGTGTACGATAGCTAAGCATGGCACAAACTGTCACAAAATTATCTAATTGAACTATTAAAGAAAACTATTGTGTAATGAATAATGACTTAACTGTCAGAAGAATTCTTAATCATTCTTTGTTTTTCCTTCTCAGAAATTATAATTAGCCAATGTATTTATAACAAATTGTAATATTTTTGTTGGCATATGCTACACAGTTATAACTTTGACATTTAATTTAGCATAACAATATATAAGGTGGTCATTAAATTAGTGACATTGTGTTTTTCCTTTCTAATTATCTATACTCGATATCATCTAAAATATTGTAAATTTAAGAATATTTTTTTCCAAAATTGATAAAGCTATAATATGAGGGAAAAGTACATTATCTGATATATATGTTGAGCGAAAGAAGTATTTTGATTACTGTAGATAGCAGGAAGATATCGGATAACACTTTTTATAGCAATTTTGACAAATCAGAAACAAGCAATGCAATTCGGAATTTTAAACGTGCAAATTGTTATTTTTAGTACGCGAGTCATAAAATGCGATGATCCTAATTTTGGTGAAAGAAACCTGGTTTGCATAATATAGTCATGTATGTACACGTTAGATATATAAAACTGACTTAAAAGAATACGACATTCTAAGGAAGAGAGAGGACCCTTGTAAATTGTTATAATTTGTGTCCAATCCAATTGTTATAATATTTAGCAATACAATATGTTTAATCTAATCTAAGGAAGGAATTCGATTGCAATGAATTCTAACATATTGTACAACATGTGTGGTATTAGAATGTTATATTTAAGAAATAATTCATGGAAGCCATAGTTTGTATCCAGTATTAACATGGTAAATATTGTATCCCGAACGATAGCGAGTAATAGAATACAACGAAAATAATGTTACCAATGTTAAAACGTTATACAAACTATTGGTTCCATGACTTACTTCAATTCTAATAGAAAAAAACTAACTTAGTTTTTGAAGTGGAAGTCATGTCATAACAAAATCCACTAACCTTCATGTTTACATTTGTTTTTCTTTTATGGATAACTAGACGGTGATGCAATTAAGTTACTGATCTTTTCCAATTTGATGGCATTTTGTATTTAGCAGCTCAACAAGTAAAATGCTCACAAAATCTCAAAATAAATAAGAAATCAACCTGTGTCATGTCACGGGAAGACGACAAATTACAAATGTTAAAGTCAATAGAGGGGTTGTGTTAAGTATTTTTTCAGGAGAAAATATATGTAAAAAAAATACGAGCATTTGTATGTTAGTATGCACCACGCGCCTGTATGAATACAGGAATTCACATACGAATGATGTTTGTAATTTGTTCGTCAATACGCATGTGCGAATTAAAATATATCATGACTTTTTTAACGGTATTATTTATATGTCCAATGAAGGACGTCATGTTATAATTTCCTGTATATCAACATAAAATATACTGAGCGTCTACCATAATATCACGCGGTACATGTATATTCTTTTATCAAAAATGTTTCAGGTGACTATTAATTGACGTCATATTATTAGGTGTGAGCAATTTTTCAGTGATGTCATGGAGAGAGCAGGTTACATTTTGATCAAATGATGTTCTAGACCAATACGCAGAGTTGGATATTAATAGTACTATTGTCACTGTAACAACAATTTGCGAGTAGACATGTAGCTGCACATTATCCTTATTCCGAGCCATCCATTGTTGCTCTTACTCCTTAGTGATGCGTGCTGAGTCGACTAGAAGCAGTAAATACCAAGGTTATAGTCTTTGGTAAGACCCAATCGGCTTCGAACCCAGATCTAGCGTACTCGAGAGGAGCACGTTCACAATTACATCACCGTTATGGCTCGCTATGTTATTAAAACCTATAAGGGATTATAACATTTTACATTTGTAAGCAAAATTAAGAGAATGTCCAGTAATAATGATTTATAAAAAGATACACATGTAGATGCATTAACATACATTTTATATTTTATTAAGCGCGCAAATAGGCCAGACTTTCCCACATATATTGGAGGGTGGGTATGGGGTATCATCTAAAACGATTCACGGCAACGATAGAATTTTCATGCAATATGACTGAAGCGGCAACTCGAAAAATCGGATGAGACGAATTAGTAAAAAAATGGTTCCTCCATGTGATACTACCGGTTGTGATATAAGGGCGTTTTGGTTTTGAATACAATCAAGGGAGGAAACGATATATTTTATTTTTAATTAAAATGTTTATTGACTGTCAAAGTTAAACCACTTCTAGGGATTGTTTTAGTGTAGTTTCTTCGTTTGATTTAAGCATATTTTATTGATAAATAACATATAAACTTTTTTTCATAATACAATAAAACATAGGATTCAGAAACAAGCGTAACGCTTATATATAAAAGCATACATATACAACGTCTGAAAAACCAGTCAACGATCAATCTTACGGTATCGTTACGGTATAACGATACTATACAAGTAAAATAAATTATAAACGTCTAAAATGGTTTGTAAAACAACACCAAGTACAAAAAAAAAGTGATAAAGAATTAAACACTTTGTTGAATGACAACATTTTCGTCTCACCGAGGGACTTTATCAATGTCTAATTAAATAAAATGTCGAACCAATATGGCGACTTTACAATTTCAAATATATATGTATATATTTCCATAGCGTTTTAGGGGCAGTCATGGGCGTACGGTATAGTTGGATTTACAACTACCTATGCATTCAGTGACTAAGATACATTTTCTAATATATATAGGGAGTGGATGTGGTCGAGTGGTCTAGGGCGCTGGACGTAAGGCTAAGCTAAGCGAATGGTGCGGCAGTGTATGAAAAGTGTGGGTTCAAATCCCGTCGAGGGAAGAACAAAAATTTGACAGCTCTAAAATCTAATTCTAACAATGTTTGGTTTAATTTTCAGACGTATATATATATATATATACAACGTCTGAAAAACCAGTCAACGATCAATCTTACGGGGTGTTGGATCGTTACGGTATAACGATACTATACAAGTAAAACAATTATAAACGTCTAAAATGGTTTGTAAAACAACACCAAGTACACAAAACAAAGTGATAAAGAATTAAACACTTCGTAGAATGACAAAATTTCGGTCCACCGAGGGACTTTATCAATGTCTAATTAAATAAAATCTCGAAACAATATGGCGACTTTTCAAATTTCAAAAAAAAGTTTTTGACGGTCCATGTACGGCACAAAAGAACCAGAAGATGCACATATGAAACTACATGCATAAAAGAATGGAAATTCTACATATAAATTAACAATAACAATAATATAAATATACAATAGGGATACACATTTAAATAAATGTTAAATTAGAAATAAAAATAAATATAAAAATGAGACATTATTGGTAAATGTATCAAATAGCACTGTCAAAATATTGTTGAAAACGGTATGATACCCAAACTCATTAAAAAAAACGGCCCGCCACAGTGTGGAATATATACTTTGGGCCGATAGAGCAAACTGTATGTCCTAATACGACTGGAGGAGATCAACACGAATAGGAGTCAAGAGAGGATATTACTTTTTCTCATTGATTCCATTCGGTGATAAGGTCTTAAGTTTTCTAATCCAGAAGCTTTCCCTTTCCTGTCTGCTTTTATCATCCCACTTGGGGTTATGGTCAATTATGGTGACCTTCAGTTTGCCGAAAGAATCATGGTGGCCCGTCAATCTGAGATGTCTGCTGAGTGGAAGATCAGGTTTGCAATTTGCATCGCTTCTGTGGCCATTCAAGCGTTTACTAAGTTGTTGTTTAGTTTCTCCGATGTATTGAAGACCACAAATTGCACATTCCAGGAGGTAGATAATATTTTCTGTCTTGCAGTTGGCATTGCAGTATATGATGATTTTTTCTCCTGTATGTGTGCTCCTGAATTTTTGTGTGCATTGGATGTTTTTGCACGTCATACCACAGGCACTCGAATTCCGGACCCCCCTTTTTCCTCATTTGGTTCCTCCCGCGATTATGGTATGGATCTTTGTCTGGAAGTATATCTTTGAACCATTTATCCATATTTTACAACATTTCGTGTTACAACTCTCTCGTTCTACTAACTTTTGTTTCTAGGTCCAGCTGCCGTATTACTTATATATACATAAAGGTATGAAACAATCGTCAAAATACAAAGAGGGAATCCTCGCTGCGACTCGATATTTTACAATAACGCGCCAGTTTTAAAAAGGATATTCGCTTGTCTTCGTCTCAAAAATGATTTCCCTTCATTTCTATCTAGTTTATACGTACGAACAACAAATATTTATTGACGAAATTCAAGTTTATTCTCGACGACACATCCAACTTTCCTCCACTCGTGCCCATTCAGGAGGTCAGCCGAACATATTTTGTTTCGCGCTATTTCATTGGTCGGAAAGATTTTCGGAACTTTTTTAGCTTGTTCTTCGCTATGCACGGCCAATCCATTTCGTATCGAGAGGCCTATTAAGCGGGAGTTTTAAATAAGAATAAAAGTGGAAAGTAAACCTTTTCAGCCAATGTGTTATATAGGCACCAGAAAAAAAATGACGAACCTAGTGACATGGTAAGAATATTGTCTGAAATGGAAAAATGCACTTCAAACATAAATTTTGACGGATGACCATTTGATCACTGAAAAGATCAGAGAGAAAGGGACACTAGTTATCATAAAGCAAACAAATCTCCTTTTTATGCTTGTCAAAAAATAAAAATGAGTTAACGCTCCTCAACCCCTATCCCAGCAACAATAAAAAGACAGTGTACACAAGTAAACCCCTTGTAAATTGTAGCTTTCATAATTCCCCTCTTCTGCCTTAGAAACAGGTATATGTAAATATGCCTCAAAAGAAATTTTTGCATTAAAGGGATTAGAACTACTCTTTGTATTTCTTTTCTGTTTAGGGAGATACGTGTAAAATTCCAACTGTAATGGCCTTTGCAAAAAACATAGGAAAGAACAAAATATTCTTTGATTTACATGGGGGGGGGGGTCAACATTTTTAGGCTCATCACAAATAATTAATGACCCCCCCAAAAAAATATAAAAAAAAACAAGAAAAAAAACCCCTCTTAATGCAATTTCTGATACCCAGTTTTGATTTAAACAGTTAAAATAAGTAAAACATGAAGGTGTGCATTTTTAGTACTTCATGTTTCAATAAACCAATAAAAAAATACAACACAAATTTTGTCCCCCCCCCCTCCCAAAAAAAAGAGTACATTAGACCCAAAAATAATACGTGTCTAGGTACAAAGAACATTTTTGTGAGTAATTAGTCCCCCCCCCCCCCCCACCCCCCACCCCCCTTTTTTTTACATCCACAATTTTAGGTGTGTATTGTTCAAACCAGAATTTTTATAATATTTCTTTCAGCTACAGAAAGAATTAAAGATTAAATTGCTTTGTTGTGATACTAGACCCATGAAAAGTTCTAATTATGTTATTTACCTGAAAAAAAAAGAATAGATATGGGTAAATGTACATCATGTATATTGTACATAAAACAAAATCCAACAACATACAAGGAAACAACCAGCCTCGCTTTTCTGCTTGAATCTTCAACAACAAACCAATCTATACTTAACAACATCGTCTATTCTCCCCACCCACCCTTTTCCAAAAAAAAAGAAGAAAAAAAATGGTCATCAACAGAGTCCTAGATTTAATCTGCCGTGTACTTCTCGTGCTTGTTCTTTGAAAGTTTTGCCAAAATAACAGTATTTTTGTTGAATCTTTTATTCTTATTTAAAACTCCCGCTTAATAGGACTCTCGATACGAAATGGATTGGCCGTGCATAGCGAAGAACAAGCTAAAAAAATTCCGAAAATCTTTCCGACCAATGAAATAGCGCGAAACAAAATATGTTCGGCTGACCTCCTGAATGGGCACGAGTGGAGGAAAGTTGGATGTGTCGTCGAGAATAAACTTGAATTTCGTCAATAAATATTTGTTGTTCGTACGTATAAACTAGATAGGAATGAAGGGAAATCATTTTTGAGACGAAGACAAGCGAAGATCCTTTTTAAAACTGGCGCGTTATTGTAAAATATCGAGTCGAAGCGAGGATTCCCTCTTTGTATTTTGACGATTGTTTCATACCTTTATGTATATAGAAGTAATACGGCAGCTGGACCTAGAAACAAAAGTTAGTAGAACGAGAGAGTTGTAACACGAAATGTTGTAAAATATGGATAAATGGTTCAAAAATATACTTCCAGACAAAGATCCATACCATAATCGCGAGAGGGACCAAATGAGGAAAAAGGGGGGTCCGGAATTCGAGTGCCTGTGGTCATACATTGTCTCGAATCACATTTTTGACACTGACCATTGTAGGCAGATCGAGGGGAGATGTCAGCTCTCACCAAGATGTCTTTCAAACTTTTCAATAATTTATATTATTGTTATTGTACTTTTATTAATTTATATGTAGGATTTCCATTCTTTTATGCATGTAGTTTCATATGTGCATCTTCTGGTTCTTTTGTGCCGTACATGGACCGTCAAAAACTTTTTTTTGAAATTTGAAAAGTCGCCATATTGTTTCGAGATTTTATTTAATTAGACATTGATAAAGTCCCTCGGTGGGACGAACATTTTGTCATTCTACGAAGTGTTTAATTCTTTATCACTTTGTTTTGTGTACTTGGTGTTGTTTTACAAACCATTTTAGACGTTTATATATATATATATATATATATACGTCTGAAAATTAAACCAAACATTGTTAGAATTAGATTTTAGAGCTGTCAAATTTTTGTTCTTCCCTCGACGGGATTTGAACCCACACCATTGATACACTGCAGGCACCATTCGCTTAGCCTTACGTCCAGCGCCCTAGACCACTCGACCACATCCACTCCCTATATATATATATATATATATATATATACATACATGTATATCTTTGCAATTACAAAAGATGAGCTCACCAAAGTATTTATCGTTTGATTGCAGATTAAGGCAATGTCATGCTGATCTTAGATATTGGCAATACAAATTATAACAACAGTATCGAGAATTAAATCTATCACAAAGATATGAACCAATAGTCTGTCAAATCTTAAACTTTTACATAGAAAAATGCCAACGAAAGGGACTGATGGAATCCCAAGTAACCATAACTCACAAATCCATTGCCCTGGTATGTTGTTGTTTTGGTATTGTGTGTTGTCCCCTTTATTTTAACTTGTATTTATATGTTAAATGGAATATATGCCTCGTGTCTGTAGACCATACTATAATAACGAATTCGTCAATTTTGAGTAGTTCGGATATGATTTCATATCTTAAACTTTCAAACTGTAAGTATATAATTTTGATGTGCAATGCTGGCCATATGCTAGTGCTACTCTTTCTATATATTATGAAAAGAAAGCTTAAACAGTGATGAGCAAACATTCAATCTACATAATGAACAATCACCCTTCACAACAAACCAAAGACCACGGATAATGGCGTTGGAAATACTGGTCCTGGCTTTGGACAAGCACAAAAATGTGGTCATATGTCGTTGTATTTGTTTTTATGTTCAAGGAGTTGGAAGAGAAACGATTGCTTGTTTTGTTGATAATAGTGGAATTGGTGATCATCACTGTTTAAACTTTCTTTTTTTAAATATCATTTATAAAAAGCATGCATTCGCCAGAGAGTGTTGTTTTGACGGTGTCATTTGCATTTGTTTTTATTTAACAAATCAATAACGTTTTGTTTAAAGTCTAAATTCTATTATTATAAAACAAATTGTTGTCGTTTATCAACGAAATATGGTTAGCTTTCAGACACTTTAATCTTTGTGGAATCAAAAATTACATTAAATATAAAATGCATTTATCCTAACGAAGAAGATGATTGCAAACCGTTTTTCATCAGAAGAATGGAAACTTGGCATCTTGAGAGGAGGACAACAAGTAGGATTTAAACCTGTCGATAAAACAATGTGGTCATAAATTTGACAAATCAATACATTTTTGCTTAAAGTCTAAATCCTGCGAATCCCTGTTCAATTTGTTTGTCTGCACATAGTATAAGGATAATAAATTATATACAGGCATAGTAACTTTTTTTCCTTGAAGATACGATCGACTCCGTTTACTCACTAAGGACCGTCGTGGTCGTGATCGTATGATAGTTGGATTTACAACTACATATGCAATCAGTGCCTATCACCACTAAAGTTGTGAGTTCTTATCCCATTCAGACGAGATGTACTCGATACAACATTATGTGATAAAGTTTGTCAGTGACTTACGGAAGGTCAGTGGTTTTCTCCTATTACTCCGATTTCCTCCACCAATAACACTGACCGCCACAATATAACTGAAATAGTGTTGAAAGTGGCGTCAAACACTAGAAACCAACTAACCAATCGTTTACTAACTAATAATCTACAGCAAACGTAGTGCTACGGCAGTGAAAAAATAGGAAGTGAGTGAATGGTATTTAGCAGAATGAAAACAAAATGTCAATAAAAACGTAGATATCTAATTTAGTGCGCACAACGTGTTTCTGGAATAACTTTCATCAGTTATGCTCAATTCAAGGTACTTTGGAGTGAGTAGACCAAAGGGCCTAAAGAGGATAGGCCTAAAAACGGATACGATTTTCTATGTCTGAGAAAGATTGATATGAGTCTTAATTATTAATGTCAGGAAAAAACAATCTTTTTTTATTTTTATACAGTGCAAGTTTAGTCGGTCTTTATAATACCAAGGATCTCTACAACAGTTATTTAATTATTCCGATGTGCATTGGACATTAGAATATACCCATAAAACTAGCTTAAATTCGCTACTTTTTATTGAAGTACCTGTACCAAGGAAATGGAGCGGTCATTTATATATGCGTTAGAGGTATCAATTGTATCTCTTTCTACGGTATAATCTACTGATTTTGATGTTGGAATTGTTCCGACAGAGTGGTATTTTTTGCTTTCCATTTTATTCCTGTTTTAAAATCCATCTAAATGCGAATAGCAGCATTGTATTCCCTATACACAAATGTCTAGACTGTTTCCCATTAAAATTCGACAAAGATTGATTGATTTATTGATTGATTGAAGGTTGCTTTACGTCCAGCTGCAACTATTTCACCCATAATCAGGTCAAGAACATGTTCAACAAACTCGTGAAATTGAAATGGGCGATGTATGTGAAAATATGCACACCAACTCTTGACTGAAGATTTGAGTAAGGACCGAAAAATTGAGGCTTTTGCATCGTCTATTATGCACCTACTCATTAACAAACTATACAAAAGAGTTCTTTAAAGTGCACGGAGCATGGCATTTTTCAAACTCTCTGATCCACAGTCTGGTTTTCTGTATTATTATCTGACAACGTCCATTGACAGGTCATCCCCATCCGCGACAAAGTGTGAGAAACCTGTACATTTTTGTCATAATAGATAAAAGATACTATAATAGGATACATAAAAAAAAATGTGTCAGCTTAGCACAAAACAAAACCAATGTCTGGCATGTAAGGCAATAAAAATAGTTCAATTTGATAGTGTTGCAATTTACCAGGTAAGATTAAGCTGTATTAACAAGAAGAATAATAGTAATAATCAATAAATAAATAATAGTAGTAATGAAAAGGTAGATATCTATCTAATTTAGTGCGCATGACACGTTTCTGGAAATAAATACTTTCATCAGGTAATCTCATTATCAAAAGATTGAAAAGCCAAATAATTTCAAATTCCTGCATCATAACAGCAACCCCCGGTTTTCAGTGGGGTTCGTGTTACTCGATCTTTAGTTTTATGTGTAATGTTTGTAAATCGTTGTTTGTCCTTTTGTCCCTTTTCTTTTGGCCATTGTTTTGTCTGTCCTTCAATTTACGGATTCTGATTACCCATTTGGTATCTTCAAACTCTCTTTTTATATTTTGGAACAAACAAAAAAAAGAAAATAACAAGCCAACATAATATCCTAATAGAATTGATACTGACTTATGAATTATCAATAGGTAAATTATCGTTAAATCCTCTGCGTGAAGGTTTGTCTTTTTTGTTCAACAACGGCTTAAGATGTGTTAATATGATATCAACAAAGCTGTATATATTAATTATATATAATCCTTATACAATAGCTATGTTGTTATTTTCCAATTACCGCAATAACAGTTATGATAATAATTGGATTAGACGGTGAATCTACTTCGAATATTAACGCCATTTGAAGCAACATAAGCATTTTTCAATGATGAAAAAAAATCAACAAAAATAATATTTGTTGATGAACAACTCTTTTTTATTGATGTATGTCTACCATAAATTAATATTCATCTTTCTGTCTGATATTTTTATCAAAGTTCGTGTTGTTCAATCTTTAGTTTTCTATGTAGTGCTTTGTAGATCATTGTTTGTCATTTTGTCCTTTCTCTTTTGACCACCATTGTTTTGTCAGTCCTTAGATTTACGGCTTCTGATTACCCCTTTGGTATCTTGTGGTCATTGTTTTGTCAGCCCTTAGATTTACGGCTTCTGATTACCCCTTTGGTATCTTGTGGTCATTGTTTTGTCAGCCCTTAGATTTACGGCTTCTGATTACAACTTTGGTATCTTGTGGCCATTGTATTGTCAGCCCTTAGATTTACCGGCTTCTGATTACCCCTTTGGTATCTTGTTGCCATTGTATTGTCAGCCCTTAGAATTACGGCTTCTGATTACCCCTTTGGTATCTTGTGGCCATTGTATTGTCGGCTCTTAGATCTACGGCTTCCGATTACCCCTTTGGTATCTGTTGGTCATTGTTTTGTCAGCCCTTAGATTTACGACTTCGTATTACAACTTTGGTATCTTTTGGTCATTGTATTGTCAGCCCTTAGATTTACGGCTTCTGATTACCCCTTTGGTATCTTGTGACCATTATATTGTCAGCCCTTAGATTTACGGCTTCTGATTACCCCTTTGATATCGTGTGGCCATTGTATTGTCAGCCCTTAGATTTACGAATTCTGATTACCCCTTTGATATCTTGTGGCCATTGTATTGTCAGCCCTTAGATTTACGGCTTCTGATTACCCCTTTGGTATCTTGTGGCCATGGTATTGTCAGCCCTTAGATTTACCGGCTTCTGATTACCCCTTTGGTATCTTGTTGCCATTGTATTGTCAGCCCTTAGAATTACGGCTTCTGATTACCCCTTTGGTATCTTGTGGCCATTGTATTGTCGGCCCTTAGATCTACGGCTTCCGATTACCCCTTTGGTATCTGTTGGTCATTGTTTTGTCAGCCCTTAGATTTACGGCTTCGTATTACAACTTTGGTATCTTTTGGTCATTGTATTGTCAGCCCTTAGATTTACGGCTTCTGATTACCGCTTTGGTATATTGTGACCATTATATTGTCAGCCCTTAGATTTACGGCTTCTGATTACCCCTTTGATATCGTGTGGCCATTGTATTGTCAGCCCTTAGATTTACGAATTCTGATTACCCCTTTGATATCTTGTGGCCATTGTATTGTCAGCCCTTAGATTTACGGCTTCTGATTACCCCTTTGGTATCTTGTGGCAATTGTATTGTCAGCCCTTAGATTTACGGCCTCTGATATTACATTTATATCTATCGTGCTCTCATTACAGTAATATACCAATACATGTTTACTTTACTTGTCTAGTATACTAATTACAATCTACTGGTACCCGTTTCAATAAATGTTTGCCTTACTTGTCTAGTGTAGTAATTACAATCTCCTGGTACCAGTTTCAATAAATGTTTGTCTTACTTGTCTAGTGTACTAATTACAATCTACTGGTACCAGTTTCAATAAATGTGTGTCTTACTTGTCTAGAGTATTAATTACAATCTACTGGTACCAGTTTCAATAAATGTTTGCTTTACTTGTCTAGAGTACTAATTGCAATATTCTGGTACCAGTTTCAATAAATGTTTGCCTTACTTGTCTAGTGTACTAATTACAATCTACTGGTACCAGTTTCAATAAATGTTTTCCTTACTTGTCTAGAGTACTAATTACATTCTACTGGTACCAGTTTCAATAAATGTTTGTCTTACTTGTCTAGGGTACTAATTACAATCTACTGGTACCAGTTTCAATAAATGTTTGCCTTACTTTTCTAGTGTACTAATTGCAATCTACTGGTACCAGTTTCAATAAATGTTTGCTTTACTTGTCTAGTGTACTAATTGCAATCTACTGGGACCAGTTTCAATAAATGTTTGCCTTACTTTTCTAGTGTACTAATTGCAATCTACTGGTACCAGTTTCAATAAATGTTTGCTTTACTTGTCTAGTGTACTAATTGCAATCTACTGGTACCAGTTTCAATAAATGTTTGCCTTACTTTTCTAGTGTACTAATTACAATCTACTGGTACCAGTTTCAATAAATGTTTGCTTTACTTGTCTAGTGTACTAATTACAATCTACTGGTACCAGTTTCAATAAATGTTTGCTTTACTTGTCTAGTGTACTACCGTATTTAGGGTTGCATAATGCGCACCCCCTCTTGGCCTTGAAAATCTCCAGAAAAAAACTAATTCGTGCTTATAATGCGCATGGACTTTTGAAAAAAATCGTCGTCGGAAATGTAAGAATTATATATCAGTCGTGTTTATTGTTCAGTCCTTCAATAATTAAAACATAGTAGATGCAATTAATTATTTTGTTGAATAGTGTCCAAACAATTTAAGAAATATTTAACTTTGCATGTTGACAATAGTAAACAAGAAAACATGGCTGACATGTGATTTCCCGGTCTGGGAAAGAGTGAAGCACATTGTTCCTGTTTATAATGCGCACACCTCCTACCAAGTAAAGAATCTGGGCAAAATCCTGCGCATTATATAACCCTAAATACGGTAATTGCAATCTACTGGTACCAGTTTCAATAAATGTTTGCCTTACTTTTCTAGTGTACTAATTACAATCTACTGTTACCAGTTTCAATAAATGTTTGCTTTACTTGTCTAGGGTACTAATTACAATCTACTGGTACCAGTTTCAATAAATGTTAGCCTTACCTGTCTAGTATACTAATTACAATCTACTGTTACCAGTTTCAATAAATGTTTGCTTTACTTGTCTAGGGTACTAATTACAATCTACTGGTACCAGTTTCAATAAATGTTAGCCTTACCTGTCTAGTATACTAATTACAATCTACTGTTACCAGTTTCAATAAATGTTTACTTTACTTGTCTAGGGTACTAATTACAATCTACTGGTACCAGTTTCAATAAATGTTAGCCTTACCTGTCTAGTATACTAATTACAATCTCCTGGTACCAGTTTCAATAAATGTTTGCTTTACTTATCCAGTGTACTATTTACAGTCTCCTGGTACCAGTTTCAATAAATGTTTGCCTTACTTGTCTAGTATATTAATTACAATCTACTGGTACCAGTTTCAATAAATGTTTGCCTTTCTTGTCTAGTATACTAATTACAATCTACTGGTACCAGTTTCAATAAATGTTTGCCTTACTTGTCTAGAGTACTAATTACAATCTCCTGGTACCAGTTTCAATAAATGTTTGCCTTACTTGTCTAGTGTACTAATTACAATATCCTGGTACCAGTTTCAATAAATGTTTGCTTTACTTCTCTAGTATACTAATTACAATCTACTAGTACCAGTTTCAATAAATGTTAGCCTTACTTGTCTAGTATATTAATTACAGTCTCCTGGTACCAGTTTCAATAAATGTTTGCCTTACTTGTCTAGTGTACTAATTACAGTCTCCTGGTACCAGTTTCATATGGATTGAACAATAAGAAACGATAGCAATATAGCTCTAGAAAGGTCACTTTTTATATCTGTTTTTGAACCTCATACAAATAAATGTGTTATTTTCCGACAAAGTACATACAAATCAGATATATCACAATGACGAATTTCAGTACTAACTGAACAAACCATCAAGTTTCTAGTATGTTTGGCTGTTAACAAATATAAATAAAATAACAGTATTTGGTTGCTTGTCAAACATACTGGACAGCTGCGTCTATTCTTTATACACATCTAATTTATTTCCCGAAATACTGTTCTGGAAAAGCAACACAAAAATAGCGTCCCTCCAATGTTATGAGATGTTAGCACTATTGTTTTTTTTTTTTAAATATTTTGTATATGATTGCTCATTTATAAAATATCATTTAAAAAAATTAAAATGAGTGAGTTAGTGGGTTAGTAATTATTGTTTAACTCGAAATGGACAATTAGTCAGCCATATCATGGCGAGAACACGTTACCTTTCTACGAGAAGATGTCCACTTTGTTCTAGACATATACTCTTTGTTGGATAGTGTTAGCCTACTGAAGCATCTCTTCTCGAATAGACATGTTGTTCAACACGGACAAATTATCCTAATTCCGAAGCAAATCAGTCTTTAATTTTACCATTTTTTTGTTTTTGTTTTGATCCGATTGGGAATCGAGTTCGCGATCTTCCGCACTGTCGGCGAAAACGATAACCTTTCCATCACCTATTCGGTTGAATGGCCTGAGACATGAATATTAGAATGGAAAATATTATTCTGCAATCTTATTGTATTTTAAGACATTGCGTTTTACCTTGTCAAGTCTATGAAGTCTCCTGTGAAAAAAAAATATCAATATATCTAATGCAATGTTTATAATGCAAAAGAGTAAATCTCATTAATCAAAGCGCTTTCTTCCTTTCATCTAAACGAAAAAGGCATGTTTCATATACAAACCATGACAACTATAGATCGTATTGCTAAGGAAACAAAGTATGACAGCTCTTCTGGAACATACAACAAAACAGTAAGAAAACTAAACATGACAAATCCTGACCAACGTACGAATGACATGATCGGATACTATTTAAAAAGCAAATGTTACGATACAACTGTTTGAAATTTCTGCATCATATGAACATTTTTCATCCGTTATTGTCAAGCTCTAAAATTTAGTTTTGAAATTCATGACATTTAGGTCTCAACTGTGTAAAGATCTTAATTTCAAGTTAAATTTTTATTAGAACATGTAATAATAATATACAATTTAACAGGTTGAAAATATCATCAGCGAGGAGATACGTGTTATAATTGCTTTGGAAAGGAAAGCATCTCGCTATGAACTTATTCTATGTTGATTTTAATTTATTTACAAAACGAACCATTGAAAACTAAGGTCTCTGTTATCGTGATGGTATGACAATTTGATCAACTATCAGTGCCTATCACAAAAATGATAACTCAATAGATACTCAGTTACTGCAGGCAGGTTACTGGTTTCTTCTACCAATGAAAGTGGTCAATTCGTTATATCTGTCCAAGATTCTTCCTCATTAAATCAGGTAGTCACGATTTACTAAAATTACTGAAAGTGACGTAAAACACTAAACCTTTTTACTTTTAAAAAGTCTTGGGGTCTCCTTTTAAAATAATGTTTTATGAAGATAATGGAAAGGCTTCACAATTATATTTGTCTGGGAACCGGTCAACAACGACCAATCTTTACATTGGCAGATGTCCTTAATTTTCATTTTATGTCAAAAGAAAAATGGCGTCCCAAACTCAGTGGAATTAATTTACCCGCAGTTCATGTCTATGTTCCACTTAAAACAATACGAGATTCTTTTAGGGTACCGCTGATAATACGATACAACTTATCAACACATATTGTTTTGTTTCATTTACAGTCAGCTTTGTTATAATGCTGATAAAATAGAGAGGCACTTTTCTGAAGAGAAATTTGAAGATACCAAAGTGGTAATTAAATTCCATGTAGATCGTACAGATAATACATTGGCTAAAAGAAAAACGACAAACAAGATCTACAAAACACTACACAGAAAAACCGGGGTGAACTCGTGTGCTCCAGCAAGATTTACGTCGTATTACTGTTTAAAATAACCCTATATCAACCGAGATATTCTATATTTCGAACTTAAAACAATTTTTAAATCAGTTGGATTTGTAATATTTTAACGTTGAGAACACATGATTAAGGATATGTCGCGTGCACTAAGTAAGATATCTATTTTTTATATTTTAATACTGATATCGTCGTAATATGAACCTGTTTAGTGCGTACACCTGTTGTTCGAAAAGGAAAAAACGTTGGAGTAAATAATGTTATTTTTCTACAGCTTTCACTGGATGACTTTGATAGCCACCGTTCGGTTTATTTTAATTCTAACACTCTTCCTGTAACAATTTAATTAATATCGTAATCTTAACCAAGTTAACAGTGCAATATATCTGTAATCACATAGGCTACTGAAAAAGGTCATTTTTAAAACAATAAAATATGTTTAAAGTAAAAATAAATGTGCGTATCGCGTAGATTAACGCGGAACAGGTGAAATTGACGATTCCCTAGATTTGATTGGAGGCAGTAACTGCTTAGGCTCCTGAATTTTTAATTGGAATGTCATTGGATCAATATGTCCTCTCGTAAAAGACCGAGAGTGCCTATTGTATTCCTGTTGACCTTGCTGGTGACCTGAACGAGCATAATCACGTGACATCTTTCTAATTCTTCTATCACCTTCCAAAAATTCACTGAAACAATATTGTTATAAATTGTTAATGATCTTTATCGTGTAAATGACTTTGATGATATATACCTATAAAGCTGTTTGTATGTGTATATTTGGACAAATAATATTCAAGAAAAATCAAGGACTACTTTTTACGTAGATGTTTTCTTTCCTCTATTACTGCCAACACTTTTACCGGACTTGACTGTATATATGAGGAACACGACGCTGCCTTATAAGAAGCAGCAACTGCTTACCCTTCGCGAGCACCTGAATTCACCCTTACTTGTTTTGGTGGGATCCGTGTTGCTCATCTTTTTCGTTTTTTGTGTTGTCCTGTTATGTGTCTACGTTTTGAGTTCCGTGTCGTGACTTCCGCAAAAAAACATATGGTCGGTTCGTCTTTACCTCTAGTTGTTTGTAGGAGGGCTCATATCTTATTTACGTTATTTGTGTTTGTCTTTACCTCTAGTTGTTTGTAGGAGGGATCATATCTTATTTACGTTATTTGTGTTAGTTTGCGCATAGTGGTGTCCAGCACATATTGTGTTGTGTTTTTTCGTCGTCTTGTGTACCCTATGTTGCTTTTTTCTCTGGATTGTTCGTTTTTGGTTGCCTCTTCGGTATTCTCGAACGTTTATTTTTCATACATGCGCATTATGTCTGGCAATATTTGGTAAGCATACGACGTTATGGTCATTTAATGCAATGCTCTATTTCGCGATTCTGTTTGTGACTGTCGCTTTGCATTCTATTACAATTTTGAACGGGGGTTTATGTCGAACTACGATTTACATTGTCCATCGCACAGTATTTGAGTTAAATATTTTTAATGTCGCTCATACGTGACCAGTGCATTTTATGAATATGACAAAGTAACACTTCTGAAACACTCATTCTCTTTTGAAGTAGAGTTCAAATGGCCGGTGACACACGGATGATCCGTTCCGATACCCAACACTTGTCATCCGTGAGTAAAATATTTTTTTTTCTTTGAGAATTTGCATGAAAAAACTGTTGTTTCTAAAACAAAAAGTTCAAAGAGCAGCAAAATTGATAACATTTGGTTTAAACAAAGCTCTCAAATACCCCCCTCCCCCCTAAAAAAAAAGCATGAGCTTTTGTTTATGGGTTCTGTCTGGTTATTTTGTGCTAAATATCGATAAATTCGGAGTAAACGTATTTGTTCTATGCAATATATGATTAAAATCTGAATTCATTTAATCTATGAAATAGTTTGTCTTATCCGTTTTAATAAATGATTGTTATTTATGTTGATCCGAATCTTAGTGCAATTTAGTTTCTTCGGAAGGAAAGGACACGACCAAATGCATTAAATCAGATAAAGTTTTTTGATTTATGATCTAAATCTATTCGAACTGCATCACCTTTAATATGTTAATGTAAAGTTATACACAACGACTGTACTAGGCTCAATAATAAAGTGATATCATCTCGGACCATGCATTTGTTTTCACATTCAAGCCACGATATAACTGAAATATTGTTGAAAGTAGTGTTCAACACCAAAATACTAACCCCCACATTCAAGCAAAGAGCGCCAGTGAAAATTCTAATAACAAATTCTGGCTGAGATAATGTACTACTAGAATAACCCCGCCACTTTTGTGTTGTACTGACGGGCACATGCCAAACAATGACAAAGCTTGGTCATGCATATGTGTTTTGAGCATCGATATCACCTCTGTTTCTTCTAAGATTTTCCAATTGGATTTTGGAACTGCTATGAACATGTGGCATTTTTTAGTGGGGGGGGGGGGTATTTTTTCACTTTATTTATCTCAAATAGTAAGCACTATATGTAGGTTAAGTGTAAGTAATTAAGCATCAAGATTCAACATTGATCTCGTCTGAAATCCATCAACAAAATATGTAACACAAAATCCAAATGCAGGTAGTTTGGAAATGAAAGCTCAATATTTCAGTTATATCGTGGCGGTAATCTGAAGATACCAAAGGGTTAATCAGAAGCTGTAAGTTGAAAAACCAAATAAAAACAACGAACTGAATATAATACCATTACTAATTAAAGTTTATGAATATTCTTCCCTTCCCTTTCTTTCTTTATATATTATGTCATATTACAAGTCAATTCCAAGTCAACACACTGATTGTATAATAATTAATTCAATAATAATATACATAGCAACGATGGTCAATGAAAATTCAGTACTACAATGGCTAATACAATTGAGAGTTCAAATATCCTTACGCCGTACCCTAAATCAATTGAGCCACTCTCGTCTGTATCCATAAATTCCATTATTTTCTCTATGACACTCTTTGTCACAGCAATTCCCATTTCCTGGAAGGATTTAAGCATCTAGATTTTATTTTTCAAAACAAAACATCCGTATAAAAGTGGTATTTGCTGCATTGACCATATTAGATTAACATGTTTATGGTATCATGTAATAAGAGAAAACAATATACTACTGGCACATTACAGGGGCGGATCCAGGGGGGCGCGGGTGTCACCCGACGCGCGCCCCCCTAAAATTGGAAAAATATAATTTTTTGGCGTAAAATCGTGATTTTTTACACGAAATACCCCAAAAATGTTCACGCCTTCCTCCGCTCGGCTCATTTTTTTTTAAGTGCGCCCCCCCCCCCCCCCTAACTTGAAATCCTGGATCCGCCCCTGCATTATACACTTGTGAAGTAATACGTTAATGTATATTATTATACTTCATACAAATTTCTACGGTTATAAAATTATTGTTAATTTTCCATGACTGTTATCATCTTCACTAGGGGCCGTCGTGGTCGTGATCGTATGGTAGTTAGATTTACTATTACATTTGCAGTCAGTGCCTATCACCACTAAAGTTGTGAGTTCGAACCCCGTTCATGGCGAGGTGTACTCGATACAACATTATGTGGTAAAGTTCGTCAGTGACAGGTCGGTGGTTTTCTCCGGATACTCGTTTCCCCCACCAATAAAACTGACTGCCACGATATAACTGAAATATTGTTGAAAGTGGCATTAAACACAATCAAACCAAACCTATTGTCTCCACTCATTCCTGGTAGCATGATTTAATTGTGTGAATGTCCCGCATTGATATACCAAAGGGAGTTAAAGGCTGAAATCAAAAACCCCTTGAAACCGAGCTTTGTCGATCCAGAATAAAACACCCGTCCCGGACGAAGTATGCCGATTACTATATTTACTTCATCATGTATAGAGAAATTCGAACAGAAAACGTCTGAAGCCAAAAATGTCTGTTGTTGATATTACAGAGAACAACCGTAGAGCATTCAGTATAATGATTAAAAACATTCATTCACCCTTCTATTGTACTGTCCATGTTTATGTTGTCATTCAGTTTAGTGAAAGTACATGTATGTGGTCTTTTTGAGTGGAAGCAGGTTTTTTATGATTTGTTTATATACATTTGTTGGATTATTAACAATTGACCTTTTGCGCAGTTCCGATAAGATTCTAAAACGTTTGTATGCCTTATTATACGAGATAAGTCTCTTACGACGGGCATAATGGCACCCGTTCTAGCAAGATCCATGGAAAGAACATCGAATTTAGTATAATTTCCTCATCATTTGTTGATATCAAAACTTGTAGAAATCAGAGAATAATTTTATAGCAATTAGAAAATATTCCAATTTGCTACAATAATTCAATTTTGAACAGATTATGGGGAAAATATATTTTATTTTCATTAAACTTTGCATGAAATGAGAACTTTTGTCCGCATTCAAGGTAAATAACTTCTGCCAAGCATATATTTTTAGAATCAAAGTCGTAAATGTGCAAACAGTATATTCCGTGCAAAAACTTACCCTAAAAAGGGTTTGTAGCTCATCAATGGTTACAACATCATCATTGTCTTTGTTGATTTTGTTAAAGAAATCTTGTGCTCTGTTCTTTTCTTTAAGTAAATACAATAATTTCAGTGGATCCTGGTTAAATAAGGAAGGTGCTTGAATTTCCATTTCCAGTCTTTCGGATCTTGCATGTAAAGGTAGAGATCTTTCGAATGTAACTGTAAATTCCCGCTCTCTTTGTATGTTGGAAACAATTTTCGGAAAGTCTTGGTCAACAATTATATTCTGAGATAAAACACACTGTATGATGTTTGAATTTAATACATGTACATTAATCGTTATAATATTCTATATATCTTGTTAATGACATTTTCAATATAACATAAGTCCGTGTGTTAATTATGTTATAGAAATGTACAATTATATGATTGATATATTGCTTGGTGTTTAACGCCAACAATTTCAGCTATATCGTGGCGTTGTACAATTATAGCATCCATGAGTAAGAAAAGAAAAGTTTAAAGACAAACAATTGTCAATATTACATTAAAACAAAATACTAAAGATTGAGCATCATAAACACCACTAAACTGGAGTGAGCTTAATACCAACGACCATAAAACTAATCATAATAGGAACATGTAATATAACACCGGTTAAAACTAAACTAATCATAATAGGAACATGTAATATAACACCGGTTAAAACAAAACTAATCATAATAGGAACATGTAATATAACACCGGTTAAAACTAAACTAATCATAATAGGAACATGTAATATAACACCGGTAAAAACAAAACTAATCATAATAGGAACATGTAATATAACACCGGTTAAAACAAAACTAATCATAATAGGAACATGTAATATAACACCGGTTAAAACTAAACTAATCATAATAGGAACATGTAATATAACACCGGTAAAAACAAAACTAATCATAATAGGAACATGTAATATAACACCGGTTAAAACAAAACTAATCATAATAGGAACATGTAATATAACACCGGTAAAAACAAAACTAATCATAATAGGAACATGTAATATAACACCGGTTAAAACAAAACTAATCATAATAGGAACATGTAATATAACACCGGTAAAAACAAAACTAATCATAATAGGAACATGTAATATAACACCGGTAAAAACAAAACTAATCATAATAGGAACATGTAATATAACACCGGTAAAAACAAAACTAATCATAATAGGAACATGTAATATAACACCGGTAAAAACAAAACTAATCATAATAGGAACATGTAATATAACACCGGTTAAAACAAAACTAATCATAATAGGAACATGTAATATAACACCGGTTAAAACAAAACTAATCATAATAGGAACATGTAATATAACACCGGTTAAAACAAAACTAATCATAATAGGAACATGTAATATAACACCGGTTAAAACAAAACTAATCATAATAGGAACATGTAATATAACACCGGTTAAAACAAAACTAATCATAATAGGAACATGTAATATAACACCGGTAAAAACAAAACTAATCATAATAGGAACATGTAATATAACACCGGTTAAAACAAAACTAATCATAATAGGAACATGTAATATAACACCGGTTAAAACAAAACTAATCATAATAGGAACATGTAATATAACACCGGTTAAAACAAAACTAATCATAATAGGAACATGTAATATAACACCGGTTAAAACAAAACTAATCATAATAGGAACATGTAATATAACACCGGTTAAAACAAAACTAATCATAATAGGAACATGTAATATAACACCGGTTAAAACAAAACTAATCATAATAGGAACATGTAATATAACACCGGTTAAAACAAAACTAATCATAATAGGAACATGTAATATAACACCGGTTAAAACAAAACTAATCATAATAGGAACATGTAATATAACACCGGTTAAAACAAAACTAATCATAATAGGAACATGTAATATAACACCGGTTAAAACAAAACTAATCATAATAGGAACATGTAATATAACACCGGTAAAAACAAAACTAATCATAATAGGAACATGTAATATAACACCGGTTAAAACAAAACTAATCATAATAGGAACATGTAATATAACACCGGTTAAAACAAAACTAATCATAATAGGAACATGTAATATAACACCGGTTAAAACAAAACTAATCATAATAGGAACATGTAATATAACACCGGTAAAAACAAAACGAAATCCAAATTCAAAGAATAGAACGACAAAAACAGCTTGCAATCCCAAAGTAGTCACCTATTTGTATTTTCTGATGATATGAACAGGTTCTATAAATTCATTTAGTATTTAACATCGTGTAATGGTGTTTTGAAGCATAATGTATGCAGCCAAATTAGCGATGCTATTTTTTGTTAAAAATCTTACAATCTAACTTTATTATCATATATATGGTTTTGATATAGAGCAGGTTTCTTAGAATATTTATATATTAAACTGTGTTATGTACTGATATTGTAACCGGGGGATCTAATAAAATGTCAAACAAAATACAGTGAGATAGAACTATATAAATCCAACTAAGTGTGTTGATCTAGTACAAAGCGGACATTATCATTATAACTAAGTGTGTTGATCTAGTACAAAGCGGACATTTATCATTATAACTAAGTGTGTTGATCTAGTACAAAGCGGACATTTATCATTATAACTAAGTGTGTTGATCTAGTACAAAGCGGACATTATCATTATAACTAAGTGTGTTGAGGAGTAATACCACTAAAGAATTCTCCATAGACTTCTATGTTAAATAAAAAAAAAATTGAGCTTTCATACAGGATTCATCTTAAGTTTAATCTAAGTGACACTCATATCTCATGTAAGGGGTACCTAATTGGAAGCTTAACTCCGAAAATCAACATACATTTAATGGCATATAAGAACAAACAGACAGTCCGAAGATGTCTACCGTCAAAAATCCTACTTTCACTTTCGATTTAACACAAATTCAGGTGGTTTCTTTCCAATGCAATCAATTTTTTATTTAAAACCACAAGGACATCAAATATGGGCTTAAAATTATCCTAAAATATGTAGGTGTCTGCTGACATTCAGTATTTTGCAGTATCTAATCAGGTTTATTTTTTATCCAACAATGTAGGAATCCATTTTGTGTTTACGTACTACTTTCCCATACGTTCTTTTCGACTGTTGCCCATGTTTAGTGGCAATACACCTAAGAGCAATAAAAACTTGTTTCTCTAACCTTTTCCTTGCCTTATTTATATTCCTATACCAATATCCAGTCAACAAAACTATATCAGGTATATGGCAGTCCAATATTTGAAAGAATTTATGTCCATATACAAAGGTACCTCCATGAAGCTTTTAAAGAAAAAATCTGATTTTTCAGCTGTTGAGTTCAGATTGTGAAATAACATGACAATGGCTTTTTATCTCAATATATTACAAGTATAAAGCTGATTTTCAACACAATAAGCAACTTATGACATGTATATCTGCTTCATTTGTACATTTAACATCTAATTAATATGAAAAAAAAATATTTTAAGCATACCCCCCCCTTTTTTTTTTGCCTCATAGAAATGATCTCACAATATACTAAATTATGTTAATTCATGCTATGTTCCCATTAATTATGCATTGCAAGACATTAAATAAGACCTAATACCTAGATATTAAGCAAACATTACTTCAAACTGCCCAAAATTTGTAAAATTATGATTGTTGATTTTCAGGTTTCTGTTATTTCTTGTGACCTGCAACTGTAATTTTCTTCAAAACTCAATAAATGAATGTTTCTTGACAACTTTTGTTATGTTTCAAGTTAGCCGGATGCACAAATGTACATTTACAGTCAATTTATACTCTAAAAATATAAAATCCACATTGACAATTTGAAAAATTAACAGTAAATGTCCAGTGACAAATGCAATTTTCCTGGGATCACTAAAATTACCTGGTTTTAAGTACATAATTCTGAAATAAAGCTGCTTTCTATAGCCTTATATTTTTTCACATGTACATTTTACATGTGTTCTAACTATAACTACCAAAATTCATGAGGAAAAATAAGTAGGATTATAAAATTTTCAAAAACGGTATCACCATATACCATATTTGAAGTCGACTAAATACCGCAACATGAAATTGTTAAAATTCTTGATTTTTGCAATCTTTTTCAACATCATCTGCCCTTTTACTACAAAAACACATTAAATCCACCAGTCTCAATAATTGTAAAGTCATAAATAAGTATAAAATTATATTTCAATACCCTCTGTGCATGTACATCTAGTGCATGGGGAATATTTTCCAAAATATTGCATAATATTCATATTGAAGCTGTAACATGACACCTTGATGTATTTTGTAACATTTTGGTGTGGAAAATGTCAAACTGGATCTGTTGTGACTGTTCAAAGCCAACTTGAGCGTGGTACCATCAAAATTTATTTTCTTGTTTTTTGTCTAAAAGGAGTAATACCACTAAAGAATTCTCCATAGACTTCTATGTTAAATAAAAAAAAAATTGAGCTTTCATACAGGATTCATCTTAAGTTTAATCTAAGTGACACTCAAATCTCATGGAAGGGGTACCTAATTGGAAGCTTAACTCCGAAAATCAATATACATTTAATGGCATATAAGAAAAAACAGACAGTCCGAAGATGTCTACCTTCAAAATTCCTACTTTCACTTTCGATTTAACACAAATTCAGGTGGTTTCTTTCCAATGCAATCAATTTTTTACTTAAAACCACAAGGACATCAAATATGGGCTTAAAATTATCCTAAAATATGTAGGTGTCTGCTGACATTCAGTATTTTGCAGTATCTAATCAGGTTTATTTTTTATCCAACAATGTAGGAATCCATTTTGTGTTTACGTACTACTTTCCCATACGTTCTTTTCGACTGTTGCCCATGTTTAGTGGCAATACACCTTGATCTAGTACAAAGCGGACATTATCATTATAATCTCATCGAAATGTAACTTGTTCTCGCCATGATATTGTTGAAGAAATTGGTCATTTGGCGTTAAGCAACAATCACTCACTAACTCACTAAATCGTGATTTGGTGGGTGTTTAATAAGAGACAATATTGTTGAAAGTGACGTTAAACACCATAACCTTATGCCTTCGCGAGGATCTGGGTTCACCTACGGTTTTTGGTCGGATCCACGTAGCTCATCTTTAAGTTTTATGTGTTTTGTTTATCTTCGTCTTGTGGTTTACATACCCAATGTTGCCAGTGTCTCCAGGTTGACCATTCCTGATATATTTGTACAAATATGTAAATCACTAGTCGACTGATTGGAGGTATAAATTGACCTTCAGTACGAAACATTTCCTCGTGAATCTTATGCTGAAATTTCATATTTTGAGTGACAAATCTTCTGTCTTTAAATAAGTTATAAGAACATGCAACATGCCATGCAATGAATAAATTTAAACATGCAAAATCACTGCAATGCGTGCTTTCATTATCAAAAGACCACACAGTATTTCTGTGATTTCTAATCTTAGCATCCGTACAGAGGACAAACACATATTATACGCCAATAAAATTTTATAATCCCTGAATTGTCTGGCTTATTTTAATCCTCTGAATACTCATGACATTTTGATAATGAATGTTCGAGCAAAAGGTTAAATTTACCATAGAACTAGAAAATGTCACCGTATTTGTGCTTAAAATATTGATGTTTCAGTTGTAATCCATTCTTTATACATTTTAAAATTCAAATCTTCTCTTCGGAACAATTCGTGTGGCACAAATTAATTTTATATTTCCGGTTTATGTCATATCTAATGAGAACGTTGTACGAATTATGAAGTTGATATAAAAAAGCATTCTGGAGATGTCAGAGCGACAGGAAAAGATTAAATCGCAAATAAACAAAACCTTGGATAAAATTACCGTGAATCTCACTAACCTTCTAGGTATAAGTTTTGCGATTTTCTCCAAATAATATCATTTAGAAAATTCGACTTTAAAAAGCTATGGACTGCGTACTTAACTGAGCTTTTTAAAATTACCATGGATATGTTCCGCTTGTCGTAGTCACTATCCAATCCGTTCCTCATTCATGCTTACCACCGAATTTGTAACTAAAGTACCACGGCGGATGCCACTAGTGGGGCAGGAAATGCTTACTCTTTCAGAGCACATGAGTTCACCCCTGATTTTAGTGGGCTGTTTAGCTTTCTGTGTTGTGTTTTGTAGATCGTTGTTTGTTATTTTTCTTTTGGCCATTCCATTGTATGTCCTTCTTAAATTTACGGTCTCTGATCACACGTTTGCACAATATCTGAGAATGACTTCGACAAAAATGCAGATAGAATATATTATCTTGGCATTTTTAATTTAAACAACTAATACCTCTTACTGTTCAATTCTGAAAACTGGCTGGCATATTTTTATGTATAACTACTTTTGTTATCATTTATTGAGGGCATGGAGAGCGTAGTTGATTGTCCAATTTACGGTGTATAAAACAAACAATTTACATTGTATGACATATGACCCTTACTTTCATTAAAAGTTCCTGCAGGCTGGTAAATCTACTTTGAAATAGAGCCTCTAGAAATATGGACGTATACGCTGGTGTAATTGGGTTATTGCTCAACTAAAAATAAAGAAATATGAATTAATGAGAGCATCAAAATAATCGCCCATTACTATTATGCATTTGTGATAGTGCCACTAGTAGAGAAGGATCTGCTGCCGAGTTTATCCCCGGTGTTTGCATGGTACACGTTGTCAATCTTTAGTTTTATCAGGAGTGTTTTCTTAGTGTATTGTTTGTCCTATTGTACTTTTTCTGTTAGTCTTTGTATCGTGCGTCCGTCGAATTATGGCTTCTGATTACCTCTTTGGTATATTCACGTATACCCAATATAAATGTACGTTAATTCATATTATGCTGCACGTGTTAAAAGTAGATCATGGTGTCGATATCATTTCACTAAATCTAATCTAAACGTGTTGACATGTTCGCATTACATTGCGTGCTTTACACGCATAAAATTTTAATCCATTCCTTCATGTCTAAAATATCTTCTTGAAGTTAATATAAATGATTATTATGCTGTGTGTGATCTGATACAGATAAATGGTGTCATTTCTCTGCATGTAGGTTGATTAAAAGAAAGAAACACCAAAGATTTATCAGCTCCCATTTCCATATGTAAAATGGCAAGGATTTCTCCATCTTTCATGAGCATTTCACTAAGAGTGTAGTGTGGGCTCATAAAACTAGCTTAACTCCGCCACCTTTAATAACGGTGTATGTGCCAAGTCAGCAAAGTAAGCGGTCGTGTATTTGTACGTTAGGGTTATCGATTTTGCTTCTTTTTTTCGATTTTTCTATTGGATTTGGGAAATGTTCCGACAGTACGGTATTTTTTGTTTTTTATTTTATTTGATAGCTAAATATCCAGGGTCGATTTCTCCGTTAAGTTGGTAACGGACTATTCTATGATGTGTATGTCAAATGAGAAATTATGAAATTATGAAATCAGTTATTGTCTCTAATGTGCTACTTTTCAATTTCTTCCTGCTCAAATGATCAATATACTGAATCATTATTGTGATAATTGTATCGATACACATTCGTTTATTTGTCATCTAGGATTTTGTATCATACAACTGAACAAGGATACGAATGACGCTGAAATAGGACGAATGGTTCATATCATGTTTAATTAATAGCACATTCTCACACGTTGATGATTCACCTTAAGTATCATTTGTAAAGGATCCCATTGGAAATAAGCTGACAGGCTTTCATAGGTTATCCTTGGTTGACAATTATCAACATTTAATAAAGCGGCATGAAATAGACATTTTTAATCACTTGTGTGTATTGTTGATACATTGTTTGTATATTTTTAACCTAAATATATTTTACTTTTTCCTTCATTTTTAATAACAAAAAATGGCACTAAAATATATGAGCAGAATAAATGCGATAATATTCACCTTACATACCAGTGGAAACAACGTAAAACTGCATTATATTCAAATACATATATAAAATAACGGCAGTTGTGAAGGTCAAGACATACATTATCACTTGTATATCAGCGAGTCGGATAGGACGGACTGCGATACCTGAGCGATATTGTTTCTTGATACCTTCAAAACAGACGCTTTCGTTTTCATCTGTGAGCTCATGATATTTTTGTCGTCACACTGACCGACAATTATCAGTATCAGAGTCAGTCCTGTGTCCTTTGAGACTGACAATTATCAGTATCAGAGTCAGTCACGTGTCCTTTGAGACTGACAATTATCAGTATCAGAGTCAGTCACGTGTCCTTTGAGACTGACAATTATCAGTATCAGAGTCAGTCCTGTGTCCTTTGAGCCTGACAATTATCAGTATCAGAGTCAGTCACGTGTCCTTTGAGACTGACAATTATCAGTATCAGAGTCAGTCACGTGTCCTTTGAGACTGACAATTATCAGTATCAGAGTCAGTCACGTGTCCTTTGAGCCTGACAATTATCAGTATCAGAGTCAGTCACGTGTCCTTTTGAGCCTGAATATACCACCACAGTGAAATCAAAGGAAAAACGTATCAAATATCAATGAATAAAATGCATATATACATAAAAATCTTTATTACGTAGAATAAATTAAGCATACTGGTTTAATACACCACCAAATAATTAAAATAGTATATTGATTGATATCTCTTTTAAAATAGTTCTCCTACGGGAATTTACAACCATAGTAATTTATTTTAACATTATACCTAACGTTTTTATTATCACTGTCGATATTACTGCTGGTAGGCTTTTCGTCCCTGGTGGTATCATCCGCCCAGTAGACAGTGTTTCGGCACTGACATGATTTATTAGATATATTTATTATTGAAATCTACTCCCTCACGTAATTATTATTTTAAACTAAGGTTCTTCTCCCTCATGCATAGGTAACACAAGCTGATTTGTTTTCGCCAGTTAATTTATTTGCTTCAAAAGACGTGGTAAATTATTTGTTTTTCAATCCTTTAACTCTGAACATACCTGATGAAGGGCACTAAATTTGATATCTACGTTTTAATCACATAATATATTTGTGGAATTTCTGACCGTATTCCTATATCTCTCCTACACATATTTAGGAAAGAACAGCACTTTAAGATTGTTGATTTCTTTTGCGAGATTAAATTTTTCATAGTAATATCACATGCGATGCGAACTTCCTTTCGAGCAAAAAATATGTTGATCGAGGAATTGACGAGCTACGTTAGCGAGGTCAATACAACGTCATAAAGAAATAAACATAACTTTTTCATGTCATGTTTGTCGGTTGATAATAAGTGATTAACGATGTTTTTTATAACGAGATGACTTTTCTCAGTCATCTCTCATCGAAGGGCGACGCCCTGAGATGAGAGATGACTGAGCAACGTCTTCGAGTTTTAAAAAGCATCTTTAATTATTTTATCGCTATTATGTATTCATAATTAAATAATTTTTGTTGAGATACTGACATTTTTTTTAAACACAATTAATATTTTCTATCGTTAATCACTTAATTATCAAGAATTTGGTAATTAAAGGTAATAACAAAATTACCGAACTCCGAACAATCTTACAAAGGGAAAGTCAAAACTCATAATTATATAAACAGACAAAATCAGTCAACAACCGGAAAACTGTGAAAACCGTAATGACCCTGACTTGGTACAGGCATTTCTAAAGAAATGGTGGGTTGAATCAGATTTTAAGGCGCCAAACCTCCCGCTCTCATTACGGTTCAAAGGTTCCGGCTGTCACTGTAACAGTATTTAAATACAGGAACAAAATAGGTAAAATAGTTGTCAAAGCAGTACCATATTCGGTGACGTAAATGTCAAAAATACTTTTACGTCACACATTGACAAAAAAATTATTGACATTTGCGATTTCTTTATCTTTATACATTTTCACTATATGAAAATGCATCGCTTATAATTTTTTCTGCAGAGACGGAATATATTTCGACAAGATATTGGTATCGGAATATAAACTTTTTAAGAGATCGAATAAGGCGAATCTTTTTATAGCCCTGGTCCAGTAGCCTGTTTCTCAGATGAAGATGACGTTTCAGGAAATCAGAATAATTGCTACTGGCCCTTGCATAGCGAATCAATTGCGAGATGTAAACACCATATGCAGGAGAAGCTGGTATATTGCTGCACATGTTTGGAAAATTTATGATTTTAAAATTGAAGTCGTCCCGCTTATCATAAATTTTAGTACTGAGTTGACCACTGTCGTCAAATTCGAGGTATAAGTCCAAAAATGATGCGGACGAAGCTGTATCGGTGGTCTCTTTAACTTCCAGCTCTGGAGGATATATCAATGGAAGAAATTCTGCAAATCTAGAATTATTGATAGATAAAACGTCATCAATATACCTGTATGTGAAATTAAAGGCTCTAGCCTCATGAATCTTCTTATCTTTTACAAGCTTTTGAAGAAACTCCGACTCATATGAGTATAAAAATAAATCGGCTAGAAGAGGGGCACAATTCGTACCCATTGGTATGCCGACGACCTGCTGAAACAGTGTCCCTCCAAAGGAGACAAATATGTTATCGATGAGGAACTCCAGCATACTGATCACTTGTTCCTCGGAGTAGCATGTTTTACCTTTATGAATTTTGTTTGAAAAATATGTGGAATTGTAGCCTAACACAACAAATTTTGAGCCATAGTTTCTATGACTAAAAGCTTTATGAATTGTTTCTTTTAAGCGGGTTTTTAATTTGTCATGCGGTAGGGTGGTATATAGAGTTGAAAAATCAAATGTTTTGATGGAGGATACCTGAGAGAAAGATCTTGATTTCAGGTTATCCAAAAGATCTTTAGAGTTTTTCAAAAATCCACATGTGATTTATGCCACTACGCGAGTAAGCAGTTTCACAATATTTCTGTTGTCCCTCTTTTACTGCAGACAGAATCTTTGTCAGGTGAATAGACAATTCTTTCGTCGAACAAGTTGATGATCCCGCTATGTACCTTTCTTTGTATGGTGTCTTATGGAGTTTAGGTATCCAATATAAGTAGGGTAAATCCTCAGACTCTTTACCAGAGGGAATGTTTAAAGAGGTCATGAATGATCTGTGGTTAGCTAGGATTTCATCTTTGTCGAACGAAGTTGGTTTGTATGTGATATTACTAGAGGTGTTGCTATTTATGCCTAATTCCTTGATTAGGCATTCGAAGTAATATGATTTACATACAAACACGATATTGTTGGAAGCTTTGTCAGCAGGAACGATAACATATTTGTCATGAAGAGAGGAAAGACATTTAACAGCTTCTTGGTCTTTAAATACAGACTTAGGTCGACTATTAATGTGACGTCATTATAACGTCATATTAGAAAACAAGATAATACTACGTGCGTCCTTGACAACGCTTAGCGATAATTGGAATCATCTCATGTGCCCACATGATATGAAATATATCGGTTTTAAACATCAAAGGGAAAATAAACAAAATAGCGATAATACCTATTATCTGTGCAAAAATCAAAGAGATCAGGAATAATTACAGATTAATACATGGAAATGCCCATGTATTAAACTATTTATTACATACTTCCGACATCTAGAAAAGAGACACCCATATTGGCCTGAGACGAAGTCCAGGCCCATATTGGCCCGGGCCAATATGGGCCTCGATATGAAAATGATCTTGTAGTAATCCAATAACCGGTTATTTTCTCGGGGTGTGAAAATATGGACAGTTTACTTCCGATCATATTGGTCATACAAAAATGCCTTTATTTGAACTAAGTATGTAATAATAGATATTATTACATTCATAGTTTTATACAGTACGATAAAACCATAAAATTCGTTTTTGTAATTAATCGTCATAGTCCACAGCCGGCTTTCATATTGAACGGCATCTGATCTATTTTTAGCAGTGGGTGAAATCCCGGCTAAATTTATAAATTTAACAGCCAATCGTTTTCTACATCCGGTGCAAAGACGTCACACAGAGACGAGAATGACAGCGAGTCTGTCAACATGACAAACAAAAGACGATATGCCGACATTACAAATCAACACTCAACACTGAAAAGCAATATTGACCGCGACCTTGGTTAATACTGCTTTTCCTCAATAACACATCATATTGCACTCAATCAATTGCAATAATTGTATATTATCGCGTGCAAAAATCAAAGGGATAACTTACAAATTATGAATAATAGATATTATCGTGTATGATGGAATTGATATCTTACAAATCACCAATAAAATATTAATAAGACAATGATGCTGATTGGATAAGTAGACAAAGGGATTAGGCATGATACATAACAAATAAAAAAGGTAGATAGATAACTAATATAGTACACACGCGCGTTTCTGAAATAACAATAACCAGGTACGCTCAAGGTTAAAAGATATGAAATCGAAATAATTTAAAAGTCTTTGGAAGCAAAACATCAAAGTGCCTAAACAGGAGAGCCGAAACCGGCTAAGATCATCAATGACTGAGGGAAGAAAATCTTAGTTTTGATAATTTTAACATCATTTCGGAATAGTAAATTTCAGTAACTGACTACATGGGCGGATGTTATTCTCAGGGATTAAAAGTCCATCAGCAGAGATATTGACTCAGTGATAGTAATAAAAACGTAGATATCGAATTTAGTGCGCATGACGTATTTCTGGAATAACCTTCATCAGCTACGATCAATGTCACAATGCTAGAAACGAGATTAATTCCAAGTCTTTGGGAGCAATAACACCAAAGTACTTGAACAGGATAACCAAATGTATTGGTACATTACTTATTTCTCTGTAATGCAAGTGTGTATTATTGTATGCTTAATTCAAATCAAAAGACAAATTATGATTTTCAATTTCAGATGTCAGTACTTATCCTTACACCTTACACATTTTTTACACAGTTCCTGCTCCGCCATTTTAACCCGTCATGTTACTCTAGCTACAAACCCGGTGAGATAAGTCATGAATGAAGAAAGAATCGAGAAGTGATTACGACAAATTATGATTTTCAATTTTAGATGTCGGTACTTACCCTTACACCTTACACATTTTATTTACTGCATCAAAAATAAAAATAAAGATGTGATGAAGTTTCCCTCTGGTGTCATCAATGCCCATATTCAGACTTCAACAATATAGTGAGCGAGTTATCTTTGTTTAACCCCAACAGAACATTTTTGCAGTGATATCATGACAAGAACAATTAACATTTCAATGAGAAGATTATGATGTCCACACTATATTAGACCAACACGCTTAGTTTGTTCATTATAGTGCTAGGTCACTGAAACAACAGTCCGTGGATAGACATGTTTCTCCCATCATTACGGCGTTTTAACCCCGCTGAACCAGTGGTGGAAAAAACCTGTAATCCTCTAGAGGATTAAAATGTCTTGTGCCTTTCCCCGCGTCCTAGCAACAGAATTGTGTAGAGGTCCGCCAAAGGATTTTGAAATAAAGTTCGTGTTAAATAATGGGAGAAACAAATTCTCCTTCAGTTGCCCATGTGGGTTACGATATTTCTCCACTCCCGAGAGTTAAATTTAAAATTTTAACCACTCGTCTTACTGGCTTGTGGTTAAAATTTTTAATTTAACTCTCTTGAGTGGAGAAATATCGTAACCCACAGGCAACTGAAGGAGAATATATATGTCTCCACACGGACACATTATCCTGATTTCGCGCCAACCAATCTTTGCTCTTGCTCATTAATGATAGGTGCTTAGCGGAAAAGCAAATTACCAATTTTATGAGTCTTCAACAATATATATTTAAGCTACATTAACAGTTGTGTTGTAATCCTAAATTATTGAAGAATACAATTTAATAAATCAATAATCCGTCTTTGAAATAAAAATTGTAAAATCATTTCTTTTCTTTTGACACAATTACAATATTTATACATTACAAGTGTTTTTCAGCTGATTAAACTGAAAATCTGTCCGTTCATTTGCAAAATAATTACCAGCGATTGCGTTGAAAATGTACAGCATGGGCGATCTCGTTTTCATTTATTATCAATATGACACTGTGTTCCAAGGATAATGACAACAGTTAGGTTGTTTAAGTTTACGAGTACTAATTTCGTCCAATTTGAATACTATTAGTATACGATACCGTGTTTCGGTTGTTTTTTGTTTTGTTTTGCATATGACTACAAGAGGAGTTTAAAGATACTAAAAGGGTAATCAGAATTCGTCAATCGATGGACAAACATATTGGCCAAAAGGCCAATCAATGACCTACAACACACTATGCAGAAAACCAAAGATCGCGCAACACGAACCACACTAAAAACCGGTGGTGAACCCAGGTGCTTCAGAAGGGTGAGCACTTCCTGCTCCACTAGTGGTACACGTCGTGTTACTCTATTAACAAACCCGGTGATAAGTCGTGAATGAGGAAAGGGCCAAGAAGTGCTTACAACAAGTGGAAAATATCCGTGGCTATTTGTGACACAGATATTCTCTATAGGTCAATTCAGTCACGGTAGCGACCGTAAAACTTTCGAAGGTATGGCTTCAACTTAACCAAAAGGAACCCTTGGTTCAGTAGTTTCCTTGTTAGCAGCAACCCTTTATCATGGATATCGGTCAACTGAGAGATATATACTCCATATGCAGTTGCAGCTGGAATGTTACTACATATAAATGGAAAGTTCACAATGGTAAAATTGAAATCCTCTCTTTTGTCGCAAAGTGGCGTTCTGAACTCATTGTCATTTTCGAGGTGTAGGTCAAGGTATGAAGCAGACCTAGCTGTATTTGTTGTTGTTATTTCAAGCTCAATGTGATAATATGATCAACATATATCGTAATCTCAAATTGTATTCGTGGGGCCAGGAAACAACATATTTCTAATGAAAGGGGGAGGTTTGGCGCTTTAAAATCTGATTCAACCCACCATTTCTTTAGAATTGCCTGTACCAAGTCAGGGTCATTACGGTTTTCACAGTTTTTCGGTTGTTGACTGATTTTGTCTGTTTATATACTTATGAGTTTTGACTTTCCCTTTGTAAGATTGTTCGGAGTTCGGTAATTTTGTTATTACCCTTATTATCTAATATGATCACATGAGGTAGCTTGGATGGTAATACGTATCTAATCTCTCTCGGTTACAATAAACAAAAACAGTTAAAATTAAGAAGAACTGTTTTAGATACCTAAAACTTATGTCTCCCCGTAATGTGGCCATCTGTACAACAGTTTTGTCTGTTTATACACTAATGAGTTTTGACTTTACCTTTGTAAGATTGTTCGGAGTTCGGTAATTTTGTTATTACCCTTATTTACACATTATGAGTTGAATGTTGTGGAAATAATATGTCATGAAAGCAAATATTTGCATGCAGTGGACCAAAGTAATTACTATTATAGTAAACTGGGAGCAAGAACTTCTAAACCAGAATGTGTTTGTTCTAGTTCATTAGAATTATATCAAAGCTGAAATGGGTTGTGGAAAGTACAAGTATTGACAAAAGTATACTGCAGTAACTGTTTTTTTTAACATTTCCCTCTTTGTACAGTCATGACAGTGAGAGTGGACACTATTTGGGCAAAGTTTGAGACAATAATGTAAATGGTCCACTGGGTGAACATATATTCTTGATAACATTTTATAACAATCACTTTCTGAAATGAAATATGGAAAATGACATATGAATATAACACATTGTACCGTTTTTATATGGTTTCCATTTGGAATTTAATTTAATTTCAAAGGGCAGTGTGGCAGTGGCAACAGGAAATGTTAAAAAATCAATGACTGAAGTGTGAGACTAAATGTTTGATCACTTTCATGTATTGAAACATATCTGGTAAAAGAAATTGAAGCAAAAAAGAGAAGTACAATTATTAACAAACAACACTTCCATCTGTATTTACCCTGGATCATATAGAAACAAACATGACCTTTTATTTAATACTTCAACTTTACCTGTACTGTAAATATTTTGCAAGTACTATCCAATGATCACCCGGTATCGTCCTTTGAGACAAGTTTAGTTGGATGTTAATTACAGGTGTCGTGTTATTGACCTATCTCGAAAGACAAAAATGTTATGGCCCGAACAAGACAATACTATTTAAAAAACAATTATTTGACCTTGAGGTCAAAGGTCAAGGTCCCACGGAGGTCATTACGGTACGCGACACACCACCTTATGGTCATGCACCCACATACCAAATATCATTGACCTATCTCGAAAGACAAAAATTGTTATGGCCCGGACAAGAAAATACTATTTAAAAAACAATTATTTGACCTTGAGGTCAAAGGTCAAGGTCCCACGAAGGTCATTACGGTATGTCATGCACCGCCTTATGGTCATGCACCCACATACCAAATATAATTGACCTATCTGGAAAGGCAAAAAAAGTTATGATCCGGACAAGCTTCGCTGAGAAGAAGCAGAAGAAGCGGAAGCAGAAGGGAGAAGCAGAAGCGGAAGCGGAAGAAAAAATCAGACTAAAACAATATGTCTCCCTTCGTTCGAAGGGGAGACATAATTACATTATACCCTAACAAGTGCATTTACTAACTATATGTAGTCAGGCGTACGTATATACTAATACGAATAAAGTCTCCTAACAATATTGGTTTTATTGAAAGTGAAGCTCAATATGGACTGGTCGAACACGGACTGCGCTGTAGGTACCCAAAAAGAAATTCAACCAAAATATCAAAAATGTTTGGCTTTTTGTAAAAAAAATTTAACAATTGCTTGTATATATGACATTGCAGTATAAACACAAAATGCGTAGATTGTCTGGAAATATATAATTTATTGTACTCGCCTCAATACAGGGGAAAAAAATCACAAAATTCTAGCTGCTATGCCTGTTTCTAAGGCTCGTGCAAATAAATTTTATATTTATATAATGTATTTATATTGTCTATTTATATGTATAAAAACTGATTATAGGGATAACACATCTGATTATGCAGTACATATTTTTTTACTATATAAAAGTAATAAGACAATTTGGATGTTTTTCGGCAAATTTGCTGACGAGAGAGACAACCAGGTGAACTACCCAAACATATATAATGAAGAGGGAGACAATAGGTTGTAGTCCCTGACAACCGGAAGTGTGTTGAATAATGCGGATTTTGTTCAGTCCGGTTTCGTTATTGTATTTTCTATACCGGAAATTATATTGCTGTCTTCTGCAAAATAAAACATTCAAGTTATAGACATCTTAGACTAATGCCGGAATAATAAAACAGTTATTGCATTCATATGAGGTGAACATCAAGTTGTCAATCCTCCAGATGTTGTTTTCTTGAGGGCTAAAATCCATGTGCACCTCATATGAAGGCAATAGCTGTATATTATTAAATGATAATGAATTTTGCTTTTCGCTGATTGGCCTAAACAGCATTTTCTCAACTCTATCTCAGAGTGAGTATACCTCGCGTGCAGTGAGTACACCTCGCGTGAGGTATATTTGGGCTTGTGTCTATTTTTGTCTATTGTCTATTCGGTGTTTCAACGTTGTCCAACCAGAGACGAGATTGCATGTCCAGTCGGCCAATCAAATTGCAAAAAAAGGGCAAAATTTTCAAAAATATCAAAATTTCATATAAAATTTCAAAATTTTCAAAACAAATTCCAAATTATAAAATATTTTTTTGTTTTTTTAAAGTTCAAAATTTTCAAATAATTTGATAAATTTGATAAATTTCAAAATTTATAAAATTTCAAAACTTACAAAAATTTCATAAGATTTCAAAATTTTCATCATATTTCATAATTTTAATATTTAAATAATCTTGAAAAATGATAAAACAATTGTAGCCTATTTTGTTGAATATACTGTTGAAAAGTTTGAAAAATTCCTTATTATTTAATAAAGCAGTTATTGACTTTTAATTTCAGTCTATTCATGACTATATGGACCTGGTCATTCAGAAACATATATTTTACTCTTGTTTTTGTTGTCATGGAAAAGGACAACAATAAAGTACTGGTTCAATGACATCTTATACTTTCAAATGTTTTCTTAATTAATAGGCATTGTCTCATTATCCCTGGTAAATTAATGACATTCGGGAACGCGAGATTTTTTTAATTAATATATTTACCTTAGCGAGAAGCAGGAACAATATATCACATCAAGAACTGCAAATAAGCATGATTCACAAGACAAATAAAGCAGATGACAACATTAATGGAAGCAATATGGTCCATGAACAGTAATAAGTCTAATGTCTTTCCGCAATAAAATATTTACCAATATATTTCATATGAAATCATAATTGTTTGTCATTCTTGTCATGTCACTTTTTTATAATATTTTCATGAAAGTTTTTGCCATAAAAGCAGAAATAAATGTCTTCTTTTTACAATTTTCATATAAATGTATATCTAATTTTCCTTAAAATATTATCAATTATATTCATCAAACCAAATTGTGTCCTTAGAAATTACATCATAGCTGCTTGTAAATAAAAAATTGTATGAAAATAATAAAATACACCATCATTATTCTGCTTTTAAAGGTGCAAATTAAAAAAAAAATCAGATAAAAAATGACTTTAGGAGAATGTTTTGAAAATAACTGGCTTGGTATGAAATATATAGGGAATAATAATAGTGGGGAAAGACTTTTTCAAACGTGAATGTATGTTAAATGTTAATATTTAAAAAAAATAAAAAAATGCAAATACCACTTACATCAAGTCTTATCAGAGAGGAATTTTTACATAACCCTTTCAATAATTCTAACAAAGCGGGAGGGTGTACTCGATTACAAGCTAAATTTAATTCCTTCAGAGCTGTGTTGTTCGCCAGAGCTTCAGACAATGCTGAACATCCTTCATAACCAAATCCATTCCAAGATAAATTGACGGAGGTCAGTGACCCGTTATTCTGAAAATAGAATTCACAATTAATTTTGTAATTAGATTGAATAAGGAATATTGGTCAGAAAGTAAGACTAATTGATAGGTCAAACAAGAGTGAAAGACCTTAATTCTTATGAGTATATCACGGTTGGAATATAATTGAAATGTCTTATTTAGTTCAACGTGCCAGGTCGACATCATAAAGATTCAAATCTGATTCAACCCACCATTTCTTTAGAAATGCCTGTACCAAGTCAGGGTCATTACGGTTTTCACAGTTTTCCGGTTGTTGACTGATTTTGTCTGTTTATATACTTATGAGTTTTGACTTTCCCTTTGTAAGATTGTTCGGAGTTCGGTAATTTTGTTATTACCCTTATTTCAAATTGTGCAATTTTGCGAGTTTTTCAGGATTGACCATCCACTTAATACGTGCAAGCTTTATGGATAAAAGAGGGGGCGGTAATAATGTTTCCAGGTTATATAAATATCAAAGGAACATTGTGCAAGTGTATAATGAGAGCAAAATATGCATATAATCTGATAATTGTATTTCAAATACGGCATGTAGACAAAGGTAAACTACTAATCGGATTGAGAATGAAATGAAAGACAAAAGAATACCACATTGTCGACGCGGATCAATTCTAAAATCAAATATCAAAAACGTAGAAAGAGGCAAAATCGATGCCACTAACACACAAATACATGACCGCTCAATTTTGCTAGCTTGGTACACCAAATATAATATATAAAACAACACATGACATGTGATCAGCAATGCTATCAATATTAAACGAAATATCAAATATGATCGATTTTCACTTTTCGGTTTGATATAACAAGTGATATCGCTAAATTGGCTTTTAATTTTTCTTTATTAAAGTCGCTAACTGTTTTTATGCGGCCTGGTTAGAAAACTGTAGGAAGTTCTATTCCTTTTATTTTTGATAATTCAAAATTATGACTACTTGATAATTAAAGGTAATGACAAAATTACATCTTATATTATTCGAAATTTCGATAATTCTAACAGTTTTTCCCCTTGGCAATTCGACGTTTATTCTTAGAGTTCTGGATACGTCGGGAAGCCAAGAGGAACAGCATCATGCTTTAAATATATCGTTATGGTATTTTTGATGTTCAATGGCAGGTATTTTGCTTTTCTCATTTTAATTTAGAATTTACTTTTTTGATAATATAATTTACAGTTATTTCACCACATACATTTTGGTCTACATCTTTGCATAAATAGTGATCTGGTAACAGTTGCATTAAAAATTGAAATCCTTGGTTTTTATTTAAATTACGTATGGGTCCAAATAAGATGCATTCGGTCTTCCTAAGATCTAAAAAAAAGATTGTTGTCTACCAGTCACTTATAACACTATTCTAGTTCTGTGCCTATTGCTTTCTGCTGTGAAGTCCAGGTTTTTGACAGAAAAGAAGATAATGCTGTCGTCTGCAGTCGCAGTTGATATGTATCGTCGTATCATTAACGTAATCAAGAAAGAGTAAAGGGCCTGATTTTGTAGAAAAAATATGTATTCCCTTTCCCGTATTGTTTTCTGTTGAAACGTTCATCTGTGGTTTCCAAATCTACACAAAACTTTTTTGTAAAGGACCAAACGATGCTTAATTTACGATGAGCTTAATCCAGTTTGTTGTTTCTGAGACAAATAGTATGCATTCTCACATTAGATCGTATGTTAAAACTTGTTCTTGTAATGGCGACTATCTTTAAATTCAGTTCGACAAATCAAAAACAAACTTATTGCAGTGTCATGTAAGGAACTTTCCTACAATATTCATCACGTACATTACATGTGGTCATTGAGAAAAGAGATTTAAAATTTCAGCCAATAAGAAAGCATAATTGACTCCAGTAACCCACGCTAAATTTCAAATTAGACAAAAAATCAATGTGATACTGCTGCAAAACTTTGTTCTATTTGGTACCATAGTTTGTGAGTTCATAATTGCAATATGAACAATTTACGGAACAGAGGTGAGAAAACATCAGACTGGACCTTCGATTTCCACTGACTAAAACATTAGCACTGTTCGAACCAAATACCAAGTTGAAATACCTTGATGCCTCTAGCTATATCAATGGCTCCATTTCTCCTTATATGATTCCAGCTCATATCAATGTTCTCTAATGTTGTATGCTCAGCTGAAAATTATACATTTATTCCATCATTATGTTACACAAATTGAAGATGGAAAATGATCATCAATGTAAATGCAATAACACTTTTATATATAAAGGAATAGAAACTAATGACGTTTTCTCAAATATTCTACATATCATACCTGCGGCTTCAAACTGACAATGGAACAGGAACCGCTACCCTTTCCTAACCACATGAGTTCACCCTCTTTTTTTTTGTGGGTTCATGTTGCTCAGTCTTTAGTTTTCTGTGTTGTCCTTTGTAGATAATTTAAGTAATATTAATTGCATGATTGCTATGCGCCGATAAATACTTTCTGTAAGTCACACTTTTGCCATTCTAAGCTGAAGAAGAGTTTGAAGATACCAAAGGGGTAATCAGAATCCGTAAATTGAAGAAGAACAGACAACACAATAGGAAAAGAAAAATGACAAAAGAACAAACAACGATCTACAAAACATACAAATAAAACTAAAGATCAAGTAACACGAACCCCAATAAAAACCGGGGGTGAACTCAAGTGCTCCGGAAGGGTGAGCAGTTCCTGCTCCACTAGTGGCACCCTTCGTGTTAATCTAAGATTTCATTTTAATTTTGGCTTTGTCCTTTGGATGTCTCCTTACGATAATGTGTAAGAATGTTTCACAAAATTCCGTTTTCCGTTAGAAATTCGACAAGACATTGGATTACTAGTATTTATCATTGAATAAATACACTTCAGATACAAAAGAACAAAAAGCAGTAAAACATATTTACCGAAATTATCATTAAATAAATAAATATCAGATACAAAGGGCTAAAAACGTAAAAGCTACTAAAATGACTAGAATAAGGTAGATCACTGTTTCATAAACCAAATTTTTCTAACTCGATTAACAATAATACACCTCATATTGAATCTTATATCGCAATAATAATTACAGATTAATACATGGGCATTTCTATATTGGCCTGGTTATCATCCCGCGACCCCCATATTGGACCGAGACGCAGTCGAGGGCCAATATGGATCGAGGGATGATAACCAGGCCAATATGGAAGTGCCCATGTATTAAACTATTTATTACATACTTCCGACATCTAGAAAAAAGACACCCATATTGGCCTGAGACGAAGTCCAGGCCCATATTGGCCCGGGTCAATATGGGCCTCGATATGGGAATCATCTTGTAGTACTCCAATAACCGGTTATTTTCCCGGGGTGTGAAAATATGGAGCTTACTTCCGGTCATATTGGTCATACAAAAATGCCTTTATTTGAACTAAGTATGCAATAAATATATATATATGACATATACTAAATACCATATTTGAGATTTGTTTATCCATTTGACAGATTATTGTATTGGCTGTAAAATAATACGATGGAAGCATGCTACTATCATTTACCATGAACACATTGCATAGCCTGATATCGTTTTGCCTGCAATAAGAACACAGCGTGTTGTCAATAATAAATTGATAGTCATAGCCTGCTAATTAAAACGTAGACATCCAATTTAATGCGTACAACTAGTTTCTGGAATATAACTATATGTAAAGGTCAACGTGTCTTTAATAAATGTACCTTCTTTCCAGACATACTGTCAAATGTCAACAGTCTTGCGCATGGCGGAACACATCTTGGTCAAATCAACCTTATTTCTCGCCATATCTATACCGTCAAATGTCAACTCAGTCTTTGCGCATGACATAATACATCTTGGTCAAAACGACAGATACCAATATCCGGCACTAATTCAATATTTTCGCTATTGTGATCACACTATTCCCACGTGTCAATATTTTTTGAGACGGGAACTTCGCTGTGAAATTACAAGTCCAATAAATGAAAAATCGTATAGGACATTGGCCATAATTACTATATACGGAAGCAGTTGTCCTACATTCGATAGCATTTGACAGAATTTAGACGATTCGGAATATATGTATCCCAATGCAAAAATGTATGTCGGAGTACATACCAGATGCTTATAATTGAATAAGAAGTAATTTTGTTGTTAGGCTATAACGAAAAAGTAGCTTAAAGTAAGTTAATATATACAATGCTTTCACCGGGTTTGTAACTAGATTAACACGACGGATGCCACTGGTGGAACAGGAACTGCCTACCCTTCGTGAACACCTAGTTCATCCCCAGTAGGTTTCGTGTTATTCCATCTTTAGTTTTATATGTATGCTTTGTAGATCGTTGTTTGTCCTTTTGTCCTCTTTCTTTTGGCCATTGTGTTGTCTGTCTGTTCTTCTTCGATTTACGGACTCTGATCACCCCTTTGGTATCTTCAAACTCTTCTTTTAAAATAAAATAACATTGATTAAAGTTGTAGCGTTTTGTTCCCCTTTTCATGACCTGGACTAGTGTAAATAAAACTTATCGTTATGCTCAAAATAAAATCAGAAATATATTAGTAAGGTATGATATGGAAGTAAATGAACATAAAAGGCTGTTCAACATCAAACTTACACATAAATGAATGTAAAGGATAACGATAAACAATCATGCTCAGATTCGATTGCACTCAAAAAGACCACATACTTTCATAAAAATGAATAACAACATACACATGGACAGTACGTGATTGTTTAAATCAGGAAAATAGGTTCAAATCTAAATCATCATTAAACTAGTTTTAACTTATAACAATCATGATTAAGATTTTAGGATCTTTTAACATATCATTGAAAACTTTGAGCTTAAATCCTGGTCACAGACTTAGTCGTATTTAACACTTCCTGGTTCTGTCCTCATTCAGGACTTAACACCACGTTTGTTACAAGATTAAAACGACGAGTGCCACTAGTGGAGCAGGAACTGTGTACCCTTCCGGAGCACCTGCATTCACTAAAGATTTTAGTGGGGTTCGTGTTACGCGATCTTCAGTTTCATGTGTATGTTTTGTAGATCATTGTTTGTCCTTTTTCTTTTGCCCATTGTGTTGGGTGTTCTTCGTCGATTTACGGATTGTGATTGCCCCTTTGGTATCTTCAAACTCTTCTTATGATTAAGATTTTAGAATCTTTTAACATATCATTGAAAACTTTCAGCTTAAACACTTGTCACAGACTTAGCCGTGCTTAAGACAGCTCCTCGTATATCGTATTCTGCTGAAAACGTTTTATTCAAATGTTTACTTTTAATAAATATTTCCGATGAGTTCACTGTCGTATTTTAATAGTATGTTCTCATATTCCAAGGCTTTGTATTATTATTATTTATCGATTTGGGGTGGTATAATTAATTTATAAACGATCGCTAACATAAAACTCAATTGGTACTTTTAATCAGAAGGTGTCGCGTTTAGCGACAATATCATGAAAGATTAAACAAAATGTCGACAATTCTAATTTTCAATTTGAAATAAGTAGGCAATTATGCAGAGGGAAAAAAAGTAATAATTTTTCTAACATTCAAATTATTCCTTCGAATTTCATCAAGATTCATTACATATCGTTCCGTCGAGCGCTGGTAGACAAACGGCATCTTGTACCTACTTCTAAAGTCCTCTGGTTAGATTTTTATTGAAACGAACATGCTGACTTAAATGTCATTCTTGTATTTAGAGAAATAGAAATTGACGTTTTTTTAAGACAAACGTGTCACTTTATTCAATTTATAATTAAATCGGTTTCCATGACAATCAAACGTTTATCTGCAATGTTGATTACTCCCGCAGTTAGGTGTAATCTTTTAATCTTAGACTTGGACAGTGTCAATTGTGTTTCTGTTCTCTTAGTCTGTGTTGGTAAATTTAACGCTTTTTCGAACAATAATTATTTGATCTGCAAAATAATTATTTTCTTGGTAGAAGCAAGAACAACTATTCGTCTGGGACATGAATTGTTTTCCCTAACCAAAGCCCCGTGAGATTGTCGAGGAAAGGAATGTTCGGATGTTCAAAAAATACAACACAAAACAAAGCCAAAAACAAAAAACAAACAAACAATAAACATCAAAAGTACAAATATAGAAGTAAATCAAATCAAAGAATATCAGCCCCGACAACCTGAATTTCCACCAGAATTCCTCTATCCAATAGCAACTCGTAAAGTCTCTATTCTTGTGACTTTAACAATACATTGGAACACATAACGGAGAAGTTACTCCATCTCGTCAATATGTGCATTGCTCTCTGAAAAATAAACCGTCCACAAGATTGTACCCTTCCTGTTTATCAAACGCATACACAGGAACATGGTAATTTGACGTTGGTATTTTGTTACTTGTAGTGTACAAGCCCCAAAAAGGGGGCGTCCGCTGCTGTGCGGAACAAATAAAATACACAACTCGCCTTTAAACCGGACGTAAATGAGTGGATAACGTAAAGATAATACAACGCTCCTTGTACACAACATAATCACCTGTAGCAGCGGATAATGAGTAACAGTGGATTGGGAGTTGGTGTTGGTGCCCTATTGACAGGCAAAATATTTAGACACTACAATCAACTCCCGTTTCCTTGTAGCAATCAACATATATATCCAACGGCTAATCCAAGGGTCATCTTTTAACTTGAGTGATGTATTATTTGTAAGCTTATTCGCCTTATGAACATAACTGAAATAGTTAAACAACAACAAATGAATCAACGCATTTTCCCTTGATTTCTTCAATGGACATGTTACGTTCATTAGAATACACCTTGTATTTTACAGTTAATACAAAAAGAAACACCTGTCTATCCATTTACAAAAGTGCTTGTCCGTAAGCAAGATTAATTTAGGGACCCCTAAATTCCGAAAATGGGAAATTGAAACAAACAAAAATGTCATGTTACATATGCTTGAAACTTACAATTCCTACGTAATGTAATTTATAAAAAATTATATCAATCATTCTCAGGCGTAGCCGATGTTTGTTACCTCGGTTTGCTTTCTCTTCTGACTATGAGTGTACCAGAAACGTGTCGTGTGCACTAATTTAGATATCTAGGATTTTATTAATGATATTAGTGTGAAAGATGAGGCATCACATCTTTTCGTCTTTGGTGTTGACGAGTTCTGGCCGATGTGGAGGGATCCCTCGATTAAGATTACAACAATTAAAAAAGGATTTGCGATGCACAATGAATGATCATGTGTACAGTTATCGTTCTTTTCTCTAAAATCTCTTATAACGTGGGTATATTGTTCATTTCATCTTAATTTCCAGAGGCTCTTTTATTTCCGTATGAATAAATTTCATCTGCTATCGCTGTGCATTGGAATTTAAAAAATAATCGAATAAAGAGGGGCGAATATAATTCCATTTTCTTCCAGTTAGTATACATCCGATACCTAATAGAGTTAAAATTAAATTTTCTTAAATATATTAATCTTACGAATAACTGATGGATTTAAAATCAAATAGCAGTGTGTAATTATATCAAGCACACCAGAGGACAGCTTCAGTCATTTCATTCCTCCATAATAATGTGGTAAACTATTATTTTTGTTCAATTCAATTAAAAGCATGTATTACTTCGTTAGGCTAGTTGATAGTACCTTTAAGCCTATACTTGTTTTAATAGGAATATAACCTAAAGTCAAAGGCAACATTATTTAGAATTTTATCATACAGTAATTAGATAAAGACATAGTTTTAGATAATTGTAAAAATCATTCGTAACCAAGAAAAAGGTAGATATCAAATTTAGTGACCACGACGCGTTTCTGGAATAACCTTCATCAGGTACGCTCAAAGTCAAAATATTTAAAATCAAATAATTTAAAAGTTTTTGGGAGCACAAAAACCAAAGGGATAGCTAAATTCGACTAAGGTCACCTATGGAAAGAAAGTTTTCGTAACCAACGCATGAAAAGTAAGTTTAGACAGTGAGATTAAACATTTCCATCAATATCAACAAACCTAACAATCACCTCTCACATCAACTCATTAAACATTGAAAAAAAACACGACATACGACGTGGGAAATCCAGGACCTGTCTTGGGACAGGCACACAACAATGTGGCGGGATTACACCAGTCTATGGGGTCCCAACTCACATCTTCTTGATAATTGTATCTCTAGCGGCAATACAGATATAAACAAACGATTAAAAATCTGTGTACTATTATGCGTTTGTGTTTAACAACGGGACTGTAGGTCATCTATATCAAAATAACAACACAATGGGTTGTGCTTCCCAGTGACATAGATGTGTTAGATGTTATGACCGTTTAGAGGTATCAATGACTCTAAACATTTTCCATTTACAAAAAATATAATTTAAGTGTGATAATGTACAAATTATCATGGCCTGCTCAAATAATCTAGTATATATAGTATTGCAGTCATTATTAATAGGTCACCTTTGGGACCAAGAAAAAGTGGCCTCTTTAAAATTTTTAATTTATATGACATTTTCTATGATACGACAAATAAAAGATGACCATTTAATACAGGTGGACGTTTAATAGAGGTAACCTCATGGACAGGTTTGACTGTATGTATATTTATATTTTGAGGACATTTGTGTGCCATAAATTCACCTACATTGTCCTCTGTTGTCACATAATTTGTCATTAGCGGACAAAACAGAAGGATCGGTTATTGAACCTGTACGTTTTTGTTTTTTTTTGAATATATCAATGTGGAAACGTGATCGATCACAATCCCAATTAAACCTAATCCCGTCCTTAATTGTAGATATAAACGTAAATAATCTAAACGTTCACGTCGATATAATCCCAATGGATGGTTATCCGTTGGATGCGAAACAATTAGATAAGGATGGCCTTGATTATTTTCTTACAGTCCAATTTCAACAGATATATAAATAATTACAAAAATCTGTCAAGCCCTAAGACAGATTGATCACAAATAATGTCAACTACCGTAGCTGTGGACCAGTCATAACAAAAAATCCAACTCACTACTTTTGTATTATTATCTCCTATTATTACTCCTAACATCTTCAAATGTATTTACGACTAAAATGGGGGTGCGGGTGAGGTGGGGGTGGGGGTTAAATACCACACTGTCGTAACAGCTCCATAATACAATAGTAAAATCGTAGAAAAGGACAAAATAGATACTCTTTACACACAAATACATGACCACTCATTGTTCTGGCTTGGTACACGCTCTCCAATAAAAAGTGACAGGGATAAACTAGTTTTATTGGTCCAAACTACCCCCTTAGTGAAATGATGCGGTCATGCAAGTGCAATAATCGAAGTTATTATATTTTTTATTTTTCTCATTACTGCTCCTAATCTTGAAATATCTTGCAGCCTCAAATGTATTTACGAATAAAATGAAACAGTTCCAAAATCCAATAGGAAAATCACAAAAAGAGGTAAAATTGATACCCCTAGCACACAAATACATGACCGTTCACTTTCCTGACTTGATACCCATAACACACAAATACATGACCGCTCACTTTCTTGGATTGGTACATGAACTCCAATAAAAAGAGGCAGAGTTGAACTATTTTTATGTCCCCACCCCTCTTTGTGAAATGATGCCGTCATGTAAATGTTTCCTACATGTGAGTAAAATGTCAACCCTCACATTTAACTGGTTGGTGGGTTGGTTTATGGTATTTAACGCCACTTTCAACAATATTTCAGTTATATCGCGGCGGTCAGTTTTATTGGTGGAGGAAAGAAAACCAGCGACCGCAAGTCCCTAACAAACTTTATCACATATCGCCTGACCTGGATTCTAACTCAAAACGTTAGTGGTGATAGGCACTGATTCCATAGGTAGTTATAAATCCAACTACCATACGATCACGACCACGACCACATATAACCGAGCCAATAGCCTTACTATGAAGAATGTTATTATTACAAGTATTGATCATTTCAGGTCAGGTCTTTTTCATGTTTTAAATCGCCTACTCTGGTAATGATTTAGTGAAACGTAATAATGACGCTGATCCTCAAAGGGATCATTTGCTGTCTTATTAGCGAACGTATTTTTCTCTTTTTCTTTTTTCTCTCTCTCGTCACATCTAATATCCTTATTTAATTAACATTTTAATACTAGAAAGTGCAAAGTGTGGTATTTTGTAAGATCATTAGATTTTAATTAAAAATTGTTTTAACTTGAAAGATCTTTCTATTGCATGATAAATAAACGTTAGTGAAGAGATACAGGCAATGTTGGGAACAAGACAATAACGAAGCCAAACAAAACAAAAAACACAAAACTAAAATGAAGAGCAACACGGAACCACCAATAATTCGTAGTTGAACCCATGTGCTCTCGGGTGGTAATTCAAAAGACTCCCACCGTGTTACTCATAGACAAATCCATTGAAAGTCTTGTCGGTGATAGAGATGAGAAAAGCATCTACAAAATGTTTATTTTTTGTAAAAAGAAAAACAATAAACGATATGTTTATGAAAGACTAAATATATTGGACATACTAGTATTACTACAAATGAAGACATTAAGTAGATTTATTGATATATGATGAATAACGCTTGTTTCCTTTTGCTTTAAAAGAGCAATGTGAAGTCGTTCGCACAACAGTTAAGTTCCAAAAAAAATCAAAAACCAAAATAAAACTAAAGCAAAACAAACAACAAAACAAAACAAAAACAAACAAACAAAAGAGAGAAAAACACGAAGTTGAGGTTCGCCTTAGCTTGAATCGGTCACCTGAGTTATCCATACACTATTTTCATAAGCAAGATTTTAGTTTCTACGACATGACTGCCAATCGTCTCCATGGTTTTTTTTCCACCGGAACAAGAGTAAATGAGTATTTGTAGATTACTTCATACACACCAATTGATCTATGCAATATTTTTCAACAATAGTTCAATTATATAGTGGCGGTCAGTTTTATTAGTGGAGGAAACCGGTGTACCCGCAGAAAACCATCGTCCTGTAGCAAGTCACTGACAAACTTTATAACATAATGTTGTATCAAGTACACCTCGCCATGAACCCGATTCCAACTCACAACTACCATACGATTACGATCACGACTGCCCCTGACCTGTAGTGAGGAAGTGTGAGTGGGTATAATGTGCTTACTTCCAAATGAACAATTTATCAGCTACAACATGGTGAGAGCAAGTTACATTTTGATGAGATGATGGTAATATCTGCTTTGTACAAGATCAACTTCCTAACTTGGTATTTTTATAGTACTACCTCACTGAAACAGTAGTCTACAGATAGACTACTACTGTAGCTCAATAAAGAAATATTGTCCTGACTCTGAGCCAACCAGTCTTTACCATGACGTTACAAATATCATTCCTGCTAAGGTTATTCCAATTGGTCCTGTAGTTTCAGAGGAGATGATCAAAATGGGAAATGTTAACGGCGGACGGACAAATAACGATGACGGATACAGTGATGACAATAGCTCAGATGAGGAGGTGAGCTTAGGAACAAATAACTTGATCTTAAATATAAAAGCATTGACCTAAACTTAATCTTACCTATCTCGTGTCCAAATTCCATGCATCCAATTGTTTCCAAATGATTTGATTTCACTGAAAATATCTTCAGATTTCGGCATTTCTGAAATAATGGTTAATGTTATGAGTGTTTAAAAACACTTTCAACAGTAATTCAGTCATATCTTGGTGGTAGATTTTGTTCAAGTATCCGGTTTAATCAACGTCCAGTAACAAGTCACAGATTGATTCATTGAATGTTGGTTACTTAACATCCATGATCAAGCGCTAGATATGTCAAGCATATTCAGGACGAGAAAGTGTATACATATTTACAGAATGGAGAGAGGAGTGGGGGCAGTGATGTTTGACTGTCACTGCTAAAGTATGGAGTCGTGAATAAGGACGACAAAATTTAACCGTTTGCCGCGGCAACAATACACTTATACATTTTAGAAACATAGTTTATGGTCTTTAAGCAAGCAAACACAAAGCACTCTACAATCACTTTATCTACTATGATCCACGGTCAGGATTGTCGAATTATGAACTAACATTCCCCTTCGAGAGAGCATATTATTTTCACCACCTATGGACCTGAGGGGCAGTTATTAGGGCTGAACCCTGGGAATCACCACCTGTAGCCAACACAAGTCACTAATAAACTGTACAACATACTGTTACTTCGAACACATCTCGCTATGACCAGTAATCACACTCAAAACTTCAATAGTGATAGGCATAGGAAAATGTAGATCAAAATATCATATCATCGTGGTTATGACGAATTCTGATTCCAAATAATATATTTCTTCTCAGATACTTGGCAAATATAGTATGAAATGAAGTTACATGAAACCATACACCACTACTAAGACGTGTAAGTGTGATTCCCGTCCATGGTGACTTGTACTCGACATAACTTTTACTGACAGACTTGGTCAGTTACTTACTACCCTTTAATGGTTATCCAATGCGTAATCCGGATTTCGCCATTAATATACATATGCGAAGCAGTATAACTGAAACATAATTGGATTATTGGTGTTTCAGGTCATTTCATCAATATCCCGGAAAACTGTAACGATGTTACCGGTAAAAACTTCGGCCATGTGTAGGTGTCTGAAGTTCTTCACAGCGAAATAATCCAATTGTGTTATGCGTGTGGTCAGAAAACAACGTCCCGCAATATGCTTAAACTGGAGTCAAACAAGGTGTCACAAAGTGTAAATAAGGGTTCGTGTTACTCAATATTTAGATATTTGTGGTTCGTTGCTTGTCTTTGTATTATTTCTTCTTTACGCCAATGTATTGTCTGTCATTATTTCTTCTTCACGCCAATGTATTGTCTGTCATTATTTCTTCTTCACGCCAATGTATTGTCTGTCATTATTTCTTCTTCACGCCAATGTATTGTCTGTCATTATTTCTTCTTCACGCCAATGTATTGTCTGTCATTATTTCTTCTGTTTATCTATGTGGTATCTTCAAATTTTTATATTATATGAAAACTTGAACATTGAGTACATATTAATACAAAATTCTAAATCATGTTACCTGGGAAATTATTTTATGAATTAATTAAACCGTCAACCCCAATTCGAAGCAGACGAGCAGACCATTAATACTGGACAATTCAACTTTGTACAACACGGACTAACTGTCTAAACAAACATCATTAAGCTTCCATTGTCTACTTACCCTGAGCAATAGGCACAAATTATGACTATCATAACCAGTTATGTTGTTACCTAAAATATAAACAAATAGTATGAAATATTCAGGGAATTAAGATTTTATTAAGCTGGTGGTTTTCACTCTTTGGTTATATCTTTGCGTTCGCCAAGATCAAGAGTAAATGGTTAAGATCCCATTTAGCAGTTTTCCTTCTCTTAAATTGTGTATGCCCCATATCATGTCTTAGATTTCCATTGGCTCCTGTTGCTGTATTTTCTGTGTCTAATAGCAGAATAGCAACAGGTTTATTTCGAATGGTTATAATGTTGATCATTAATGTTAAACTTGTTTTCAATATACGTGTAGTTCTGTTTGGTGAATTCAGTTTAACCTCCATCACTTTTTATTAAAGTGTCTGTACCACGCCATATATTTGTCTGTTAGGGGTACCGATTTTGGCTTTTTCTGTGACTTTCTATTGGATTTTAGAACTGTTCCGACAGTGAGGGGTTTTTTTCATTTTATTTTATCCAAAGTTGTACTTTTTTGCTTTATAAAAGGGGGGTTTCTTCAATGGCTTTAGCATATCCCTGAAACATTGTTATTAAATATTGCAGAATAAAAACTACATAATTTATTCATCTAAATACCATCTTTATCTCTTACTAGATATGAAACTGATTTGAAATGTTCAGAAAACCTGAGCATTGGATTACGTTACAAAATATGATATTCTGAATAAATAAACGTTGGAGGAAACAAAAGGTGCAATCAAGAGTGAAAAACGCAGAGACAGTGGCAACATTAGGCATATGACACAGAACGAAGACAACTAAACAAAAACCACAACAGAAAACTAAAAAGATTTTTTGTAGCGATTACTTCAACATAAGAGAAATCAGACATTGTCGCAGTAGCTTTTGCGTCAGCAGCTGAGATTTGTCTATAAAATTGCTGTACTGGTCACAAGCCCTAGAATATTTCTACTGATGAATTGACTATTGGAAGCGTGAAGTCGTCATGTTTGCCTTAGAGTTTTGTTTTTAATCTTCCTCCGATGTCGATTTCATGTATTCAATGGACTTGATTTTAGTTTGTGCTTAAAGTCATTAATACCTCATGTACCAGAAGCACCTGAGTTCTACCCCAGTTTTTAAAGTCATTAATACCTCATGTACCAGAAGCACCTGAGTTCTACCCCAGTTTTTAAAGTCATTAATACCTCATGTACCAGAAGCACCTGAGTTCTACCCCAGTTTTTAAAGTCATTAATACCTCATGTACCAGAAGCACCTGAGTTCTACCCCAGTTTTTAAAGTCATTAATACCTCATGTACCAGAAGCACCTGAGTTCTACCCCAGTTTTTAAAGTCATTAATACCTCATGTACCAGAAGCACCCGAGTTCTACCCCAGTTTTTAAAGTCATTAATACCTCATGTACCAGAAGCACCTGAGTTCTACCCCAGTTTTTAAAGTCATTAATACCTCATGTACCAGAAGCACCTGAGTTCTACCCCAGTTTTTAAAGTCATTAATACCTCATGTACCAGAAGCACCTGAGTTCTACCCCAGTTTTTAGTGGGGTTTGGATTACTCGGTCTTTAGTTTTCTGTGCAATGTTTTGTAGATCGTTGTTTGTCCTTTAGTCTTTTTTTATTTTGGCCATTGTGTTGTATGTTCTTCTGCGATTTACGGCTTCTGATTACCCCTTTGATATCTTCAAACTTTTCTTCATACCCGTATACTATATCTTATTCCAGTTTCAGAGAGGGTGTATAATGTGACATTCCCTAATCAGGTTTTATATTCCATGAGCCTACATGTCATCATTGAGCATGTCGTGCAGAATACGACATTTGGCGTGCTATCATATAATTCATTTGAAAAGTCAGCAACATCTAACAAATGTGTCGTGTAGAATACGAAATTTGGCGTGTTATCATATAATTCATTTGGAAAGTCAGCAACATCTAACAAATGTGTCGTGTAGAATACGAAATTTGGCGTGTTATCATATAATTCATTTGGAAAGTCAGCAACATCTAACAAATGTGTCGTGTAGAATACGACATTTGGCATGCTATCATATAATTCATTTGAAAAGTCAGCAACATCTAACAAATGTGTCCTGTAGAATACGAAATTTGGAGTGCTATCATATAATTCATTTGAAAAGTATAATGGATGGTGTTAGTCACAGTGTTCGACATAATAACATATGAGAAGATATATTTTGCTCATTTTTGTACTTAAATGGGAAGAATATTATTGGAACCAGGAAGTATATTGATGGTACCAGGAAGTGAAATGCATCGTGTCGATATCAAAGTATTCATTGTCACTACTACAATACTACACATCAAATAGTTAATTAATCCATCGGGACAATTTTAGTTGTTAAATCATTATGGTAGGTCAACTGTTCTGTTTCACGAAGCTATGAAATACCATTTTTTTCTTCTTTTTTTATCCTTGCTGTGTAAATATAACTCTTATTTCCGACTAATTTATAAAATATCTGTCCGTCTTGTCAATTATTTAGACATAAATTAATTATAGGAATTATTTCTGTAGACCTTGATCTTTTCTATATAACAAATCAATAACGGACACGATTGGTGATATATTAAAAAGTATAAGAAAAGTTGAAAGATACCAAAGGAGAATATCAAAAGCCGTATATTGAAAAGGGGATATGCAATACAATGGTTAAAAAAGGACACAAGGACAAACAATGATCAACAAAACACAACACATAAGAATTATTGAAAGGAAGATAATTTACCAGCAAAACATGCAGGAATGTAATTTATGATGAGGACAGGCAAAACTGTAAATGAAAGATGGCGGTTTTTCAACAATTCCGACGGGGCAGATTTTAAACTTTTGAGGGCGGTGGTTGAATCTATAGAGACGATCACGAGCTTTGTTAACTGCAAATATATAAATAAAAGCAGAACGTGACCACCGGGGACGTAACAGTATGATAGTTAGATTTTAATCTTCCAATGAAAGCAGAGCATATAAAGATATGACTATGCATCCTGATGAAGGTTATTCCGGAAACAAGTCGTGCGCAATACATTAAATATCTATATTTCCATGAATATCATTGGATGGATACCTATGTTGCTGAACTTATTAGTCCCCGGGGTATCATCCTCTCACTTCATCGCCTTGACATTGATATGGTTTATTAGATATTTTTATATTTGAAAACCACATTTACTAAATAACGTCATGTATTCAAAACTAAAGCCGATATCCCGCGGGCGTAGGTAGCATTGGCCATTTTTGGATATCATGTGTACTCCTTGTAGTTTACTTGCTACCACATACTATAACATTATTTTGCTTTCCAATCTTCTGACTATGAGGGTACCTGATGAGGGTTATTCCAGGAACATGTTGTGTTCGTGTGCACTATAAGTTATCTACGTGTCGAGCCGTGGGCATTGAGATTGTACCACCCTGAAGCACTTCTGTATAGCCTGAGGCGAAGCCGAAGGCTGTACAGTGGTGCTGAAGGGTGGTCCAATCTTAATGCCCACGGGTAGACACGTAGATAACGATTGTATCCCCGGTTTGAAAACAAAAACTGATTTTTAATGGATTTTCTTGTTTTTTTTATAACGTAATCATGACGTTTTTGTACTTGCGGAGTAAAATGCAATATCTCATGTGAAAATTTGGGTGAATTTAGATAAAGTGTAGGGAGATACCTTTGGTATCACCCTACAGCTAATCATTTTAAACGTTTTTTTGGTCTTATTTTGTTGTAATTTAATTTCTTGTATTTGGCGCGTATTGTCACGTGAATAGCGTTACATTATATACATGACGTCACTAGTAATAGGATCGAGAATTCTCTTAATATAAAAAAATGTTTGGTACATATTTTGGGTGATATTAGTACGATAAAACAAATGAAGAATTGATGTGAAAACGATGACAAATGATTTTAAAATGATTGTATTCAAACAATTGACCATTTCTATAAAGACACATGACAACAAAATCAATGTTTCATGTAACGCGAATCAACAAAATGTTACACATGTTAAGCATGACCATCAATACCGTAGGAACTTTAAATCTCTCAACATTATTTGATGCATTGTTTGTTTTTTCTGCATTTATTGAGACGCTTGATTTTTTTCTCTCTCGGTAAATACGTCCTCCGTTCTCCATTCCATGTTGAATGCAAAGCACTTTGAAATTGTTTACGCTTTACACCATCTTTACATCATGCATAGCAACGTAAAGACCCCCAGTGACGTTACGTAACTACCAGCCGGTAGCATGGGTTTTGTACCAACGGGTCATCGACCAATCAAAAGCCGACATTTTTATCAAGCCGGGGATAATACATTATATATCTACCTTTTTATTAGATAACCATTTCGTCGATAACATATTTTTAGTCATTTCTAGCACAATTTCGCAACCCAATTTCATGTAACAAAGCATTAGACCACTCGACGTCCTATGTTACATGTATATTAAATGCTATTTCGCTATATGTTCGTCAGCATTCCGTATGGTAGAAATAATATTGCATATAAACAAAAAACTCAAAAATGTTCCAGGTTATTACATTTAAATATCATTTAATTCCTTTTCATCTATAAACTACAAATTATTGTTTTTCTTCCTATTTTGCATTAAGTGTACTTAAGTAAGTTTGATATTTATAAATGTTTCAATATAACACAATTTGCCGTACATTTTAAAAAAAAACGTTGATACTTTTATTTCTTACATGGAACATTTAAAAGAGATAACGTTCCTAAAAGCTCGATCAAAATCATAACATATTAAGCCAACTACTCTCGAATTACAGAACACAACTTTCCATAATTTTTTATTGGCAAAATATTGTTAGAGGAACCGAAGGGGCAATCAAGAATGGACAATCCGGAGAAACTGGCAATATTGGGTACACAAGACATAAGACGAAAACAAATAAACCAAGAAACACAATACAATACGTGTTGGATGCCATCATACACAAGACACAGGACAAAGACAAATAAACCAAGAAACACAATACAATACGTGTTGGATGCCATCATACACAAGACACAGGACAAAGACAAAGGAAGCAAAAAAACACAACACAATATGTGTTGGACACCACTATACGCAAGCAAACACAAATAATGTAAATAAGACATGAGTACATAAAATAACATTATCTTTATTGCCAAATATAAAATGTCTAGAAACAGAACTGTTATTCATGTGCCAAAAGGTATTAATCGAAAATTTGGAGAAACCACTTGCATTTTGTTAAATATGTTGTCTATATCATAAATGGTAAATTGAAGAATACAATGTCATCCCATAATTATCTCTACTTAAAAAACCAAAAACTAGTAAGCGTGTTGAAACATTTGATACAATAGATACCTTGATATCAACTTAGACGGAATAATTGATTCTGTGGTTGGTGGTGGCCACGACTATTCATTTGCGATTTTACACAGTACATGCAGTATAAAGGAGTTAATGATAAATTGAAGAAAATAAAATGCCACACTGTCGGAACATTTCCAAACATAATACCAAGGTGAGACTTATGTTGTTATTTTATATAGGACTATGGTTGTAATAAAAGGAAAATAATAGCACACTGTCGGAACATTTCCAAAAATGATAAGGGTAATAACAAAATTACCGAACTCCGAACAATCTTACAAAGGGAAAGTCAAAACTCATAAGTATATAAACAGACAAAATCAGTCAACAACCGGAAAACTGTGAAAACCGTAATGACCCTGACTTGGTACAGGCATTTCTAAAGAAATGGTGGGTTGAATCAGATTTTAAAGCGCTAAACCTCCCGCTTTCATTACGGCTCAAAGGTTCCGGCTGTCATTATAACAGTATTTATAACAATACTGAAACAAAATAGGTAAACTAGTTGTCAAAGCAGTACCAAATTCAGTGAAGTAAATGTCAAAAACACTTTTACGTCAAACATTGATAAACAAATATTTTTGACATTTTGGTTGACTTCCTTATCTTTATACATTTTCACTATATGAAAATCCATCGTTTATTATCGTCTCTGCAGAGACGGAATATATTTCGACAAGATCTTGGTATCGGAATATAAAATTTTTAAGAGATCGAATAAGGCGAATCTTTTTATAGCCCTGGTTCAGTAACCTGTTTCTCGGATAAAGATGACGTTTCAGGAAATCAGAATAATTGCTACTGACCCTTGCATAACGAATCAATTGCGAGATGTAAACACCATATGCAGGCGAAGCTGGTATATTGCTGCACATATTTGGAAAATTTATGATTTTAAAATTGAAGTCGTCCCGTTTATCATAAATTTTAGTAATGAGTTGACCACTATCGTCAAATTAGAGGTATACGTCCAAAAATGATGCGGACGATACCAAGGTGAGACTTGTAATAAAAGGAAAATAATGGCACACTGTCGGAACATTTCCAAATTTCAATAGAAAATCGTCGAAAGAGGCAAAATCGAATACATAACCACACACATTCCTGCCTTGGTACCTCAATAAAAAGTGGTTGGGTTAAACTAGTTGGAACCAAACCTAATAAATGTGCTTACAATCACGGAGTATCCATGCATCCGCTTGTTGCAAACATGCTACCGGTGTCATAATTTAGAGTTTTCAGATTTGCAATCGTAGCTTCTTCGACTATTTCTGACAAATTTGACAGTCTGACATGACGATTTCATTGTCAAATAAGGGTAATAACAAAATTACCGAACTCCGAACAATCTTACAAAGGGAAAGTCAAAACTCATAATTATATAAACAGACAAAATCAGTCAACAACCGGAAAACTGTGAAAACCGTAATGACCCTGACTTGGTACAGGCATTTCTAAAGAAATGGTGGGTTGAATCAGATTTTAAGGCGCCAAACCTCCCGCTCTCATTACGGTTCAAAGGTTCCGGCTGTCACTGTAACAGTATTTAAATACAGGAACAAAATAGGTAAAATAGTTGTCAAAGCAGTACCATATTCGGTGACGTAAATGTCAAAAATATTTTTACGTCACACATTGACAAAAAAAAAATTTCACTTCTTTATCTTTATACATTTTCACTATATGTCAAATTTATACATGACAATGGCGGTTATAAGATGTTGCTTTCCAATATGATTGTCATTCCTAATGTAAGATAGGCTTACCATTTAAAAAACGTGTCCTATTGAAGACGTAAATATTTAATTTAGTGCGCACGGCGCGTTTCTGGAATATCCTTTATTTGGTACAGATTTGGAAAACCAAATAATTCTAAAATCTTTTAAATCCAGAATGTTGCGAGAATTATTGTGAAAGATTCATTTCGGTTCAGGTTCAGGATTTTTTTTTCTAATCTTCTTAATTGTTTGTTGTTGTTCCCTCTTGATATGGATTTGTGTTTATCTAATGAATTTGGTATTTACGTTGTTTTGTACTCTATTGAAATACAATCAAACCTGCCTGTCCGGTCACCTCTATTAAACAGTCACATGTATTAAAAGGTCACCTTGTTCTTGTCCTGTTATTGTAAATTTCATATAAATTGAACCTCTTTTAAGAGATCACCTGCATTAAAAGACCAATTTTTTCTTTGTCCTACTGGTGACCTCTTAATACAGGTTTGACTGTATAGGGAATTACAACAAACTGTTGCTCTTGTACTTATCTTAAGGAATATTTATAACAGCTTAGATGTCGTGTCCAAAGAAAATCATTGTGATTATGGCACTATAGTAGCAAATTGTCTAATTAATCTGTCGCCAAGAGCTACGTGGTAGAGCATTATACCACGTCAAATGGCTTGTACCTTATTATAAGTAAATATATAGGGTCTCTTCCCGCATCATGTGAAATCTGTTAACGCCTTGTCAAATAGGCTGACAACGGATAATTGGATAGAAGAAAGAAGTGTATGGCATAACAGTATTGTACTGTTTTCTTTTAAATACTTTTTATTTTTATCTAGAATCAATATCATGCAAAGGGCAACAAAAGGATGCTAATATGAATTTTGAAATTTCGTGGATGAAACTTGACACGTTTCTGGTATGTTAAGGTTTCAATTAGATTATGTGTTGTGGGTGTTTAAGCTCCCTCTCCACAATAATTCGGTTAGTGTAATTTTGAATTGTTTTATGACAACTAGATGACAATTTCATAGCATTGGAAACGTTAATATCAGATTTAGAGCGCATCTGAAACAACTGGTACCCTTCTGGTATGAGAAGGTTTAGATTATGTGTTGTGGCTGTTTAGCCTCCCTCTCTACAATAATTCTGTTAATGTAATTGTATATTGTTTTATAAACACCTAAATGAGCAATTCCTTGCATTGAAAAAGTAAATATCAGATTTAGAGCACATTATGCGTATCTGAAACAACCTTCATCATCAGGTACACTCAAATCCAAAATATTTGAAAGCTAAATAATTTAAAAGCTTTTTTCAAACGGCCTTTGATTCTAGTATCAGTCAGATCTACAGTTGTGCAGGCAGCTGTATTAAACTTGAGTAGTGAATTGATATAATGTCGATCTTTCTGGCTAGAGTTTGCAACTAGATTAACACGACGGATGCCACTAGTGGAACAGGAACTGCCTACCCTTCCGGAGCACTTGAGTTCACCCCTTGTTTTAGTGGGATTCGTGTTACTCGATCCTTAGTTGTATGTGTATGTTTCGTGGATGTTGTTTGTCCTTTTGTACTTTTTCCTTTTGGCCATTGTGTTTTCTGTTCTTTTTCGATTTACGGATTTTTATTACCCTTTTGGTATCTTCAAACTCTTCTTATATTGTACCCAATATATCCATGAAACGCTGTATGATCTTTTTGCCTTTCAATTATTTGATATAAATCCTTATTCCACGGACAATATTAACAGACTATACATTTATCATAAAATGAATGAAGACCAAAGCTAATTATATTAGAAATGACTGTGGTCTACTTTTCTACAATTATCTTATTTCTTTAGATTTTATGACTAATTGATATCAAATCTGTTAGAAGTATCAGTTATAATATCTTTGTCCTAAGAGTAATGGTCTTTCTAGCTAGTAGTCAGTTAACTACGAGTATCCATTGATCCTGCTATTGTAGTGTCCATGTTTATGCTGTCATTTCATTTTTTGTCATAGAATGTGGTTTATTTAGGGAACGACCATTTAACTTGAAGGGGGGTTATGGTTTTTTTTCTAAAAAAATATTCTGATTCCCAATGTTGCTGAAAAAAATATTCTGATTTTGGTGGAGGAAAAAAAAAATAATCTGATTCAGAGTTTTTGTCATATAACCTAATGTTAAATTCTGGAAAAAAATTTCGCGCTTTGTGCGACAAAAAAAATAAATATTCTAACTCTTGTGTTGTCCGAAAAAAAATTTCTGAACGAAACAAAAAACCATAACCCCCTCCCCCCCTTCAAGTTAAATGGTCGATCCCTTAGTGGAAGCCAATCTGTGCAGGTTTTTCATTATTTGTTTATATCTGTATTGTCAGGTAATGGGATACCATTTACCGGCTTAACACCGCCACCTTTTTGTTCCTGTCCCAAGGCAGACCTGGATTTCCAACGTCGTATGTCCTGGTCTTTCTGTGTGGTCTGGGTTTTTTTGTGGTGAGAGGTATACAATTCACCACATGCTTAACTCATGCTTGCATTCTCATATCAGGACCTTCACTTCAAACACTGCATTCATAGATAAAATAGGATAATCGGCATACAACACTATTTTATTGATTTAAAAAATGGGGCATCGTGGTCGTGATTGAATGACAGTTGGATTTATAACTACCTATGCAAGCAGGGCGAGGTGTACAACATTATGTGATAAAGTTTGTCAGTGACTTACGACAGTTCGGTGGTTTTCTCCGGGTACTCCGGTTTTCTCCACCAATAAAACTGACCGCCACGATATAATTGAAATATTGTTGAAAGTGGCGCTAAACACCATCAAACAAACAAAGAAACATTGAAATAAATCACGTACAGAACATACTTCATGTAGACATAATTGGTCTGTGGTCAGATGTTGTGATGCAATGCTTTTCTAAATTTCGTTTCGTATAAAGACGTACCTGAGAGAATAATTGTCTCCATGCGTTCAAAATGGTCGACACTGACAAAATTACCCAACACAGTTCCAGTCATGTTGCATTTGTGTAACGTCTAAAAAATGAAATGAAATGAAAATATGTATAGTGAAGATACAAGGAAATTTAATGGTAAAAAAATGGCTATATACAATTAAACTTAAGAAATATAATTTCCACAAATAGCCATTATAATATTTTGTATGTTTAGCTAGTTTTATGTAAAACATTTTGTAGGCGTTATCATAGTTTGAAATGACTCATTTGAATTCATATATAAGTGGTGGTGTAGTGCATATTGCATGAGTATGTGGCGCCTTGTTATTAGGATTTATGTACTTTTCAATTATATTTGATACAATCTGAGTACAGATAAGGAACAGTTTTTAATTCTTTTTTTTTTTATCGCATATTCAATGTTAGGTGTGCAATGATTAATATACATTCTACACAAAATTAAGCAAAACTTGCTCCAACTGTGTAGATGATATGTAAATCCTTAATTCTGCCGGAGTTCACCCCTGGTTTTTAGTGGAATTCGTGTTACTAGATCTTTAGTCTTATGTGTATTGTTTTGTGGATCGTTGTTTGTCATTTTGTCCTTTTTTCTTTTGGCCATTGTGTTGTCTGTTCTTCTTCGATTTACGTATTCTGATTACCCCTTTTGGCATCTTTAAACTCTTCTTAAAACTATCTGCTTTTTCTCGTGTAATCTTATACTTTGCAAACATTTTGCCCAACTCCACAATAAAACAACATATACAAAAAAAACATTATTTGAAATAAACATTAATCTTAGATTATTATGTTTCCTTCTGCACATTATTTCATAGCTTTAATTAGGTCGTGAAGCATCAAATTATTAATGATGCTTTGAGGTCATCACAAATAAAAGGTCATTATTCAATATATATATATATATAGAAGCTTTGTCAATCATTAAGTTAAGATATTTTGTACCAAGGTTGTAATATGCCTGTTTGTCCACAGAAACTTTGACAGCAGACGACATCCGTTCCCACTTAAAATGGTGTATGACAAGTCCAGTTGACGAATGTAAGGATCTGTCTGATGATTAAAAAGAAAACATTGAATGCAATGGAAATCAGGAACTTATAAACATTAAATTTGTAAGGGTCTGTCTGATCTTTAAGAAATAACATTGAATGTAATAGAAATCAGGAACTTACAAACGTTAAGTAAGTTTCTTGGATTTTTCTGTGGTAAATTGACATCTATTGTACAAAAAACTAATTAAATTGAAAACACCCATTAACGTCCATTTCAAGGTTTCTGTTGATATTACAGAATATTATCATTTATAAGATAATTATTTACTCTTAAGAAATCACATTAGCGGATCTTAATTTAATTTTGTATATGTCTTCAAGCCTCCGTGTTAATAACAATAAATGAGATCTTATATTTATTACAGGCTTCATGTTAATGAGAATTTTATCTTTTGAGAACTTTCTAGTAAATTAATTGACTGAAAAACAGAAAAATAACATAAAAATCATTAAAACATGATTGTTTTCTCTCTTCAATGATATCTTCGAACCTGTCATTTACAATGAAATGAGTAAACTAAGGATTAAAGGAAATTAACTGAAAGTATTTATGTTCAATAATTATATCCTGTCTCAATTATATATTTGCACATACAATGCAGAATAAAATGCATATTTCAATAGGTATAGCGTGAAGTTAATTAATTCAGTACGATGTTTAGAGGACGTCGTGGTCGTGATTGTATGGTAGTTGTATTTACAAATACCTGTGCAATCAGCGCCTATCACCACTAAAGTTGTGAGTTTGAACCCCGTTCATGCCGAGATGTACTCGATAAAACATTATATGTGATAATGTTTGTCAGTGACTTGCGACAGGTCGATGGTTTTCTCCGGGTACTCCGATTTCCTCCACCAATAAAACTGACAGCCACGATATAACTGAAATATTGTAGAAAGTGGCATTAAACGCCATAATCCCCTTATATTTTCATAGACATTGCAGAATAAAATGCATATTCCAATGGTATATCGTAAAGTCAATGAATCCAGTATGATGTTCATTCCATAATTATAGTCTATTAAGTATATACTCGCAGACATTACTCTCGATTGTATTCACGACTGTCAAAACATAGACATGGTTTATTGTGTGTTAGCTTTCGTATGATACATGTATGTCTTGTTTCAATATACCGCTGATGCAGACACCTTTATCGGTGAATATTATGATATTTTTGTTGAGAATTTTATAGTTCATTTTTCTACTTGCGATGTAGACAGTGAGGGTCTTCACTATATGCTACGATCATGTGATCTATCAAATGGGACGTAATTTCATCGGAAAATAAACGTTAGAGAATACCGAAGGGGCAATCAAAAGAGGACAATCCAGAGAAACTGGCAACATAGGATACACAAGACTAAGAAAAACTAAACAAAAACACAGCACAATATGTGTTGGACACCACAATACGTAAACAAACACAAACAACGTAAGCAATGTATGCGGCCTCCTACAAATAACTGGAGATATCATTTAAATATTATATTTAAAAATGAACTGAAATAATTAAGATTACTGGGAAAATGTCATTCTAACCAGATCTGCCATTTTGGGGGTGGTTAGTGAGAGGGTATGGATGAGACAATTATCATTGTATCACTTACGCTCAGGATATCGAATATGCTACTGACGTACTCTGGCAAAGCATGAAGTACCACATTTTCACAGCCAATCTGTGTCAGAACACAACGGTACGGAACAAGAAACTGTCGTATTAATGACTGCTTTAGCAAGTCTTTTTGTCTTCTGATGTAACTTTGTTTTTGCAATAGTTCTAATTGTTCTGAAAAAAAAAAACCGATATGTATCCATTTGACTGTTGGAAGGGAGGTAATTCAGAAACGGCGTCTATCATCATATGCAGTATTTTTCACTATTACAGAACACAAACAACCACTATATTTTAATTTACAAATAATTATTGGAAATTACTGCATAAACTCCAGTGGAAAATATTTCATAAATATTCAGGACGAGAACACTCTCAACAATATTTTTTTAAATACAGAAATGAGGGAGTAATGGGACACTAAAGAAATGGGTTGTGTCTGCAACTGGTGTGTTGCGTAGGAGCGAACAACTTAGTTTTAGCATCGGCTTTTATTGTGCAGGGAGCGTGGCACGTTTATTGTGCAGGGAGCGTGGCACGTTTATTGTGCAGTTAGCGTGGCACGTTTATTGTGCAGGGAGTGTGGCACGTTTCCCACTATGGTCTGCGGACATGCTTTGCATTTTAATACCGAGCAACCTCTTATCGATAGAACATTCCCATTCCGCCCCGCGACGCGCTTAGCAGTTCCTTGGGTGACCCATTGGAACCATCGGCAGTACTCAGGCCATTCCTATGATGATAAACTATGTGCTGATCGTATTTAGCCCATTGCACTTGAAAAAAAGGGATACCACAGATACAGCTGTCTGCTTCATACCATGGCCTACACCAAGAAATTGACAGTGATGGTCGCTTCAAAACGAAGCCTTACGACAAAAGAGATGATTTCGATTTTCCCATTCTGACATTTCCGTGTATATATAACAACACTCCAGTAGTACCTACATATTTAGTACATATAGATGTCATACATCTATATATATGCCAGTTGATAAGAGGTCCTATCAGCATTTCCTTGACAGAGGACAGCTGATAAGAAGGATGCTGCTGAACCAAGAATGCTTATTGGTTACTGGTCAGTACTTTACGGTCGCCATCATGATTTGATTGTCTGTGTCACCAAGGTAACCAAGGACATGTTCCGTTTGTTGTAGTCACAGTCATTTCCTTCTTACATATTTCATGACTTATCAGGAGTAACAGGACGGGTGCTACTAGTAGAGAAGGAACTGTTTATTCGTTCGGAACACCTGAGATCACTCCCAGTTTGTAATGAGGTTTGTGTTGTGCTGTATTTAGTTTTCTGTGGATCGTTGTCTTTTTTTCTTTTGATCATTTCTTTGTTTGTTCTTCTGATTAAACCTTTCGTATCTTCGATCTTTTCTAATAATACCAGATCCATGGCAACCGACTTTACGACAATATGAAGAAAATATACTGCTAATTCGTTTTTATTCGTTTAATACTAATTGTCGTGGCTTTCGTTGGTTCAATAAAACCACGAGATTTAGAGCACAAAGAAATGCATAAATGACAAGAGAGTCATTTGAAAGTACAGTCAAATCTGCTTTAGTGACCATCTCTATTAAGCAATAACTTGTATTATGTGACCTTATTTTTATTTCCCTTCACATTGCATTTTACATCAATAAAACCTGTATTAAGCAACCTCTGTCTTATGTGATCATATTTCACTGTTCCCTTGCAAGTTCACATAAGACTGGTTTGTCCGTATCAAAGCCAACAATTAAAATGTCAACGAACATATGTTTCTTCCATTCTATGTTAATTGGCACCAACGACAATAAATGTTACCGCAGTATATTTTGGAGATCAACATATAAACCTTTGTGAAATACTACAACGAATCAAAGGCTACTGCATCATCTTGACTTTGTGTACCAAAACACCGACTTCTAAAAGAGGCGGCCGATCTCTTTTACTCTTCAGATATGATGAACTTGTGTTGCTTCCAATTTCCTAGATGGTACTTTGATGTGCAATCAGTGTCTATCACCACTAACGTTGTGAATTCGAATCCCAGTCATGGCGAGGTGTACTCGATACAACTTTATGTGATAAAGTTTGTCAATGACTTGCGGTAGGTCTGTGGTTTTTTCCGGGTACTCCGGTTTCCGTCATCAATAAAACTGACCGCCATGATATAGCTGAAATAGTGTTGAAAGTGGCGTTAAACACCATAAACCACAAACCACCGATTGCCTAGAAAACCATTTGCAAAATGGATTTTTTTTAAATCTCAGATTTTTTAGTACATATATAGTAAACTGTATACATCTCATGAATCAATGTTTACAATTATTCCGTCGTCATTACCTTTATTCAGTTCAGTTTGCTGTGACAGTCGTTTCTCTGTTATGTGCTGTAAAAATAGAGTGTCACTCCTTAAGTAAACTCTACTCTGACTTCGTGGTAAATCTACTGCATATCCTCTTTTTGTATTTGTTGACTCTTTCATTAAACAGGGTTTTGTTCACGGCTGGACTAAAAAAAAAAGTACACAATCTGAGGTCAACTTAGTATACTACATTGTACTATGTTTTGGTGTGCAGTGACATACCTACACATGTCAAATAGCATACACTGCAGAATGGCGTTGTGATGCTATTAAGAATTTATTGTGATAAGTGTTCCTTGAACAGTCAATGTTCGTTTTACCTTACTACTAAAACAAACTTCTTTAAGAAAAAGAATTTGAAGAAGCCGTAAATCAAAAGACATACAATGTAACGGTCAAAAGAAAATGGATAAAAACGAAAACAATAGTAGACACAGAAATCTGAAGCTTGAACAACACGAACCCCATTACAAAACGGGTGTGAACTCTGGTACTCAGGAGGGATAAGCAGTTTCTGTTCCACTAATGGCACTCGTCGTTGTTTTTGTTTCTTGTTACAAACACTGTGACGGTGAATTGCTTGAGGTGGGAGGTGGTTGTTCGATTTTTTTAAATTGGTGGAGTTGCTGACCATCACTGTGCGGTGGATTCGGTGACCATCACTGTGCGGTGGATTTGGGTTATGGTTATGGTGTTTAATGCCACTTTCAACAATATTTCAATTATATCATGGCGGTCAGTTATATTGGTGGAGGAAACCGGAGTACACGGAGAAAACTACCAATCTGCCTCAAGTCACTGAAAAACTTTATCACATAATGTTGTATCGAGTACACCTCGCCATGAGTAGTATTCGAACTTACAGCGTTAGTGGTGATAAAAGTAGTAATAAACTACCATATGATCATGACCACGACGGAACCAACTGTACAGTGGATTCCGCACAATTAGTTGTACACGTCTGTTTTAATCGATTGATTTACCTAGCTGCTAGTATGTTGTTTAGATATCGATGAAGCTTAACATTACGTGTTCTTATTCTATTTTATTTTCTGGTGCATTACAGACTATAAAGTAGAACTGTGTAGGTGAGTATTTCTAATCCATTGGTTTGTCCAAGTGTCTTATCTTTATATCGATGCAGTGGTCTAAGTTTAACATTACGTGATCTTATTCTATTTTATTTGCTGTGCATTACAGACTATGAAAGTAGAACTGTGTAGGTGAGTATTTTTAATCCATTGGTTTGTCCAGTGTCTTATCTTTATATCAACGCAGTGGTCTAAGTTTAACATTACGTGATCTTATTCTATTTTATTTGCTGTGCATTACAGACTATGAAAGTAGAACTGTGTAGGTGAGTATTTTTAATCCATTGGTTTGTCCAAGTGTCTTATCTTTATATCGATGCAGTGGTCTAAGTTTAACATTACGTGATCTTATTCTATTTTATTTGCTGTGCATTACAGACTATGAAAGTAGAACTGTGTAGGTGAGTATTTTTAATCCATTGGTTTGTCCAGTGTCTTATCTTTATATCAACGCAGTGGTCTAAGTTTAACATTACGTGATCTTATTCTATTTTATTTGCTGTGCATTACAGACTATGAAAGTAGAACTGTGTAGGTGAGTATTTTTAATCCATTGGTTTGTCCAAGTGTCTTATCTTTATATCAACGCAGTGGTCTAAGTTTAACATTACGTGATCTTATTCTATTTTATTTGCTGTGCATTACAGACTATGAAAGTAGAACTGTGTAGGTGAGTATTTTTAATCCATTGGTTTGTCCAGTGTCTTATCTTTATATCAATGCAGTGGTCTTAGTTTAACATTACGTGATCTTATTCTATTTTATTTCCTGTGCATTACAGACTATGAAAGTAGAACTGTGTAGGTGAGTATTTTTAATCCATTGGTTTGTCCAAGTGTCTTATCTTTATATCGATGCAGTGGTCCAAGTTTAACATTACGTGTTATTATTCTATTTCATTTCCTGTGCATTACAGACTATGAAAGTAGAACTGTGTAGGTGAGTAAACCCTTGGAATGTAGATTAAGAATGGATTACCGTGTTCTGCCTTGTAGTCGATGTCAACATCATTAACAGATTTATAGATGAGAAATAAACATTGATGTATTTCTACATTCTTATCTTGATCAATGGCGTGTATAGGAATGTTATTGAAGGCATTCTTAATAAGTATTATAATAAATCTTGATGTGGAGGAAACCGGAGAACCCGGTGAAAACCACCGACCTGTTGCAAGTCACTGGTAAACTTTATTAGATAATGTTGTACACCTCGCCCTGATCGAGATTTCGAACTCACAACATCAGTGATGATAGGCACTGATTGCATAGATAGTTGAAAATCCAACTACCATACGAGCACGGCCACGACTGCCCCTGGAATGTTATTGAAGGCATTCGTAATGATTATTATAATAAATCTTGATGAACGAATGGCCACTTGTAGCTTGTATGTATGTATTTATGTACTCACTGCCACTTGTAGCTTGTATGTATGTATTTATGTACTCACTGCCATTGTAGCTTGTATGTATGTATTTATGTACTCACTGCCATTGTAGCTTGTATGTATGTATTTATGTACTCACTGCCATTGTAGCTTGTATGTATGTATTTATGTACTCACTGCCATTGTAGCTTGTATGTATGTATTTATGTACTCACTGCCATTGTAGCTTGTATGTATGTATTTATGTACTCACTGCCATTGTAGCTTGTATGTATGTATTTATGTACTCACTGCCATTGTAGCTTGTATGTATGTATTTATGTACTCACTGCCATTTTACCGCCATTCTATCCTTTTTTTTTCTTTTCTTTTTTTTCTTGATTTTATTTATTTATTTTTTTTTCGTCTTTTTTTTATTTTTTATTTTTTTTTTGCATCTTTTTTTCTTTTTGTTTAATTATTATGTTTTCATTTTTCGCTTTCTACGTGAAAACATAGCTTCAAAACATAGAAAAATGTTTTGCTACAGCAGTTGTTTCTTCCCCTATATTGTCTCTATCAATTAAATATTTCTTTAAAAAAATTGCTCTTTGATGTTGAATATTAACTTATTATTGTATTGTATTCTCGATAGAGGGCAGTGGGTGCGTCTATATAATTTATATCAAAAGGATTAAGAAGTACAGAAATAAGTCATTTTGACAGAAAACATACGAGATCCTCAAAATGCTACATATAATTAATAAGACAAGATCAAAGAAGTATTACACCGATCATACAACAAACTAATTTAAGGGGGAAATATCGGCCCTCAGGTCTCATTTTTTCTGATACCTATTTTCATTCGATTTTGAGAGTCACGTGATCAAGGTCATTCAAGAAACACGTCGTGCGCACTAAATTTGATATCTACGTTTTTACTCAATAATTGTAACCGACAAATGAGTATTGTCATCACAGAAGAGTTCAACATTGATGGCCAGTGCGTGTGCGGAGTGAGTGAGTTATTGTTGTTTAACGTCAGGTGGGAAAATTATCAGCTATCGAATATATCATTGTGAGAACAAGATACATTTCAATGGAATGATGATGATGTCCGCTTTGTACTAGACCATAATTTTATGTTATTGTGATAATCTAGACCCATATGTCCATCTGACTGTCACTGTTTCATTAAGCTACCACTATGAAAAAACCGTCTTAGTGTCTTGTTGACAACAAGTATTTACTCTCACTCATTAATGCTGCGTACTCAGCAAATACCAATATTGCAGTCTTTGGTTTGAACCTACAGTGGCTCGAACCTACGATCTACCTCGCTCGAACCTACGATCTACCTCGGCTCGAACCTACGATCTACCTCGGCTCGAACCTACGATCTACCTCGCTCGATGCTAGCTATGCTAACCATTACACAACCAATGCGATTTTAAAACGTTCAACAACAATCACTCAATTCTATTTCGAGGTCGAGAATATAATGAAAACAACATTCCAACATTTTTGCATGCTCTTAAAAACGTGGATTATTTTGTCATTTTCAAAATATGCAGAAACTCTCACCAATTGGGATGTGTATTGCATTCATATTTTTTGTCTACATAATTCTTTTGATATATATCATCAGTATTTTAATCTTTAACAGATGTCGATAAACGTCATGTTTGCCATCTCTATAACTAATGATGTTTTCTAATGAAATATTTCTGTTTTAATTGAAGTACACCTCCGCAACATAAAAACTTGCTGGATAACAGCCCATAATATGAATACGTTTTACACGTCTATTGTAGCTTAGCAATTACATCTTTTATGTTGGAATGCAATTTGTTTTACCTATGCCAAAATGTGTTCTACTGTTTTTTTCTTGTTTTTTTTGCTAATTAATGTTTTTGCTTGTTTGGTGGTGTTTAACGCCACTTTCAACAACAATATTTCAGTTAAATCGTGACGATCGGTTTTATTGGTTGAGAAAACTGTAGTATCCGTAGAGAACCATCGACCTGTCGCAAGTCACTGACAAACTGTATCCCATAATTTTGTACAGCTCGCCCTGATCGAGATTCGAACTCGTGCACAACATCAGTGGTGATAGGCACTGATTGCATATAGGTAGTTGTAAATCCAACTCCCATACTATCACGGCCACGACGACCCCTTAGTTAATTAAAGTATGCATACAAATTTTAATTAATTATATGTATAATATTTTGTGTTGTATGTTCACTTTTAAAATGAAATTTGGTCGCATCAAAGTAAGAACAAATATATTATGCGTTAAATTGAAAAGAAAACCATCATTCGAAAATTTTATATGAAAAAATTAGGAAAAGAGTCTGCAACTAAGATAGGCGAAATTTGTTTGAAAGATCAGAATAAAAAAACTCTTCATCACACAAAATTAGTAAGTAAGTCTTTTGATTGTTGCTTAACGTCAATTTTCAGCCATATCATGGCGAGAACCATCCAATGTTTTTGATATGATGATCTTTGTTTTGTACTAGACCAATAATCGGAGTGGCGGAGTAGTATTCTTGCATAGTGCTGGTTCATTGAAATAATAATTTGCAGATAAATTCGACACTCCACTCGTATCTTGTAGACATTAATTTTACCTACATGTAAACCATTTAAATTATACTTAACAAATCACAAACATAACTGAAACTTATTTAAACGTTATTTAAATACATTGTAATATAAAAAGAATTCACTGCAGGTAAGGATACATTGAATTTTGTATCTAATCAAGATATTGTTATATTAAGAACACATTTTTAACAAAATAAAACATTTATTTTACGAACCTGAAGCAGAATATATTATAAAAAATGTCTGCAAAGCGCCACACATAATGATTTTGTTTATTTAACCCTTTATGGCACATATTAATGTATTACACACTTAATCAACTTCTTCAACAGTTGGTCCCTGTGCTGAACCTCCTTCTTTGCCGCCGGACTGGGCACCGCCGCCGTGTAGTTTTGACATGACAGGTGACGCCACCTCCTGTAAACTTTTCATGTGAAAGTTGTATTCATCTTTCTCCGCTAATGTATTGGCCTCTAGCCATTTTAATGTTTCGTCACATTTATTTAACACTTTATCCTTTTCATCTTGTGATATCTTATCCCCGGCATCATTGATGGCCATGCGCACAGAAAATATGTAATTTTCTAGTTGATTTTTGGCGGTAACTTTTTCCCGTTGTTGATCGTCTGCTTCTTTGTACTTTTCGGCCTCGCTGACCATTCGGTCGATTTCTTCCTTGTTTAATCTCCCTTTGTCATTAGTTATAGTAATTGTATTTGACTTTCCCGTACTTTTGTCTTCAGCTGACACATTAAGAATACCGTTAGAGTCAATGTCAAATGTTACCTCTACTTGAGGAACTCCACGGGGTGCGGGAGGTATTCCGTTCAAGTCGAACCGTCCTAGTAGATTGTTGTCCTTGGTCATTGCTCTTTCACCTTCGTAAACTTGTATATGTACCCCGGGTTGGTTATCCGCATATGTTGTAAACGTTTTCGCCATTTTGCATGGAATCCTACTATTTCGTTCAATTAGATTTGTCATTACACCGCCGGCAGTTTCGATTCCGAGTGACAAGGGAGCCACATCAACTAAAAGTACATCTTTGATAACATCACTAGTATCGCCAGTCAAAATGGCGGCTTGAATAGCAGCACCGTAAGCAACAGCTTCGTCGGGGTTTATTGATTTGTTCAATTCCCTTCCTGCCATGAATTCCTGCAAAAGCTTTTGAATTTTAGGAATTCTTGTGGATCCTCCGACAAGAACAATATCGTGAATTTTCCCTTTGTCCAATTTAGCATCTCGTAGGGCGCGCTCTACGGGTTCTAGGGTCCCTCGAAATAAATCGGAGTTCAGTTCTTCAAATCGAGCACGAGATAGTTTGGTGTAGTAATCGACACCATCGAATAATGAGTCGATTTCTATGCTTGCCTCTGCACTACTTGACAATGTCCGTTTTGCCCGTTCACAAGCGGTCCGTAATCGTCTTACAGCTCGATTATTCTTGCTCATGTCCTTATTATATTTACGTTTAAATTCCTGTATGAAAAATGTTACCATTCTGTTATCAAAGTCCTCCCCACCTAGATGGGTGTCTCCAGCAGTTGATCTCACTTCAAACATAGATCCTTCATCAATGGTCAAGATCGAAACGTCAAATGTACCACCGCCGAGATCATAAATTAGAACATTCTTTTCACCTTTGAGATGCTTGTCGAGACCGTAAGCCAAGGCCGCAGCTGTTGGTTCATTGATAATTCTCAAAACATTTATACCTGCAATTGAACCAGAATCCTTCGTTGCTTGTCTTTGAGAGTCATTGAAGTAGGCAGGCACTGTAACAACGGCATCTTTTATTTGTTTTCCTAGATATGCACTCGCCGTCTCGATCATTTTCGTTAGAACCATTGAGCTGATTTCTTCTGCACTAAATTTTTTTGTCTCGCCTTTAAATTCTACTTGAATCATGGGTTTATTACCGACATTTATGACTTGGAACGGCCAGTGCTTCATGTCATTTTGCACAGAAATATCGTCGAATTTTCGACCAATCAAACGTTTTGCGTCGAAAACTGAATTGGTAGCATTCATTGCCACTTGGCTTTTGGCGCCATCTCCTATCAGACGTTCGGTATCGGTAAATGCAACATAACTTGGTGTGGTCCTGTTCCCTTGATCATTAGCTATTATTTCTACTTTTCCATTCTGGAACACCCCTACACATGAATAAGTTGTTCCTAAATCGATTCCGACCGCTTTTGCTTTCCCGCTCATTGTTCTACAATGTTTAAAAAGTCTTCCAAAAAGTTTTCGTAATACAGAAAAATATCCACAAGAGTTTGAGTTGAGAGATATATAATGTAAAGTCAGCAATTTCTTGTTGCCAAAACAAAAACTGTTCTTTCTATCTATTCTCAGTATCACTGTATGTATAGCTATACAAACCAATACAAATTATATACTAGTATATATAATATTCTTTACGCCTCGTGAAACTGACTAAGCATATAAAAATTCATACGAGATTCATGGACAGATATTTCTCAAGTTTACCTGTATAGACGCCTCCAGAAATTACCTATATAATGTACTAGTAACTTAGTGTATGTATTGTCAGACGATAATACAAAACGTAGGTATAACATCGCTTACGTTTTCTTCTATTTATATTCGTGTTTATTATAAGTAATACGAGAACGTTCTTTAATTGTGGATAGGAAGTGAATTCAATTGTAACGAAATAAATCTTCAAACAGTTTTCTGAATAATATGAACAATTATATAGTCGATTTAGAAATTTAAAAACTGTTTATTAAAGTACATTTATTTCGCGTTAATAATATAACTGAAATTGTGTAACAATTGCGATATAAAATATATACTATACATTCCACAAAGGTTAGTGTTCCTGGGCTAAACAAGGGTCGTAGTAACCGAGGTAAGGGGGTCAATTGCCCCCATTTTAAAAACTATATTTAAATGTAAGAAAAAACAGGCTTTCTTTTGCTTGACAATATTGAAAACTTGACCCCCCCCCCCCTTTCACTTTCACACTGTCCAGTACAAACCTAAATCTTGACTCTCCCCCACTTGTCTGGACTACTCCTAAAACTTAACCCCCCCTCCCCCATTGTTCGGTTCACTCCCACGCCTGTTGGAAGGTTGACATTGGTTAAACTTATTTATATCAATAATTTCGTTGATGTCGTATCCTCAATATACCATCCAAGTTTCGTAATGAACGGTGTCTTGATTATGAATCCAGAAAATATATTATTGAGTCTCAGTTCTATGCAAATAACCATTAACTTTGATAAATAGCTCCTCAAATCGGTAGGGGGGGGGGGGGGGTTGACAAGGGCCGAGTTTTAGGATATTAGTGTAACCCCAAGTACATTTGACACGTATTGTTCGATATTCTCAGGACTGTGGATAGTGACAGGGATATCTTATAACGCACTAAAATGTGAAATAACACACCGAAATATAATAAAATAACGTTTCATTGCACACTGCCAACCATACACGTTATAAATAAGCACATTTTATTTACAAATACAGACTATTTTCATATTATATGATTATCGCACTATTTTGTTTTTAGCACACGCGAATTGTACTCTGCGTCTGATGTATATTCAATATATAAATTTACTAGACAAATCTTTTAGAGTTAACAATGTATTTTTGGACGAGCAAGAACAGTTTAGAGTTTTTGTCGTTTTCAAAAGAGGCATTTCCAAATAATATATTTTCGATGCCTATATCAAAACCCAAATTACTCATGTTACGGAATAGTTGTATTCTGTGTCCAGTATATATATTACATTTGAAAAAGAAATGGTCCACAGACTCGATGTAATTTCCACAATCACAATTACAAGAGGCAATTAAATTACATCTAAATAGATCATATTTGAGGCTACTACATTTTTGACGTAAACGAGCATGTAATATATTAGCAATTCTAATACCAGTAGAAAAATATAATGGTGGTTTGTCAGGCATGTCATAAACTTTTCGTATTTCGTTTTTAAACATTTGTTGGCAAGGAGAATTTCTCAAGTCTGTTGGCAGATTGTTCCAGAGTCTAATGGTACTTGGGAAAAAAGAACTTTGATATAAACTAAGCCTTCCTGGGGGAACTGTGAAGTTTTTAGAGTTTCGTAAATTATAGTTATTGGTTTGACCCACCGTAATAGGTAATAAATCTTGAAGATAATCAGGTGATTGGCCACTTACTATGACATAGAATAATGAAAGTTTTCTTTTTTCACGCCTAACTGAAAGTTTTTCCCATCCCGTTTCCTTATAGATAGACAGTAAGCTTGCATAAGACGTTAAACCAGTTACTCTACGTGCGGCTTCAAGTTGAATTTTTCAAGCCGTTCTGAGTCGGCGAGAGTACAATTATCCCAAACCTCTCCTGCATATTCTAAAAGTGGACGAATAAAAGTTAAATACATAGTTTCAAGAAAATTTCGAGATACCTTAAATTTAAGTTTTCGCAGAACTGCCACTTGTTTGGATGTTTTTTTCAATAATAGTATTTATGTGGTTTGACCACTTACAATCTGCACTTAAAGTGATACCTAATATGACACCTAAATGCTTATGACATTTTACCGGATAATTCCTATTATTTTCTATCCACGCTTACAATACACTGCTCAAGACTGAGAGTAATATGATTTATTACTCCCATCAACCAGAGACATTATATTATATTTTAGAACTAGATTTCTTTTAATATTAGAAATTCAATATTTTTCGCTATTTTATCTATTCTAGCTTCACTTGCCACGCCCACCAGGAAATATAACGTTAGATTACTCGAAATTTCTTGCTGTTTGTCTCATTTAGTATGTCAACTTACAATTATTAATGGGTTTTTTTTTAAGTTTTTGATTAATTATTTTACTATTAAGATATAATATAACAAATATTCGATGTGACTGTGGTCAATATACAAGAAAATTTCCCCTCGGTACCTTGAATTGCATCATACACAGCATGGATGTGTTATATTACCGTCCGCCGTTGGCGTCGGGCAATATAACACATCTATGCAATTCAAGGTACCTCGGGAAGATATTCTTGTATATTGACCACAATCACATGGAATATTTGTATAATATTATGACGTCTCGATCTGCAGCAACACTCGTTTGAGTTTGAAAACACGCCGTAATATATTCCCTCAGCATGAAAACCATACCAGTTCCTATATCCGAAGTACGAAAACATTATTCAGTTATTGCTGACCCATTCATATATTGGACTATGATCAAAATCAACACTCTTCTTAGATCAATTTTGCACTTTATCATGTTAAATTATGGCATCATTATAGAAGAGTGTGTATTGCCAATAAAGAAGCTACATGGACTTGTATAAATGTAACCCGAATAATCCAGTCGTTATATTACGCTCTCGTTGGTCGCGATAGTGCCGATAGAGGGCGCAGTATTATTCAAGTTAGTATAAATGTTACCTATATTCAATATATCTTGGGAGTTATTTATATTATTTCCAAGATATATTGAATATGTGATATTTTTACAGATATATATTATAGTATACTCGCCCATTGATATTGAAGTGGATAATTTACAACCTACATGTGAGTCATATATATCTGAAAGCTATTCCAGCAGTGGTCTTTATATACCTTCATAGGAAGTTATCAATTCAATTCAAATATTTTATTTAACAAAGTGCATAATTTAATTATAAAATATCCAATGGGATTGCACATGATCAGGCATAGCATATGTAAGTGCTCTCCCTCAATAACTAAGGACATCAAGTATAAATATAAAAATAAATCAATAATTTACATTATAATTACTGTACAAAATTTTTACTAAGGAGAAATTTTAAATTTTGTAATGATTTTAAAACTGTCCATTTATTCATTATAATTGAGAAATTTGCTAAAGGAAGTTATCCCCCGTGGGTGACCGTCATGATTATCATATATCTTTGTGTTCAATATCAATAATGGAAAGTTGTTAATATCTGTACCTTTGTTGTATCGAGAGGATAAAAAGTTTGTTGTTGTTTCTTCTTAAAATTCTGTATTCAACTTTGTGATTGGAATTTTATAATCTCCCGCCAAAAGTTTATTCAAAGGGACACAACTCTGTTTGGACAACCGGAAGTAAACAATCATCATGCAAGAACGTGTTCGATAAGTTTATTTGGTTGCTAGAGAAAATATAGCTATTTTGGATTTGTAAGTCTGGTTACACACCAATAGCACACACTGACATATGGAGTATTTCTGTATTTGAAGCCGTTTTTCGCTTGAAAAGTCTGATTGTCCAGACCATATCAAATATCGACAGACAATCTCGGAACACTTTTTTACTAGTCTACACTGCACCCTCCCCCTTTTCTGTATCATGCATGCCAAACCTCGAGAGACTAAAAGTGGGGGGGGGGGGCTGATTTTTTTTTTCAGAAGGATGCAAAATGGTGCATTCTGCTGCATTTTGGATATAAAATCTGTGTAGTCAAAACTTTAAATTAGGGAGGTCAAACGTAGTCGCAGATAACGTTATTATTTTCTGTCAGAGTAAAAAAAAACGATTTTTCACCTTTTTCATTTCATTAGAAAAACACCTAAAATTGATTATTTCGTGAAAAAAAATATATCAGATAAAATTTGAAAACTAGAACTTTATTAATTCGGTAGTTATAAGTATTAAAAATATGATTGGGTACTACTACTGAACGTCCAAAGTGAAGTCGTTTCGAGAAAATCGGACGCCATGTTGATTTATGTGTCAACGAACAACCCATTTTCAAAAATAATTCCGGGAGCTATCCCTGGATCAATATTCTTCATGCATGGCTTAAAATTTGCAGAAAGTCTTCAATTTTACCAATCCGACTGCCAAAAATTAAAAACAATCGAAATCGTAACGTAAAATATAAAAGTTTACAAAACGGTATTTTTAAACTCGCTTACCGCACTTCCGAAAAACATTGGGGGTCAAATATCAATAATCTGGACCTTCCTCTAAAGACATGTCGCCAAGGTTTCAACGAGTAAACAGCATTAGCTCCCGGTTATCATTGGATGTTTGGGCCACATTTTCTGACTTTGCAATCAGAGTTGAGCGGGAAGAGTTATCGGACGTTGTGTGGCGCATGACCGGGATATATGTCTTCCGCCATTTTGGCCAGGACAATTTCAGAGTTGTACCAAAGAAAAATGGAATTTACTGACGTATTGTTCTACCAATTGATACAATAATTATCTAGCATTGATGTATTCAGACCACGGAGGTCAATCATGCACGGTAAGTAACAAAACTTCTTCTAAGATATAGTTTTATTCTCAAAAGAAATATCGTTTTCAACCGGATCAAATGGGGGTTAATTTTTAAAACAAAAGATGCACAAAAATCGCACAGAAACTTTACACGAACTGAATAAATATAGATCTTTGCTTCGATAAATGAAAAAGAGATGGGATTTAATTCACCATTTTATTATTTTACTCTAAAAATGGCGAAAACGGCAAGCATCAATATAAAGTTGTCAAATTCTCCCAATCTATAAATAACTTTATCCAAGCAGAGCTTTGGTGACGTAATCATGGCTGCTCGGAAATTATCGGGATTTATTAATAAAGGAGTTGTTCCGGTATTCTTTGATATTTTTAGAAAAGTGGTATCTTTTGTGAAATGTTCAAGATTTTTTTTTATTTTTGGGTTTTAAATGAAATTTGTCTACATAAAAACTTTTTATGCATTTCTCATTAAGTTCCTAGTGTATATTGTAGCAATACATAGGACAATTGTTTTTAAATAGTAACATGAATTTCCATGCAACATTTTTGAAACAATTTATTTAAATTGTTATAAAACATAATTATTATGTTTCAGTGCTATTAGGGAAGCTTTATGAAATATATGCTTAATGCATACATTACAGTATGTGAATGTATTAACATTTTGGTTATATACAATGTAATCAGTGCATGTGATATGCTAAGTTTAATCAATTACATTTTTTTCATTACACCATTACTGTGTGCAAACTTGTTTGGTATGACAGAACATTTATGATGCATGCAGCAAACATTTCTGGAATAATGCTAATTTTCATATAGAATCTATTTGCCACCAAGCATATATGCATAAAGATAATTTTTAGTCGAATAGTGCATTGTATTAAAGCTTTTTTCATTTGTACATGTATGATAAACTATTTCTGGAAAAGATAAATTATTTTTAGTTCTTTATTTTTATTCTGTATAACATATTTTAAATGTTTATTTTTATTTTACAGGTGTGATCGTGGCATCTCAGTAGATCATTAAGAGTTTTAAATCATTAAAATGCCACTTCTGAAAGTTGATGCTGTTGATTATGATTCAGTTTATCAAATATGCTGCTAATGCATAGGACCACAACACACACAATTTAAAGAAATCACAAAGATTTAATTTGGAATAAGTTGGTCATGAACTGGGACACAGCACTATTTGTAGTCGTCAAATGTAAAATTATAGTATATAGAGGAAAAGAGAGTGACATTGAGGACTGTTTGTTATAAATTAAGATTATAAATAATAGTAGAAGATAACAGTTTATTGATTTGTGACAATAAAAATGATAACTTTGAAAATTTGGGACTTTCTAATCGCATGAACTGTTTGCTTAAATCAGCTAAAATTGTCAAATTTGAGGTTTTTCCCAGACAAAAAAATGAAAATCATGTATAAAATGTGATAATCAAATGTTTAAAAGATAAAATAACTTCAAGGCTGGCTTATAAATTGTACAGAGAACATATCTGATAATCCAAATAAGACTTTTCATGGAATATGGGGCCATAATTGAAATATTATTTTTACTAAATTTCCAGGTAGAGGGCTAATGAACCAGGACATAGTTCATACCAGTGTCAGAATTGGGGTTGCTGATAGTTTTCTCCTTGTAGTATACAGTTATAGGATCAAAATGATACCAAACACTTGAACATTTAATATTATAATATTCGACAATTATTGAAATTGTATCAATTTCGGGAATTATCTGAAATTTTGATTGAACAAAGAAAATTGACCTTTTCAATGGAAAAAATGGCAGTTTTTGCACAAACTGTAATAATAACTTCATTGATGTATGGATATTGAGGTTGTTTACCATAAAAATATCAATTTGAACATAAAAAATATAATTAATTCCCTAAAATAACTTATTTTTACACTTTACGGAGCTCAAAATATTAATCTGCGGAGTTTATAATTCTGGCGCTACAGACTTTGAGAATTTTTTTTGCTGATAAATATAGGTGTTCCATGTTAGAGGGTTCTTTTCCCTACCAAAATCAGTATTCAGAAAAATTCCAGTACTTTTTTCAGATTTTTTATGACCAAAAACTTGATTTTTCGAATAAAATTTGACGTTAAAATTATGGAGGCCTGCGCAAAGGAAATAATATTAAAAAAATATATATATCAATTGAATAAATGTTATTCTTGATATTTTTACCTGGAGACTGGGCACTTTGTGGACAGTGCTGCAAGTTTCAGCCTTGCAAGTTAAAGATTTTTGAAGATATTTGACCACAAACCTGGTAGTTTGAACAAGTAGACGGCTGACACATAAATTAAAAAAACTAAGTCCAAAGGCTATTTTCAATGTTTTAAATTCTGTGACATTTTTTTCATACAACACCTACAGGTGTGTATAATACCTCTTTTTGAAGCACAAGGAGGATACAGTACTATAGAAGAAAGCATGATAACCTATCAGGTAGTGAAAAAAAAATATTTTGGTCCAAAAATGTCATTTTTTTGACATTTTTACAAAAACCAGAAAATCGACCACTTTTGGCTCACCAAAAAGGCCACAACTTTTGAACAGCTCAACCGATTTTAATAATTTTTGTACCAAAATTTCCCATTTTGTATGTACTGTCATATTAAACTATAATTGGATGATTTATTAGCATTTCAATTTTTGGCTTGACCACCCTATTTAAATATAGTATGATAAAACCACAGGCACTTCTTCTTCTTTTTCCGTTTTCCCTCCAGTCTAGGAGCACTCTTTTTTTTTCCACCACCAATTTTGAGTGACCAAGAAATTCCTCCACCAATTTGAATGAATCTGGTATATGTACACTGGAATTATATACAAAGATATTTGCGGAACCCGCACGGGCAGATGGGGTAGCGATAAAGTTAAGAAAAGTTAACTCTATAATGTCCTGCTACTACTTTACTATTTGCTTATTACTGTCATTAATAGGCAACGGCGGTTAAGTTCCTGTAATTTTCATAGGATTCAGACGCACCTGAATCAACCTATCCTATATATTCGGCTTATAGTAAAATATAAAACTATATTATTCTTAAAATCTAAAAAAACCTAACTTGTGGAACGTGTAGTTGACTTATTTTAAAATCTAAAAGCTCAATTAACGATATTGAGGATTCATACAAATCATATCACAAGCAGTGACAGAAAGGAATAAAAAGTTAAGAACTTATTATAAAATCTAAAACTAAAGTAACGATAAGTAATAATAGATGGTGACATAAATGGATAGAGATGTGGCGGATGTTACACAGAGACTGCCATCCATACCAGCCTTTATTCGGCACAGTTGAAGTTTAGTCTTCTTGTATGTATGGCGTGACATAGGACCCTTGATGCTGTTTCAATATCATATATTAGATCATCAATTTTGGCAGCAGACCAGTATCCACCAGTTTTTGACAGTCAATGACTAGCTGGCATATGAAATTTCTTTTCCAACTATCAAAGCCAATAGCAGTTATAACAGTTCCCTTAATTTTTACAAAGTGTTCTTTCCTGATCTCATTATATAGTGGTCAGCTTGTAATAACGTGAGTTATGGTTTCTGTTTCCAGTCTGCATATTGGGCAGGTCGGATCCACCTCGGACTGGTTGAACTTGCTCTTTAGTGTTTGTAGCATGTATGTTCCTGTTAGCATTCTTGCCTTTGTGATGGCCTGTCTTACATCCCGGACTGAATTGTTGATCGAGTCCCAAACAATATGAGTTTTCCCCATCTCTAGCGATGTAGTACTGAGCAGGCTCAAGGATGATTTACTCTGGCAGTCCAGTTGTAACTTTGTATTCCAGTAGGTGTTGATTGACCTTTTTACAATACCTTTCCATTCAATTTTTTTGAAGTGTCCATTCATTACCTCAGTAAAGGGTGGCATTTCGTACAGGTCTAGTATGCCAACTATTCTGATGAAAAAGCTAGCAGGTCTGCCCACATTGTATTGTCTCCAGGCTATTTCTCTAATTGAAACATTTTCACTCATCGCTATTTGGTGGAGCAGGCTCAGTTGTCTTTTGTGCAGTTCGGCGGATATTGGTAATGTTCCCAACAACAGGTATACAGCGGAATTTGCTGTTCTGATTGGTAGCGATTGTAGACGTTTTAGTGTACCTATATGGAAGCTGGAGAGGGTTGCCATATCCTTCTTTTTTAGATTTAGTGTTTCAAGGCCATATAGTAATCTTGGGATCACGTAGACTTGGTAGATTTTGCATGATGTTCTTGGGTTCAGCCCATTTGTACCATGAACTCATGTTTTTATTAAGGAGTAAAGCGTTCTCCTAGCTAAAGCTATTCTTTCCTCTATGTTTATTCTATTTTCATCTGAGCTTGATCTTGTTAAGCCAAGATGTGGAGTTTCCGATTTGAAGTGCAGTGTATTATCTCCAAGTTTAAGTTCATTTTGTTTTTCTGCTACCCTGTCTATCTTTCTTTTTCCTACAGTTTTTATAATGGCATTGCTCTTGACTGGGTGTATTTGGAATCTATGGTCTCCTGCATAATCGAGTACTATGTCTAACATTTCCTGCATTTTGTTGTTGTTAAGTGATAGTAGTACTATATCGTCGGCACAGGTAGGACAGCCAGCGTATGTGTTACCAATTGAGATACCAATGTTGTGATTTTCCAGATCATTGAGTAGCTCGTTTAAGTATTGTTTGTACAGATGAGTTGAGAGAACACCCCATTGACGAACTTGCTGGTTTATGGAGAAGCTGAGGCTGGTGTCACCATTCCATTTCACCGTTGACGTAAGTCCCTGATATAGATCAACTATTACATCCCAGAACTCCAAATTTACTCCTAGATGATATAGTTTATCCATAAGTATCTGGTGGTTGACCACGTCAAATGCTTTCTGACTATCTAGTGTTGTAATAAACAGTATATCTTTTGCTGTGATGTTAGAACAGACTTCGCTCAGTATTAGAGCAGCCATATTTGGGGAGAGCCCTTCTGTAAATCCAAATTGCATGTTTGATTGACCGTCTTTGGCTGTTGTTGTTTTTTCTAGTAGTATATATTCAAAGACCTTTCCATGGACTGATGTTATCGTTATTCCTCTATAGTTCTCCATTAGCATTTGATCTTTACTTTTTTTAAGGATCGGAGTTTTAAAACTCTGTGCTACCCTCCCTTCTTGGAATATTTGATTAAATATATCCTGGTATAAAGTGTAAATTTTGCTTCCAGCAAATTTGACGTGTTCTGCTGTAATACCATACTCATCAGCCGCTGTTCAGCTTTTGTATAGCCTTTACTTCTTCGATGGTTACAATTATTTTCTTTTTCTCTTCAGATTTTGATATTTCGTTAATTAGTTTGAACCGTCTTTCGCTTTCTTTCAAGTGTTGGTTATTAAAAAATGTAAAGAATGTACCAATATCATATATATAAGACAAGGTACTTAACTTTCATTTTTGCAAAATGTCACCCGGTCGCGAGAGTGCGGAGCTGTCATTTCAAATCTAATGTAGGATTAACAAAAGGTAAAGAGATGACCTACTTAACTAGTGAGACTCTGTGCACCATACACAGACAGCAAAGGTACATTTGTAGGTGTATGATACATCATTTTATAGATAAATTATTGTAGATTTACGATACGCCAGAAAAAAAGAAGGTTCATTTACGTTATGACAACGTATTTAAGATATTAACAACTTTCCATTATTGATATTGAACACATGAGATATGATAATCATGATGGTCATCCACGGGGGATAGCTTCCTTTAGCAAATTTCTCAATTATAATGAATAAATGGACAGTTTTAAAATCATTACAAAATTTAAAATTTCTCCTTAGTAAAAATTGTGTACAGTAATTATAATGTAAATTATTGATTTATTTTTATATTTATACTTGATGTCCTTAGTTATTGAGGGAGAGCACTTGCATATGCTATTTGGACCAATCGGTGTGCTTGTAACAAACCGTTTTCGAATAGAGCCAAAGAGTTATCTACCGTTGACGGTACAGTTTATGTCCGGTTTCGGTAAAATAACAATTTTTAGCGGTCTTTTAGGCAATCGCCCAGACGTTTTTTGTTGGGACAGTGACTATCTAATTTGGAGCAACTTTTGGTCGCCTGAATAAGATATTAATCGCCTTTGGCCGGCAGGCGACCGTCCATTTCAGGCACTGACTTAAAGACCTTTCTACTGTCTTTCACTCTTTGGCTTGCATTGATCTGTTCCTCTTCCAAGTTCCAGATGCCATCTGAGATGGTTCCAGTCTAAAACTATTCTTAGAAAGAATAATGTTTCCGAATGTAGACCTATATTACTATTAGTCATTTGGAATTATCTTGAATTCCTTGTTTCCTGTCTTTCCACTACATTTGAGCTGACAAAGTTGTTGTATTGCTTTGCTCTTATTTGTCTTTTATTCCTGCTATAAGGTAATCACTTGGAGTGACATTGGTGCTCTTCCTACTGCATTCAATATTCTTATTTGAAGATTTTTTTTGTATACTTTTACATGTTTTACAACTGTTTTATGTAAGGCCTGGTGACTAACGATCGATATGCTCTAATATTTTCAACACAATTTACAAATGTATGCATAAATTAGGTTGGTCAGAGTTTTTTAAGCACAAAATATTTGTTTACAACGAACAGAACCGATTGAGAAAATCAAAATGGCCATTAGATTTTTAAATTTGGTCAAGAGGTTCAAAAGCTACATAATTTTTAAGATAGTAATTTTACTACTAATTTTTTGCAAGAATCTGAGTAATTTGAAAAAATAAATGATATATGACCTCATAAATTAACAAATAATTGTAAAAATTCAAAGTATTGAAAGTATTTTTAAATAAGAATTTGCTGTGCTTCACTAGTAATTTATTCAGCAACATCTGTTTATTTAGGATTGCAGAAATTTGGTGATTATAATGCATTTCAATGGGAAATACACAAAACGGCACCAGGTCGCAAACAATCTAATGGCCACAAGAAAATATCTGTTGGAATAAATCTTTGCAAACTGTATTACCCTATTTGACTTCAGAATTATAGTAATGAAATAATATCTTCCTTTCTCCATATGGTAGTTGTTCAGCAACATATGTTTATTAAAAGAAATGGTGCCATTTCTAGCAAATTTTGTTGAATTTTTGTGTTTGAATCTCCATGCAAAACAATAATTTTGGAAGGAGATCTTAACTTTTAAGACAAAATGGTTTTTTTTTTATGTAATTAAATGTGTCATTTACCAAAATAAAGTGATAATGATTATATTTTCTATAAATAGAATATTTACCTATTTAACATTGGTAAAATGCAAGATTTATAGCAAAAATAGCAAATAACACATTCATCTGACCTCCCTAAATGTTGACTGCTGTCATGGAGTACAATTTATAAGTATTAAGTAAGTATAATTCTGAACAAAAATAAGAATCATTAAATTATATATATTATGGATAAAAAGACAAGGACATCTAAAGTTGATAAGAATTTAGACTCATGTTTTTGTAATTTTTTTCCCAACTTAAACTTAAAGTAGTTTTCCTAATTATTTAAGGTATTAATAGTGTTGTCAAGTCATCACTTGACTTACAATTTTTTTTTATTTTGTATATCCAATTGAGATCAATTAACAATAAATTGAATACTGTAGAACTTGCAGTGGATACTGAATTAATTAGTATACTAATACCTTAAATAATTGGAAAATTACCACTTCAAGTCAGGGGAGGAAAAAATTAGAAAAAGGAGGGGGTCTCCTCTCCCTGAGGAAATACCTTAAATAATTGGAAAACTACCACTTCAAGTCATTGGGAAGAACAAATTAGAAAAAGTGAGTCTCCTGGCTATTTCTTAAGACATTTTAAATTTATTTGTTAAAATACATATACAATGTACATGTATAATGTATGATTTCCAACAGTCATTCCTTTTTTGGCCAAAGTATTTTAATTTACCCTGGTTTATTTTTACAGAGATGCTTGCAACTCTCCTAGATGAGTCCTGGACTCACCATTTTCAGTTAGGACTCACCAAAATTTTCAAATTTAGATTCTTACAATGATGGGACTCACCAAAATGTTCAGAAATGTTTTCTGGACTCATCAAAATTAATTGCTATAGGTATCCAGGTATCCTTAAGGTTGTTTTTATATAGAAAAAAAAATAGATAAAAAGTTACTTACCTTCAACAGTTTTAAATGAATCAGTTTGGATGTATAATAAATATCCAACTAAAAAAAAGATATTTTTATATTTTTATTCTAGATGTAGCATATGGAATTTATTGATTTTATATAATTCTCTAAAACTATTTCATCAATGCTTTCTACCAGAATTCCAAAGACTCCTTCAAGAAGTTTTAGATTGATGAAATAAGTATGATATTGGTCTTTATCCTACAGGTTGTCATTGTTTTAAATGTCAGGTAGGATAATTAACCCGATGGAAGGTTAACCAAGCCAAAAATATTGTTCTGTCTTTTCGTCATATTTCCAAATTACGTTGACTTAGAAAATTATGACGCAAGTCATTAATTATGTCATAGGTTCAAGTATTGAGGTATTAAATGACTCTATATTCCATCTTTTCATCATATTTCCAAGTTACATTGACTTAGAAAATTATGACGCAAGTCATTATATCATAGGTTCAAGTATTGAGATATTACTTCAACACTATATTCCATTCCCCACTCTGAATTTTGTTTCCATTTACTAATCTTTTTGATGCACATGTGATTGTATGTATTTTTTGTAATATACTAAAGTAAGAGACATACCTGTAGCATGATAAATCACTGTGATATCAGATCACTCGTGATACCTGTAGCATCATAAATCACTGTGATATCAGATCACTCGTGATACCTGTAGCATAATAAATCACTGTGATATCAGATCACTCGTGATACCTGTAGCATGATAAATCACTGTGATATCAGATCACTCGTGATACCTGTAGCATGATAAATCACTGTGATATCAGATCACTCGTGATACCTGTAGCATGATAAATCACTGTGATATCAGATCACTCGTGATACCTGTAGCATGATAAATCACTGTGATATCAGATCAATCGTGATACCTGTAGCATGATAAATCACTGTGATATCAGATCACTCGTGATACCTGTAGCATGATAAATCACTGTGATATCAGATCACTCGTGATACCTGTAGCATAATAAATCACTGTGATATCAGATCACTCGTGATACCTGTAGCATAATAAATCACTGTGATATCAGATCACTCGTGATACCTGTAGCATGATAAATCACTGTGATATCAGATCACTCGTGATACCTGTAGCATGATAAATCACTGATATCAGATCACTCGTGATACCTGTAGCATGATAAATCACTGTGATATCAGATCACTCGTGATACCTGTAGCATGATAAATCACTGTGATATCAGATCACTCGTGATACCTGAAGCATGATAAATCACTGTGATATCAGATCACTCGTGATACCTGTAGCATGATAAATCACTGTGATATCAGATCACTCGTGATACCTGTAGCATGATAAATCACTGATATCGGATCAATCGTGATACCTGTAGCATGATAAATCACTGTGATATCAGATCACTCGTGATACCTGTAGCATGATAAATCACTGTGATATCAGATCACTCGTGATACCTGTAGCATGATAAATCACTGTGATATCAGATCACTCGTGATACCTGTAGCATGATAAATCACTGTGATATCAGATCAATCGTGATACCTGTAGCATGATAAATCACTGATATCGGATCACTCGTGATACCTGTAGCATGATAAATCACTGTGATATCAGATCAATCGTGATACCTGTAGCATGATAAATCACTGTGATATCGGATCAATCGTGATACCTGTAGCATGATAAATCACTGTGATATCGGATCACTCGTGATACCTGTAGCATGATAAATCACTGTGATATCAGATCAATTGTGATACCTGTAGCATGATAAATCACTGTGATATCAGATCAATCGTGATACCTGTAGCATGATAAATCACTGTGATATCGGATCAATCGTGATACCTGTAGCATGATAAATCACTGTGATATCGGATCACTCGTGATACCTGTAGCATGATAAATCACTGTGATATCAGATCAATTGTGATACCTGTAGCATGATAAATCACTGTGATATCAGATCAATCGTGATATACCTTTTGTACTGTTATATATCTTCAAAATTCCTTTTGTAGTTTAGGAGGCTGTCTAGGTCATGATCATATGGTTGTTAGATTTACAACTACATTTTGTACCTGTGCCTATGACCACTAAAGTTGTGAGTTTGAATCAAGCTCATGGTGAGGTGTACTCAATACAACATTATGTAATAAAGTTTGTCAGTGACTTCCGCTGTTGTCTGTGGTTTCTCCTGGTACTCCAGTTTCCTCCACCAATAAAACTGACTGCCACAGTATAACTGAAATATTGTTGCAAGTGGCATTAAACACCATACACAATATAAGACTGTATGTATCAAATCGTTTACTTTTAGCGTTTTTTTGTATGGTTTTTGGGGGGGAAATGTGGAAATTGTAGGACTAGTAAAATTCTATGAAACATATCAAGAATTTCCCACTTACAAGTATGTTTTTTTTAAAAGCATATTAACAAAGGTTTTTTTTTTTCTTGCTTGGTACAATGTAGGATTTTGTATGTACTAAATTTGATTTCTTTTTTCAGATTGAGGCCAACATAATAATTTCATTCATTACTGGTTTGATACATTTTATACAAAGATGGATGGTTGTTTACCTAGGGATGCCCTGTTTCAACTTCAGAATATGTTTAAAACACCAGACCAAGGTGCTGATTCAGATAGTGATATTGATGAACAGGTAATTGTAATACCGTAATTGGTCATGTATATTATGCACACAAACTAGTGTATAATACACATCCCTATCATGTGACTATCAATAATTTATAGTAACTAGAAATATGTGCAAGCAAAAAAAGTATGAATTATTGAACATAACAATATAAGTATTGTACATATATATAGGTGATTACTGACTCCCTGACAAGGGAAGGTAAGGGAGAGAGGGGGGGGAGGGGGGGAAACAATGTAATTTTTTCTTATTTTCCAGACAAGGTGGGATCTTTCTTTCCTTGATCTGACTATATTTTATACACAACTGATTACAATAATATTCCCATTTCGAATATAAATGATATTCATTTTGTCTTTACTCCCATATATCTTGTAGGGGGTTCATGCGTTGAAAATATTAAAGTTAGTTAGAAGAGAGGCCCAGATAAGTTGAGGATGGTATATCGTGTACACCTCGCCATGAACGGGGTTCAAACTCACAACTTTAGTGGTGATAGGCACTGATTGCACAGGTAGTTGTAAATCCAACTACCATACGATCACGACCATGTCGGCCCCTCAGACAGTTGTGAAATTTTCTCTGTCTTTAGTATTTTTACGAAGACGAATATATAATCATGTTTCAAAAACAAACAAAATTTGATTTGATGTAAAGGTGTAACATTATTGTGTGTTTATGACCAATGAAAATCCAGATATTATGTGGGGAGGTTTAGGATTAGTAGGTTTAACTCTGTCACATTTTTAGACTAATCCAAATCCAGGACTTAAGATTTCCATCAGATTCTGTTTGTCTTCTTTTTATTTTTGAATATTACATTGTAGGATAAGCTAAAGAAGTCTTGTGGCTAATAGATGTAGTAATGAGTTAAAATCCTGCAGATGGCGAGGCATACTCGATACAACATTATGTGATAAAGTTTGTCAGTGACTTGCGGCAGGTCTGTGGTTTTCTCCGGGTACTTCTGATTCCTCCACCAATAAAACTGACTGCCACAATATAACTGAAATATTGTTGAAAGTGGCGTTAAACACCATGTCCCCCTCCATCAGCTTCTGTTTGTCTTCTTTTTATTTTTGAATATTGCATTGTAGGATAAGTTAGATAAATGTTGTGGCTAATAGATGTAGTAATGAATTTTCAAACATTATAATATCATTGTTATATAATTTTCAGCCAATAGGTGGAGTAAAGAAACTAGGACCAGGTGATCTAGGTCCACAGAAAACGACCACAACAAGTAATGATACAGGTATAATTATCTAAAAGTCAAAGCTCACATTCACATATACACATTACCTGTCAAACATATCACCAAGTCATAAAAATATATTAGTTCCCTTGGATATCTTTATAAAGGGCACCTGTCTATAAAGGGCAATGTTGCCTCTTCCCATTGATGCCCTTTATACACAGGTTTGACTGTATTTACAAAATGATTTACTGACTAATTCTATTCTACTGTTCAAAATCTACAAGTTACTACAATATTATCAGATAAATAACACTGAATAAGTGAAAAAGGACAGGGGCTGTAAATGAACATGAGAGACTATCCAACATTATACTTAGACACAAATAAATGTAAAAGATCCGTGTTTTTATTGCCGATAAAAATTTCACTGTCACAGTAGGGTCTTCTACAATGAGCATAACTTGTACTCTAAAATAAGTGTGACTTTAACCTCCCCTAGCCTGCAGTTTTATGCTATTTTGTACTTCTGCCAATAATCGCTACATCTGAGCATATATTTAGTTTTTGTATTATTTGGTGTCTAGAATTGTATTTCCAAAATTTGCATAAGGTCCATTTTAATCATGATTAATTAAGTGGTGAAAAGTTTAATACTAACCAATGTGTTTTGATTTTTAGTGTTACTGTTATAATTGTCAAAAAATTCTAATTTTAAAACTAAATAAATGTAATAGAAAATAGAAAAACTCAAATTATGAAGTTGTTATGCTATGTTTAATTTATTTGTTACAGAGAAAACAAGAAAGAAGAATACAAAAGATATCTGGGATGATGAGGAAGTAATAGAAGGATCAGAATTTGATTCAGTTTATGATCCAAGACCACAACCAGAGTAAGAAAGGGAGATAATTCATGCAAAAATAATAAAATTAAGTAGACTTTCTATATGTACATGTAGACCAGAAAAGTTTAATATAAAATATTTCTCATTAATAAATCCCATTGGCCCACATATTGTGATCAGTGTTTACTGGTAATCCTAGGTGTTGAATTTTCATGAACTGCTTATCATTGATTTATTTAAATTGAATAGAATTGTTAGATCATTTCTGAAAAATTATATACAACAACAATTATTGTACATTTCTGACTTAATACTAAAATTTTGTGTTTTTATTCATTTTTATAGGAGTTATTCCCCTTTAATGTGAGCAAAAGGGTACCTTTTCATGCAAAGTTCAGTGAATTTAACAATAGAAACAATTCCAAGAATCTTAGAAAACATCTCAAATTACTCAGTGTGATTGAAGAAAATACATAATTCAGAATTAAAGATGTATTTTATGTAAAGTTTCATGTATATTTTGTATTTCTTTAGATATGATATAATATACAAACAAGCTGTAACATCAGAAGACATGTTCTTAGGAATGGGAAATAAAAATCCAGCGACGGCCAGCTGTGAAGATATGGTAGTAAGTATTACCTGTCTTAGTAATCCTTCGAGAGGGGGGAGAGGGAAATAAAAATCCAGCTATGAAGATATAGTAGTAAGTATAAGTGCAGGGCTCACGATGGAGGGTGATTCAGGCGAACAAGTCGCCTTGTGAAGATTGACTTCGCTTTCCCATTGGTCATAAGCGAAGTTCAAGTCACCTTGTAATTTTGAAGAGTCGCCCTATGTAGCCCGCGTATTTTCTTCAGGTGTCATTTATGAAAATGTTGATATCGTGTTTATTGAAATATATCATATGTGGTGAGTATTTTGAAAGTGATTTCAGTCTGTCTCACTTTACCAGACATTCGGTCTGGTAAAGACTCCCTTTTCACCAGACCAAACAGAATTTCACAGGACCGAAAAAATATCAAACTTTTCCTGCAGTGGTTGCTTTCAACCAAGGGCTACCAATTTCCCATTTCTCGTTTTAGTAATGCAAATTAACTGGATATATATTTTTCTGAACATGGTTTGTTAAAACAAGTCTGCTTTGAAGTAAACATTTTTTAGAATTTATTTGTTTTATATAAATAAAGCAAAGTATTTTATTTAAATTCACAGAGAAATAAAAAATTTTAGTGGATCTTTTCAACCATTTGTCTTAATCAGGAAAAAGTTTGTAATATTTGTCCATTTCAAAGATTTCAATATTTCCCAAAAGCCTAAATCAAGTCCTCTATCGTATTTTGCCCAAAAGACAAGTTTAAATTTGGCGCCAAATTGATATCCGATAATTTTTACGTGTCCGGTCCGGAGTGATTCTTGTTCTTATATTTCAAATATTTATATTTTCGATCATTAAAGCGTTTCTGAGATTGTGACTTAATTTTGTCAATGTCCTTGAACTTCATCAAAGCATGGAGGAACGATAAATGATACAATAAAAGAGTTTTGATCTGGCATTTCACTTTAATTTTAATCAAAATAAATTATGGACAAATTGGAGATCAAACAGGGCTCTTTTATACAACAAACCCAGTATTTTATACTGGACAGTCGGTTCGGTGGAAACCAATGTTTTTCCAGACCAAATTGATTTTTACCGGATATGTCCATCAGACCGGCATGTTTGGGAATCTCTGCGATTTTCTTGAATAGTAATCCATTGCGGTTTAAAGAAACTTTAATTTCGTTCATTAGAGCTTGTTATCCCCTCGCCAACGAAGTTGCGAAAGGATATAGTAACGCTTCCTTCCGTCCGTCCGTCACATCCTTGTGAACACTCTAGAATCAACATTCTTCAATGGATTTTGACTAAACTTGGTACATATTTAGTCCTTAAGAGAATCTGGAACCTTATTGATTTTCAAGGTCATAGGTCAAAGGTCAATGTCAACGGGTCAAATTTTTACCGCATAACATCCTTGTGAACACTCTAGAATCAACATCCTTCAATGGATTTTGACCAAACTTGGTACATACATAGTCCTTAGGAGAGTCTGGAACCCTATTGATTTTCAAGGTCAAAGGGTCAAATTGTTACCGCATAATATCCTTGTGAACACTCTAGAATCAACATCCTTCAATGAATTTTGACCAAACTTGGTACATACTTAGTCCTTAGGAGAGTCAGGAACCCTATTGATTTTCAAGGTCAAAGGTCAAGGAGTCAAATTTTTACTGAGTAACATCCTTGTGAACACTAGAATCAACATCCTTCAATGGATTTTGACCAAACTTGGTACATACTTAGACCTTAAGAGAATCTGGAACCCTATTGATTTTCAAGATCAAAGGTCAAGGTCACAGGGTCTAATTTTTAGGCGAGGGGATATGCCACGCTTTGCGTTGTCCTTGTTTATTGTTGATATATGCCCGAATTAAAATAAAACTATTTGTATTTGTTTTTTGTTAACAAACAATGGCACCATTGTAAAGGGGACGCAATCCGGTTCTGTGCTACTGGAAATGTTGACCGAACTTTTTGTCCGAAGCTACTTTCAACAAAACGAACTTTTGATTTATTTTTTTCTCATATCTGTGACATAAAATCATAGTTCTCTTATCTAATATGTTCATAATTATGAGAAGGGCGGCCATTCAAAATTTGTTGAAATGCACGGGGATGCTTCAGAGTTTTATAGATCCACATTGGTATTTTATACTCGACACCGGGTTAATATTACGATCTATCGAACTGTTTGTTTACATACAGACATGTGCAAATATTAATGCATATATGCAATTAAAAAATAGACTTTATTCCATTTTTGCAGTCTGATTCGAGATCTGACAAATAATAATTACAGCCTTTAACTTTCTTCAGTTTTTGACCGACAGTGTCAATATATGTTTGTACTATAATTCTATATTTTCATTCCCCAGCTATATAGTTAGACCCTTGAGCAAATTGGCAGAGACATCTTTCTTCTGCTGAAGATTACACAAATATGAGTTATTACAATTTGTGTGGTATTAGATCACGGCACAGTAATATTTCAAAAGGAAAAGGGGGATACATATAAATAATCACTGGTATACAAGACTCCAATAGTCAAGGTAGACACAAATAAAAATATGACATTGAATAGATGTTCTTCAGGTAATTATGAATAAAAAAAACCCAGAACAAGTCAGATCAGACAGCTTTTTAACTATTTACTATATTTGGGCAGGGTAATTTCAGAGGGGTCGTGAAACAATGTTTCGATTAATCGCAATTAACTTCTCCTAGAAGTCTCCCCATTTCTCCCTGTGAGCTCTCTGAAAAAGAAGTCACTTCTCCCTCTAATTTGAAAGTAGTTAGAGCCCTGTAAGTATCTAAATCATCTGTCAAGAGGGGGATAGGAATAAAAATCTAGCAACATCCTCCTGTGAAGATATGGTAGTAAGTATTACCTGTCTAATACATCTGTTGAGAGGTGGGGGTTGGAAATAAAAACCCAGCAACAACCAGCTGTGAAGATATGGTAGTAAGTATTACCTGTCGGTCATCCGTCGAGAAAGGGGGAGGGGTTTGTGGATTTGACAGTTAATATAATACACTGTACATGATATATCTGGATTATTTCCACTGAAATATGTGTTCACTATACACAGGATACCACTATATAGTTCTGACATTGTACATCAATGATATGTGGTGTAATGGTTAGTGTGTTCAATTCGAGTGTGGTAGATCATGGGATCTAGACCATTTTAGTCCGCCAGAGACTATGATATTGGTATTTGTTGCTTCTCCGCTAAACACACACCATTTAGCAGTTAGAGTTGGTTGGTTTGGAGTGGCACAAGTCTATCTGCGAACTGTTGTTCGAGTGAGCTATTAAAACCCAACTGAGTGTGTTGATCTAGTACAAAGTGGACATTATCATCTCATCAAAATGTAACTTGTTCTCGCCATGATATGGCTAAAAAATTAATCACTTGGAGACATGACATTCACTTGCTCACATACAGTAAATGGCAACCGCTTGCAATGAGTTCCTATCACCAAGTTGCAAGTTTGAATCCTGCTCATGGCGAGGTGTACTCAATATAACATTATGTGATCAAGTTTGTCAGTGACTTGCAGCAGGTCGGTGGTTTTACCTGGGCACTCTTGTTTCCCTCCACCAATAAAGCTGACCGCCACAATATAACTGAAATATTGTTAAACCTCATAACTCTAATCAGCCCCCAATAAATAAAAATAAACAAAAACTTCTATTTATATACAGCACTTTATTATTACTTTGTTAGCACATATACTTGATAAATAGCACTTATATACAAATAATGTTAATTTCTTCAGTTTTATAATCTATTATCGTGTCAATATACGAGAATGTCATAAATTTTTGGTAGCAAAATGTCCACACAATTATGCGAAAAAATACAAATTATCCTAATTGCTTGAGTATTCAAACTTTTGGAAAAATTGTCACATCATTATGTTGTTCAAGCTCTATCCTTCTCGAAAGAAATTACAACTGGAAACCATTAATACTTGGGCATAATTATCTGAATTAGTACCAGATTGCCGAATCCCAGATTGCCGAATACCATATTGCCGAGTCCATTTTGCTGAATCCCATATTGCCGACTTTTGTTAAAAATGACAAAGTTTTTATTTAAAAAAAAATATTGATGATGTGTACATATTTTATTGAAAGCAGTAATTTTTCGCGCAATTTTAATTAGAAAAACCATAATCAAATGCACTGATGAATAGGAGATGCCGATCCTCATTACTCAAATAATTGAAGAACAATGGAAATAAACTACAAATAAGTAAATGTTTATTTAGAGTTTTACTAAGTCTCGCTCAAATGCAAAATTTGGGACCTATTTACAAAACAAAAATGTGTATTCTCTCATGTTTATGCTAGTTATTATTCACAGAGCATATGTTTTGAAATTATTTCTTGGCATCCTTCATCTTGACATAAATCATGGTTGTCTGCAGGACTAATCCACCGTATATTCTTTTGACTTTGAGCTCGAATGCTATAATCTAAACTCCCTTGTATGTCGGACCATTTCAAAAGAAATATTTATTTAATTATTTACAATATTCCTTCATGAATTAGAAGCATTATTCTACTTGCAATAACAATATTTTTCATATGTCGGCAATTTGGGATTCGGCAAACTGGGAATAGGCAATTTGGGATGCTACCGGCCTATCTTGTTGACCTTCATAACCAGGGTCGTTTTCTGGTTGTGTAGATGCTGGTATCATCTGGTGTCATCTTCCAGGGTCAGGCCCATTATGTTGTTCAAACTCTATCCTTCACGAAAGAAATTACAACTGGAAACCATCAATGCTTGGGCATAATTGTCTATCTGCTGACCTTCATAACCAGGGTCATTGTCTATTTGAGTAGATGGTGGTGTCATCTGCCCAGGTCTCAGGGTCAATAGAATGCTTGAAACCAAATCCTGCACTTGACACCATTTCTTAAGACGATACTGTCTGTACATGTGTTTCATGCTTTCTGCTATAGCTTTGCGATTGAGTAGATGGAGGGCACCTGCTTTGTTTCTTTGTAACACATATGTAACTGCTCTGTCCTTAACTGAACTTATGTATAAATCTGCAAAATAAATAAAAAGATAAATTAGATGTGTCTCTTTTTTTGTATGTGGGGTTTTCTAGGAGTGGTTTGTGTATTGCTGTGCATTGTTTTGTTGTCAAACATTAATTTTTACTTTTAATAGAAATCATTTTGTAAGTTTGAACCCTGTTTATGGTGAGGTGTACTTGATACAACATTATGTGATAAAGTTTGTCAGTGACTTGCAACAGGTCAGTGGTTTTCGTCGGATACTCTGGTTTCCTCCACCAATTAAACTGACTGCCATGATATAACTGAACTATTGTTGAAAGTGGCATTAAACACCATAAACAGAAATCATTTTGGTTTTTTCGTTTTTTCAATAAAATGAAAGAAAGTCTGAAAAACCAAGATATGATAAAAAAAAAATGTAATTCAACCAAGGTGAAAAAAAATACTTAAAAAAGAGATAAAGACGAACAGTAATTACCTGGAACAAACACAGAAACTTTAATAAAATTATTAATTTAATATTACTAAAATTTAATGGTCAACAAATATTATTTAAATTATCATATTTCCTATTTGTATTTTACATGATATTCAAAATGATTTTGTAATCTTGTGCAGTTCGTAATCATTAATTTTCCTCCATTATTTTCAAACAGAACAATGTGTCCACACCACAATATAGCTGAAATATTGCTAATGTTGGTATTAAACACCAATCAATCAATCAATTAATTCAACCAGAAATTTACTGCATTCTTTATTTTTCTAATATAATAATATATGTATACTATTCAGTGAAGCTAATTAAAATCATATTAAATTCATGTTTTTTGACTTCATGCAAGAAAATAAATGATTACCTAGTTGATTCATTTGTTGCACTGCTTTGTCGTGGATGAGAAGAAGTTTCTTTAACTCTATAGTCTTAGCCATAACAATGTCTTCAGAAGCGACGGGTGACATGGCTGCTTTTTTTTCTTTTTCTTTTTTCTTTTTTTTTAATCAAAAATCACTTTATGAATTGAGATGTGAAAGAAGTATATCTTAAAATTTTGACAAAAAAATATATTTATACCCCATATTTTGAGTAAGCTTGGGTTTTTTGTTTATTCAATCAAGTAATCTTGAGATCAAAGAGTTTTATTGTCTTTTGGTGTTGTGTTGAGTAATTTGTTGATTACAAGATCAAAGGAATTTATTTGGAACAGGTAAATTTTCACAGCAAGGAGTAGTTAATTAACGTGAAAGATGTTTTACCTCACAGTATGAGTTTTCTCAGATGTGAAAAAACAGCTCCTAATTAACAAACAGTTGCTCTTAATTAACATCAATACCTATTTTTACTTGATAAGGTAATCAATTTTGGAAATGATTACACATTTTATCTCTTAATAATTAATTGAAAATGTATTTTAAATATAAGATTGAAATACATTTCCATGTAAATGTACTGTGTTAAGTTGAAATTTTTTTTATATAGCAACAAACAAAACAATGGTACGATATTTTTTTTAATTTGGCCAAAAACCTGGTCAACATTCATTTCTACATATGTATTAGAATTCCTGAACCAATTCACCCAAAATTTATTTAATTATTTTTTATGTTTGTTTGGTTCAAGTATTTTGTGGATCAAGGAACTTTGTACTAGTTTTTAGTGTTGTGTATGGATGGAGGTTTTGTGTCTTTTGACTCATTTTATCTTTTATCGTTGTTACAGTTCGATTTCATGCAGATAATGCCACTTTCAACAATTATGTTATCAAGTACACCTCACCATAGTTGTTCTGCATGCAGATAACATATTCAGCTTTCTGTTTTATTTCTAGTGCTTTTTCCAAGTTTTAATGCTGCGTAGTTATTTTATGTTTGCTTGATATTGCTTCAGCATGTTTTAGAATGTCTTTTATTTTTGTGCTTTTTATGTTGCATTTGCTAACTGTATGTGCTTTATATGTGTGTTTATGTGATTATGTGTATGTATCTTGTGCTACTATGTATATTCGGTAAAAAGCTCCTGAGAGCTTGTGTTTATTGTTATACAAAAACCGAATTCAAATAAAGTTTTCTTATCTTATCTTATCTTATTTCATGTGTCCTATTTCTTAACACTGAAAGCATTGTATTGGGTTTGTATTTTTTTTAACCAGACTGCACAATGTGGTAAATGAAAAATAATTTTAAAATATTTTGAATTGTAATTCTTTAAAACATTTTTTAATGGAAATATTTTAAAAATTTTCGAGGAAAAAAAAAGACATTTCTAATTAATGCATTTTTTTTTTAATATGTTCATTATAGGTAAATTAAATAAACAGTAATACAAAAGACTATATAACTATTAAAACAACATAATGAAATTGATTGTTTTTTAAATGTTGACATTCAGAAAAAAATTATTTTAAGAATACAAATGTTGACTCAAACAGTAGACATTCACATAATATTTATCAGCACCAAAAAAAAAGATAAAATTTAAGAAAGAATATAATATTATTAAATCAATATAAATAGATAACATTAGCTTTATACATGTGTATGTACATAGATTTTTTCCTGTCAGATAAGTTTGTCTTTTGTTAAGAAATTTTATCTGGGATTGATATAAAACTTTTTCTTTGAGCAAAAATAAGAAATCTATAGCAAAAAATTAATTCTGCAATACTTTCAATTTATTTTTTCTCTTAAAATACTTATTTTAATAAATTTGAAACATGTTTTTACTCAAAGGCTATGTTTGTAACAAGTTCATTTAACATTAGAAGTAGCATTACAGAAAAACCCATAGTTACCTCCCTTTTATGAAGTCTGATTTGAACAGTAAATTTTTTTTTTGTGTGCATGAAACATTTACTCTAGTAATTCAACACAAAAAATCAGTTATCTCTCCTATATAAAGTCTAAGTTGTTCAGTAAATTTTCATAAACATAATTACACTAGTAATTTAACCAAAACAATCACAGTTACCTCCCCTATTACATAAAGTCTAATTTGTTCAGTAAAATTTTCAGTTTTTGTGTTCATGAAATTAATTACACTAGTAATTCATTGCACATAAGTGGTAGATTCTGAATGTCGATGTGGTAGATTCTGAATGTCGATGTGGTAGATTCTGAATGTCGAAGTGGTAGATTCTGAATGTCAATATGGTAGATTCTGAATGTCGATGTGGTAGATTCTGAATGTCGATGTGGTAGATTCTGAATGTCGATGTGGTAGCTTACTGTACATGTACATGTAGAGTCTTATGTTCTTGTTTACATTTATTTACTGTTTTTCAGGTAAAAATAGAGTTACCAGGTGCAAAATCAGCTGATATAGAATTAGATGTGAAATCAAAGTTTTTAGATTGTAGAACCCCTAAAACGTAAGTTATATTAAAAGAAATATTCAACATTTGTACAGTTTAGGCTCTTTATGTCAAACTTATATTTAAACCTCATATATGACCAAATTAGCAGTTTTATTATAGGAGAACTTTAGTATTTAAATAGTAATATGAAAAACCAAAAAATACCACACAGTAAGTAATGTTTCAAAATCTGTTTGAAAAATGGTAGAAAGAGATGTAAGATTGATAAAATTGTTGTTGTTTTTTTCAGTAAACTTGGATTACACCTTCCACATCCTGTAGACCACAAGATTGGTAAAGCCCAGTGGGACGGAGATAAACATGTGTTAACAGTGACTTTGCGTATGGTCAGAGAATATGATGCCTTTAACTTCTAATATTATATACGATTGAATTGTATATTTAGCAATGTTATTTAATGTTATAAAATGGTTCCTGTTGAACAGTAGATACATGTACTGTGTAAACAGGTATGTTCGCATAATTTGCATTTCACAAAGATTCGCAAAACAAAAATTCCATGCGAAAAAAAATTAAACCTTTGTGTTCAACTGTAAATGGTAACGTTTTTGCAAAATTCCCCACACACAAATATATTGTAAAACGTAAATTGCTAAAAAGAAGAAATCATGGACAATTGAGTCCAAGTCCAGTGTAAAAAGTTTAACATATGTTGCAATGGAAATACAGGTATTAAGAAAAATATATTTTTGTATGAACCAGATGATAATATACAGATTCAAGCTTGGTAAAATCACATATCTTGGGTCTAAGGAATTCATGCACAGCAGGTCTACAAAATAAAATAGGCTGCTATGGGGTAAAGGTAAATATTGTTCTTCTTAGGAACCAGGAACAGAAAATCAATGGTATTTTGCATGAGATGAAAATTCAGTTTTGTACTAGTGAATGTTTCTGATATATTGAGTTGATATTCAAGATAGGGGAGGGGGGGGGGGGGGGTAAATTATGTATATTTCATAATTTAATGTATTTTAGAGAAAAAAATATGATGCAGATATTAAAATTCTGCTGACATAGATATTAAAATTATGTTTATTTAATGCTTATGTGGAGATATGAAAGTTTTTTTTCGATACAATTAAGTTTTTGTTCGACATAAGGGATGTCAATATGCAACAGTTGTCGTCAAAAAAATTTGCCTTGCCTTCATCTCATCTAACTATTCTGCAATATAATTTTGCAGTAAAAAATGAAAAACAAAAAAAGTGCACTGTCAGAACAATTCCACAATCAAATAGCAAAATTGATGCCCCTAGTGCAGAAATACATGACCACCCACTTTCCTGGTGTGGTACAGGCACTTCAGTTTATATGGGTAGGACATTAGTTTACATGAAAGAAATCCATTCAAAACATACATTGTTTGGTGCAAAGGAAAGAACAAATAATATGTTGTTTAAACATGTAAAATTTGAATTTAAGCAACAAGTTGTGAAATCATTATATCATTATCATTATGAAGCTTTACTGCAACAAATCATTCCATGATTTTACAAATTCCGTCCATTTTTATCGAAATGTTTTTTTTTATATTTATATTTAAATTTGTATTGTTTTCTGTTCATGAATAAAATAATTTATTTTGCAATTTGTTTCATCTGAAAAGCCTGTTTGTTGTATGAAACCTGGTCATAAGCATATTGACTGTTGACTTAGTTCACCCTTAAGAGAATTAACCTATCACAGGATCATGTGAGCTTTGGCCATCACATGTCGTTTGTCATCCATTCTTCATCTGTAAGCGTTTCACATTTCAATCTTCTCCTCTGAAACTGATTGACCAATTGGTTGTTTTCTGGTGTATGTATAATGTAGATGAATGTAAAACAATCCTAGCCCGTAGATGAGTGTGAGACGACCTTATCCTGTAAGTGAAGTGTGAAATGGTTCCTATCCCGAAGACAAGTGTAAGACATCTGCTAGCCTGTAGATGTGTGTGAGACTGCCAACAGCTTTTAAACAAGAGTAAGATTACCACTAGCTTCTAGATGAGTGTGAGACGGTCCCTAGTCCATAGAGGGTGTTAAAAAGTCCATAGTTAATAGATGAGTGTGATACAGCACTTAGTCTATAGAAGAGTGTGAAATAGTCCATAGCCAGTAGATGTGTGTAAGACGGTTCCTAGGCTGTAGATGTGTGGTACTCTTGACTCCTAACTGTTATACACACATTATTTTCCCACAGATGTAGATATATTCTCAAGATCGGAGTGACATCACACAATGTAATTGACCAATCAATGATTATCAATTTTGAGATGAAAGAAAATATTTGAGGCGAAGCCAAGCAAAATCCTCGGGATTCTACATAGACTCCAATGTATATTAATTTATTCTCTATCTTCCAATAGAAGTTTAATATTTTAATTAAAATCACCTCTGGTCCTTATAGACGCTAATTCAGATATCTAGTTTGATTTTCGTCAATTTATATCAGACGGGTTTATTTAAAATTAGGAAAATAAAATTCAAATTTTCCATTGGAATCTAGGTAAAATCTAGAGGATTCCTGCTGACCTCACCCTAACTTGAATAATACTGCGCCCTCTATCGGCACTTTCGCTGGATGAGGTTAATGCAGCGACTAGCGGGAGAGTAATATAACGACTGGATTATTCGGGTTAACCTCACCCCAATAAATTATTAAATACCCGGATGTTCGGATATGAGAATTGCTGTTATTTTTCACCATACAGTCGCAATGTTTTGTGTTGTCTACAAATATGGACTGTTAATACTATTGTGTTATTTAAGTATACTTGAGGTTTATAACCACATTGATTTTCACACAATCGAAAAACCATTTCAAAATTTAATATTTTAAGTGAATAAAATTGGGTCATGGCCCAGTTTCTAAAATGGCCTAAGCAGTAAGCATTCTCGCTTTCTTCTTCATACATCGAAATCTAGTCTTGCTCTTCCAGGCATATTTTTTTTTTCTATTCTTAAATTCATCTGCATACCGTATAACCGGTAATTGCTGCGGTCAACTCGGACCGCAGAAATTAAAATCGCAGAATATTATGTAAAATACATGTTTAATGTCCCGTACAAAATACGTTTTCAAACTCTCTAACTCCGATTCTGCCGTAAGTGTCCAATATTTAATTAGTCATAATTACTATATCCAGATAAACAAAACCTGGTACTATATAAATGTTTACACAACAATTAAGGGTTATTTAGCTGTGGCATGATGATTTTTACCTGTTAATTACAATTACTCCAGATCAAGAAATATGATTGTACCAAGCTGACACCGACAATAATTGAAACAATCACCTGATTAAATGTTTATAATCATAATAAAGTTTATTAAAGCAATATTTAAAATTGTTATTTCATAAATTAATATTAGTTTTTTTTTTTAATTGTTGTAGTAGCTTCGATTGAATAATATCAAACTGCGTGATCTCAGGATTCATCTAAAAACCAAACAAATAGAAATGTATTAGTAGTAGAATTTCGGTTAACCCGAGTTTTTATGTCTACATATAATTTATACTAAAGGAATTGGATACAATTGTTTCTAATCATAATTCTTTTAAAAAAATTGTTTTATGATAAAGTATGAAAATTCGACATTAAAAATATATATCCGAAATATAACAAAGTTTATACCGATATCGATCCAACTGTTGACTTCGTTTTTCCTGTCAACAAAGTAGATCGCGAAAACAGTGAAAAAATTGTTTCTTAAGACAAAAATAGTATATGGGGACAGCTCAAGTCGCATTTGCGGTAGTGCTACCGGAAGTCACGTGATCGGAAGTGATGTCAGTCACGTGCCCTCTCCGGAAGTATGTTCTGCACATGCGCAATCGGAAGTTGTGCAATATCCGTCCTAGTGTGGCCTATTTACCGGAAGTGACGTCAGTCACGCGACGGATCGGAAGCGGCCCTGTCCGGAAGTATGTTCTGCGCATGCTCGGTTTTCCCCGCGTTTTTTTCTTTGTAGTACAGTAGTAACATGGCTACCGGATGTGACCTTCGGTCACTTGACCCCTTCGGGGTTCCCTTGGGTGTGCACATGCGCAACCTGAAGTTGCGCCTTGCGCAACACCCGTAGTTGACCTTTTCGGAAGTGTCCTCTAGGACGTCCGCGTTCTATTATCGTTTTCTAACCCTGATCATCTAACCCTTTTCCCGCTATTTTATTTTCATAATTACATTATTTATTTCAATAATTACATTTCTTACAAACGTTTGCCACCACCACCTCCACATCACCACCACCTCTCTATGACGTCCGCGTTCTATTATCGTTTTCTAGCCCTGGTTATCTGCCCCTTTTATTTTCATATAGTGTCTACATATATATAGGTTGTGTAGTACTTCTACTTTGCTAAGAGTACATTTGAAAATTTCCAGCTGCAAAAAAATGATTTTTTTACCCATTTTTCTCAGTAACTTGATGACAGAAATCTGATATTTGGTCACAAGCGTCATATAGGTATACCATATTGTGGGTAGCGTTTTTGGACCCATCAGATTCCTACTTCCTGTTTGCCGATTTTGTTGATTTTTATACACGTTTAACATACATTTGTATATGCACATTTTTCGTCGCATTTTTCTAAGCAACTATTGATGACAGGAATCTGATATTTGGTCACAAGCGTCATATAGGTATGCCATATTGTGGGAAGCGTTTTTGGACCCGTCAGATTCCTACTTCCTGTTTGCCGACTTAGTTGGTTTTTATACACATTGAACATATATGCACATTTTTCGTCACAATTTTCTCAGCAACTACTGATGGCAGAGATCTGATATTTGGTCAAAAGCTTCATATAGGTATCCCATATTGTGGGAAGCGTTTTTGGACCCATCAGATTCCTACTTCCTGTTTGCCGACTTTGTTGATTTTTATACACATTGAACATACATTTTGTATATGCCCATTTTTAGTCGCATTTTTCTCAGCAACTATTGATGGCAGAAATCTGATATTTGGTCACAAGCTTTATATAGGTACCCCATATCGTGGGAAGCGTTTTTTGACCCGTCAGATTCCTACTTCCTGTTTGCCGAAGAGCGGGGGTATCATAAGTGAGCATTAGCTCACAGTTCATCTTGTTTTATATTTTTACATTTAATGTTTAGAAAAACAAATGCTAAGAGTACATTTGAAAATTTAGAAACGATTCCTACCAAAGTCGGTGTCAGCTTATCATTACCACAGTGGAAAGTCTTGTGCAGTGCTACGCCAGTGGTGGACGATTTGATCAGTCGAGTGAAAGACGGAGAACCCGTGGACTGGAAATATGACCTGGGTGAAGACGTCTACGTCATCATCAAATCCCTCAACTGACAATTCACATCAGGAAGTACTTCGTGCCCAGAATAGCAAAAAAATCAACAGTAAATACGCTCGAACAAATAGAACAGCAACAAATCAACTGTAAATACGCTCGAGCAAATAGAACAGCAAAAAATCAACTGTAAATATGCTCGAACAAATAGAACAGCAAAAATTCAACTGTAAATACGCTCGATCAAATCATTAACACTTATTGTCATAAAATAAACAAGTACTCTACAGTAAATAGTAAATAGAAAACACCATTGGGAGAAATATACGAGTTAGCAACTTGCATTAAACGAACTATTTTCTTCTCCATAAAAATGCGAGATAAAACATTATAGTGCCAATGTCCTCCGTTTCTGTCATTATATAGCAATATACAGTCAGTGGGGATATAGTGTTTGTCAATTTCACTCATTCTTATGCTTCATACAATAAATTACTTGATGGATGTTTACCAGCAACTTCAGCAATATTTCAGGTATATCATGTAGGCGTGATTTAATAACATTTGAATACGAAAATATCAGTTGAAATATTATTATATAAAGCTGGTTTGTACTATATGTCAATAAAAAAAAAGTTTACATGATACAATAGGGATCATTCACCGCTTCTCCCGTTTGGTGACGCTACTGTTCCATAAGTGGTTACATGTGCGTTTGAAACACAAAGACGCTTGTTTCTCACCCCTTGGATAAAGTAGTCCGTTAATTTAGGTGAAAAAGATTTTTCTATCTTACCCCGGCTCCAGGGTAAGACAAGCTACACGCCGTTTTTCCCGGAAAATTGTTTTCCATTGTTGAATTAAATTGTCGATTTATAGTGTCTTGACAGTATTTCAAATGTATTTCACAATACAATACAATACAATGTATTTTATAAATATATTATAAATGCTACTACAACAGCGATAAATGCCTGTTAAAAAGTTATTTGACGTTGGTCAAAGGGAGGTCATTTTTTGTTATTTACGTTAGTTACCTAACAAGGGAGAGCACTCTATATTTTCTCAACGTAAACAAATATTGACACGATAGAAAGAGATGAGAAAAAGAGGCAAACATCGTAAAAGGTGCAATATTTTGTTATTGTAGAATATATCACAAGTTTGTTAACTTTATTATTTTGAACCTCTTTAAAGTTGTAAAATGAAAATATTGTTTTATTTTATTACGTGGCATTTTGGTCCTGTGATGCGGTTCGCAAATTAATACACAAAAAGTAAACAAACATTGGCACGGTAGAAAGGGGTGAGAAAAAGAGTCAAACACCGGGTGTCACAGATTTTACTATCTTGCACCTCTCCCGGTGTTAGACCCTATATATCTTAGTGTTATTAAGACACGACGGATTGCCACTTGTGTAACAGGAACTGCTTATCTTTCCGAAGCAGATGACTTCTCCCGGTTTTAGTCGGGTACATATTGGTCAATTGTCAGTTTTTGTGTAGTTTCCTTGTTCATTATTGTTTGTAATTTCGTCTTATGTTTCCTGGCCATTGCATTGTCTAGCCTTCCATTTACCTTCTGGTTGCCCACCTCTTTTTTTCATTATTAAACAACATTTTCTTTGCACTAATGAAGACAAAGCAACATACATGTAAACGTAGATACCGTATTTAGTACTCATGACACGTGTCTGGAATTATTTTCATCAGATAAGTATCTTAAAGTTAAATCGTGTGTAACGAGCCATATCGTGAGGTAGAAATAGATTTATTTTTGACCTAGTATTATGTATGTGTAAGGGCCCGGGTGGCTCAATGAGTTAGGTAGTTGGATTACCTAACAACTCATACAAGCATATCACCAATTCGTCATGGGTTCGTGCCCTGCTTTGTGAATTACAAAAATGGTACACTCGACTCGCAGCCGCAAGTGATATAGTGTGCCAGTTGCTTGCCCATGGTCGGTGGTTCTTCCACCACTAAAACTGGTCGCCATGATATAGCTGAAATATTGCTGAAAGTGGCGTTAAGCACAATAAATCAAATCAAACCAAATCAAATCTATATGTAATAAATTTGATGTATTATTTTTGTTCATGGATGATATTTTTTGTTGTTGAGAAAGATAATGATAGGATTACATCATCAGTGAAAATAAGTTACCAAAAATAGAAAAGTTGTTTACATATTTGACCTCGAGTTTTATTAGATAATTTTAAATCACATGACACATGGTTAGAAAGATGGTACTGGGAGTTAGTATTGATTGTCACTTGTAAATAAGGGTTGGTTTGAATCAGATGTGAATCCTTAAGAACTCTAACGATCTGTTAGAGTACATACAATCTAGGTCCCTCTCCTCCTGTAATAGCATTAAAACATTTGACTTCTCAACCCCTCTACACAACTATCCCCCATTCAAAGCTAAAAGATTTGGCTCAACTCCGATTCATAAAAAAGAATGGCAACCGTAGATACAAATACCTGGTCTTAGGAAGGGACAAATCTTATTTAGTAGACAAACCATTCTGATTCTACCAAATTTTTTTTTTATCTGAAACTGATATCATCAAATTTGCTCGAGTTATTTTAATTGAATACATATTTGTTATGCTTGATGAACGTCGACATACATATGGGTACAAAGTATGCTCCTCTTCTCGCCGGCTTGTTTCTTCATTCGTACGAGACAGACTCAATACATGGGCTTCTCAAGAAAAACAAAAAGAAGTTAGCCCGATCCTTTAATTTCACGTTCCGCTGCATAGATGATGTTCTTTCACTAAATAATTCTAAGCTTAGTGATTTTGTTGATCGCATCTATCCCATTGAGCTTAAAATAAAGGTTACCACAGATACAGCTATATCTGCTTCATATCTGGACCCACACCTCCAAATTGACAGTTAGGGCCGGTTAAGAACAAAACTTTACGACAAATAGATGATTTCAATTTTCCTATTGTGAACTTTCCATTTATATGTAGCAATATTCCAGCAGCACCTGTATATGGAGTATACATTCCACAGTTGATCCGATATTCCAGAGTAGTTCCTATCAGGATTTCATTGATAGAGGGTGTCAGCTAACCATTAAGCTACTGAAACAAGGGTTCTTATTGGTTGGGTTGAAGTCATCACTTCGAAAGTTTTACGGTCGCCATCCTGACTTGATTAACCGTTATGGAATATCTGTGTCACAAATGACCACGGATATGTTCCACTTGTCGTAAGCACTTCCGGTCCTTTTCTGATTAAAGACTTGTTACCTGGTTTTCCAATTAGAGTAACACGACTGGTGGCACTAGTGAAGCAGGAACTGCTTACCCTTCTGAAGCACCTGAGTTCACCCCTGTATTTAGTGGTGCTCGTGTTGATCGATCTTCTGTGTAGTGTTATGTAGATCGTTGTTTGTCCTTTTTATTTTGGTCATTATGTTGTATGGCATTCTTCGATTTACGGAATCTGATTATTCCTTTTTATCTTCAAACACTTCACCTAAGTCGATATCAGCTGCAATATGCGTGTTTCCTAAGGCAATTTTTGGTGGCGAGAACAAGTTTACAGATAATAAATTATGTCTGTAAAGAGTAGTTCTGAAATGGGTGTATATGGATAGATATTTTGATAGCAACAAGGAAAAGGGGCACACGACGGATAGGGTAGCGGAAAGGCTTCATTGCAAAGAACCAGTAACGACATATAATAAATTGTTTATCATTCGGATCTGATCGAGCTTCAAAATTTACCTGTATCCTTTACGTCCAGTCCCAAGGGCAACTTGTGTATTGTTTTAATTAACACAACAAGCGGACACCATTGTCGGAGGGGGTTGTACCAAGCAATGTAGATACGATAACGTAACCCTCAGTCTGCTTTTGCTCCCAGCGAGGGTTACGATTCGGTCTCATTCAACGTAATAGAGCAGCGCCCGGAGTGATTCACACCGGGCGGTTTTTTGTCCTAATTCCGTTGAAGTGGTTGGAAAAATTAACGGAGGTGAAAGATAAATATATTTAGATAAAGCTTGAGGTGTTAAGTAAACGCTGCATCAACCCATGGTAGACTTATATCCATCTGAAAATTTGAATGCATGAGATCTTCTTTCTGTCCGAAATTTTGCTTACAAGTTGCTATTTCACGTGCACTTGCCTCGTTTTGGAGATATCCTTATTTGGATAGATTGCCGTACATATCGTAGTAAAAGTTTTCCTTATTTGGCATTCAGATCCATATATGGATAGACTCCGCTCATCACGAGAGTCTACGTAAGGTGTCATGGCGGACGAGAAACAATTTTCGAATACGAAATCGATCGTGAAGGTAGAAACAGGTATTGTTACACATATTTCGTATCATCATTACTTAAAAATTGTAGGAAATAATAAGTTATGACCACGTATGCAAAAAGAAAGTTGAAATATTCACGGAACGAAAATTTTAATTTGCTCCATTACGTTGAATGGGACCGATTCATAAACCTCGCTGGGAACAAAAGCGGACTGAGGGTTACGTTATCGTATCTACAAGCAATGAAGAAACTATGTCTTGAGGGGCCCTGTGCAGTTAGTTTGGTAAAGTCCTGTATTCCTCACATTTGATGAATAGTCCAAAACATTTTTTTTTCATCTTCCTTAAAGGTTTCTGTGTAGTATTTCTAATTTTACTTATTGTTTTAATGTAACTTTGCTCTGCATAATTAATTTATTTTTAGCCGAATTTCTATTTTTCTTATTTCTAACTGGATTAATTGGTAGAAATTAAAAATAAATATAATGAAATAAATATAGATTCTCCTTCAGTTGCCCGTGGGTTACGATATTTCTCCACTCTCGAGACTTCAATTAAAAATGTTAACCACTCGCCGTATTTCTCCACTCAAGAGAGTTAAATTTAAAAAAAATTAACGACAAACCGTCAGGCGAGTGGTTAACATATCGTAACCCACATGGGCAACTGAAGGAGAATTTGTTTCTCCCATTATTTGACATTTTAATCCTTTAGAGGATTACAGATTTTTCCACCATTGGTTCAGCGGGGTTAAAACGCCGTAATAATGGGAGAATGAAGTATATACATGTACAAGATATTTATTGACAACTTGCAAAGCCAAAGGGAAGTATTTAACATGAATGGAAAAGCAGGATGCATATAAAAAAAACATTCACATATAAAATGTTACTTTTCATATGAGAAAAGTCTTAGATAAATCCTTTAATATTGAGTTAAAATATGTTAAATGATATTTTCGCAGTATCCTCTTAAACACGGTTATCTGTTTGAAATTTGCCAAAAAATACATGACGATTACAGATTTTATTTTGGCGAGACGTATTTCATAAAACATGTTTTTTTGCACAACCTTATCAAATAAATGGGAGAAACTCTTATATACTGTTTGTCCTGAAACTTTTTTATTTAGCTTGCTGTAAGCTATTGGAAAAATGTCAGTTCTAAGAAAACGCTTTCAAGTAAAATGTATTATGAATAATAAATGATTATTTGTCTGTCCTGAACCCTTTTCTATTTAGCTTGCTGTAAGCTATTGAAAAATTGTCAGTTCTAAGAAAACGCTTTCTTGGGTAAAAAAATTTATGAATAACAAATTATAAGTTCTAAGCTCCCTAGTGACCGTCTATCGTTATTTGGACGGTCAGTAAATTGTTGAAGGGTGAGCGCCTTAGCGCGAACCCTTCAACTATTTACTGACCGTCCAAATAATCATAGTCGGTCACGGGAGCTTAGAACATTGTTGTACGTACGATGTTGCTGATCTATAACTTGAAACAGTAACTAAGTTTTTTTCCACGAACTATGTTTGACGGACTTTCGTGGAAGTTCTAAGGCTAAATACGTAATGGTCACTAGACAAAATTAAGCACCGCCCACTGACCTTCTGTAATTTTCCATCTGCATCGTTATTTTTATAAATGGAATTTTCTTCTGGCCAGGTAAAGCGTATTAATCTTATTCTCTAGATTTCCATATATGGCTCTCCTTTCTATCGTTATTTTTAGGAATGATTTTATCCAATCATAGGTTAAATAAATACAACATCGTACAATATAAGTTCTAAGCTCCCTAGTGACCATCTATCGTTATTTATACGGTCAGTAAATCGTTGAAGGGTGAGCGCGCCAGCGCGAATCTTTCAACTATTTACTTACCGTCTAAATAACCATAGTCGGTCACGGGAGCTTATAACATTTGTATACGATGTTGCTGATCTATAACTTGAAACAGTAACTAAGTTTTTTCCACGAACTATGCTTGACGGACTTTCTTGGAAGTTCTAAGGCTAAAGACGTAATGGTCAATACACAAAATTAAGCACCGCCCACTAACCTTTTGTAATTTTCCGTCTCCATCGTTTCGTAACTGCACGTTATTTTAGAAGAAAATATAAATCATCATCTTTCTTGCAGTTGTGTTTAATTATGCTAAATCAAAATACACACACATATATATAGAGAGCCTGGTCAAATACCTGCAAGTTTATCTATCGTCTGCATCGTTATTGTTAGGAATGGAATTCTAAGGCTAAAGACGTAATGGTCACTACACAAAATTAAGCACCGCCCACTAACCTTCTGTAATTTTTCCGTCTGCATCATTTCGTTACTATGCGTTATTTTTATGAATGGAATTTTCTCCTGGCCAGGTAAAGCGTACTAATCTTATTCTCTAGATTTCCATATATGGCTCTCCTTTCTATCGTTATTTTTAGGAATGGTTTTATCCAATCATAGGTCGTCAAATAAATGCAACATCGTACAATATAAGTTATAAGCTCCCTAGTGACCGTCTATCATTATTTAGCGGTCAGTAAATCGTTGAAGGGTGAGCGCGCCAGCGCGAATCCTTCAACTATTTACTTACCGTCTAAATAACCATAGTCGGTCACGGGAGCTTATAACTTTTTTGTACGATGTTGCTGATCTATAACTTGAAACAGTAACTAAGTTTTTTTCACGGACTATGTTTGACGGACTTTCTTGGAAGTTCTAAGGCTAAAGACGTAATGGTCAATACAAAAAATTAAGCACCGCCCACTGACCTTCTGTAATTTTCCGTCTCCATCGTTTCGTAACTGCACGTTATTTTAGAAGAAAATATAAATCATCATCTTTCTTGCAGTTGTGTTTAATTATGCTAAATCAAAATACACACATATATATATAGAGAGCCTGGTCAAATACCTGCAAGTTTATTTATCCTGCAATGACAGCATTTACCGACCAATATAGCCTACCCAATATTTTTTTTTATATTGGTCAGTTATAAATAGAACATACAAATGTAAGCTCCGCCCACATCGGGGCACATCGGGGATATTGTTTTCAAATACATACACACCAATATTTCAAATACTTTTATCATCGTCCAGTAAACGTTTATTTACGATTTAAAATTGCAGGATAAATGCAATGCATGTGCACTGTCGAAGCATATAGGTAAATATGTGTATTCGGCGCGAAACGCCTTTTCCCCCGTTTCTAAGCCTCATACACATATTACCTATATGCTTCGACAGTGCACAAGTATTGTATATCTATCGTCTGCATCGTTATTTTTAGGAATGGAATTCTAAGGCTAAAGACGTAATGGTCACTACACAAAATTAAGCACCGTCCACTGAACTTCTGTAATTTTCCGTCTCCATCGTTTCGTAACTGCACGTTATTTTAGAAGAAAATATAAATCATCATCTTTCTTGCAGTTGTGTTTAATTATGCTAAATCAAAATACACACACATATATATAGAGAGCCTGGTCAAATACCTGCAAGTTTATCTATCGTCTGCATCGTTATTGTTAGGAATGGAATTCTAAGGCTAAAGACGTAATGGTCACTACACAAAATTAAGCACCGCCCACTAACCTTCTGTAATTTTTCCGTCTGCATCATTTCGTTACTATGCGTTATTTTTATGAATGGAATTTTCTCCTGGCCAGGTAAAGCGTACTAATCTTATTCTCTAGATTTCCATATATGGCTCTCCTTTCTATCGTTATTTTTAGGAATGGTTTTATCCAATCATAGGTCGTCAAATAAATGCAACATCGTACAATATAAGTTATAAGCTCCCTAGTGACCGTCTATCATTATTTAGACGGTCAGTAAATCGTTGAAGGGTGAGCGCGCCAGCGCGAATCCTTCAACTATATACTTACCGTCTAAATAACCATAGTCGGTCACGGGAGCTTATAACTTTTTTGTACGATGTTGCTGATCTATAACTTGAAACAGTAACTAAGTTTTTTTCACGGACTATGTTTGACGGACTTTCTTGGAAGTTCTAAGGCTAAAGACGTAATGGTCAATACAAAAAATTAAGCACCGCCCACTGACCTTCTGTAATTTTCCGTCTCCATCGTTTCGTAACTGCACGTTATTTTAGAAGAAAATATAAATCATCATCTTTCTTGCAGTTGTGTTTAATTATGCTAAATCAAAATACACACATATATATATAGAGAGCCTGGTCAAATACCTGCAAGTTTATTTATCCTGCAATGACAGCATTTACCGACCAATATAGCCTACCCAATATTTTTTTTTATATTGGTCAGTTATAAATAGAACATACAAATGTAAGCTCCGCCCACATCGGGGCACATCGGGGCACATCGGGGATATTGTTTTCAAATACATACACACCAATATTTCAAATACTTTTATCATCGTCCAGTAAACGTTTATTTACGATTTAAAATTGCAGGATAAATGCAATGCATGTGCACTGTCGAAGCATATAGGTAAATATGTGTATTCGGCGCGAAACGCCTTTTCCCCCGTTTCTAAGCCTCATACACATATTACCTATATGCTTCGACAGTGCACAAGTATTGTATATCTATCGTCTGCATCGTTATTTTTAGGAATGGAATTCTAAGGCTAAAGACGTAATGGTCACTACACAAAATTAAGCACCGTCCACTGAACTTCTGTAATTTTCCGTCTGCATCATTTCGTTACTGCGCGTTATTTTTATGAATGGAATTTTCTCCTGGCCAGGTAAAGCGTATTAATCTTATACTCTAGATTTCCATATATGGCTCTCCTTTCTATCGTTATTTTTAGGAATGATTTTATCCAATCATAGGTCGTCAAATAAATGCAACATCGTACAATATTATTTGTCTGTTCCGAACCGTTTTCTATTTATCGTACTGTAAGCTATTGGAACATTGTCAGTTCTAAGAAAACGCTTTCAAGTAAAATGTATTATAAATAATAAAATATTAGTACCAAATATAATGTTGCAAACCTTTTATGTAATATTTCTTGGACACACATTTAAACAAATAATATTATATCCCCCCCCCCCCCCCCCTCCCATAGAATGATCAAAAAATTAATCCACTCGAATATGAACACGTATGTAGTCTTATGACATTCTCACAATGTTTAATAACATAAGTCTATGCAGAATGAATTGTGTGTATTATTTTGCAAGCCGATTTTTTTTACAGGTACATGTATAAAACTCGATTTTCCTAACAATAATTTACCTGTCTAAGTTAGTGTTGGATCTGTTAACTTCCGCATTATTACTGGTTAGTATAATTAAAAATTTGATTTATTTTAACTATGATATATAGAAAAACGAAATAATGGCGTTTAGTGTTTTTATTTTGGTCGGTTCACAATTTGATGGGTTTTGTATATACTATATATTATTGGCGAGCATATAAATCTTTAAAACTGAATCAAATAAACAAGTTATGTATAATTGCTTTATCTTCTTACACGAATTTGATATGTATAGCTGTCAAATTGCTTCAAGAGCGCAAATCTTAGTTCTGCACTTATTGAATTTGCTCACAAATGAAAATGAATATCTGCTATAGCATAAGAAGAGTTTTTAGACACCAAATGGAAAACAGAATCGGTAATTCAAAGAAGGATAGACAATAAAATGGCTCGTGATAAAACGCACTTATCTGCGTATTATATACAAACGTATTTATTCCATTTCCTCTTTTCATTAGCTCACCTTGCCAAAGGTAATGTGAGCTTTTGTCATCACTTGGCGTCCGTCGTCCGTTAACTTTTCATATTTTAATCTTCTCCTCTGAAACCCCCTTAGCCAAATGAACTGAAACTTGGTAGAAAGCATCTATGGACGGTCCTTTATAAAGACTGCTCATTTTGTCTCGATCCATTGACAAACATGGCCGCCACAGGCAATTCTTGTTTCTGATTGGCCGATTTTTAAAAATCTCCTCTGAAACTGCTTGGCCAAATGAACCGAAACTTGGTAGGAAGCATCTATGGAAGGTCCTCTATAAAGATTGCTCATTTCGTCCCGATCTGTTAGCAAACATGGTAGCCACAGGCCATTCTTGTTTCTGATTGATTGATTTCTAAAAAAATCTTCTCTGAAACCGCCATGCCAAATGAATCAAAACTTGATAGGAAGCATCCTTGAAGGTCTTCTATCAAGATTGCTCATTTAGTTCCGATCCATTAACAAACATGGCCGCCACAGGCAACTCTAGTCTCTGATAGGCCGATTTTTTTAAATCTTCTCCTCTGAAACCGCTTGTCCAAATGAACAGAAACTTGGTAGGAAGCATCTATGGAAGGTCCTCTATAAAGATTGCTCATTTTTTCCCGATTGGTTAACCAGCATGGCCGCCACAGGCAATTATTGTTTCTGATTGGTTGATTTCTAAAATATCTTTTACGTGTAAGGAGTGTGTCCCCTACATCCTGCGCTAAGGGATGTATTAAATTCGTTCCTCACAGCTGTCTGATGTCCCTTTCACATAAAGTCTGCGTTTTCCTAGAGGAATCAGGATAATGTGTCCGAATGGAGTGACATTTCTACCCGCCGACTGTTGTTTCAGTGAGCTAGCACTATAAAAATCCAACTCAGCGTGTTGGTCTAGAGCAAAGCGGACCTCATCATCATCTCATTGATAATTAACTTGTTCTCGTCATAATATAGCTGAAAAATTGCTGAATTGGCATTAAACAACAATCACTCACTCAATCAATCAATCAAAAGTGGATACTGAAAGAAAAGGATAATTTTAATTCTCGAAAATTTCATCTAGCCAAATATTTGACTTTTTTACCTTTTACAATTTCATTTCCTCTTTAAATTAAATTATTCACAACACATTTTATTTAAAAAATGGTGGCAACGTTACAAGTTTATAGTATTGGGTCACGAATTAACTTATTTTGTCAAGCACGAAACGAAAGGTAAAAAGTGCTACACATAAAATGAAGTTATCAAAATATTGGAGTTCCTTATCGATAACATATATTTGTCGAGTTCGAATGGCACATTTTTAAACAAATCATAGCTAGGCATCCTTATGGGAACAAACTATGCCCCTCTCCTCTCCAACTTTTTCTATACTCCTAGGCGTCTGACTTTATACAAAAACTTATCAAAGACAAAAGAAAGTAGAGAGGCTGAAGCCTTTAATCTCACTCCCAGGTATATTGATGATGTTCTGCCAATTAATAATACGAACTTTGCTAACTGAATTCCATTAATAGAGATTTCTTGATAACTGACGAACGAACGTATCTTCCCGTAACATAATGAAACAATGTTAATTTACGTAAAGATCTTTTGAGGGAGACCTTATTGCAACATTTGTCTTCAATTATTCATTGAGTGTAAGTGATTAGATATATATTTTTTTCATTTCGGTGTTTAAAACAGTTAAAAATTAATATCACTGGCCAAATAATGGTTTCACAGTGACATTACAGTCTGCATACAAAATAAATATTTTCCTCAAACGCTATTCATAGATATACTTCAAAGAGGGGTGCTTTTCAAATTTATTTATAACTTTTTTTTTAAATATTTCTGAACTCATAATTATATAAACAGACAAAATCAGTCAACAAAAACTGTGTCATTTATATGTGTGTTAGGGATATCGAATTTACATATTTCTACGATTTTTCTATTGAATGTTGGAACTGTTCCGACAGTGTGATATATATTTTTTCATTTTATTATAGGTTATGAAAAAAAACAGCTGAGTTGCAATTGTTAAAATGAAATATGGTTGTGATCGTCTTCCGTAATTAAAATCGTCAAAATGAAATACAACCGAATTGATATCAAATGATGACTTGTTTCAACCTCATTTAAAATATACATTGAAATTCTTTCAGACCAGTACATCACGTTCACGATCTTTTATTACAACATATTTCCCTGTTCTAGTTAAAGGACTTTATCAAACAGAATCATACAGTTTACATGTAATGCAGTTAATACGCATTTAAACCACAGAAGAATATTTCTATTTTTCACACCTTGTGGTGTGGGATCGCTATTGTGCATGCGAAATATTAATTGCAAACCCCATTGGCTGGCTATATTCAAGGCACCGGATGGATAATTCCCTTTGATTTAAGAGAATGGAACTGATAGACGTTAAAAGTTTAATTTGGGCGCAAAAGGGGACATTTTATATAATTTATGAAAGGGTGATGTGAATTTTAGGGATCCTCAGATTCAAATCAATTCATCTACTTTTCTACACTTTTATACATATTATACATATGTATATTTCAAATGATAGTAATGTTATTTTAAAATATTTCCACTTTGTTTTACTTGTCGTTTTCTTTTAAGACCCCCAGTGTTATACTGCTCATGCTCAGCAACGGACCACCTTCGTCGATTGTTTTAGCTCATCGATGATCATGATATTCACTAAGATAAATAACACGGTCCGTGCAATATTTTTTTTTTATTTATTTATTTATATATTTATTTATTTATTTATTTATTTATGCTTTGATGTCAGTGTTTCAACTGTTGACATAGTTTTAAATTCAGCATGGGTAGACTTATAGAAAGTGCATAATCGTAATATTCAGTGGCCAACCACCCCAGTCTGGTGGCAAAAGAAAGGGTATTGTCTGATATGCCTAACACAACGTCTGCCATTGACGGAACTTCACATGAGATACAAATTCCATCCAATGAACCTCAACAAAAAACATGCTTTCAGCAAACCAATTATTTTCATTGATTGATATGAAAAGAAAGTTTATAAACAGTGATGATCATAAATTCCATCAATATCAATATAAAACAATTACCTTTCATCTTAACTGAACTTGAGCCGTCGTGGTCGTATGGTAGTTGAATTTACAACTACCTGTGCAATCGTTGCCTATCACCACTTAAGTTGTGAGTTTGAACCCCATTCATGGCGAGGTGTACTCGATAAAACATTATGTGATAAAGTTTGTCAGTGACTTGCGACAGGTCTGTGGGTTTCTCTGGGTACTCCAATTTCCGCCAAAAAAGTAGTAACTGAAATATTTTTGAAAGTGGTGTTAAACACCTAGTTTGTGTATGTAGTGAATAACATAAAACACCTTTGTGTCATAATGTGGCATATCTTTACAAGTACCAATAATACTACAACAACATTGTTTCTCACACAATTATGGGAACTGTTATACACATATCATGTCATTAAACAATGTACTTTCAAATTTTTATTAACGATTAAATTAAATTATCTCTATGATCTCAAAATTATGTTTCAGTGTTTACTGAACCTTAATATGTACATATAGGCATGGCTGAATCCTGATTTCTTGTCTGAACTGAAAACTACAATTATTCATGTGTTTCTGAATCATTAAATAAATATTCAATCACTTAATTCATCACATCTTTCTGTCTTTTATCACTGAATATCGAATCCAAAATATCCATACCATTGTATTCTTTGGATTTATACATGAAAAATCGTAGACTATGAGGAATCAAACACATTGTTTTACATCATATGCACATTTTTGTATAGATAATCTTGTATAATGTGTCCTGTTCACTACCACATGTAATACACACCGACACTACACAATACAAACAACTGCAAAATTATATTTTATCGATTACTTCTTTTAGAAATTTATGTTGTTTCTTCTGTGGTATTTAAATCTTCTTTCAGTTTAAATCATTGACGCAATATCGTGCGTAACGTCACACGCATTGTCGTTTGAACTCAAAGGGAATGGAACGAATTCTGAAGTGGTCAATAAACCACAATATCCGACAATAGCCGCAGATCCCTTGTAAAGGAATGTATCAATATGAAAATCATAAAAACGAGAAAGGACTACAGAGAAAATTGGAAGTTCTCTATCCTAAAAGAACACTTCTTTCACTTGCATTTAGAAAAATAAAATAATTAATATATTTTTCCGGGTTTATTTCCCACATCGTTCCTTCTATGAGCAGTATGATAAACTAACCCCATGTCTAATCGAAATAATTTTTTGGGATAATGACCACGGATATGTTCCACTTGTCGTAAACACTTCCCGGTCCTTTCCTCATTCACGACTTATTACCGGGTTTGTAACTAGATTAACACGACGAGTGCCACTAGTGGAGCAGGAACTGCTTACCCTTCCGGGGCACATGAGTTCACCCCCGGATTTTACTGGGGTTCGTGTTACTCGATCTTTAGTTTTATATGCATGTTTTGTAGATCGTTGTTTGTCCTTTTGTACTTTTTCTTTTGGCTATTGTGTTGTCTGTTCTTCTTCGATATACGGATTCTGATTGCCCCTATGGTATTTTCAAACTCTTCTTAAGGATGTGTTGGATTGTGCCCAAAAAATATCTAATCCTTTTGGATCAAACTATTTTACTTCATTTTACAAGTAGCATCGATAGACCATTAAACCTACCTTAGTATCCCGGTAGTAATAACCATATCAGTATCCCGGAAGAAAATATATAATCAATAATTGGGGGATTATGAAAAAAAACTAGTTTGGATGAAGTGGTGTTTATTTTATTTTTATCTTATATAACTGTTACGCACCGACATACCATCGTTTTTTACGGCAAAGATTGCTTCTTAAACATCAAAACGTCATCTAAGCGCTTGTAATATTTGAACATTTTCCCATCGTTTTTAAAGAAATTTAACACCTCGTGCATCAAAAAAATAGTTTAACAGTATTTGTGTTTTATTTATTTTAATAATCTGGTAAAATATTTTTCTGGTGCACGACTGCGGAGGTGCTTAATTTCTTCGAAAACCGTCGAAATATCGCGGGCAAAATTCCACGAAATACAGAAAACAAATAACGCTCATGACGTCACAATGACGTCAAATACGAATCGATTTTGTTGGAAACAAGTTTTAACATCAAAAGTTTGATGTCGTCTATAAAATAAAACACATCAAATGTTAATCAAGTATTTTCTAAGATAATGATTCATTAAATATGGGGCCATATATGGCACTAAATAGTCCCCAGTTCTTTTTATCGCATTGACGCCGGACTGCATGCACTGAGTTTTTCTCATATTGATGGAATTTATGATTATCACTCTTTATAAACTTTCTTTTCATATCAATCAATGAAAATAATTGGTTTGCTGAAAGTATGCTTTTTGTTGGGGTTCATTGGATGGAATTTGTATCTCATGTGAAGTTCCGTCAATTGCAGACACACCATTAGGCATATCAGAACAATACCTTTTCTTTTGCCACCAGAATAGGATGGTTGGCCACTGAATTATACGATTACACACTTTCTATAAGTCTACCCATGCTGAATTTAAAACTCTGTCAACAGTTGAAACACTGGCATCAAAGCATAAATAAATAAATAAATAAATAAATAAATAAATATTGCACGGACCGTGTTATTTATCTTAGTGAATCTCATGATCATCGATGAGCTAAAACAATTGACGAAGGTGGTCCGTTGCTGAGCATGAGCAGTATAAAACTGGGGCTCTTAAATGAAAACGACAAGTAAAACAAAGTGGAAATATTTTAAAATAACATTACTATCATTTGAAATATAAAACAAAGTGGAAATATTTTAAAATAACATTACTATCATTTGAAATATACGTATGTATAATATGTATAAAAGTGTAGAAAGGTAGATGAATTGATTTGAATCTGAGGATCTCTAAAATTCACATCACCTTTTCATCAATTATATAAAGTTTCCCCTTTTACGCCCAAATTAAACTTTTGATTTCTATCAGTTCCATTCTCTTAAATCAAAGGGAACTATCCATCCGGTGCCTTGAAAATGCGTTCTGTCATGTGCATAAGTTATTGTTTGCATGATTGACAGACAATATTCATCATATTGTTTTCTAGCTTCTGAACTGTCGATCGAGAAAAAAATAAAATATTCTAGACAGGCAGCATATAGCCAGTCAATAGGGTTTGCAATTAATATTTCGCACGCACAATAGCGACCCCACACCACAAGGTGTGAAAAATAGAAATATTCTTCTGTGGTTTAAATGCGTATTAACTGCATTACATGTAAACTGTATGATTCTGTTTGATAAAGTCCTTTAAGTAGAACAGGGAAATATGTTGTAATAAAAGATCGTGAACGTGATGTACTAATCTGAAAGAATTTCAATGTATATTTTAAATGAGGTTGAAACAAGTTATCATTTGATATCAATTCGGTTGTATTTCATTTTGACGATTTTGATTACGGAAGACGATCACAACCATATTTCTTTTTAACAATTGCAACTCAGCTGTTTTTTTTTCATAACCTATAATAAAATGAAAAAATATATATCACACTGTCGGAATAGTTCCAACATTCAATGGAAAAATCGTAGAAATATGTAAATTCGATATCCCTAACACACATATAAATGACACAGTTTTTGTTGACTGATTTTGTCTGTTTATATAATTATGAGTTTTGACTTTCCCTTTATAAGATTGTTCGGAGTTCGGTAATTTTGTTATTACCCTTATTTACACATATAAATGACCTCTCCTGGCTTAGTTCAGGTACTTCAATAAAAAGTGACGGGGTTAAGCTAGTATACAGTAGATTATTCTAGGGTATTTCTCTTATTTAATAAAAACAATAGAAAGCGAAAATCGCACGATTTTTGCACGACAATCGGTCAACGGTCGGGCGACCGTCGCCGATAAGGTATAAATAAGCATAAAAGGGGATATTATTTTACCATGGGACAGACAGGTTTTGGGAGAATGGAATCATTTATTTTTCTTTACATATGAAATCAGAAATGTTCCCTTAAATATCCAGTATTACATAACTATTAGACTGCTTGATTTTCCTTTAGTCAGATTATTTTTTTTCTCCCAAATCTGGCAAAATTTTTTATTTGTGCGAAAATTTAAATCAGAAATATTAAAAAAAAAAAAAATTTAAATGAAAAGCACCCCTCCTTGAAGTATATCTATAAATAGCGTTTGAGGAAAATATGTATTTTGTATGCAGACTGTAATGTCACTGTGAAACCATTATTTGGCCAGTGATATTAATTTTTAACTGTTTTAAACACCGAAATGAAAAAAACATATATCTAATCACTTACACTCAATGAACAATTGAAGACAAATGTTGCAATAAGGTCTCCCTCAAAAGATCTTTACGTAAATTAACATTGTTTCGTTATGTTACGGGAAGATACGTTCGTTCGTCAGTTATCGAGAAATCTCTATTAATGGAATCCAGTTAGCAAAGTTCGTGTTATTAATTGGCAGAACATCATCAATATACCTGGGAGTGAGATTAAAGGTTTAAGCCTCTATTTTTTTTGTCTTTGATCAGTTTTTGTATAAACTCAGACTCATAGGAGTATAGAAAAAGTTGGAGAGGAGAGGGGCATAGTTTTTTCCCATAAGGATGCCTAGCTATGACTTGTTGAAAAATGTGCCATTCGAACTCGACAAATATATGTTATCGATAAGGAACTCCAATATTTTGATAACTCCATTTTATGTGTAGCACTTTTTACCTTTCGTTTCGTGCTTGACAACATACCTTAATTCGTGACCCAATACTATAAACTTGTAACGTTGCCACCATTTTTTAAAGTAGAATGCGTTGTGAATAATTTACTTTAAAGAGGAAATGAAATTGTAAAAGGTAAAAATGTCAAATATTTGGCTAGATGAAATTTTCAAGAATTAAAATTATCCTCTTTATTCAGTATCCACTTTTGATTGATTGAGTGAGTGAGTGATTGTTGTTTAATGCCAATTCAGCAATTTTTCGGCTATATTATGGCGAGAACAAGTTAATTATCAATGAGATGATGTTGAGGTCCGCTTTGTTCTAGACCAACACGCTGAGTTGGATTTTTATAGTGCTGGCTCACTGAAACAACAGTCCGCGGGTAGAAATGTCACACCATTCGGACACATTATTCTGATTCCTCTAGGAAAACGCAGACTTATGTGAAAGGGACACCAAACAGTTGTGAGGAACGAATTTAATACATCCCTTAGCGCGGGATGTAAAGGATACACTCCTTACACGTAAAAGACAACTTACAGCAGATTCTGATAACAACAGTTTATTAGGATTGTTGTTGTTGGTTTGTCACAAAGCAAAATAATATCTACCATCTCCTCTTTTTCTAGTGACAATCAAAACAATCATACATAGACTCATGGCAGCGAAACACATTTTACCTACACGATTAATCATATGGTTGTAAACTTGTTCTCATCATGGATATATATGAAATACTTGATTGTATAAAATTATCTATCGACAACCACTTTCTATGGGATATCTGATTCCAAGGCTTGTTATTAGTTTATCAAAAAAGCAAAAATAATTCTCACAGGTTCCTAGCTAAAATCGTTACACATTAAACATTTTGCTTCACACCATTTCCCAAAATATTTCCATATTATAAAAAAAAGCGATCTTTGACTATTGGACTTCTCTCAACCCGCAACTTGGCATTTTTTTTATATAGATTTGTGATGGTTGTCCGTAAAAATGTACTGGAATATATCATCACATTGGTTGTCGCTAAGAATAAAGTACGGTTAAAAAAGTGTTTAAAAAAATTTCAAATATGACAAAGTTCTATTGTCCAAATAAATCTATCTATGACTTCTTTAAGGTTAATACCAAAATTTCGACCAGTTTTCGACAATCAATGTTAATAAGTTTCTGAATTGATATGACCTCAATATGTACATTATCAATGTCATAGCAGACGATGAAACCAAAATTGGTCTGTATTAGATATATTTTTTAAATGATTAAAGCTTTGTTAAGGTAGCGAAAAAATGAATTACGAAAAAATACAATTTGAACGTGAAATAATAGATGTGGTACGTAGTTCTTACATTTAAAGATGACATTTTTAGATCAGATTTCTTGAGATCATTCATGCAATTTCAGCATCATAATATAACCTCTGACAAATGAAGCGATCACAATAATGAGAGATTTTATCACGTGAAACAAACCGTCGAAAACAGGAGACCGTCGAACATGGGTGATGTTGCGACATTACTATTCGTTCACTTTAATTTCATAATACAGCTTCGGAACATGTTTTTATTCCTGAAATCAATCCACATTGCATATTAAGCCCAAATTTATGCTTTGTTTATTGAGTTTCATTATGCTTTGTTTTTGTTTATTAAAGATGTGCATTATAATACAATGATACATACGTTCTGTATTCTGAAAAAAATGACGTTCAGTGCTCTTCATTACCTGACTTTGTCGATCCGCTGTGAGGAATTAGATGCACATATTAACTAACTGTATTTATTTCTGAAAGGCACATATTGTGAATACATTTTGGAGAAAATTTTCTCGACATCTAAAGTGGGGCCGATTTTGGCCCTTATAGCTCCCAGTCCTTTAACACCTTGTGCACCAACAAAATACTTTAACAGTATTTGTGTTTTATTTATTTTAATAATCTGGTAAAATATTTTTCTGCTGCACGACTGCGGAAAATATTTAATTTCTTCGAAAACCGTCGAAATATCGCGGGCAAAATTCTACGAAATACAGAAAACAAATAAAGCTCATGACGTCACAATGACGTCAAATACGTATCGATTTTGTTGCAAACAAGTTTTAACATCAAATGTTTGATGTCGTCTATAAAATAACACACATAAAATTTTAATCAAGCATTTTCTAAGATAATGATTCATTAAATATGGGGCCATATATGGCACTAAATAGTCCCCAGTTCTTTTTATCGCATTGACACCGGACTGCATGCACTGAGTTTTTCTCCTGGTTTCAATGTACACAAACTGTATTTAAAATAAATACAATTATTTACAGAACCATAAGTTATTTACTGAAGAATTTCATTACTTGAAATGAATCATAAAATGTACAGAGATTGTGTATATATACATAATGGTCTCATATATATACAATCAGAAGAGTGAAAATATTGATTTTAAGGATTTGGCCGAGGCTATTAATAAATTAGTATTTAACAACCTCCACAATCCTCCACCAACAAAATATTTTGATAAAATCATTAACCCTCTATACTCAAAACACCTGCTCAATTTAGTGTTGGTGGAAGACTATGGAGGTATATAAAATAACTAAAATGTACATTGAATATGTCGTTTATAGTCCATATTTAGCATTATCCGTCTAATTATGATGTCATTATGACGACATAACGCACACAATTTCACGGAAAGATATATTTTTTGAAAATTTGCTTATATAACAATTAAATTAGTAAATTGTTTTTATTCTATGTCAAGCATTATTTTTTAATAACATGTGGGGCCAGTTTTGCACCTTAACGCCTCTCCCTCTTTCAATAATAATCCAGTCCTATGATGGCGGTCAGCTTGATTGGTGAAGCAAACAGCAAGTACATTTGTACCTAACAAATTTAATCACATAAAGCCGTATCCAGTACACCTCGAAACAGGTGGATTCGCCTTAGGGTTAGGATTAGGGTTATGATGGTTAACGTCACTTTCAACACTATTTTAGTTATATCGTGACGGTCAGTTTTATTGGTGGCGGAAACCGGAGAAAACCATCGACCTGCCGCAAGTCACTGACAAACTGTTGTATCGAGTACATCTCACCTGAGCGGGATTCGAACTCACAACGTTAGTGGTGATAGGCACTGATTGTATAGGTAGTTCTAAATCCAACTATCATACGTTCACGATCATGACGACCTCAGGTGGATTCGAAATAAACATTCGGAATGAAAAGCAATACACAACTTTGATGTTAATTTTTGTGCATCATTTCTATTTTTAGACATCATGATGAAAATCGTAATTCTTGGAATTTTGGCTGTTGGTGCCATGGCTGAATTCCCCGGTTTCATGGGTGTATTAGGAGATCTTGATATGGCAAACCACCCAGAGGGGACCGCGGAGATGATGGAAAACCTTCAACCCGAAGATATCAAAAGGGCAGTTGAAAACATGTCCCCTGAAATGGTGGATATGATGAAAGAAATGGGAATCACAGAGGATCAAATAAAAGATACCGTCAGCAACATGCCAAAAGACTTTGACACATCCTCCATCATGGGAGACATGTCAGACAAAATGAAGAACGGTCAAGAAGAAATTAGAAATAAAATGATGGAAGAAATAAGTCAAATGAAAGACCAAGTGAAAGAAGACTCCATTTCTGAGTTCAAAATACAGATGGAAGATATGGGTATCGATCTCGCTGGAGTACGTTCTGGAATCAAAGGTCAAATTCTCCCAAAGTTGACTGAAATGTTGGGAAAAGATCTAAGAAACCATGGAATCGACACCGATGACACCGAACAACTCCGCAAAGACATCCACATGGAATTAAGAATGATGATTGGGGCAGGAAAAGATGAAACAAACGACGAAATCAGAGAAAAACTCGCACAGAAAAACAAAGAAGAAATGAAAGAAGATGGAATAGACTTTGGTAAAGACAACATGAAGAGTGGGTTAATGAAAGAGTTGGGTCTTAACATGGACGGAGGTTTCGATAGAAGTTCATTGAAGGACATGATGAAATCAGTTACGAAATCTGGCCAATTCGGACACCCAGACCGGATGGCCCGTGGCCAGTTCGGACACCCACACCAGATGGACCAACAATTTGCTGCTCCAATGAAGGACATGATGAAATCAGTTAAGACATCTGGCCAATTCGGACACCCAGACCGGATGGCCCAACAATTTGCTGCTCCAATGAAGGACATGATGAAATCAGTTAAGAAATCTGACCAGTTCGGACACCTACACCAGATGGGCCAACAATTTGCTGCTCCAATGAAGGACATGATGAAATCAGTTAAGACATCTGGCCAATTCGGACACCCAGACCGGATGGCCCAACAATTTGCTTCTCTAATGATGGACCTTGATTAGGATATGACTGTTAACGTCTAAATGAACATTATTAATGTGACAATTATTGTGATATTTAGAAATAAAACCGCTTTAACGAGTGATATAAGGTCCTTTGTTTCATCATAGTCAATTTTAAATATTGCCGTTTTAATACGATTTGTATTTAGACTTTCTTGTTTGTTTGTTTGTTTGTTTGTTTGTTTGATGGTGTTTAACGCCACTTTCAACAATATTTCCGCTATATCGTGCTGTCAATTTTATTGGTGGGGGAAACTGGAGTGCCCGGAGAAAACTACCGACCTGCAATAAATCACTGACAAATGTTATCACTTATTGTTGTATCGAGTACACCTCGCCATGAGCGGGATTCGAACTCACAACTTTAGTTGTGATATGCACTGAATGCATAGGTAGTTGTAAATCCAAATACCATACAATCACGATCATGACGACCCCATGTTCCCGGACATTTTTAATGAATTTGATAGCACATATAATTATCTTAAATGAAATTATGACAACTGTTAATTTGCTAAAAACAAAATCAAATAAAATTCAAAAAAAACAGCGATTAAGATTCACAACACAAACAGTAATTGTCTATTGTAACAATTACAAATTCAAAATTAATCCCTGAAAGTAAAATATACGAGTGAGTAATTGATTATTGTGTAACTCCAAATCAGTAATTTTCAGCTATATGATAGCAGAACATTTTGATGTGTTTGTGATCACGTCTTCTTTTTACCAGACGAACACACCTACTTTTATTTTTACTGATGGAGTAGCTCACTGAAACAACAGTCCTCGTGTAAGCATGTACATCCATCCAGACACATTACTCTGACGACAAGCCAATGTCTGCTCTTTCTCATTAATGCAACCTGATTAGCAGAGAAAATGCAATTATTCGCATTCAAGTCGAACATACCAGTCATTAAATTACACTACGGAGGTGGTCAAAACATTCGATATGAACGTCCATTTAAAGAATACACAATATACCCACCAATTTTGTAATGCAAATCTAATCAAATATACAGGTATTTTATTCCTAATTGTTTAATAGCAAGTGGGTAGTATTTCAGCTATATTCGTGACAAGAACAACCTTACAAATAATAAATAAAAAGGCATTGTCAGTAACTCACGTCTGATCACATTCCGATACTCTCAACTCATCATGAGTGGAGAGTATCAGTGCGTTACCAGCATGGTAAAAAGGTTGCAGACTGGGATGGGCCTATTCAATGATGTTTATATCCTTACAGCTAAACGAGGATAAAACGGATAAGTTAAAACAATGTAGCCTTGAAACAGGCTACCAATGATAATATCTTCTAACAAAATGATAATTAGAAGCTGCTGCTCGTTTTTTGAAATTCAACATACTCGAGGCTTATCATGTTTACGTCAAACCCTTAGGGGAAAATGTGTGTTTGATTTCTACGCCAATAATCGAACGCATATCCCTTTCGAAGGAGTTGTAATCAGAATCCATCAATTACAGCTGGAGAGACAATACAATGGCCACAAGATACCAAAGCGGTAATCAGAAGCCATAAATTACAGCTAGAGAAACAATACAATGGCCACAAGATACCAAAGCGTAATCAGAAGCCATAAATTACAGCTAGAGAGACAGTACAATGGCCACAAGATACCAAAGCGGTAATCAGAAGCCATAAATTACAGCTGGAGAGACAATACAATGGCCACAAGATATCAAAGCGATAATCAGAAGCCATAAATTACAGCTGGAGAGACAATACAATGGCCACAAGATACCAAAGCGGTAATCAGAAGCCATAAATTACAGCTAGAGAGACAATACAATGGCCACAAGATACCAAAGCGGTAATCAGAAGCCATAAATTACAGCTGGAGAGACAATGCAATGGCCACAAGATACCAAAGCGGTAATCAGAAGCCATAAATTACAGCTGGAGAGACAATACAATGGCCACAAGATACCAAAGCGGTAATCAGAAGCCATAAATTACAGCTGGAGAGACAATACAATGGCCACAAGATACCAAAGCGGTAATCAGAAGCCATAAATTACAGCTGGAGAGACAATACAATGGCCACAAGATACCAAAGTGGTAATCAGAAGCCATAAATTACAGCTGGAGAGACAATACAATGGCCACAAGATACCAAAGCGGTAATCAGAAGCCATACATTACAGCTAGAGAGACAATACAATGGCCACAAGATACCAAAGCGGTAATCAGAAGCCATAAATTACAGCTAGAGAGACAATACAATGGCCAAAAAGAAAAGGAACAAAAGAACAAACAATGATCTACAAAACAATACACAGACAGCTAACGATTTAGCAACACAAACCCACATAAAAACCCAGATGAACTCCGGAAGGGTAAGCAGTTCCTTCTCCATTAATGGCACCCGTCGTGTTATCTGTATGATAGACTAGATCTTATGTCTATACTCCAGGGTTCTCCGAGGCAAAACAATATTTAAATAATAAAAACACTTTCACTAACACTGAAATACTTCTAAAGTTGGCGTTAAACACCAATCAATCAATCAACCGAACAAAAAATCACAGTTATGTTTTATTGACAGTAATTGAAGCAAAAACTCAATAAGTAATTATCTGATTTTCATTTACTCATTTAGTAAATAAAAATTGCCATACACATTTTTGATTATTAACAGACTTTTGTTGAATCCGTTTTGTTACAAAGTTTCTAGAATATACAGAACCAAATTACATGAATATACTATAGTATATCATATAACATGTGAAGTTCTGTAAGCTTTCTGATAAAACAATCTATATCTGTTAGGTCGTGTGATTCTAACACGAACAAGTCTTAAATATACTTATATCATCTTTCTAGTCTTCTGATTACCTTTGATCGACTTTTATATAAGAAATAGACCAAGTAGTGATACACCAATTTATAAATGAATATTGTTTATTGTCACTTTTAGCATATTCTCTAATTATATGGGGAGGGAGAAAACCCAGACAATTTGATCCCTCGGGGGACCTTCACACGTGCATTGGTAACGGGATTACAAAACGAGAAAACCAAAATGTTTATGTTTACTTATAGACAGATTCTAAATACGGTGTATATTTTTATTCAGAAGTACCATTGATCTGAAATCCTAAATAATTCAAAGCCTCAATAGTCCGAAGACCTATTGAAAAATATGCTTTGGCTTTCTTTGGAAAATGTTAACCTGCGGCCATTGCTGTCTAGTTTGTAAATTTGCTAGTCGTTTATAACTGTATCAGTATATGCAATTATATTAATCCCACTAGTATTGTTTGAAGCAATATATAAAATTGGAAAAAATATGATTTTTTGGCGTAAAATCGTGATTATTCACACGAAATACCCCAAAACATTTCGCGCCCTCCCCCCCCCCCCCCCCCCTAACTTGAAATCCTGGATCCTCCCCTGATATATATTGTAAACGTAGCATGTATATGTATATATATGTTAGCTTGATTAAATCGTAAAACTGTAGCCCATTAAATGTCAGACATCCTCGGTTTTAAATCGACACCAAATGATATATAAACGGAACTTTAAATAAATCTCCAATGTAAGAAATACTTGTCGAATTAACATGAATAAACCCTAACACTGGTCTATTACGAACACAAAAGTTGGGCTCAAGGCAATTCGATTTAGATAGGCTCAATAGGATTATATGTTAAACTATGGTCTGTGATGTCTGACATGTTGAATTTGTCGTCGCTTTTAAATCATAATACAGACGTAGGATAGAAGATAATAACACAAAGAAAAGGGACAGTCTGGATATATGACAACAACAGATCAGAATAAGGATGAAACATAAATAAATCCTATGTTATAATAATGAAACACAGAATCATTCAAATAAACTGATCTCACACACTTCAATATTACACCAGAAGTACACTATTCAGTGAGGGCCCGGGTGGCTCAATGAGTTAGATAGTTGGATTACCTAACAACTCATACAAGTCTATCACCAATACGGCGTGGGTTCGCGCCCGGCTTTGTAAATTACAAAAAGGGTGCACTCGACTCGCAGTGGCAAGTGATAAAGCTTACCAGTTGCTTGCCCATGGTCGCTGGTTCTCTCCGGGTACTCCGGCTTCTTCCACCACTAAAACTGGTCGCAATGATATAGCTGAAATATTGCTGAAAGTGGCGTTATAATACCAAAAATCAAAATCAATCAAAACACTGTTCAGTGGTTCACCGGGTATCGGAGGAATATAACCGAGAAAAATTTACAACGCAAATGAAGGTTTTAATAAAGGTTAGGTTAATTTTAGGAACAGTTGACCCAGGACAAATTGTCATTCATAGTTCATTCGTTATATTTGAAGAAGTGACATCGCAGATAAAATTCCCGAGTTAGAATTTATTTTTAACAGTTAAATTAATATTCGGAACAGTTGACTTTCGGACAAATGGTCCTTCAAATTTCATTTTTTATCCCTTTTTTTAACGCTGGCTTCTCAAAAAGAATTGTAATTTCAACTTCAGTCCAGAAGTTAGTGTATTCATCGTATTTAATTGATTCAAACAATGCAATGTTTGCTTCAATTTTCCCTGACGTCTTCTGGGTGACCCACCATATATCTGAATCACCAGCTATAGCCATACATTTATAGTTAAGGTGAATGTTTAATTCCAAAACAATGGGTCTTTAGTATTGCAAGGCAATGATTGCATTGGTAGATTTAAATCTAACAATCATGCGATCGCGACCATGACGGACCCCGAAATACATGGGAAATAATTATACGTATTTATAGTACTTATCATGACACAATATTCAAAGATGTATTGAATTTCTTTATATTGTCACGATGTGCTATACTTTTACTGATCTTATCTAAATAGACTACGTCACACACATTTTGTCGTTCAAGGGTGTTTCTGTTGGTTTGTCTTTGTAATATTAACAACAGCTATGAGAAGTTTGATCCTCAGCGTCGTTTTATTTTGTTCATTTTCTAGCTCATTTGGAGTAACCATTTTAGAATACTTACAAAGCCGACCAGCAAATTTTACTTATGCTGTCCAAGCAATTACTATTGCAAATTTGACAACTGAGCTTCAAACTGGAGGTATGTTATTGAACACTAATTAAGCTAAACTTTCCTAAACACCTGTCAACAAAACTATGTAGAACGTAAGTTTGTTTTTACTAGACAAACTACACTACATGTACATTTTAGTAAGGAACTCGGATTTAAGTTCATATCTAGCACATCCTATATCTTAGAACTGTGTTACTAATATAGATCAAATGTTTTACCATTAATAATAGTATTTTAGTTTTTCGCTATATCCTAACGATGAATTTTGTTTTTGTGTGTATTTATGAAATATATTTTTCTAATGATATGCTTGTTTAAGTTAAGTATTGGTATTTCAATTAATTGATTGATTTAATGTTGTTAAACACCAAATAAGCAGAACTTCGAGTATAAATGAGAATAGATGCAACTATTTTGTAATGAAGGTTATTGTTGTCACTGAGCATACGGTTTGATTGTCACAAGGAAAACTGCAGATGATGAATATGGTAAAAATTGTAGTATTGTGACCTGACACCAACCACCACTCATAACATATTGTTACTCAATAGGAGCTGCTGAAATTTGTCTTGCATACCGGTATGCAAAGGGCATGACATTTTCTAACCAGGGTGCTCTCATTGCGACCAGTCCTATGACCAAATAGACAATTTGATTCATTACACAAAGCCCGCAGAAACTCCTTTTGAGGGGCTATACCCGAGCGGAGTAACTAGGTCCTATAGATTTACCATGTGATTTTCTCGGAAATATTAGTATTTCAATGTCTTGTTTTCCGATTGGCGAAATATATAAATGCTAGAGACCTTATTTTACCTCTGTTTTTTTTCTATTAGATGTCACTTCCGGTCTAGAGAAAAAGTATCATTTTACAGTTAGTTGTCTCCCGATTACAGAAAGAAATGATTGTTAGAGACATTTTGCCCTTCTGGTTTGACAAAAATATCACTTCAGACCTTTTTGTTTTGGGATGAGATGGATGATGGGAGGCTACGGTGGGGGCTTCAAAAGGCAACTGCTTTCTTTTGATATTGAGGTTATTTTTTATGGTCAAATAACTTGACATTCAATGCTGAAAACATTATTCTATGCAATTCACAGTTTCAAAATTATAGACATATACGTCTTTAGTCAAACCATTCATTGGAGTTATGTCCCTTGCGGAGTGGTCGAATCCTTTCTGTCAGAGCATAACAAAGTTGTGTCCAAACGTGGGGACATTTCATTCATCGTTTCCTATCTCAGCTAACAAGATTCAAGGTCAAGGGTCAAGATCATATTTGACCTTTGATCATGTTACAATTTTCCAAGTCACATTATTTAATGTTCATTACTGACGATCTCAAGTTTCTACCATGAACGATTTCTGAGTTTTGTTGAGTAAAGGAATCATCCAAATTAGGGTCTATCATTATTTTGTCCGGAAAAAATAATAATATATATATTGCGGAATTTAAATACACATATTTTTCATTTCAAATTGAAAATAATTGTTTCATTACAGGTCCTTTCACTGCCTTCATACCGACAGATGCAGCATTCCAGAAAATTCCAGCACCAATCTTGCAAAAACTTTTGAATGACCCAGCTGCACTCAGAAGTCTTCTACTTGCTCACGTGACCAATGGTGCACTTATTTCTCCATTCATAAAGGCACAGGACAATGAGGTGTCCTTAGCAAATACCAATTTGACATTGACTAAAGACTCGGCCGGAGTAAGTTTGCATCAATTAAACATATCTTATTATCTATCCCCGAATAAGAAGGAACAATTCTTTGGTTGTTTCATAAGTCTAGTTGTATCAATCTAAAATTTAAGCCAATGCTTCCTTCAAACCTGGATACAGATCTTTTAGGAAAAACAAAAACCATATAAATAAATGTGTCTTCATGACGACGGTATTATGTATCTTTCTTTGTCTGAAAAGTCACCATTTGACACCAGAAAGAGAGAATATGCGTTTATACTGGAATTAAAGAACTCACCTTAGTTAATTTGAAAACTAATGTCTCGTTTTACTACTGGACGAATATTCTATATATAAGAAGCAGTCAATGGTCAAACTAGAAGTTAGTTCGTTAACATTATACTGGGTGATTTATTGGAGGTATACGTATATTGAACTGACAATTCAATTACTATTTTACTGCTAAAACAAAACCAAACATTCACAATAGAAGTAAACGAGCCTTGTAATAATGATAGTTTCGAGTATGAGTTTTGTACGCGTATTTCTAAAAGGTACAATCAGAATGCTGGTTAGAGTGGTCTGATTGTCCGTTTTGTACTAGACCAACATGCTTAGTTGTATTATTAAAGTGCTAGCTCAGCAGAAATAATAGCCCGCAGTGCGATATATCAATCCACTAATACAATTGTCCTGATTCCGAGCACACCAGTATTGCAGTTTTACTCCTAAATGCAGTGTGCTTTGCATAAAAGCAGTACATATTAATTTTTTAGTCTTTGAGTTAACCAGAACGGGATTCAAACCCATGATATACCGCCTTCTAGGATAGCACAATACTAATGACCACGCCACCAATGCGATTAACCTCTAAATCAAAGAGGATTAGAAAGTCTAATAGAATCAATAGACTAATATTTATGGTAGATATAACAACTATGCTATCTATAGTAGATAAATAAGAGTTTCCCATGTATATTTTGCTCAAAACAGAAAGTTTCCGTCAATGGTGTGAAAGTTATCCTTCCTGATGTTATTGTGTCTAATGGCGTCATACAAGGAATAGACTTTGTCTTCAACGTACCAGCTGGAAGCGTTAATATGGTGGAATATCTTCTGAAAAATCAGGATCAATTCAAAGATTTAACAGCTGTTTTGACAATTGGAGGTCTCTTACCAACTCTAGAAGGTCAGTGAGTCATTATGTAGGTCAAGTTTGTCATGACAGTCAGTCATTCATTATGTAGGTCAAGTTTGCAATGACAGTCAGTCATTCAACAAGTATGTAAATTTTGTCAGGTCAGTCAGTCATTCATTAAGTATGTCAATTTTGTCAGGTCAGTCAGTCATTCATTAAGTATGTCACTTTTGTCATCAAATGCTGACAGTAATACAGAGAACGTATCTTGAAACATGACTTGAAATATAAATACAATCAAACTTGTCAATAAGGTCACCTCTATAAAGCAGTCACCTGTGATAAAAGGTCACAATTTTTATTGTCCTGTCATAGAAAATTGCCTATGAATTGAACCTCTTTTAAGAGGTCACCTGTCTTAAAAGACCTCTTCTTCTTTGTCCAGAAGGTGATATCCTAACACAGGTTTGACTGTACATGTAAATGTAAATTGATTGACTGATTGTTGACCGCTTAAGGACAAGGGGAATTCATATTCATGACGAGAGTAAGGTCAACAATATATAAAACTACACAGAAAAGCAGTGACTTGTTTTACAATAAAATGGAGAGGTCTTTAACGTGCAAACAGGGCCGGATTATTACTTTTTGTGGTCATCCTCTAACTCACCCGCACACGTCCTTAATATATTTTACTCGTGATATATTTTAGAGACATTTGCATAGCTTGAGCTAAACTTATAGCAAATTCTTTAAATAAACTAGAATAGCTATTTGAAAATCTTTCAGCAGGTCCCCTCAAGCTTGAGGGGAACCTAGGCTGATGACTACGGTATGCTATCCTATAGGATAATCCGGCCGTGCGTGCAAGTAACACTGCACTCTTCAGACATGACACGGTCAGTGAATGATTAAGTGGCTACCAATTTAGATAGTTGATTTCGTGGCCGCAGCAAGTCTAGTCATCAGTACTTATAGGAATAATGAATAATTGATAATAGGTGTTACCTAACTTGGGACGAAGTCCAATACATTTTTTTAAACAACAAGTGTGGACACAGAAATGTGCTGTCCAAAAGGCAAGTGTGGATGTCAATATTTCATATTATTAACTTTAAAAAAAAAAAAATTCATGGACACAGGGTCCAGGATTAGTTTTTTTTATCCTGGATTATTATTTTTGCTTAAAGTCCGGTCCTGTGTTTTTATTTCAAATTTTCATCATAGCCCCCCTCCCCCTCCCAAGGGATATAAAATTGTATAATTAATAATAAATTAATAAATAATAAATTCAGATTTTCTATTTAAAATAAATCTCATTTACAAAACCACTGATATTTGTTCAATTTTTAACGCTGATTTAAGCTTTAGTCGCAACAAATTTTTAAATTTTTCTTTAAACTGTCGAAACATAACATTTATTTAACTGTAAAATTCACAAATAAAATTCACTCCCCCCCCCTTTTTTTCCCTTTTTTCTTGTTTAAATCAATGATCAACAATATTCCAGAATCAAACAAATGAATAAATATAACATAGATTTCTTTTACATGCATCTTTTTATCATGCGAGTCATTGTGTTTTAAATCAGTCATTCAATCAGGACGATCATTATTCTTGTCCAAGATAAAAATACATCGCTAAAATTACCTGTGGGTGTTTCCCCACTTGAACTCGTAAATTTACATAGAAATCGGAGATATTTCGTCATAAAACTTCACACATGGTTTTGTCTATCATATTTCTTGAAGACAAACATAACATTCTATTGCATTTATCAATATTCTATGAGTATCAACAGTTTTTTCAACACCGTATCTGTTTCTCGATACAGCTGCAACTCCAACTCGTAAATTTACATAGAAATCGGAGATATTTCGTCATAAAACTTCTCACATGGATTTGTCTATCATATTTCTTGAAGACAAACATAAAACAATATTGCATTTATCAATATTTTATGAGTATCAACAGTTTTTTCAACACCGTATCTGTTTCTCGATACAGCCGCCCGATTACAGTGACCCGTGACCCAGATTAGCACGTTCCAGCAGTTTTTTCTTAATAATGTTGTTTAATAATATGAGACAGGTGCTACATGTAGTGCCAGCGAAGTACAATCCACATGATCTAATCACAGTCGTATGAATTTTAGTCATAAATAGAGAAAAATAGTGAAAATTTTGATGTTGGGGTAATACGAAAAATAGTGAAAATTTTGATGTTGGGGTAATACAATATATATATAAGAGTCTCTTATATATATATTATATTACCCCAACATCTAAATTTATATATATATAAGAGTCTCTATTTTTCTCTATTTATGACTAAAATTCATACGAATTTAGATGTTGGGGTAATATAACATATATATAAGAGTCTCTTATATATATATTATATTACCCCAACATCTAAATTTATATATATATAAGAGTCTCTTATATATATATAAATTTTCACTATTGTTCTTTATGACTAAAATTCATACGACTGTGAACTAATATTTAAATCATGTAAATCCTTGGGATGATTGAAATAGAAATTTTACTTACTTTTGTGTACTTTTTGGAGTGTACTGTAGTACAATGTAAGGATGCTCTTTCCATCTATTGAAACAGGCACGGCTATAAATGCTCGCGAATCTGAAAATTATTTGCCAATTTCATGCTCATTCAGTGCATCAAAATAGTGTGAGATTTATTGGGCCGAGATATATCGGGGACGACTTTTAACATTAATAACCGGAAGTAGTTCCAGATTACTGCGCATCCGATTTTCTGCAGATTTAACCATGTATTGGTTTCCGGTGTATCATTTCCGGTGCATGAAATTTAAGCCATTAGTGATATGGATCTGGAAAATCAAAATATTGCTATTTCTACCATAGTTGGGACTTCGTCCCATAATATGATAATAGGTGTTACCTAACTTGGGACGAAGTCCAATATTTTTTTTAAAACAATATTAACTCCGATATATGGACCTATAATTTTTTTTCAAAGTAGACCGGGGACGGATCCAGACTTTTTTAAAAGAGGGGGTAAATAGGAGGACCCAAACCCAACGTTTCAATTTCATAGAAAATATTATTTCGGACAGGAGGAGGAAGAAATGGAACTCTGTTTAATGATATTGTCAGTCCCATGGTATATGCTTAATAGGCTAGAACACACCGCGAATTTGAGTCATTTTTTTAACATTCATAACCGGAAGTAGTTCCAGAGTTTCAACTAAGCATACAACATTTTAATTAACAAGTTTATTGCAAATCTATGAGTTGAAAAGAAGGTACGAAACGTTTCACTATACATTTTCACCCCGGTACGAAACGTCCCGATCTAGGTACGAAACGACCAGGTTATGAAGCGTCCTGCACCTTTCCAGATTACTGCGCATCCGATTTTCTGCAGATTTAACCATGTATTGGTTTCCGGTGTGTCAGTTCCGGTGCAAGAAATTTAAGCAATTAGTGATATGGATCTAGAATCAAAATATTGCTATTTCTACCATAGTTGGGACTTCGTCCCATATTAGTGTCAATACATTTCAAATATAATTTATCCAAATTCGTTGTAAAACGCTATGGTATACCGGAAACAGAGTTAGTGAGTGATTGTTATTTAACGCCAACACAGCAATATTTCAGCTATATCATGGCGAGAACAAGTTAATTTTCAATGACCCGGAACATGTTGAATAAATATTAATTTATTTATATAGTGGCCTGCAGGAAATTATGTTTGTTATGGCATAATCACATCTGATACGAGATTGCATCGGCTGTAATTCTGTTTCATCTAGAATATAAATGTTTGCACACTAAGCGATGTATTAGGTAACATTTGAACTGAATCTGATAAAATTCTGAAAAAAATGGTTTTGTCAATGAAATCCTGTTTAGTGAAAGACAAATGTACAAAAATAAATTGGAAGCATAGCTGTCATTTAAACATAGTCAACAAGAAAGGATATAAGAGACGATCCAATGTTACACTTGTACACTAATTAATGAAGACAAGCAGTGCCCCCATTTCTACACCACACCCACAGTCTTCTGGGTAGTGTTTCGTAGATCATTGTTTGTCCTTTTAACCTTTCTCTTCTGGCCATTGTGTTGTCTGTCCTTTAATTTACGGACTCTGATTACCACTTTGATATCTTCAAACCCTTCTTCAATAATACGAGTACATATGTTTAATAAATATATTCATGTAATAAAAAAGACATCTGTCTTTTGTGAAGTTTACGGAAATTTCCTAAAACGGGATTTTTAGTATATAATCATTATTGTCTTGAATATACTTTTAATACACATGTACATTGTCAAATAAAAATATCACCAAGAGAATATAAACAGAATGAAAACCATTTTTTATATTAAAATCAACAAAACGTAAGTAGAAATGGAGTATATTATATAAAAGGTCACAACACGAAACAATTGTGAACAATCTGTCAGAGTCTTTGACATAAACGACACAATGATATATATAAATTGTGTCTTAGCTGTTCTTTTAGTGCCACGAGATTTAGTTTTTTTTTCATATTACTGTGATTCTGTAATTCTGCTGTTACAGGAGCAGGACCATTCACATTATTTGCACCAACTAATGCAGCATTCCAGGCACTCGCAGGAACTTTACAATCAATTGTAGGTGATTCAGCCCTACTGACTAGTAAGAATTTATATTACATCTCAAAATATCCAACTATTAGAGCTAATAAAACGAAAGACAAAAAATACCACAGCGTCCGGAACAATTCTAAAACCAAACCACACAAATACACGACACTTGTATTGGCACGGCAATAAAAAGTGGCGAGGTTAAGATAGTTCTGTGGGACCAAACCTCCCCTCTAATTGAAATCATGTGATCATGCAGGTGTTTTCCATCTGCTTGCTAAGAAAACCAAAATTGAATGATTTCAACTAGAACATTTTTATGTTAAGCAAAGTAGTAAAAACTATTGTTATCACATACCGAGTAAGTAGTAAAAACTATTGTTATCACATACCGAGTAAGTAGTAAAAACTATTGTTATCACATACCGAGTAAGCGTTCTATTTCTAAAAACTATTGTTATCACATACCGAGTAAGCGTTCTATTTCTGGTTTCTTGATGGATGTGTATTTCATATAATGTGAATCGTAGTATTATCATTCATTATTTGTGTAACTAAATAGAGTTAGGGTTACTGCTGCACCATCGCCACTTTCGACAATATTTAAGTTATATCGTGGTTGTCAGTTGCATTGATGGAGGAACCGGGAATACCAGGAGAAAACCACAGACCTGCATCAAGTCGTTGACAAACTTGTATCGAGTACTACCCGCCATGAGCAGTATTCGAACTTACAACTTCAGTTAACCAAATGTTTAATATTTAAAGTATATGAAAAAACCTACATGATTCTTTATCTGACTATGAAACAGTATAGAAAAGTGTAAAATGTCGACTTTTTCAAATCCTCTTTCCACTCGAAAAAAATATTTATAAAAAAACGTCAATGTATAATGAGTATTGATTACACTATCAAATGATCCATTAAAATAAAATCGTCCAATCAAAAGACTGTAGGCACTGGATGTAATGTTCCGATTGCCCTTGTATTGAACACCTGATTGATCGAGCTGTTAGCCCCCATATCACGTTAAGTTGTCCAGATTCATGCACTAGGCTGGGTGGTCACCACCGATTAGTTCATAATACACGATTATTACTGTCCGGGATGTCACTCTCCCCAAGGCTTGTTGTCACAATATAACTACAAATAGTTGAAATAATAAAAAGAAAAACAAAACATACCACACTGTCGGAAAAAATATATACCACTAACACACAAATAAACAACCACTCACTTTCCTGACTTGGTACAGACATTTCTATAAAGAGTGGCGGGGTTAAACTAGTTCCATTGGCCCAAGGCCCCTCTTCGTGAAATGATGCAGTCATGCATTGGCTTTCCACATGTAAAGGTGACGATAAATACCAATTACTTCCAACCGAATACCTCAAATTTATTTTACTAATATTTTTTTTTCTTTTCCTCATGCATTTCCCTTCCATACAAGATTTTCAGTATCCATTTTGTCAATCTGTAAGTCTTAATAAGCAGGTCTTGTGTTGCGTTGAAATAAATGATTTGTTTAACTGTTTTTCAAGTTGGTTTGAAAAAAATATAAACAAAAAGTCATGCCACGCCAGAATCTAATTGTTGCCTCCTATAATATTTTATTAGGTATTTTGAAATATCACGTGGTTGCTGGTACACATTATTCAGCTGATCTTAAAGATGGGCAGAAAATCACCACTGTAGAGGGTAAAGACTTGACAGTTCATACACGTGGAGGTAGGGTGCTGTTTTGCTTTATCAGAATATCGTTATATTGTATATTATTCATGACTCAAACAAATATTGTTATGGGGGATGGGGGTGAGGGGGTGGGGTAGGTGGGTGTCTAGATGGGTTAATGGTGTATACCTCCAATTTCAAAAATATTTCATTATATGGTGGTGGCGAGTTTGATAGGAGCAGGAAACGAGCACCCCTTGTTGAAGAAACCACAGACCTGCCACAGGTCACGTACAAAATTGCTTGCACAATGCTATATGCATAATAGTACACTGCGCCTTGTGCAGGATTCAAACTGACCATACTAGTATAGTGATTGGCAATGTTTGTATCGGTAGATGTACATCCAACAATCAACTGCGATCATGGCAACAACGATCCCTTCTTTGTGTTTGTTTATGAGACTAATGTCATTCCCAGTTAATATATGACACAATTTTTCACAAAAACACATTGCAATGTTAAAAATGCAAAAAATATCGAGATTTGTGTAAAATCAGCACCTGAGGGAAAACAGCCAATGAAAATTATTACAAAATAAATGAAATAAGCAACGATTGTATAACACACAAAATATGAATCACACCAAGTGCTTTAAAATGGTAATTTATTAACAATTTCAGAAATAATAGTCTTTTATATATAATACAAAAATGATCTCGTCTCACCTTTTGCAACATTATATAATAATTATATTTTTTTGCTTTGTTTTATTGTTTGTTTGTTTTTGTTTTGGTTGTTTGATTCTTTTGCACTGAATTTACCATATAGCATTCGAGCAAGGGATTTAGGTTAAATCAAAATAATTGTTAGAGAATACCGAATGGACAATCAAAAAAGGATAATCCAGAGATACTGGTATCATAGGGCACACAAGACGAAGAAAAACAAAGCAAAAACACAACACAATCTGTGTTGGACACCACAAAGCGCAAGCAAACACAAATAACGTAAATAAGACATGCACCCTCCTACAAACAACTGGAGGTAAAGACGAACCGAACATCATTTTTATGCAGAAATCGTAACGGACATCACAACATGGAACTAAGAACGTAAAGACACATAATAGGACAACACAGAAAACTAAAAAGATGAGCAACACGGATCCACAAAGAAAAACTAGGGTGAACTCAGGTCTTTCCGAAGGCTAAGCAGTTCCTGCTTCTTATAAGACACCCGCAGTGTTACTCATATAAACAGTCAAGTCCTGTCCAGAAAATCGCTGTAAAAGACACACACCCTAGAATAACGTATGCGCTGTGAAATGTAAACTCGATACGCTGGTGATGCTGGAATATTACTACTGAAAAAAGGGAAGTTGACTATTGGAAAAGTGTAGTCATCGCGTTTGTCTTAAAGTTTTTTTTTAAATCTTCATCCCTTGTCGATTTCAAGGAGAAGGTCAAGGTAAGAAGCAGACTTTTGAGTATCAGTAGTATGCAGAACTTCAAGCTCATTTGGATAGATGCCATGTAGATAATCATCGAATCGAGAATTGTTCAGTGACAGAACATAATCTATATATAGCGGAAGCAGGAGTTAAAGGCCTGGGCTAATTAGTGCAACAACAAAAAATTAAAACGGTATTTTTAATAGGAAAGTTCGTTTTGTATATTTGGTGACTAAATTCATTTATTATAGATCATTGTTCAACGAAAACAAGACATTTTTTCCGATTAATTATATTGGACATTTTTTCAGGCGTTTTTGTAGACCACGCCTACGTGACAAAACCCGACATTCCGGTGCTTAATGGAGTCATTCATGTGATTGATGCAGTTCTTGTACCAAACTAATATAAATAAAAAGTTGATTTGTTTTATTTTATTTTCCATCTATTGTTTTGCCCAATGATATAATGAAATGAAAAACAAGCCATCCTACACTGTCGGAACAGTTCCAAAATCAAATAGTAAACCCCTAAAATACTCAAATACATGACCACGCACATTTCTGACTTGGTACATGCACTTCAATGAAATGCGGCGGAGTTAAACTAGTTTTTATGGGCCCCAAACATTCCTTCTTAGTGAAATAATACGATCATGCAAATGTTTCTTACATTAAAACATTACAACTACATGTGCAATCAGTGCCTATCATCACTAAAGTTGTGGGGTCGAATCCCGCTGATGGCCAGGTGTACTTGATACAACATTATGTGATAAAGTTTGTCAGTGATTTGTGACAGGTCGGTGGTTTTCTCTGGGTACTCCGGTTTCCTCCACCAATAAAACTTACCGCCACGATATAACTGAAATATTGTTGAAAGTGGCGTTAAACACCATTTCCCATAACCCTTGGATATTGTTGATACATATCTAATTATTGTAATTTACATCATATCCGAGTTTCCGACTTTCCGGTTTTTTAATCTAGAATATATGATAAATATATTCGCTTCATGTGCCAACGGACAATAAATAAGGATGTCAGAAGGGTGCCTTTTTATCTCCTGCATGTCTTAGTAGTGAGAAATACTATTTATTATGGATCACTGTTGAAAGAAAAAGACATTACTTCCAATAATTTATAATATGTTTCATCAACAATATACACTTGACATTTTATTTCAGGTGTTTTAGTAGACCACGCCCACGTGACAAAACCCGACATCCCGGTGCTAAATGGAGTCATTCATGTCATTGATGCACTTCTTGTACCAAACTAATATAAATAAAAAGTTGATTTGTTTTATTTTATTTTTCATCTATTGTTTTGCCCAATGATATAATGAAATGAACAACAAGCCATCCTACACTGTCGGAACAGTTCCAAAATCAAATAGTAAACCCCTAAAATACTCAAATACATGACCACGCACTTTTCTGACTTGGTACATGCACTTCAATAAAATGCGGCGGAGTTAAACTAGTTTTTATGGGACCCAAACATTCCTTCTTAGTGAAATAATACGATCATACAAGTGTTTCTTACATTAAAACATTACAGCTACATGTGCAATCAGTGCCTATCATCACTAAAGTTGTGGGGTCGAATCCCGCTCATGGCAAGATGTACTCGCTCGATACAACATTATGTGATAAAGTTTATCAGTGACTTGTGGCAGGTCGGTGGTTTTCTCTGGGTACTGCGGATTCATCCACCAATAAAACTGACCGCCACGATACGACTGAAATATTGTTGAAAGTGGCGTTAAACACCGTTACCCACAACCCTTAGACATTGTTAATATTACATTTCTCATTGTAATTTACACTAATTCGTGTAATTTACATCATATTCGAGTTTCCGACTTTCCGTTTTTTTAAATCTAGAATATATGATAACTATATTCGTCCCACGTGACAACGGACAACATAGAAGGATGTCAGAAGGATGAATTTTGATCACTAGCATATCTGCCTAATAAATTGGAATATATGATAAATATGTACGCCCCACGTACGTGACAACGGTCAACAAAGGATGCACTTTGGTCACCTGCATTTCTTGGTATACAGGAATAAACACAGTGATAAACCAGTACTGTAGGTTACGTCTTCCTCAGATTACTTAAAAAAAGTCGTAATCGAAATGGCATAACAAAATACCAGAACTCGAATACGGTATAGTTAACCAATATCTAATCACAACTAATCATGAAGCATGAGAGGTGCTTATCATTTTCTTTTGGCCATTGTGTTGTCTGTTCTTCTTCGAGGTGCGGATTATGATTTGGTGTCTTCAAACCATTCTTAAAGCATTTAATCACATTCGTTTTGTTTGTTTTTGTTTGTTTATTTGTTGTTGTGGGTTTTTTCTTTTTTTTCTTTGATATGTTCCATAGATGATAATTGTTTATCTTGTTTTAACACCTTCTGTGCTGTAATGGTTGGGGTGCTTGTCTCGAGTGGGGGATTTCGTGGGATCGAGCTGCGGTCGGATGAAACCCAAAATTATGCAATATATATTTTCTGCTTTTTCGCGAGCCACACATCATTAAGTACTTCAATAAAATGTATATCTTCATTGGCTCGAGCACTATACCTCACCAGACAACACTAAATAAAAAAAACCCAGTTACCTCAAGAGAAGACAATAATATAATAATATTGTCTGTTTAGCTTCTCAGACGTTAAAATATATTGCTTTCACATATATGAACGATCTAACAGAAAAATATGATTGATTGATTGATTGATTGATTGATTGATTGATTGATTGATTGATTGATTGATTGATTGATTGATTGATTGATTGATTGATTGATTGATTGATTGATTGATTGATTGATTGATTGATTGATTGATTGATTGATTGATTGATTGATTGATTGATTGATTGATTGATTGATTGATTGATTGATTGATTGATTGATTGATTGATTGGTGTTTAACATCAACTTTAGCAGTATTTCAGCTATATCGTACCTGCTAGCGAAATGAATTAAAAAAAAAACGAATCAACTGTAACCGCTTTATTCAATATTTTACAAGTTTTTGATTTGTGTCCTGATGGAATATGGTATAAGTACATGGTCAATCTTATGGACGACTCCATTTGAAGCACTGATGTCTTCTTTAACTACATTTGTGGTACCGTCAATATGGACTGTGTAGCCTGTAAAAGACACAAGTTATGAGCGAGTGAATTATTATTGCTTAGAGTGAAATGAGCAAGATTTCAGCTATAGCATGGCAAGAACAAGATGCATTTGATAAGATGATGATGATGATGATGTCAACTTTGTGCTAGACCAACACACTTAGTTTGACTTCTATAGTGTTAGCTCACTGTAACAACAGTCCACGGGTAGACATGTCGCTCCATTCGGACGTATTATTCTAATTCCGAGTGCACAAATTTTTGTTCTTACTCTTTAACACTGCGAACTTGGCAGAGAAGCAGCAAATACCAATTTGATAGTCTCTTTGATTTCACCAGACCGTGGCTATAACTGTTTGTAAAGCAGGTTTACACAGTTTCACCAGACCGTGGCTATAACTGTTTGTAAAGCAGGTTTACACAGTTTCACCAGACCGTGGCTATAACTGTTTGTAAAGCAGGTTTACACAGTTTCACCAGACCGTGGCTATAACTGTTTGTAAAGCAGGTTTACACAGTCTTTAGTTAAGGATATTGACTTGTACTTGTATTGTATGCTGTATCGTATTTTTCTGTTTTATCACTGTATTGTATTATTAAAGGTTATAGCGAGTGCCATACCTAATTATGACTCACTTGTCTTTGTGCCCATATAATTTAATTGTTTTATATTCGAACGAACGTAGTGAGGGAGAATATAATATGGTTAATGGATGAGATAACCTCAATTTAAACACATGATGGGTATATGGATTTCACAATTTGTGCTTGGTCAAGCATGCCTTTGATGAACATCAGGAGTCAAAATTAAAGAGTAAGGGACAGACCATTTAACTTACAGGTGGGGGGGGGGGGGGGGGGGTTATGGTTTTTTGTTTCGCTCAGAATTTTTTTTTCGGACAAGACGAGAGTTAGAATATTTATTTTTTTCCAGAATTTAACATTAGGTTATATGACAAAAACTCTGAATCAGATTATTTATTAGAAAAAAAAACATAACCCCCCTGGAAGTTAAATGGTCCGTCCCTAATGAAATGTGAACTTGTACACGAAACCTATTTTGTGATGCCTCTTTTGGGGATGAAATAAATTGTTTACTCAATTTTTCGGTGGATCTGATAGTATTCTGCATAAAAATATTTGTAAATGCACCATCCGAATTATATGTACCATCAGGCCACGTTTGTGCAATGTGTCCGCTTTGTGACAGGTACGTATGTTTAAAGACTGTCTAGTATTAATCTATTGAAGGCTTATTTGGAGCAAATACGGTATGAAATTGAGGATAGACACTCTAAGATCATAATCTTTTGTGATGCTATTGTAAACAAAATAGTACACGGAATTGTCACTTACCTTTATACGTAATATAATTGTTTTCATTTTGTAACGTGAGTATGTATATATGTATGCATGTTTGTCGTCCTGATACAAAATTAGATATCTAGCATAATAAACCCCTCACTTTTTCTTATTGAAATGCCTGTACCAGGCCAGGAAAATGAAATAATGAATGTATATGTATGTTAGGGTATGAAAAGAAAGTTTAAACAGTGAAGGTCATCAATTCCACCAATACTCATCAACAAAACGAACAATCACCTCTCATTTTAACTCACTGAATACATAGAGACCACGACACAGGTCCTGGCTTTGGACAGACAAAATATTGTGGCGGATTAAATCGGTTAATAGGATCCAAACCCATTCGTATCTCTCTTACATTTTTCTTCGATTTTTATTTTTGCCTGTTCCGACAGTGTGGTATTTTTTGGACTTCAGTTTATGACGTCTATTTTGGTCCGTAGTGTTAAATAAACCTAAATGCAAGCATCAAACGTATATAGTGATTGAGTGATTGGTGTTTAGCGCCAATTCAGCAATTTTTCAGCTATTTCATGGCGAGAACAAGTTAATTGTCAATGAGATGATGATTAGATCCGCTTTGTACTAGATCAACACGCTGAGTTGTATTTTTATAGTGCTAGCTCACTGAAACAACAGTCAGCGGGTAGACACGTCGCTCCACTCGGACACATTATTCTGATTCCGAGCCAAACAGTCTTTGCTCTTTCTCCTTAATGCTGCATGTTTAGCGGAGAAGCAACAAATACAAATTTTATAGTTTGATCCGATCGGGACTCGAACCCACAATCTACCGCACTAGAGGCGAGCACGCTAACCATTATGCCACCGATGCAGTTCAAACATATAAAGCTATCTCTATATTTACCGAAGAATGACGATGAAATACGTATACGGTCAGCTTCCTCCAATGTATGTAAATATCCACTGTGCATGCCATCGGCGTATATCGTTCCGGGAATTACGTGGTATAACAATATCTCTGTATAAAGGACAAAAACAATAAAATCAACTGATTAATGAAGAAAAATGTGAAACAAAAAATCAAACGAAAGGAAATTACACGTGTAAGTATTCACAGTTTACCGGGTTTGTATCTAGATTAACACGACGGGTGCCACTAGTGTAGCAGGAATTGCTTACACCTCCGAAGCACCTGCGTTCACACCCGTTTTTAATGGGGTTCGTATTACTCGATTTTAGTATTATGTGTATGTTTTGTAGATCGTTGTTTGTCCTTTTGTACTTTTTCTTTTGGCCATTGTGTTGTCTGTTCTTCTTTGATATACAGATTCTGATTACTTCTTTGTTATCTTCTAACTCCTCTTACCAACTGTTTATCGAAGTATGAAATATTGCTACACTATGGTTGTTCTCTGCTTTGTAGTCATAAATATGCATTAAGTAGATTGCTATAAGAATTATACCCATCATTAAAACATGAATAAATCATAAAGTAGACAGTTAACTCGAATGCTTGTTTATCACGACTTTGTTATTTTTTTTATTTTTTTTTAATTATTAAGCAAATATCCTTATTAGCAGAAAACAATAATGTATTAAGTCTTTAAAATAGTATATGGTAAACTGAAATCGAATCCTTATAGCGTCAAGCATGTCTTTTGGGACGCATTGAAATTAGCTTACAATTTATTCAAATTCTTTCTCTGAAAAAATCTAATGCATCAATACACCTCTTTTCACTATATGCTCTATTCTAATTTTGAAAAAAAGAAACTTTACACGTTGACTAGGAGAAGCAGAAACATTCTGCCCGAACAAGGAATCTCTGTTGCCCCCTCCCGAGATAAGACAATGGTTTTTCCCTATACATACTTTTAAGTACATCTGGGTTGTTCATTAATTTGGTGATGGTATCATTTCCCAATTTAGCAAACGCCATGTTATTTGGTGCCAGCAATGTGTATGGTCCATCTGAAATAAATTGAGAATTAAAACTCAGTTTGATAAATATAACAAGATACAAACACTTGACTACATTTATTTCTTTCTTTCTTAATCTGAGGGGGGAAAAATAATTTACTGTCTCTAACCAGCAATGTTTAATTCAATAGTGTGTTTTTGCTTGTTCTACTTTCTTCTTTGATATAGTAGTTAAACTCAATAATGAGTACTCAATACTTTTGGTCATGCGTAGGTGCTGGTGGTGTCTATTTACAAAATATTTACATGAAAATCCAAAACTGTGCATACTGTACAAAAGGTGCAGGATAAAAACATTCTGACATCTAATCATGTATCTATGTCTTGAAAGCTTTCAACGTGGAAGCTTTCACTGTCATGTCCGGTAGTTGGTTCCAGGCTAGCACGGTTCTGGGAAAGAATGAGTACTTATAATAATCATGTCTCGGACTGAAGATGGTGTAGGCCATGGAATTGTAATGTCGAGATGGTAGTAATTGTGGTACAAGGTAGTTCTCTGTTGGTACTACTACAAGTCTGTTGACAATCTTGTAGAACAAGCAAAGCCTGATGTTAAGTCTTCTCTCTTGTTGAGGTTTCCAATTCAGCCTGTTTAGCATATCTGTGACACTGTAGTCATTTCTAAAGTCATTGTAGACATATTGAACTGCCTTTCTTTGCACCCGTTCTATTTTGTCTATATTGTCTTGTGTATAGGGATCCCATATTGCTGCACTGTACCCCACTCTTGGTCGAACTATTGTGTTAATAGCAGTGATCTTAGTTTGCTGTGGTGCTTCCTTGATGTTTCGACTGAGCATCCCTTGTACTTGGTTGGCACTAGACACAATGTTGTTAATGTGTAGGTTCCAGATTAGATCGTCTTTGATGGTAATTCCCAAGTACTTGGTGTCTTGAACAACTTCAAGTTGTTTGCCGTGCATGTAGTATGGTTCTTTAATTGGGTTTTTGGATCTTGTTATTTGCATCACATTACATTAGCTGACATTAAAGGCCATTTTCCATTTCTGTTCCCATTTTGTTAAGTTAGTCAGATCAGATTGCAGTATTGGTTGGTCGTTCTTGTTGTTAATAGGGCGATGGATGGTACAGTCATCTGCAAAAGGACGGATGGTAGATTGCATGTTGTCTGTGATGTCATTTATGTAGATCAGAAAAAGGACGGGTTCTAAATACACTGCCTTGAGGCACGCCAGATGTTACGTCCACTTTATCCGAGTACTTGTTTTCTAAGACAACTGCTTGTGTCCTGCTTTCTAGAAAAGCTGTGATCCATTGATTGTGTTTACCCTTTATTCCATAGTGTCTTAACTTGTGTAGTAGGCGTGGATGGCTAACTTTATCAAAGGCTTTGGCGAAATTTAATACAATCATATCTGTTGGAATTTTGATGTCCATTGTTGATGCTAAGTCCTGTATAAGTCCATTCAGTTGTGTTTCGCACGATCTCTTGCTTCTAAAGCCGTGTTGGAATTTAGACAATACCCTGTTGTTTTCTAGGTGTTTCATTGCATTGGAGACAATTATATGTTCCATCAACTTGCAGAGGATACAAGTAAGTGAGACCGGCCTATAGATTGCTGGTTCATGACGTGCTCCTTTCTTGACAATCGGGCATACATAAGCATGTTTCCAATCGATGGGTGTTTGTCCTAGGTTTAGAGATTGTTGGAATAAAAATGTGACTGTTGGAGCTATTTCTTCATGTAGTTCTTTAAGTATTCTAGGTGTAAGTTCATCTGGCCCACTTGCCTTATTTGGGTTTAGGTCTTTTATTAGTTTTGTTACTCCATTAAGTGTTATATTTATGTCATTCATTGTGTTGTATCTTTTACCCCCTATTTATGGCAGTATATTTTCTGAGTCTTCTGTAAAAACCGATTGAAACTGGTTATTTAGTGCATTCGCCTTATCAATTGTATCTTTTGATGTTTTGCCTTGATGTTTAAGTGGTGGTACGCCAGTTGTTTCTTTCCTTGTGGCCTTAAGAAACGAAAAGAATTTCTCTGGGTTTGGTTTGTCGTCTGGAGCTATGATGTTTGATATATAGTCCCAATATGATTTTCGTGTCTCTTTTTGAACAAGATGTTTCAAATGTTTATAATCATTTCTCATTTTTGTGTTTCCCATTTTCTTTATTTTATTATATAGTCGGTCTCGTTTCCTGATCATCCTTCGCAGTTCTGTTGTGATCCACGGGTAGCCATGTTGATGTTTGATTGTTCTTTGTGGTATATATTTTTCCAATAGCTTGTGTATATGATTTTTAAATTCCTCCCACATCTGATTTATATCCATGCTCTTTTGATGTTTATTTATGAAGTCGTTTAGTAAATAGTTTGATTCTCTTTTCATTGAGTCATAGTCTGCCTTCTTAAAAAGGTATACATTTCTCGGTGTTTGATGTTCCTTGAGCGGTGTTGTTGTTGCTTCAGCATAGACAATATCATGGTCGGAGATGCCTGGACAGACTTCGGTGCGATATATTGTCGAGGGTTTGTTTGTAAGCAAGAGGTCCAGTGTGTTTTCTCCTCTAGTTGGTTGATTTACTAGTTGTACTAGTCCTCTATCTGTTATGTGATCTATACAGTATTGGTGTATTTCCGTATTTTTACTGTTCTCTTTTACTTGTACTTTCGATAGATCCTTCCATTCTATATCAGGTAAATTAAAGTCCCCACCAACCCATACTGTCTGTTTGTCGAAACTAGCTGCTTTCTCAAGATTTTTCTTAATTTCTGGTGGTGACTCCATGTTCGTAGTATGTGGATGGTAAATAGACTCTATATAAAGTTTATTTCCTGAAGGCAGTGTCAATTTTGCCCATATGGTATCTGCCTTGCTTTTGAGTTCATCGGCTTCTTCGCTTAAATATGTGTTTTTGGAACACATATACATTGTTGTCACGATGACTATAAATTAGGTCGTTACGGGGATAGAAGTCACTTACGATTCTGTTTTAAATATTGCACCATGCAAGATTACCTAAATATACAGCATTTAATATTAAGAAGATAAACAGTGTATTTGACCATTCTTTATCATGGGATAAATTAGAAATAATACCTCAAATTAAAATCATAAAACTTTTACATTTGAAATGTCTAAAATTTGCTCAATTTGATTTTTAAATTGTTGCATCACTGCATTGTGTATAAAATACCTTCAATATTTGTTAACCTAGAAGCACTGATTTCACATTCGCTGTTTAACATATCCCATTTAGTTATTATCGTTTGAAGCTACAATAAGATCAACTTTATTTACTAAGCATTGAGAGCCTCTACATGACCTATGTTTTGATATCTGATAGCCCCCACACTGCCTACTTTATTCATTAACAGAAAAAAGCCTCTACATTAAAGCGTCCATATGACCCCTACACTGCCTACTTTATTTATTAACACAATATAGCCTCTAAAGTAAAGCGTCCATATGACCCCTACACTGCCTACTTTATTTATTAACACAATATGGCCTCTACATTATAGCGTCCATGTAACCCATCTTACTTCCAATAGCCTCCACAAAAACATACTTTATTTTTTAGCCCTTGAAAGCCTTCATACGATTAACTTTATTTACTATCCAATGAGAGCCTTCACTTGACCCATTTTATTTGTTGTCTTCTGATAGCCTTTACACTACCCACTCTATTAGCTAATCTTGGGGAGCCTCACAGAAGACCAACTTTCAGTTACTAACCTTGGAGAGCTGCTGTCAGACCAACTGTATTTACTACTCCTACAAGAGTTGAGAAGTCGCTGTCAGCTGACAAAACATCAACGATATTTCCTGCTGGTGGCATCAGTACGTCACTGACAATGTGGATGACTCCATTGCTTGCCATTTTATTAGATAATATAATTCTAGAGCCCTCTGCTGTAACATGTCTCTAAAATGTATTTATTATATAACAATTAGAGTTTGTCGTAAGCATTCCCCCAACACAATAAAATTCAACACAATGTTGCGCCACTGGCATGGTCTTGTGTACCCTATGTTGCCAGTTTCTCTGGATTGTCATGTTTTGCTTGTCCCTTCGGTATTGTCTAATGTTTATTTATTAGATATATTTATGATTGAAATTTACAGTTCCTAAATAATGCAATTAATATCAAAACAAAGGTTCGCCTCCCTCAGGCATAAGTGACATTAGCCGTTTTTGTCTAACCTGTTTAGGCCCTTTGGTTTTATTGCTCTCGAATTCTTTTTTTTTTAATTATTGGTCTTTCAAATATTTTGGCTTTGAGTGAAGGTTATTCCAGAAGCGCGTCGTGCGCACTAAATATGTTACCTACGCTTTTTATTAAAAAGAGTCATATTGGCGTAATTTATATTGGCGTAATTTATATTCGGCTTCAATGTATTGTATACTATTTAATAGATGTCAGACATTATAACCATAAAGGTTAGAAGGTTTCTAAACCAAACAGGAAATGCTTACCCTTCGGAAGCACATGGACGTTTTCCCCAACTTGCGTCTTTTTCTGTGCTGTGTTGTCTGTTTTGTTTAGTTTGACTTCGTGTTTTCTGCACAAATTTGCTTGTGTATCTGGATTATTCATTCGTTTTTCACTGGTGTCAGAACGAAAATAGGTTTATCCTATGACCAAAACGTCAAAAAATAATATGGACTTTGGTGCTGAATTCTCATGCATGCATTTAATCATCGCAGTGGTTAAACATAATACGAAAATTTAACCAAACACGCTAACAATAGGAGAAGGGAAGCTATATACTTGAGAGTGATGATTATTCTCCCATTAAAGGCCTATACATAACATGGAATACTCAACCCATGGTGCATATACTTACGCGTGCTGTGAAGTAGTAATTGATTCTGATTTTTGTTCCAGATAAACTGTCCAACATCAACTCGTTGACATGGAGATCGTTCACTTTGTATATGCCATTGACCACGTGGTATTTCAATATCTCAGCAAGTAGTTTTGTATCGTTTTTCAGTGCAGCAACAGACGTCTTCAATTTATTAAAAGCTGTATTGGATGGTGCAAAAATTGTGAATGGACCTGTAACAATTAGTTTGGAATTTAGTTACAAGAAAACTCGAGGGGAAAATAAAATATACAGTCAAATCTGGATATATAAGAGGGGCACGGAATGAAACCTGACGATATGCCCTTTCTGAGCACTTCTTCTTTATATACAGATTCAAATTATATGCATTGTTCAAAAAACAAAGATTTATTTCTACAGGTGTCCAATACTACATGTTTGACTGTATTACAATTTTGTAATGATAAGAACTTCAGCTTCCGTTTTCACGTTTCCTGTAGAGGTACTCACAGATTCAGATATAAGTCGTCCAAGTGGTAGTTATTCGTACATATCGTATTTCCTTCCACGACAAACAGATGAATGAATAAATGAATGGGTACTTTATTTGCTATAGGGATGTCCATTTGTGGCCAGTTTCTACGTATATATAGTCCGATTGTCTTTTTTGTGTACTACCCAAGTACCATCTTTTTATCTACTTAATGTATTTGTTGTAAATTTGGTTTCGTTAGGGAATGGATATTACTGATATACTGCTTACGTGAAGTTAAACAACAATCAAGGGGCCGTCGTGGTCGTGATCATATGGTAGTTGGATTTGCAACTACCACTGAGTTCGAACCCCGTTCACTGCAAGGTGTACTCGATACAACATTATGTGATAAAGTTTGTCAGTGACTGTGGTTTTCTCCAGATACTCCGGTTTCCGGCTCAAATAAAATTGACCGCCATGATAAAACTGAAATATTGTTGAAAATGGCATTAATCACCATAATTCCACCCCTACCCCCAGAACAATCAAAATTTAACACATACATATTTGCTATATATTATCACTTAAGGCACGACTCATTAATTATACCTACAGTTTTTGTCTAAGCATACTCACCTCCCTGGCTAAGTGCATCAGCTAATCCGGCAGTCTTTATCAAATCTACTAAGATTGATTCGGAGCTTCTGGCTGCCAACACGCCTACCACATCTAATGGGACAGGGGTGGTGGAAGACAGACAAAAAGGGATGAAAGCGGTTAGAAATATTACTGGTAGCATGGTTCAGGCAATGTATCGAACTGTGAAGGCTTTAATTATGTAGATTATCAAAGATGACTCATTTTTGTCATGTCTGGGCGTGGGAAATATCACATGGCGGAATGGTTTTATCTTGATAAGTTTATCGAACCTCTGAACTCCACCTAAAATTTAGATCAAGTGTCTAAATAGATAGAAATATAATGCATGTACGTATAGTATGATCTTATATAGGTATCCTTAAAGTGGTCTTGATCTTGAACCTTTAAAACTACGTGAAAACTTGTTCTCATGCTAATGACATTATTGGTCGTTTTCTGTATTTTATTAATTGGCGTTTAACACAAAATTTAGCAGTATTTGAACTACTAGTATGCTGTTCAATAAACAAATTATAGAAATTAATTTCCATAACTAATAGATTAAACGAATAAAATCATAATCATTATCAGAAAGAACGTTATCAATATTATAATTTTGCCCTAAATAATTCAGATTAATAATTGACTTTGTAGAATGTTTGTCAAACATAAGCAATATATATACAGTCGCTAAAAACATGCTTACGAAACAACATCCATTTTTCAAATGGTAATTAACCTTCTCCTTTTTAACGTAGATTATTTCTTTCCTATGTCAACGACAAGACTTTAACCAAACCTGACTATGAGTGTGTTACGGGTGTCTCGTAAGAAATAGGAACGGTCTACATTTTGTGAGCACCCAGCTTCATCTTATGTTTTGTGGTGGTATCCATCTTTGTAGTTTTCTGCGGTATGTTTTCTGTTTTGTTTGTCTTCCTTCTGAGTCGTATGCTCAATGTTTGATGTGTCTGTGGGTGGTACATTCTTGATTGCCCCCTTTCTCAAGCGTTTATTTAAGGGAATAACTGTATTAACACGTAATACATTCTGCTCGTAGCTCCTTATTTAAAAATGAATATGTGTTTAAAGTGTATTATATCTGGTAACAACACTTGTCAACTATGGAAAATATTTTGTTGAATTCCTTATTAATTTGCCTGCCCCGTTTTAAATTATATTTAAATGAAAACACTTAATATCACTATAAGGAATGGAATAATTGGATGTTGGGTTTTCTAATGCTCTGTCTGCTTAACCATGGCTACATATGTGATTAGGAATCGATGTGTAAATGATATATTTACCGACAGCTAATGTGTTTTATATAAAAGTCAATAATATTTAAAACAAGAGAGTTTAGGGTTTTACTACTCTCAATTGCCAAGACGCAAGGGAGATAATTTGAACAGATCATGAACTTACGTTTATCAGAAGAGGTAACAATATTTAAAACATTTATTGTCGGATTACCTTCTGTATTGATAATAGGATTGGTTGATGGTAATCTGTAATGGAACATAAACAATCTGCTCGCCGAAAACAGTTGCTGATGCTACCCTTTATTCTTTATTAATAAAACATAGATATCAAATTTAGTGCGCACGAAGCGTTTCTGGAATAACGTTCATTAGGTATGCTCAAAATCTAAAGATTGGAAAGCCAAATAAATTAAAATCTTTGGGAGGAATAAAACCAAAGAGTCTAAACAGGAAAACAAAACTCTGATGTCACCTAATACCGGAGGGAGGAACTCTGATAAGGTCACCTAATACCCGAAGGAGGAACTCTGATAAGGTCACCTAATACCCGAGGGAGGAACTCTGATAAGGTCACCTAATACCCGAGGGAGGAACTCTGATAAGGTCACCTAATACCCGAGGGAGGAACTCTGATAAGGTCACCTAATACCTGAGGGAGGAACTCTGATAAGGTCACCTAATACCCGAGGGAGGAACTCTGATAAGGTCACCTAATACCCGAGGGAGGAACTCTGATAAGGTCACCTAATACCCGAGGGAGGAACTCTGATAAGGTCACCTAATACCTGAGGGAGGAACTCTGATAAGGTCACCTAATACCCGAGGGAGGAACTCTGATAAGGTCACCTAATACCCGAGGGAGGAACTCTGATAAGGTCACCTAATACCTGAGGGAGGAACTCTGATAAGGTCACCTAATACCTGAGGGAGGAACTCTGATAAGGTCACCTAATACCCGAGGGAGGAACTCTGATAAGGTCGCCTAATACCCGAGGGAAGAACTCTGATAAGGTCACCTAATACCCGCGGGAGGAACTCTGATAAGGTCACCTAATACCCCCGAGGGAGGAACTCTGATAAGGTCACCTAATACCGGAGGGAGGAACTCTGATAAGGTCACCTAATACCCGAGGGAGGAACTCTGATAAGGTCACCTAATACCCGAGGGAGGAACTCTGATAAGGTCACCTAATACCGGAGGGAGGAACTCTGATAAGGTCACCTAATACCCGAGGGAGGAACTCTGATAAGGTCACCTAATACCGGAGGGAGGAACTCTGATAAGGTCACCTAATACCGGAGGGAGGAACTCTGATAAGGTCACCTAATACCGGAGGGAGGAACTCTGATAAGGTCACCTAATACCCGAGGGAGGAACTCTGATAAGGTCACCTAATACCCGAGGGAGGAACTCTGATAAGGTCACCTAATACCGGAGGGAGGAACTCTGATAAGGTCACCTAATACCCCCGAGGGAGGAACTCTGATAAGGTCACCTAATACCGGAGGGAGGAACTCTGATAAGGTCACCTAATACCCGAGGGAGGAACTCTGATAAGGTCACCTAATACCCGAGGGAGGAACTCTGATAAGGTCACCTAATACCCGAGGGAGGAACTCTGATAAGGTCACCTAATACCCGAGGGAGGAACTCTGATAAGGTCACCTAATACCTGAGGGAGGAACTCTGATAAGGTCACCTAATACCGGAGGGAGGAACTCTGATAAGGTCACCTAATACCCGAGGGAGGAACTCTGATAAGGTCACCTAATACCCGAGGGAGGAACTCTGATAAGGTCACCTAATACCCGAGGGAGGAGAACATTAGTTTTAATAATAATTATATTTTTTAGGAACTGTAAATTTCAGTAATAAATATATCTAATAAACCATGTCAGTGCCGAAACGTTGCCTACTGGGCGGATGATACCCTCGAGGATTAATAATCCACCAGCAGAGGTATCGACCCAGTGATAGTAATAGCATCGTAGTTATCTAATTTACTGCCTTCATTGTAAATTGTGAAGTATTTGTAAATTAATGATATAATTTCAGCAAAATGTTGTTAAATTATTAAAGGGTGTGCATTAGACTTTTTTGCAAAGTTTTAATTTCAAAATGCAAGGTTGGCTTTGGAATTAACCGTGGAGGGTGTTACAGAATTTCAACAGATGCTATTATGTACAAATTGATGTCATAATTGTCTATGCGTGACTTTATTCGTATTCCAAACGGTTGAAATTTTGTTTTGTTGTTTTTCATAAACAAATGCATAAGGAATAAGCAGGATTTGAAAGATAAGCTTTTAATTTTGCTGATAAAGACATTCACATTTCATTTTAAATTAAAGTTAGTGAAAACACGCCTTGAAATTGACAAACGTGGCTTGTGTCATTGCAACATGACGTCATTATGTAGTTACGTCATGGGATAATATCATGCTCACAAAGGACAATAAGGTTGTTTTATGCATTAAACCATTCCTCATGAACGGCACGTATAAGTGTCGCATTTTCAACAATTATATTTGGTTATTTTTTCTTCTATTTTTTGTCAGTTTGTTTACATCACATTGTATAAAGATGCAATAAAATAAATTCCGAAACTATCGATATTAGCGAGAATGAATTTTACCATTAATCATTGACCTGCAGATTTTAAAATTCGTTTACATATAACCAAACTACGCCTTTCGCACTATGTAACAGCCAGAAAATCTTGTTTCGCTGTTAATGGACCCCTTTGGAAATGAGCCTTCGGACTTTACGGATTATCTTCTGCTGATATTAATAATGAAATAATACTCATCTCTTAGCTGAAATGATATAACATGTCGGATGTTTTATAAGAGACAGAAGCTGATTACCCTTCGCGATCAAATGTGTTCGTCCCCTGGTTTTTGGTGGTATATGTGTTGCTCCTCTTTTTAGTTTTCTGTGTTGTGTTGTGTGTTTGTGCTTTGTTTGTCTTCGTCTTGTGTTTTCGATGTTGCCAATATCTCTGGACTATTCATTCTGGATTGTCACTTCGGTTTTCTCTAACAGAGTGGGAACATTTGTTCGATTAGCTTATATCATTCTGAAATGGGTACATGCTATGTAGTAATTGATTTAACTCTACAAACATTGGCAACATGTTTTCAGTTATGTATGACAGGGAAATAACGAAATGATCAACCTCATATTGGGAAACGACTGCAAAACCTTTTGAGCCAAGGTTATAGTTTTTGTAGCGTTATTTGAGCAGTTTATTTGACACTTCTAACACATGTTAACTATAGCATTAAACACGCGTTTAAAAACGATGTTCTGTTCGTCTGTACTCTCTTCAGATTTGCAATGTTCTATTTATGTTATTTGTATTTATTTTCGTTAATTGGTTTCCAACTTGGTTTGTTATCAGCTAATGTTCGTGTAATGGACACATCGAGTACAGCATTTAGAGCAGTAATTTATTATCCTGCTGGAGCACCTATGTTGGTCCCCGGTTTTTATTGGAATTCGTTTTGATCAATCGTTATATTTATGCTTAGTAAATTTGCTAAACATTGTTTGTCTTTTTGTGCATTTCTATTTGTACATTTCTATTTGTACATTTCTATTTGTACATTTATATTTGTACATTTCTATTTGTACATTTCTATTTGTACATTTATATTTGTACATTTATATTTGTCTGTCCTTCGATTTGCGGTTTTCTGTTAATTCCTCTTCAAACAATAATTGAACCAACATCAATCTGTAAATAGTTTTCACCTCTTTTTCAATTGTCATGTGCAACTTCTGACATAATACCGTCATTCAACTCGTTAAAGGTGGTCAAGTACAGTTGGTAGAATTAACAGAAATATAGCAAAACGACATTTCAACGCAGATCATTGGACACGAAAAAGAATGGTTTGATTTAGTTTTATAGCGTTTCACGCCACTTTCAACACTATTTCAGCTATATCGTGGTGGTCAGTTTCATTAGTGGAGGAAACCGGAGAAAACCACCGACCTATCGCAAGTCACGGACAAACGTTATCACATACTGTTATACACCTCGCCCTGATCGAGATTCGAACTCACAACATCGGTGGTGATGGGCGCTGATTGCAAATTAAAGGAGTGGTAAATCCAACTACCATACGACCACAACCACGACCACGACGACCCCCGACAAAGTAAGACTATGATATAGGTTGATAGAAATCTAGATTCTGAGACAGGCACAATAATGAAGTGTGGGTTAAATCTGTTAATTGGACTCCAACCACCCCTTTTTAATAAATGAATCTCCTAAAGTAAAACTATGATATATGCTGATAGAAATCTGGGTCATGAGACAGGCACAATAATGAAGTGTGGGTTAAATCTGTTAATTGGACTCCAACCACCCCTTTTTAATAAATGAATCTCCTAAAGTAAGACTATGATATATGCTGATAGAAATCTGGATCCTGAGACAGGCACAATAATGAAGTGTGGGTTAAATCTGTTAATTGGACTCCAACCACCCCTTTTTAATAAATGAATCTCCTAAAGTAAGACTATGATATATTTACTGATAGAAATCTGGGTCCTGAGACAGGCACAATAATGAAGTGTGGGTTAAATCTGTTAATTGGACTCCAACCACCCCTTTTTAATAAATGAATCTCCTAAAGTAAGACTATGATATATGCTGATAGAAATCTGGGTCATGAGACAGGCACAATAATGAAGTGTGGGTTAAATCTGTTAATTGGACTCCAACCACCCCTTTTTAATAAATGAATCTCCTAAAGTAAGACTATGATATATGCTGATAGAAATCTGGGTCATGAGACAGGCACAATAATGAAGTGTGGGTTAAATCTGTTAATTGGACTTCAACCACCCCTTTTTAATCAATGAATCTCCTAAAGTAAGACTATGATATATGCTGATAGAAATCTGGGTCATGAGACAGGCACAATAATGAAGTGTGGGCTAAATCTGTTAATTGGACTCCAACCTACCCTTTTTAATAAATGAATCTCCTAAAGTAAGACTATGATATATACTGATAGAAATCTGGGTCCTGAGACAGGCACAATAATGAAGTGTGGGTTAAATTTGTTAATTGGACTCCAACCACCCCTTTTTAATAAATGAATCTCCTAAAGTAAGACTATGATATATGCTGATAGAAATCTGGGTCCTGAGACAGGCACAATAATGAAGTGTGGGTTAAACCAGTTAATTGGACTCCAACCACCCCTTTTTAATAAATGGATCTCCTAAAGTAAGACTATGATATATGCTGATAGAAATCTGGATCCTGATACAGGCACAATAATGAAGTGTGGGTTAAATCTGTTAATTGGACTCCAGCCACCCCTTTTTAATAAATGAATCTCATAAAGTAAGACTATGATATATGCTGATAGAAATCTGGGTCCTGAGACAGGCACAATAATGAAGTGTGGGTTAAACCAGTTAATTGGACTCCACCCACCCCTTTTTAATAAATGGATCTCCTAAAGTAAGACTATGATATATGCTGATAGAAATCTGGATCCTGAGACAGGCACAATAATGAAGTGTGGGTTAAATCTGTTAATTGGACTCCAACCACCCCTTTTTAATAAATGAATCTCCTAAAGTAAGACTATGATATATACTGATAGAAATCTAGATCCTGAGACAGGCACAATAATGAAGTGTGGGTTAAACCAGTAAATTGGACTCCAACCACCCCTTTTTAATAAATGGATCTCCTAAAGTAAGACTATGATATATGCTGATAGAAATCTAGATCCTGAGACAGGCACAATAATGAAGTGTGGGTTAAACCAGTAAATTGGACTCCAACCACCCCTTTTTAATAAATGAATCTCCTAAAGTAAGACTATGATATATGCTGATAGAAATCTGGGTCATGAGACAGGCACAATAATGAAGTGTGGGTTAAATCTGTTAATTGGACTTCAACCACCCCTTTTTAATAAATGAATCTCCTAAAGTAAGACTATGATATATGCTGATAGAAATCTGGGTCATGAGACAGGCACAATAATGAAGTGTGGGTTAAATCTGTTAATTGGACTCCAACCACCCCTTTTTAATAAATGAATCTCCTAAAGTATGACTATGATATATACTGATAGAAATATAGATCCTGAGACAGGCACAATATTGAAGTGTGGGTTAAATCTGTTAATTGCACTCCAACCACCCCTTTTTAATAAATGGATCTCCTAAAGTAAGACTATGATATATGCTGATAGAAATCTAGATCCTGAGACAGGCACAATAATGAAGTGTGGGTTAAATCTGTTAATTGGACTCCAACCACCCCTTTTTAATAAATGAATCTCCCAAAGTAAGACTATGATATATGCTGATAGAAATCTAGATCCTGAGACAGGCACAATAATGAAGTGTGGGTTAAATCTGTTAATTGGACTCCAACCACCCCTTTTTAATAAATGGATCTCCTAAAGTAAGACTATGATATATGCTGATAGAAATCTAGATCCTGAGACAGGCACAATAATGAAGTGTGGGTTAAATCTGTTAATTGGACTCCAACCACCCCTTTTTAATAAATGAATCTCCTAAAGTAAGACTATGATATATGCTGATAGAAATCTAGATCCTGAGACAGGCACAATAATGAAGTGTGGATTAAATCTGTTAATTGGACTCCAACCACCCCTTTTTAATAAATGAATCTCCTAAAGTAAGACTATGATATATGCTGATAGAAATCTAGATCCTGAGACAGGCACAATAATGAAGTGTGGGTTAAATCTGTTAATTGCACTCCAACCACCCCTTTTTAATAAATGAATCTCCTAAAGTAAGACTATGATATATGCTGATAGAAATCTGGGTCCTGAGACAGGCACAATAATGAAGTGTGGGTTAAATCTGTTAATTGGACTCCAACCACCCCTTTTTAATAAATGAATCTCCTAAAGTAAGACTATGATATATATACTGATAGAAATCTGGGTCCTGAGACAGGCACAATAATGAAGTGTGGGTTAAATCTGTTAATTGGACTCCAACCACCCCTTTTTAATAAATGAATCTCCTAAAGTAAGACTATGATATATGCTGATAGAAATCTAGATCCTGAGACAGGCACAATAATGAAGTGTGGGTTAAATCTGTTAATTGGACTCCAACCACCCCTTTTTAATAAATGAATCTCATAAAGTAAGACTATGATATATGCTGATAGAAATCTAGATCCTGAGACAGGCACAATAATGAAGTGTGGGTTAAATCTGTTAATTGGACTCCAACCACCCCTTTTTAATAAATGGATCTCCTAAAGTAAGACTATGATATATGCTGATAGAAATCTAGATCCTGAGACAGGCACAATAATGAAGTGTGGGTTAAATCTGTTAATTGGACTCCAACCACCCCTTTTTAATAAATGAATCTCCTAAAGTAAGACTATGATATATGCTGATAGAAATCTAGATCCTGAGACAGGCACAATAATGAAGTGTGGATTAAATCTGTTAATTGGACTCCAACCACCCCTTTTTAATAAATGGATCTCCTAAAGTAAGACTATGATATATGCTGATAGAAATCTAGATCCTGAGACAGGCACAATAATGAAGTGTGGGTTAAATCTGTTAATTGCACTCCAACCACCCCTTTTTAATAAATGAATCTCCTAAAGTAAGACTATGATATATGCTGATAGAAATCTGGGTCATGAGACAGGCACAATAATGAAGTGTGGGTTAAATCTGTTAATTGGACTTCAACCACCCCTTTTTAATAAATGAATCTCCTAAAGTAAGACTATGATATATGCTGATAGAAATCTGGGTCATGAGACAGGCACAATAATGAAGTGTGGGTTAAATCTGTTAATTGGACTCCAACCACCCCTTTTTAATAAATGAATCTCCTAAAGTATGACTATGATATATACTGATAGAAATATAGATCCTGAGACAGGCACAATATTGAAGTGTGGGTTAAATCTGTTAATTGCACTCCAACCACCCCTTTTTAATAAATGGATCTCCTAAAGTAAGACTATGATATATGCTGATAGAAATCTAGATCCTGAGACAGGCACAATAATGAAGTGTGGGTTAAATCTGTTAATTGGACTCCAACCACCCCTTTTTAATAAATGAATCTCCCAAAGTAAGACTATGATATATGCTGATAGAAATCTAGATCCTGAGACAGGCACAATAATGAAGTGTGGGTTAAATCTGTTAATTGGACTCCAACCACCCCTTTTTAATAAATGGATCTCCTAAAGTAAGACTATGATATATGCTGATAGAAATCTAGATCCTGAGACAGGCACAATAATGAAGTGTGGGTTAAATCTGTTAATTGGACTCCAACCACCCCTTTTTAATAAATGAATCTCCTAAAGTAAGACTATGATATATGCTGATAGAAATCTAGATCCTGAGACAGGCACAATAATGAAGTGTGGATTAAATCTGTTAATTGGACTCCAACCACCCCTTTTTAATAAATGAATCTCCTAAAGTAAGACTATGATATATGCTGATAGAAATCTAGATCCTGAGACAGGCACAATAATGAAGTGTGGGTTAAATCTGTTAATTGCACTCCAACCACCCCTTTTTAATAAATGAATCTCCTAAAGTAAGACTATGATATATGCTGATAGAAATCTGGGTCCTGAGACAGGCACAATAATGAAGTGTGGGTTAAATCTGTTAATTGGACTCCAACCACCCCTTTTTAATAAATGAATCTCCTAAAGTAAGACTATGATATATATACTGATAGAAATCTGGGTCCTGAGACAGGCACAATAATGAAGTGTGGGTTAAATCTGTTAATTGGACTCCAACCACCCCTTTTTAATAAATGAATCTCCTAAAGTAAGACTATGATATATGCTGATAGAAATCTAGATCCTGAGACAGGCACAATAATGAAGTGTGGGTTAAATCTGTTAATTGGACTCCAACCACCCCTTTTTAATAAATGAATCTCATAAAGTAAGACTATGATATATGCTGATAGAAATCTAGATCCTGAGACAGGCACAATAATGAAGTGTGGGTTAAATCTGTTAATTGGACTCCAACCACCCCTTTTTAATAAATGGATCTCCTAAAGTAAGACTATGATATATGCTGATAGAAATCTAGATCCTGAAACAGGCACAATAATGAAGTGTGGGTTAAATCTGTTAATTGGACTCCAACCACCCCTTTTTAATAAATGAATCTCCTAAAGTAAGACTATGATATATGCTGATAGAAATCTAGATCCTGAGACAGGCACAATAATGAAGTGTGGATTAAATCTGTTAATTGGACTCCAACCACCCCTTTTTAATAAATGGATCTCCTAAAGTAAGACTATGATATATGCTGATAGAAATCTAGATCCTGAGACAGGCACAATAATGAAGTGTGGGTTAAATCTGTTAATTGCACTCCAACCACCCCTTTTTAATAAATGAATCTCCTAAAGTAAGACTATGATATATGCTGATAGAAATCTGGGTCATGAGACAGGCACAATAATGAAGTGTGGGTTAAATCTGTTAATTGGACTTCAACCACCCCTTTTTAATAAATGAATCTCCTAAAGTAAGACTATGATATATGCTGATAGAAATCTGGGTCATGAGACAGGCACAATAATGAAGTGTGGGTTAAATCTGTTAATTGGACTCCAACCACCCCTTTTTAATAAATGAATCTCCTAAAGTATGACTATGATATATACTGATAGAAATATAGATCCTGAGACAGGCACAATATTGAAGTGTGGGTTAAATCTGTTAATTGCACTCCAACCACCCCTTTTTAATAAATGGATCTCCTAAAGTAAGACTATGATATATGCTGATAGAAATCTAGATCCTGAGACAGGCACAATAATGAAGTGTGGGTTAAATCTGTTAATTGGACTCCAACCACCCCTTTTTAATAAATGAATCTCCCAAAGTAAGACTATGATATATGCTGATAGAAATCTAGATCATGAGACAGGCACAATAATGAAGTGTGGGTTAAATCTGTTAATTGCACTCCAACCACCCCTTTTTAATAAATGGATCTCCTAAAGTAAGACTATGATATATGCTGATAGAAATCTAGATCCTGAGACAGGCACAATAATGAAGTGTGGGTTAAATCTGTTAATTGGACTCCAACCACCCCTTTTTAATAAATGAATCTCCTAAAGTAAGACTATGATATATGCTGATAGAAATCTAGATCCTGAGACAGGCACAATAATGAAGTGTGGATTAAATCTGTTAATTGGACTCCAACCACCCCTTTTTAATAAATGAATCTCCTAAAGTAAGACTATGATATATGCTGATAGAAATCTGGGTCCTGAGACAGGCACAATAATGAAGTGTGGGTTAAATCTGTTAATTGGACTCCAACCACCCCTTTTTAATAAATGAATCTCCTAAAGTAAGACTATGATATATATACTGATAGAAATCTGGGTCCTGAGACAGGCACAATAATGAAGTGTGGGTTAAATCTGTTAATTGGACTCCAACCACCCCTTTTTAATAAATGAATCTCCTAAAGTAAGACTATGATATATGCTGATAGAAATCTAGATCCTGAGACAGGCACAATAATGAAGTGTGGGTTAAATCTGTTAATTGGACTCCAACCACCCCTTTTTAATAAATGAATCTCATAAAGTAAGACTATGATATATGCTGATAGAAATCTAGATCCTGAGACAGGCACAATAATGAAGTGTGGGTTAAATCTGTTAATTGGACTCCAACCACCCCTTTTTAATAAATGAATCTCCTAAAGTAAGACTATGATATATGCTGATAGAAATCTAGATCCTGAGACAGGCACAATAATGAAGTGTGGGTTAAATCTGTTAATTGGACTCCAACCACCCCTTTTTAATAAATGAATCTCCTAAAGTAAGACTATGATATATGCTGATAGAAATCTAGATCCTGAGACAGGCACAATAATGAAGTGTGGATTAAATCTGTTAATTGGACTCCAACCACCCCTTTTTAATAAATGGATCTCCTAAAGTAAGACTATGATATATGCTGATAGAAATCTAGATCCTGAGACAGGCACAATAATGAAGTGTGGGTTAAATCTGTTAATTGCACTCCAACCACCCCTTTTTAATAAATGAATCTCCTAAAGTAAGACTATGATATATGCTGATAGAAATCTGGGTCCTGAGACAGGCACAATAATGAAGTGTGGGTTAAATCTGTTAATTGGACTCCAACCACCCCTTTTTAATAAATGAATCTCCTAAAGTAAGACTATGATATATGCTGATAGAAATCTGGGTCATGAGACAGGCACAATAATGAAGTGTGGGTTAAATCTGTTAATTGGACTCCAACCACCCCTTTTTAATAAATGAATCTCCTAAAGTAAGACTATGATATATGCTGATAGAAATCTGGGTCATGAGACAGGCACAATAATGAAGTGTGGGTTAAATCTGTTAATTGGACTTCAACCACCCCTTTTTAATCAATGAATCTCCTAAAGTAAGACTATGATATATGCTGATAGAAATCTGGGTCATGAGACAGGCACAATAATGAAGTGTGGGCTAAATCTGTTAATTGGACTCCAACCTACCCTTTTTAATAAATGAATCTCCTAAAGTAAGACTATGATATATACTGATAGAAATCTGGGTCATGAGACAGGCACAATAATGAAGTGTGGGTTAAATTTGTTAATTGGACTCCAACCACCCCTTTTTAATAAATGAATCTCCTAAAGTAAGACTATGATATATGCTGATAGAAATCTGGGTCCTGAGACAGGCACAATAATGAAGTGTGGGTTAAATCTGTTAATTGGACTCCAACCACCCCTTTTTAATAAATGAATCTCCTAAAGTAAGACTATGATATATGCTGATAGAAATCTGGGTCATGAGACAGGCACAATAATGAAGTGTGGGTTAAATCTGTTAATTGCACTCCAACCACCCCTTTTTAATAAATGAATCTCCTAAAGTAAGACTATGATATATGCTGATAGAAATCTGGGTCATGAGACAGGCACAATAATGAAGTGTGGGTTAAATCTGTTAATTGCACTCCAACCACCCCTTTTTAATAAATGAATCTCCTAAAGTAAGACTATGATATATGCTGATAGAAATCTGGGTCCTGAGACAGGCACAATAATGAAGTGTGGGTTAAATCTGTTAATTGGACTCCATCCACCCCTTTTTAATAAATGAATCTCCTAAAGTAAGACTATGATATATGCTGATAGAAATCTGGGTCATGAGACAGGCACAATAATGAAGTGTGGGTTAAATCTGTTAATTGGACTCCAACCACCCCTTTTTAATAAATGAATCTCCTAAAGTAAGACTATGATATATGCTGATAGAAATCTGGGTCATGAGACAGGCACAATAATGAAGTGTGGGTTAAATCTGTTAATTGGACTTCAACCACCCCTTTTTAATCAATGAATCTCCTAAAGTAAGACTATGATATATGCTGATAGAAATCTGGGTCATGAGACAGGCACAATAATGAAGTGTGGGCTAAATCTGTTAATTGGACTCCAACCTACCCTTTTTAATAAATGAATCTCCTAAAGTAAGACTATGATATATACTGATAGAAATCTGGGTCATGAGACAGGCACAATAATGAAGTGTGGGTTAAATTTGTTAATTGGACTCCAACCACCCCTTTTTAATAAATGAATCTCCTAAAGTAAGACTATGATATATGCTGATAGAAATCTGGGTCCTGAGACAGGCACAATAATGAAGTGTGGGTTAAATCTGTTGATTGGACTCCAACCACCCCTTTTTAATAAATGAATCTCCTAAAGTAAGACTATGATATATGCTGATAGAAATCTGGGTCATGAGACAGGCACAATAATGAAGTGTGGGTTAAATCTGTTAATTGGACTCCAACCACCCCTTTTTAATAAATGAATCTCCTAAAGTAAGACTATGATATATGCTGATAGAAATCTGGGTCATGAGACAGGCACAATAATGAAGTGTGAGTTAAATCTGTTAATTGGACTCCACCCACCCCTTTTTAATAAATGGATCTCCTAAAGTAAGACTATGATATATGCTGATAGAAATCTGGATCCTGAGACAGGCACAATAATGAAGTGTGGGTTAAATCTGTTAATTGGACTCCAACCACCCCTTTTTAATAAATGAATCTCCTAAAGTAAGACTATGATATATACTGATTGAAATCTAGATCCTGAGACAGGCACAATAATGAAGTGTGGGTTAAACCAGTAAATTGGACTCCAACCACCCCTTTTTAATAAATGGATCTCCTAAAGTAAGACTATGATATATGCTGATAGAAATCTAGATCCTGAGACAGGCACAATAATGAAGTGTGGGTTAAACCAGTAAATTGGACTCCAACCACCCCTTTTTAATAAATGAATCTCCTAAAGTAAGACTATGATATATGCTGATAGAAATCTGGGTCATGAGACAGGCACACTAATGAAGTGTGGGTTAAATCTGTTAATTGGACTCCAACCACCCCTTTTTAATAAATGAATCTCCTAAAGTATGACTATGATATATACTGATAGAAATATAGATCCTGAGACAGGCACAATATTGAAGTGTGGGTTAAATCTGTTAATTGCACTCCAACCACCCCTTTTTAATAAATGGATCTCCTAAAGTAAGACTATGATATATGCTGATAGAAATCTAGATCCTGAGACAGGCACAATAATGAAGTGTGGGTTAAATCTGTTAATTGGACTCCAACCACCCCTTTTTAATAAATGAATCTCCCAAAGTAAGACTATGATATATGCTGATAGAAATCTAGATCCTGAGACAGGCACAATAATGAAGTGTGGGTTAAATCTGTTAATTGGACTCCAACCACCCCTTTTTAATAAATGGATCTCCTAAAGTAAGACTATGATATATGCTGATAGAAATCTAGATCCTGAGACAGGCACAATAATGAAGTGTGGGTTAAATCTGTTAATTGGACTCCAACCACCCCTTTTTAATAAATGAATCTCCTAAAGTAAGACTATGATATATGCTGATAGAAATCTAGATCCTGAGACAGGCACAATAATGAAGTGTGGATTAAATCTGTTAATTGGACTCCAACCACCCCTTTTTAATAAATGAATCTCCTAAAGTAAGACTATGATATATGCTGATAGAAATCTAGATCCTGAGACAGGCACAATAATGAAGTGTGGGTTAAATCTGTTAATTGCACTCCAACCACCCCTTTTTAATAAATGAATCTCCTAAAGTAAGACTATGATATATGCTGATAGAAATCTGGGTCCTGAGACAGGTACAATAATGAAGTGTGGGTTAAATCTGTTAATTGGACTCCAACAACCCCTTTTTAATAAATGAATCTCCTAAAGTAAGACTATGATATATATACTGATAGAAATCTGGGTCCTGAGACAGGCACAATAATGAAGTGTGGGTTAAATCTGTTAATTGGACTCCAACCACCCCTTTTTAATAAATGAATCTCCTAAAGTAAGACTATGATATATGCTGATAGAAATCTAGATCCTGAGACAGGCACAATAATGAAGTGTGGGTTAAATCTGTTAATTGGACTCCAACCACCCCTTTTTAATAAATGAATCTCATAAAGTAAGACTATGATATATGCTGATAGAAATCTAGATCCTGAGACAGGCACAATAATGAAGTGTGGGTTAAATCTGTTAATTGCACTCCAACCACCCCTTTTTAATAAATGGATCTCCTAAAATAAGACTATGATATATGCTGATAGAAATCTAGATCCTGAGACAGGCACAATAATGAAGTGTGGGTTAAATCTGTTAATTGGACTCCAACCACCCCTTTTTAATAAATGAATCTCCTAAAGTAAGACTATGATATATGCTGATAGAAATCTAGATCCTGAGACAGGCACAATAATGAAGTGTGGATTAAATCTGTTAATTGGACTCCAACCACCCCTTTTTAATAAATGGATCTCCTAAAGTAAGACTATGATATATGCTGATAGAAATCTAGATCCTGAAACAGGCACAATAATGAAGTGTGGGTTAAATCTGTTAATTGCACTCCAACCACCCCTTTTTAATAAATGGATCTCCTAAAGTAAGACTATGATATATGCTGATAGAAATCTAGATCCTGAGACAGGCACAATAATGAAGTGTGGGTTAAATCTGTTAATTGGACTCCAACCACCCCTTTCTAATAAATGAATCTCCTAAAGTAAGACTATGATATATGCTGATAGAAATCTAGATCCTGAGACAGGCACAATAATGAAGTGTGGATTAAATCTGTTAATTGGACTCCAACCACCCCTTTTTAATAAATGGATCTCCTAAAGTAAGACTATGATATATGCTGATAGAAATCTAGATCCTGAGACAGGCACAATAATGAAGTGTGGGTTAAATCTGTTAATTGCACTCCAACCACCCCTTTTTAATAAATGAATCTCCTAAAGTAAGACTATGATATATGCTGATAGAAATCTGGGTCCTGAGACAGGCACAATAATGAAGTGTGGGTTAAATCTGTTAATTGGACTCCATCCACCCCTTTTTAATAAACGAATCTCCTAAAGTAAGACTATGATATATGCTGATAGAAATCTGGGTCATGAGACAGGCACAATAATGAAGTGTGGGTTAAATCTGTTAATTGGACTTCAACCACCCCTTTTTAATCAATGAATCTCCTAAAGTAAGACTATGATATATGCTGATAGAAATCTGGGTCATGAGACAGGCACAATAATGAAGTGTGGGCTAAATCTGTTAATTGGACTCCAACCTACCCTTTTTAATAAATGAATCTCCTAAAGTAAGACTATGATATATACTGATAGAAATCTGGGTCATGAGACAGGCACAATAATGAAGTGTGGGTTAAATTTGTTAATTGGACTCCAACCACCCCTTTTTAATAAATGAATCTCCTAAAGTAAGACTATGATATATGCTGATAGAAATCTGGGTCCTGAGACAGGCACAATAATGAAGTGTGGGTTAAATCTGTTAATTGGACTCCAACCACCCCTTTTTAATAAATGAATCTCCTAAAGTAAGACTATGATATATGCTGATAGAAATCTGGGTCATGAGACAGGCACAATAATGAAGTGTGGGTTAAATCTGTTAATTGGACTCCAACCACCCCTTTTTAATAAATGGATCTCCTAAAGTAAGACTATGATATATGCTGATAGAAATCTAGATCCTGAGACAGGCACAATAATGAAGTGTGGGTTAAATCTGTTAATTGGACTCCAACCACCCCTTTCTAATAAATGAATCTCCTAAAGTAAGACTATGATATATGCTGATAGAAATCTAGATCCTGAGACAGGCACAATAATGAAGTGTGGATTAAATCTGTTAATTGGACTCCAACCACCCCTTTTTAATAAATGGATCTCCTAAAGTAAGACTATGATATATGCTGATAGAAATCTAGATCCTGAGACAGGCACAATAATGAAGTGTGGGTTAAATCTGTTAATTGCACTCCAACCACCCCTTTTTAATAAATGAATCTCCTAAAGTAAGACTATGATATATGCTGATAGAAATCTGGGTCCTGAGACAGGCACAATAATGAAGTGTGGGTTAAATCTGTTAATTGGACTCCATCCACCCCTTTTTAATAAATGAATCTCCTAAAGTAAGACTATGATATATGCTGATAGAAATCTGGGTCATGAGACAGGCACAATAATGAAGTGTGGGTTAAATCTGTTAATTGGACTCCAACCACCCCTTTTTAATAAATGAATCTCCTAAAGTAAGACTATGATATATGCTGATAGAAATCTGGGTCATGAGACAGGCACAATAATGAAGTGTGGGTTAAATCTGTTAATTGGACTTCAACCACCCCTTTTTAATCAATGAATCTCCTAAAGTAAGACTATGATATATGCTGATAGAAATCTGGGTCATGAGACAGGCACAATAATGAAGTGTGGGCTAAATCTGTTAATTGGACTCCAACCTACCCTTTTTAATAAATGAATCTCCTAAAGTAAGACTATGATATATACTGATAGAAATCTGGGTCATGAGACAGGCACAATAATGAAGTGTGGGTTAAATCTGTTAATTGGACTCCAACCACCCCTTTTTAATAAATGAATCTCCTAAAGTAAGACTATGATATATGCTGATAGAAATCTGGGTCCTGAGACAGGCACAATAATGAAGTGTGGGTTAAATCTGTTAATTGGACTCCAACCACCCCTTTTTAATAAATGAATCTCCTAAAGTAAGACTATGATATATGCTGATAGAAATCTGGGTCATGAGACTGGCACAATAATGAAGTGTGGGTTAAATCTGTTAATTGGACTCCAACCACCCCTTTTTAATAAATGAATCTCCTAAAGTAAGACTATGATATATGCTGATAGAAATCTGGGTCATGAGACAGGCACAATAATGAAGTGTGGGTTAAATCTGTTAATTGGACTCCACCCACCCCTTTTTAATAAATGGATCTCCTAAAGTAAGACTATGATATATGCTGATAGAAATCTGGATCCTGAGACAGGCACAATAATGAAGTGTGGGTTAAATCTGTTAATTGGACTCCAACCACCCCTTTTTAATAAATGAATCTCCTAAAGTAAGACTATGATATATACTGATTGAAATCTAGATCCTGAGACAGGCACAATAATGAAGTGTGGGTTAAACCAGTAAATTGGACTCCAACCACCCCTTTTTAATAAATGGATCTCCTAAAGTAAGACTATGATATATGCTGATAGAAATCTAGATCCTGAGACAGGCACAATAATGAAGTGTGGGTTAAACCAGTAAATTGGACTCCAACCACCCCTTTTTAATAAATGAATCTCCTAAAGTAAGACTATGATATATGCTGATAGAAATCTGGGTCATGAGACAGGCACAATAATGAAGTGTGGGTTAAATCTGTTAATTGGACTTCAACCACCCCTTTTTAATAAATGAATCTCCTAAAGTAAGACTATGATATATGCTGATAGAAATCTGGGTCATGAGACAGGCACAATAATGAAGTGTGGGTTAAATCTGTTAATTGGACTCCAACCACCCCTTTTTAATAAATGAATCTCCTAAAGTATGACTATGATATATACTGATAGAAATATAGATCCTGAGACAGGCACAATATTGAAGTGTGGGTTAAATCTGTTAATTGCACTCCAACCACCCCTTTTTAATAAATGGATCTCCTAAAGTAAGACTATGATATATGCTGATAGAAATCTAGATCCTGAGACAGGCACAATAATGAAGTGTGGGTTAAATCTGTTAATTGGACTCCAACCACCCCTTTTTAATAAATGAATCTCCCAAAGTAAGACTATGATATATGCTGATAGAAATCTAGATCCTGAGACAGGCACAATAATGAAGTGTGGGTTAAATCTGTTAATTGGACTCCAACCACCCCTTTTTAATAAATGGATCTCCTAAAGTAAGACTATGATATATGCTGATAGAAATCTAGATCCTGAGACAGGCACAATAATGAAGTGTGGGTTAAATCTGTTAATTGGACTCCAACCACCCCTTTTTAATAAATGAATCTCCTAAAGTAAGACTATGATATATGCTGATAGAAATCTAGATCCTGAGACAGGCACAATAATGAAGTGTGGGTTAAATCTGTTAATTGGACTCCAACCACCCCTTTTTAATAAATGAATCTCCTAAAGTAAGACTATGATATATGCTGATAGAAATCTAGATCCTGAGACAGGCACAATAATGAAGTGTGGGTTAAATCTGTTAATTGCACTCCAACCACCCCTTTTTAATAAATGAATCTCCTAAAGTAAGACTATGATATATGCTGATAGAAATCTGGGTCCTGAGACAGGCACAATAATGAAGTGTGGGTTAAATCTGTTAATTGGACTCCAACCACCCCTTTTTAATAAATGAATCTCCTAAAGTAAGACTATGATATATATACTGATAGAAATCTGGGTCCTGAGACAGGCACAATAATGAAGTGTGGGTTAAATCTGTTAATTGGACTCCAACCACCCCTTTTTAATAAATGAATCTCCTAAAGTAAGACTATGATATATGCTGATAGAAATCTAGATCCTGAGACAGGCACAATAATGAAGTGTGGGTTAAATCTGTTAATTGGACTCCAACCACCCCTTTTTAATAAATGAATCTCATAAAGTAAGACTATGATATATGCTGATAGAAATCTAGATCCTGAGACAGGCACAATAATGAAGTGTGGGTTAAATCTGTTAATTGGACTCCAACCACCCCTTTTTAATAAATGGATCTCCTAAAGTAAGACTATGATATATGCTGATAGAAATCTAGATCCTGAGACAGGCACAATAATGAAGTGTGGGTTAAATCTGTTAATTGCACTCCAACCACCCCTTTTTAATAAATGAATCTCCTAAAGTAAGACTATGATATATGCTGATAGAAATCTGGGTCCTGAGACAGGCACAATAATGAAGTGTGGGTTAAATCTGTTAATTGGACTCCAACCACCCCTTTTTAATAAATGAATCTCCTAAAGTAAGACTATGATATATGCTGGTAGAAATCTGGGTCATGAGACAGGCACAATAATGAAGTGTGGGTTAAATCTGTTAATTGGACTCCAACCACCCCTTTTTAATAAATGAATCTCCTAAAGTAAGACTATGATATATGCTGATAGAAATCTGGGTCATGAGACAGGCACAATAATGAAGTGTGGGTTAAATCTGTTAATTGGACTTCAACCACCCCTTTTTAATCAATGAATCTCCTAAAGTAAGACTATGATATATGCTGATAGAAATCTGGGTCATGAGACAGGCACAATAATGAAGTGTAGGCTAAATCTGTTAATTGGACTCCAACCTACCCTTTTTAATAAATGAATCTCCTAAAGTAAGACTATGATATATACTGATAGAAATCTGGGTCATGAGACAGGCACAATAATGAAGTGTGGGTTAAATTTGTTAATTGGACTCCAACCACCCCTTTTTAATAAATGAATCTCCTAAAGTAAGACTATGATATATGCTGATAGAAATCTGGGTCCTGAGACAGGCACAATAATGAAGTGTGGGTTAAATCTGTTAATTGGACTCCAACCACCCCTTTTTAATAAATGAATCTCCTAAAGTAAGACTATGATATATGCTGATAGAAATCTGGGTCATGAGACAGGCACAATAATGAAGTGTGGGTTAAATCTGTTAATTGGACTCCAACCACCCCTTTTTAATAAATGAATCTCCTAAAGTAAGACTATGATATATGCTGATAGAAATCTGGGTCATGAGACAGGCACAATAATGAAGTGTGGGTTAAATCTGTTAATTGGACTCCACCCACCCCTTTTTAATAAATGGATCTCCTAAAGTAAGACTATGATATATGCTGATAGAAATCTGGATCCTGAGACAGGCACAATAATGAAGTGTGGGTTAAATCTGTTAATTGGACTCCAACCACCCCTTTTTAATAAATGAATCTCCTAAAGTAAGACTATGATATATACTGATAGAAATCTAGATCCTGAGACAGGCACAATAATGAAGTGTGGGTTAAATCTGTTAATTGGACTCCAACCACCCCTTTTTAATAAATGAATCTCCTAAAGTAAGACTATGATATATGCTGATAGAAATCTGGGTCCTGAGACAGGCACAATAATGAAGTGTGGGTTAAATCTGTTAATTGGACTCCAACCACCCCTTTTTAATAAATGAATCTCCTAAAGTAAGACTATGATATATATACTGATAGAAATCTGGGTCCTGAGACAGGCACAATAATGAAGTGTGGGTTAAATCTGTTAATTGGACTCCAACCACCCCTTTTTAATAAATGAATCTCCTAAAGTAAGACTATGATATATGCTGATAGAAATCTGGGTCCTGAGACAGGCACAATAATGAAGTGTGGGTTAAATCTGTTAATTGGACTCCAATCACCCCTTTTTAATAAATGAATCTCCTAAAGTAAGACTATGATATATGCTGATAGAAATCTGGGTCATGAGACAGGCACAATAATGAAGTGTGGGTTAAATCTGTTAATTGGACTCCAACCACCCCTTTTTAATAAATGAATCTCCTAAAGTAAGACTATGATATATGCTGATAGAAATCTGGGTCATGAGACAGGCACAATAATGAAGTGTGGGTTAAATCTGTTAATTGGACTTCAACCACCCCTTTTTAATCAATGAATCTCCTAAAGTAAGACTATGATATATGCTGATAGAAATCTGGGTCATGAGACAGGCACAATAATGAAGTGTGGGCTAAATCTGTTAATTGGACTCCAACCTACCCTTTTTAATAAATGAATCTCCTAAAGTAAGACTATGATATATACTGATAGAAATCTGGGTCATGAGACAGGCACAATAATGAAGTGTGGGTTAAATTTGTTAATTGGACTCCAACCACCCCTTTTTAATAAATGAATCTCCTAAAGTAAGACTATGATATATGCTGATAGAAATCTGGGTCCTGAGACAGGCACAATAATGAAGTGTGGGTTAAATCTGTTAATTGGACTCCAACCACCCCTTTTTAATAAATGAATCTCCTAAAGTAAGACTATGATATATGCTGATAGAAATCTGGGTCATGAGACAGGCACAATAATGAAGTGTGGGTTAAATCTGTTAATTGGACTCCAACCACCCCTTTTTAATAAATGAATCTCCTAAAGTAAGACTATGATATATGCTGATAGAAATCTGGGTCATGAGACAGGCACAATAATGAAGTGTGGGTTAAATCTGTTAATTGGACTCCACCCACCCCTTTTTAATAAATGGATCTCCTAAAGTAAGACTATGATATATGCTGATAGAAATCTGGATCCTGAGACAGGCACAATAATGAAGTGTGGGTTAAATCTGTTAATTGCACTCCAACCACCCTTTTTTAATAAATGAATCTCCTAAAGTAAGACTATGATATATACTGATAGAAATCTAGATCCTGAGACAGGCACAATAATGAAGTGTGGGTTAAATCTGTTAATTGGACTCCAACCACCCCTTTTTAATAAATGAATCTCCTAAAGTAAGACTATGATATATGCTGATAGAAATCTGGGTCCTGAGACAGGCACAATAATGAAGTGTGGGTTAAATCTGTTAATTGGACTCCAACCACCCCTTTTTAATAAATGAATCTCCTAAAGTAAGACTATGATATATATACTGATAGAAATCTGGGTCCTGAGACAGGCACAATAATGAAGTGTGGGTTAAATCTGTTAATTGGACTCCAACCACCCCTTTTTAATAAATGAATCTCCTAAAGTAAGACTATGATATATGCTGATAGAAATCTAGATCCTGAGACAGGCACAATAATGAAGTGTGGGTTAAATCTGTTAATTGGACTCCAACCACCCCTTTTTAATAAATGAATCTCATAAAGTAAGACTATGATATATGCTGATAGAAATCTAGATCCTGAGACAGGCACAATAATGAAGTGTGGGTTAAATCTGTTAATTGCACTCCAACCACCCCTTTTTAATAAATGGATCTCCTAAAGTAAGACTATGATATATGCTGATAGAAATCTAGATCCTGAGACAGGCACAATAATGAAGTGTGGGTTAAATCTGTTAATTGCACTCCAACCTACCCTTTTTAATAAATGAATCTCCTAAAGTAAGACTATGATATATACTGATAGAAATCTGGGTCATGAGACAGGCACAATAATGAAGTGTGGGTTAAATTTGTTAATTGCACTCCAACCACCCCTTTTTAATAAATGAATCTCCTAAAGTAAGACTATGATATATGCTGATAGAAATCTGGGTCCTGAGACAGGCACAATAATGAAGTGTGGGTTAAATCTGTTAATTGGACTCCAACCACCCCTTTTTAATAAATGAATCTCCTAAAGTAAGACTATGATATATGCTGATAGAAATCTGGGTCATGAGACAGGCACAATAATGAAGTGTGGGTTAAATCTGTTAATTGGACTCCAACCACCCCTTTTTAATAAATGAATCTCCTAAAGTAAGACTATGATATATGCTGATAGAAATCTGGGTCATGAGACAGGCACAATAATGAAGTGTGGGTTAAATCTGTTAATTGGACTCCACCCACCCCTTTTTAATAAATGGATCTCCTAAAGTAAGACTATGATATATGCTGATAGAAATCTGGATCCTGAGACAGGCACAATAATGAAGTGTGGGTTAAATCTGTTAATTGGACTCCAACCACCCCTTTTTAATAAATGAATCTCCTAAAGTAAGACTATGATATATACTGATAGAAATCTAGATCCTGAGACAGGCACAATAATGAAGTGTGGGTTAAACCAGTAAATTGGACTCCAACCACCCCTTTTTAATAAATGGATCTCCTAAAGTAAGACTATGATATATGCTGATAGAAATCTAGATCCTGAGACAGGCACAATAATGAAGTGTGGGTTAAACCAGTAAATTGGACTCCAACCACCCCTTTTTAATAAATGAATCTCCTAAAGTAAGACTATGATATATGCTGATAGAAATCTGGGTCATGAGACAGGCACAATAATGAAGTGTGGGTTAAATCTGTTAATTGGACTTCAACCACCCCTTTTTAATAAATGAATCTCCTAAAGTAAGACTATGATATATGCTGATAGAAATCTGGGTCATGAGACAGGCACAATAATGAAGTGTGGGTTAAATCTGTTAATTGGACTCCAACCACCCCTTTTTAATAAATGAATCTCCTAAAGTATGACTATGATATATACTGATAGAAATATAGATCCTGAGACAGGCACAATATTGAAGTGTGGGTTAAATCTGTTAATTGCACTCCAACCACCCCTTTTTAATAAATGGATCTCCTAAAGTAAGACTATGATATATGCTGATAGAAATCTAGATCCTGAGACAGGCACAATAATGAAGTGTGGGTTAAATCTGTTAATTGGACTCCAACCACCCCTTTTTAATAAATGGATCTCCTAAAGTAAGACTATGATATATGCTGATAGAAATCTAGATCCTGAGACAGGCACAATAATGAAGTGTGGGTTAAATCTGTTAATTGGACTCCAACCACCCCTTTTTAATAAATGGATCTCCTAAAGTAAGACTATGATATATGCTGATAGAAATCTAGATCCTGAGACAGGCACAATAATGAAGTGTGGGTTAAATCTGTTAATTGGACTCCAACCACCCCTTTTTAATAAATGAATCTCCTAAAGTAAGACTATGATATATGCTGATAGAAATCTAGATCCTGAGACAGGCACAATAATGAAGTGTGGATTAAATCTGTTAATTGGACTCCAACCACCCCTTTTTAATAAATGGATCTCCTAAAGTAAGACTATGATATATGCTGATAGAAATCTAGATCCTGAGACAGGCACAATAATGAAGTGTGGGTTAAATCTGTTAATTGGACTCCAACCACCCCTTTTTAATAAATGGATCTCCTAAAGTAAGACTATGATATATGCTGATAGAAATCTAGATCCTGAGACAGGCACAATAATGAAGTGTGGGTTAAATCTGTTAATTGGACTCCAACCACCCCTTTTTAATAAATGAATCTCCTAAAGTAAGACTATGATATATGCTGATAGAAATCTAGATCCTGAGACAGGCACAATAATGAAGCGTGGGTTAAATCTGTTAATTGGACTCCAACCACCCCTTTTAATAAATGAATCTCCTAAAGTAAGACTATGATATATGCTGATAGAAATCTGGGTCCTGAGACAGGCACAATAATGAAGTGTGGGTTAAACCAGTTAATTGGACTCCAACCACCCCTTTTCAATAAATGGATCTCCTAAAGTAAGACTATGATATATGCTGATAGAAAGCTGGGTCATGAGACAGGCACAATAATGAAGTGTGGGTTAAATCTGTTAATTGGACTCCAACCACCCCTTTTTAATAAATGAATCTCCTAAAGTAAGACTATGATATATGCTGATAGAAATCTGGGTCCTGAGACAGGCACAATAATGAAGTGTGGGTTAAACCAGTTAATTGGACTCCAACCACCCCTTTTCAATAAATGGATCTCCTAAAGTAAGACTATGATATATGCTGATAGAAATCTGGGTCCTGAGACAGGCACAATAATGAAGTGTGGGTTAAATCTGTTAATTGGACTCCAACCACCCCTTTTTAATAAATGGATCTCCTAAAGTAAGACTATGATATATGCTGATAGAAATCTGGGTCATGAGACAGGCACAATAATGAAGTGTGGGTTAAACCAGTTAATTGGACTCCAACCACCCCTTTTCAATAAATGGATCTCCTAAAGTAAGACTATGATATATGCTGATAGAAATCTGGGTCCTGAGACAGGCACAATAATGAAGTGTGGGTAAAATCTGTTAATTGGACTCCAACCACCCCTTTTTAATAAATGGATCTCCTAAAGTAAGACTATGATATATGCTGATAGAAATCTAGATCCTGAGACAGGCACAATAATGAAGTGTGGGTTAAATCTGTTAATTGGACTCCAACCACCCCTTTTTAATAAATGAATCTCCTAAAGTAAGACTATGATATATGCTGATAGAAATCTAGATCCTGAGACAGGCACAATAATGAAGTGTGGGTTAAATCTGTTAATTGGACTCCAACCACCCCTTTTTAATAAATGGATCTCCTAAAGTAAGACTATGATATATGCTGATAGAAATCTAGATCCTGAGACAGGCACAATAATGAAGTGTGGGTTAAATCTGTTAATTGGACTCCAACCACCCCTTTTTAATAAATGAATCTCCTAAAGTAAGACTATGATATATGCTGATAGAAATCTAGATCCTGAGACAGGCACAATAATGAAGTGTGGATTAAATCTGTTAATTGGACTCCAACCACCCCTTTTTAATAAATGGATCTCCTAAAGTAAGACTATGATATATGCTGATAGAAATCTAGATCCTGAAACAGGCACAATAATGAAGTGTGGGTTAAATCTGTTAATTGCACTCCAACCACCCCTTTTTAAAAAATGAATCTCCTAAAGTAAGACTATGATATATGCTGATAGAAATCTGGGTCCTGAGACAGGCACAATAATGAAGTGTGTGTTAAATCTGTTAATTGGACTCCAACCACCCCTTTTTAATAAATGAATCTCCTAAAGTAAGACTATGATATATATACTGATAGAAATCTGGGTCCTGAGACAGGCACAATAATGAAGTGTGGGTTAAATCTGTTAATTGGACTCCAACCACCCCTTTTTAATAAATGAATCTCCTAAAGTAAGACTATAATATATGCTGATAGAAATCTAGATCCTGAGACAGGCACAATAATGAAGTGTGGGTTAAATCTGTTAATTGGACTCCAACCACCCCTTTTTAATAAATGAATCTCATAAAGTAAGACTATGATATATGCTGATAGAAATCTAGATCCTGAGACAGGCACAATAATGAAGTGTGGGTTAAATCTGTTAATTGGACTCCAACCACCCCTTTTTAATAAATGGATCTCCTAAAGTAAGACTATGATATATGCTGATAGAAATCTAGATCCTGAGACAGGCACAATAATGAAGTGTGGGTTAAATCTGTTAATTGGACTCCAACCACCCCTTTTTAATAAATGAATCTCCTAAAGTAAGACTATGATATATGCTGATAGAAATCTAGATCCTGAGACAGGCACAATAATGAAGTGTGGATTAAATCTGTTAATTGGACTCCAACCACCCCTTTTTAATAAATGGATCTCCTAAAGTAAGACTATGATATATGCTGATAGAAATCTAGATCCTGAGACAGGCACAATAATGAAGTGTGGGTTAAATCTGTTAATTGCACTCCAACAACCCCTTTTTAATAAATGAATCTCCTAAAGTAAGACTATGATATATGCTGATAGAAATCTGGGTCCTGAGACAGGCACAATAATGAAGTGTGGGTTAAATCTGTTAATTGGACTCCAACCACCCCTTTTTAATAAATGAATCTCCTAAAGTAAGACTATGATATATGCTGATAGAAATCTGGGTCATGAGACAGGCACAATAATGAAGTGTGGATTAAATCTGTTAATTGGACTCCAACCACCCCTTTTTAATAAATGAATCTCCTAAAGTAAGACTATGATATATGCTGATAGAAATCTGGGTCATGAGACAGGCACAATAATGAAGTGTGGGTTAAATCTGTTAATTGGACTTCAACCACCCCTTTTTAATCAATGAATCTCCTAAAGTAAGACTATGATATATGCTGATAGAAATCTGGGTCATGAGACAGGCACAATAATGAAGTGTGGGCTAAATCTGTTAATTGGACTCCAACCTACCCTTTTTAATAAATGAATCTCCTAAAGTAAGACTATGATATATACTGATAGAAATCTGGGTCATGAGACAGGCACAATAATGAAGTGTGGGTTAAATTTGTTAATTGGACTCCAACCACCCCTTTTTAATAAATGAATCTCCTAAAGTAAGACTATGATATATGCTGATAGAAATCTGGGTCCTGAGACAGGCACAATAATGAAGTGTGGGTTAAACCAGTTAATTGGACTCCAACCACCCCTTTTTAATAAATGGATCTCCTAAAGTAAGACTATGATATATGCTGATAGAAATCTGGATCCTGATACAGGCACAATAATGAAGTGTGGGTTAAATCTGTTAATTGGACTCCAGCCACCCCTTTTTAATAAATGAATCTCATAAAGTAAGACTATGATATATGCTGATAGAAATCTGGGTCCTGAGACAGGCACAATAATGAAGTGTGGGTTAAACCAGTTAATTGGACTACAACCACCCCTTTTTAATAAATGGATCTCCTAAAGTAAGACTATGATATATGCTGATAGAAATCTGGATCCTGAGACAGGCACAATAATGAAGTGTGGGTTAAATCTGTTAATTGGACTCCAACCACCCCTGTTTAATAAATGAATCTCCTAAAGTAAGACTATGATATATACTGATAGAAATCTAGATCCTGAGACAGGCACAATAATGAAGTGTGGGTTAAACCAGTAAATTGGACTCCAACCACCCCTTTTTAATAAATGGATCTCCTAAAGTAAGACTATGATATATGCTGATAGAAATCTAGATCCTGAGACAGGCACAATAATGAAGTGTGGGTTAAACCAGTAAATTGGACTCCAACCACCCCTTTTTAATAAATGAATCTCCTAAAGTAAGACTATGATATATGCTGATAGAAATCTGGGTCATGAGACAGGCACAATAATGAAGTGTGGGTTAAATCTGTTAATTGGACTTCAACCACCCCTTTTTAATAAATGAATCTCCTAAAGTAAGACTATGATATATGCTGATAGAAATCTGGGTCATGAGACAGGCACAATAATGAAGTGTGGGTTAAATCTGTTAATTGGACTCCAACCACCCCTTTTTAATAAATGAATCTCCTAAAGTATGACTATGATATATACTGATAGAAATATAGATCCTGAGACAGGCACAATATTGAAGTGTGGGTTAAATCTGTTAATTGCACTCCAACCACCCCTTTTTAATAAATGGATCTCCTAAAGTAAGACTATGATATATGCTGATAGAAATCTAGATCCTGAGACAGGCACAATAATGAAGTGTGGGTTAAATCTGTTAATTGGACTCCAACCACCCCTTTTTAATAAATGAATCTCCTAAAGTAAGACTATGATATATGCTGATAGAAATCTAGATCCTGAGACAGGCACAATAATGAAGTGTGGGTTAAATCTGTTAATTGGACTCCAACCACCCCTTTTTAATAAATGGATCTCCTAAAGTAAGACTATGATATATGCTGATAGAAATCTAGATCCTGAGACAGGATCAATAATGAAGTGTGGGTTAAATCTGTTAATTGGACTCCAACCACCCCTTTTTAATAAATGAATCTCCTAAAGTAAGACTATGATATATGCTGATAGAAATCTAGATCCTGAGACAGGCACAATAATGAAGTGTGGATTAAATCTGTTAATTGGACTCCAACCACCCCTTTTTAATAAATGGATCTCCTAAAGTAAGACTATGATATATGCTGATAGAAATCTAGATCCTGAGACAGGCACAATAATGAAGTGTGGGTTAAATCTGTTAATTGGACTCCAACCACCCCTTTTTAATAAATGGATCTCCTAAAGTAAGACTATGATATATGCTGATAGAAATCTAGATCCTGAGACAGGCACAATAATGAAGTGTGGGTTAAATCTGTTAATTGGACTCCAACCACCCCTTTTTAATAAATGAATCTCCTAAAGTAAGACTATGATATATGCTGATAGAAATCTAGATCCTGAGACAGGCACAATAATGAAGCGTGGGTTAAATCTGTTAATTGGACTCCAACCACCCCTTTTAATAAATGAATCTCCTAAAGTAAGACTATGATATATGCTGATAGAAATCTGGGTCCTGAGACAGGCACAATAATGAAGTGTGGGTTAAACCAGTTAATTGGACTCCAACCACCCCTTTTCAATAAATGGATCTCCTAAAGTAAGACTATGATATATGCTGATAGAAAGCTGGGTCATGAGACAGGCACAATAATGAAGTGTGGGTTAAATCTGTTAATTGGACTCCAACCACCCCTTTTTAATAAATGAATCTCCTAAAGTAAGACTATGATATATGCTGATAGAAATCTGGGTCCTGAGACAGGCACAATAATGAAGTGTGGGTTAAACCAGTTAATTGGACTCCAACCACCCCTTTTCAATAAATGGATCTCCTAAAGTAAGACTATGATATATGCTGATAGAAATCTGGGTCCTGAGACAGGCACAATAATGAAGTGTGGGTTAAATCTGTTAATTGGACTCCAACCACCCCTTTTTAATAAATGGATCTCCTAAAGTAAGACTATGATATATGCTGATAGAAATCTGGGTCATGAGACAGGCACAATAATGAAGTGTGGGTTAAACCAGTTAATTGGACTCCAACCACCCCTTTTCAATAAATGGATCTCCTAAAGTAAGACTATGATATATGCTGATAGAAATCTGGGTCCTGAGACAGGCACAATAATGAAGTGTGGGTAAAATCTGTTAATTGGACTCCAACCACCCCTTTTTAATAAATGAATCTCCTAAAGTAAGACTATGATATATGCTGATAGAAATCTAGATCCTGAGACAGGCACAATAATGAAGTGTGGGTTAAATCTGTTAATTGGACTCCAAACACCCCGTTTTAATAAATGGATCCCCTAAGGTAAGACTATGATATATGCTGATAGAAATCTGGGTCCTGAGACAGGCACAATAATGAAGTGTGGGTTAAACCAGTTAATTGGACTCCAACCACCCCTTTTTAATAAATGGATCCCCTAAGGTAAGACTATGATATATGCTGATAGAAATCTGGGTCCTGAGACAGGCACAATAATGAAGTGTGGGTTAAACCAGTTAATTGGACTCCAACCACCCCTTTTCAATAAATGGATCTCCTAAAGTAAGACTATGATATATGCTGATAGAAATCTGGGTCATGAGACAGGCACAATAATGAAGTGTGGGTTAAACCAGTTAATTGGACTCCAACCACCCCTTTTTAATAAATGGATCTCCTAAAGTAAGACTATGATATATGCTGATAGAAATCTGGGTCCTGAGACAGGCACAATAATGAAGTGTGGGTTAAACCAGTTAATTGGACTCCAATCACCCCTTTTTAATAAATGGATCTCCTAAAGTAAGACTATGATATATGCTGATAGAAATCTGGGTCATGAGACAGGCACAATAATGAAGTGTGGGTTAAACCAGTTATTTGGACTCCAACCACCCCTTTTTAATAAATGGATCTCCTAAAGTAAGACTATGATATATGCTGATAGAAATCTGGGTCATGAGACAGGCACAATAATGAAGTGTGGGTTAAACCAGTTAATTGGACTCCAACCACCCCTTTTTAATAAATGGATCTCCTAAAGTAAGACTATGATATATGCTGATAGAAATCTGGGTCATGAGACAGGCACAATAATGAAGTGTGGGTTAAACCAGTTAATTGGACTCCAACCACCCTTTTTTAATAAATGGATCTCCTAAAGTAAGACTATGATATATGCTGATAGAAATCTGGGTCATGAGACAGGCACAATAATGAAGTGTGGGTTAAACCAGTTAATTGGACTCCAACCACCCCTTTTTAATAAATGGATCTCCTAAAGTAAGACTATGATATATGCTGATAGAAATTTGGGTCATGAGACAGGCACAATAATGAAGTGTGGGTTAAACCAGTTAATTAGACTCCAACCACCCCTTTTTAATAAATGGATCTCCTAAAGTAAGACTATGATATATGCTGATAGAAATCTGGGTCATGAGACAGGCACAATAATGAAGTGTGGGTTAAACCAGTTAATTGGACTCCAACCACCCCTTTTTAATAAATGGATCCCCTAAAGTAAGACTATGATATATGCTGATAGAAATCTGGGTCATGAGACAGGCACAATAATGAAGTGTGGGTTAAACCAGTTAATTGGACTCCAACCACCCCTTTTTAATAAATGGATCTCCTAAAGTAAGACTATGATATATGCTGATAGAAATTTGGGTCATGAGACAGGCACAATAATGAAGTGTGGGTTAAACCAGTCAATTGGACTCCAACCACCCCTTTTTAATAAATGGATCTCCTAAAGTAAGACTATGATATATGCTGATAGAAATCTGGGTCATGAGACAGGCACAATAATGAAGTGTGGGTTAAACCAGTCAATTGGACTCCAACCACCCCTTTTTAATAAATGAATCTCCTAAAGTAAGACTATGATATATGCTGATAGAAATCTGGGTCATGAGACAGGCACAATAATGAAGTGTGGGTTAAACCAGTTAATTGGACTCCAACCACCCCTTTTTAATAAATGGATCTCCTAAAGTAAGACTATGATATATGCTGATAGAAATCTGGGTCATGAGACAGGCACAATAATGAAGTGTGGGTTAAACCAGTTAATTGGACTCCAACCACCCCTTTTTAATAAATGAATCTCCTAAAGTAAGACTATGATATATGCTGATAGAAATCTGGGTCATGAGACAGGCACAATAATGAAGTGTGGGTTAAACCTGTTAATTGGACTCCAACCACCCCTTTTTAATAAATGAATCTCCTAAAGTAAGACTATGATTTATGCTGATAGAAATCTGGGTCATGAGACAGGCACAATAATGAAGTGTGGGTTAAACCAGTTAATTGGACTCCAACCACCCCTTTTTAATAAATGAATCTCCTAAAGTAAGACTATGATATATGCTGATAGAAATCTGGGTCATGAGACAGGCACAATAATGAAGTGTGGGTTAAACCAGTTAATTGGACTCCAACCACCCCTTTTTAATAAATGGATCTCCTAAAGTAAGACTATGATATATGCTGATAGAAATCTGGGTCATGAGACAGGCACAATAATGAAGTGTGGGTTAAACCAGTTAATTGGACTCCAACCACCCCTTTTTAATAAATGAATCTCCTAAAGTAAGACTATGATATATGCTGATAGAAATCTGGGTCATGAGACAGGCACAATAATGAAGTGTGGGTTAAACCAGTCAATTGGACTCCAACCACCCCTTTTTAATAAATGGATCTCCTAAAGTGATACAGAAATAAACAAACATTAAAAACCTCAACAATTTCGCTTTCATTTAAAATGACCAGACACTGTCACAAAAATGACCAGACACTGTCACAAAAATGACCAGACACTGTCACAAAAATGACCAGAGACTGTCACAAAAATGAATCACAACATAAACATTGGCAATACAATATCAGTGTCAGTGAATGCTGGCAGTTTACCTACTACTAGCTAAGAATGTAGACCATTACTCTTACACCAAAAAATCATAATTGGAACTTCCAACAGATTTAAAAGCAATAAGTCATATCTATCTTAGGAAATCAATGGTCCTCGTGTGAGACCAGAATATACATGTACTGGCATTGTAAATACATTAGATATTCAGAAGAAGCGATAGGTCTGAAGTAATGAAAGGATTACTAGTACAATTTCACATAACGTGATTCCAATTTGTGTATGACATTTCAACATGGGATAACCATGTTGAAATGTTATTACTTGTGTATAGTAATAGCCTTGTCGGTATTTGTATCACGATGTTCAGTTTGTCATACTTTCGTCCATGTTTTGTTGTGGTAACTCTTTATGTTAAGTATAGTTTCGTGCACCCATTCAATTATCTAACATCGTGAAAAATCAATGTTGATTCTGTCAAACACATGACGTGGGTAATGCAAGGAGCAGGAGATGATAACCGTTTAGAAACATTCCCGGATGTTAAGAAAATGTGTTTTTCTTATGGTTTATTCTGTATTTTTTTCGAGTTTTACTAGCATCGTATCTGTTTGTCATGGTTATATATTTTGTGTAAATATTTCTTGATATTTTATGAGTGGAACATATCTAAGGCTGTATAAATGAAGTGTACTTGCATCTCTCTGACTATCAATCCTTTTTGTTAAACTGTCCATTTTTTTAATTTTTTATTTAGTTTGAGGTTGGAGAATTGTAAAAATATAAAAACAAGTTTTATTTTTGCTTAACTATAATATCTAACCAATACATTGTACCAATAGAATATATTTTCTACAACTAAATTAATTCATAGAAATCTGTACAGTAAACATATTAGTATCGACGATTTTAATACAATTTTATCCAATGGCTGATTGAGAATAGGTGTGGTTCGAATTTGATCCATAAGTCTCTCGAAAATGTATAATATCGTATAAATCTGCTGGAGTCAGGAATTTACTGAGTTTATGCACGACCCCATTCGTTGCATGTATGTCCTTTTTCACAACAAGAGCTCCGTTAGCATATATCTTGTCACCTGCAAATAGATTATAACATGTATATTTTATTATGCTTATTTGCAAGGATTCTGGGATATTAACACCTATTTTAGCTACATTTTAATTAAATTCTGGTGATCAGTTTTTTTTATTGTCAGAGGAACCCAGATTAGCCAGAAAAATCATCGATTGTCGGTACGTCGCTGAAGCAAAAATTATCAGATAAGCCTTTAAGGATGTTTTGAGTTTATACCTCGCCACCACCGGAAGTCGAACTCGCAGACCCTTGGTTGTGATAGGCACTCATTGAAAAGCAGGTGTAAATCCACATACCACACGATCGCGACCATTTTTACATGCAACTCTTTTTTATTGTTTAGCAGAGTTTTTGGTGAATTGTCTTTCACGTTAGTTTGCATCTACGCCCTTTCTTCCGTTTCCCTTCGTCCAAGAATTATTTACTTCATTTTGAAAAGATGGTTTAGGTTTACGCTGTTTAACGCCACATTCAACAATATTTCAGTCATATCGTGGCGGTCAGTTTTATTGGTGGAGGAAACCAGAGTATCCAGAGAAAACCACCGACCTGTCGCAAGTCACTGCCAAACTTTATCACATAATGTTGTATCGAGTACACGCATACTGAAATTCAAACAACAAATTGTAATATATAGAAATTAACATTTTCTTGATTGATAACACAGATATATATTGTAAAACATAGATTTGTTCATACACAATATTTGAATTTGACTGTTTTTTGATAGATTGTAAAAAAAAATAAGAAAAAATTATTTAAGCATTTGGGCATGAAGCCATTTTTTTATCATAATGTAGTTTAATTTTTTAGTGTTCAATTGCTTTACATTTAAGTACATACCCATTATTGTTGAAGACAACTTTATGGGGCTCCTGTGGTAAAGAGAGGGGTACTTTTTATCTTCCATTCCTACAGCGTAAATTGTACCTGGTATCATATGATACTCTAAAACCTCTGTAGTGAAAAAATAAAACAGATAAGTGAGATATCAACTATTAATTGTGCACATGCATTTTCTTTTCTAAGAAGAGTTTGAAGATACCAAGCACGGCTGGTAATCGGCACAAGCAGAACAGTTGGTTCCGCAAAGAAATTCGTGAGGATAACTTCCGGTTTTGGGGGAGGAGAGCTCACGAAGATGCTTCGCAAGATACGTACATATCAAAAATTGAAATTTTCTTTTTTACTGCTCGAATATTGCAAAATCAGATAATGCTATGCTGTGGCGAATGCTTTCACGATTAGAAACATGTATAGTTTATTCTTGTATATGAAGTGTAACTCTCGCAAAATCAATCGTCCCACGAAAAACATGACGAAAATTGTGACACTCTTTCATTTCTAAGTTGTTCTTGACAAAGATGCAAGTTAAATTTTCCTTATTTTTTCATCATGGGAGTCTAAATGTAATCGGGGATAAATTCCGATTCGTCAGAAGTAAGTTGAAGTCTAGATAAATCTACAAGCTGTCAATTTTCTCGTTTTCCTGCTTGAGGAGATCGGTTCTGATAGAGCACATTGCGAATGCATGAGGAGATTTGTTAGTTTTGTTAATTGTTTTCTGCAAAATTGTTAAATTGACACTTTTAAACACAAACTGATAAATACTCTAATCAAAATAAACTATTCTCTGTCCACTTTCAGGAGATGCCAGGATTCAAGGGAAAGAGGAAAAGGGGACTGACATTGACTCTTTACAAAAACCCATTTCGATATAGATTGCCTGTATCACCGCCAAGGAAACGAACAAAAACAAGTAGCGGTACACCAAATTTAAAATCCCCATCAATCAGGACACCAAGTTTATTTAAAAAAATCTCTTTCAATTTCAAAATATTTATATCCTTTCAAACGGGTTTACACATCTCTTCGGCGCAACCTTTTTACTAAAGACGACGGAAACTTCACCGCAGATCTACACAAGTTATAATATTACATGATTTCAGCACATACATAGGTCTAACGTAAATAAACATTCACTTAGTGCTAGTAGTCATGAATAAATTAAACACAAGATGTCAATTAAACTGTGGACATATCCTTAAAATCGGTAAAGCGCTTTACATCTTGTAACCACTACTAACAGAGATCTTTTTTTATTTACAAGTGTGTACACATAACACACTACATAATAGAAAATAAGGGTAATAACAAAATTACCGAACTCCGAACAATCTAACAAAGGAAAAGTCAAAACTCATACGTATATAAACAGACAAAATCAGTCAACAACCTGAAAACTGTGAAAACCGTGATGACCCTGACTTGGTACAGGCATTTCTAAAGAAATGGTGGGTTGAATCAGATTTTAAAGCGCCAAACCTCCCCCTTTCATTACGACTCAAAGTTTCCGGCTGTCACTATAACAGTATTTACAACAATACTTGAACAAAACAGGTAAAACAGTTGTCAAATCAGCGCCAAATGTCAAAAACACTTTTACGTCACACATTGATAAAAAAAATATTTTTGACATTTTTGTTGAAACCTTATCTTTATACATTTTCACTATATGAAAATCAATCGTTATAATCTTTTCTGCAGACGGAATATATTTCGACAAGATCTTGGTATCGGAATATAAACTTTTTAAGAGATCGAATAAGGCGAATCTTTTTATAGCCCTGGTCCAGTAGCCTGTTTCTCAGATGAAGATGACGTTTCAGGAAATCAGAATAATTGCTACTGGCCCTTGCATAACGAATTAATTGCGAGATGTAAACACCATATGCAGGAGAAGCTGTTATTTTGCTGCACATATTTGGAAAATTTATGATCTTAAAATTGAAGTCGTCCCGTTTATCATAAATTTTAGTACTGATTTGACCACTGTCGTCAAAGGAGTAGGTATGATAAGGGCAGAAATTGGCCTAAAAAATAGACAAATTTTAAATGAAACGTATAGCTTTCGTTGTTTCTTGATTTTATGAGACCTTTACCCCAACTACTATTTTGGTAACAATTTTCCATATTTGCACGTGCGATGACGTCACACTAGTCAATGAAAAGTCTATCGTTTCGTGAAAATATATGAAATCTAACAAGAAATGTGTATTTAATGTCAATTTTCAGTATAACCACAAGCAGGTACCAACGGCATATTTTAGTATGATGTTTAATATACATAAACACATATCTCATTTAATTTTTGTGTTGGTACCCGAGTGTGGAGAGTATGAAATCTGCAATAAAAAAATAATTTTAAGGTCGATTTCTCGTCAGCGGCCATTTTTTATTGACCGTTTTCATCCGTAATAAACAGAAATAGAAATCGATCTTTTAATCTCATCCAAAATAAAGTTGGTTATCGTAGTTGTTTTGCTACGGGAGTAAAACTTGAACAGTTTTCATGAAACAGTTTTGACGTTAAATAAATTTTGGAGGTGATTTACTGCCGACCTGATTGTGCATTGAGTCCGACGTGTTTTTTTTTCTAACCCTCAGTGGAATTTCATGTGTTACTATACTAAAGTATACTTTAATATTATCCCCACAATTCACAAGAAAGTACAGAAAACAAAACAAGCAACCAAAAAGAAAATTAGTACGTCAGATTATCTTAGAAATTAATTCATTGGACATGCAAACACATCGGAACTTTCTATTTTTAGTAGTCCCTTTACTTTTTATTATTATTTTATTTTCTTTAACAAATATATTTTATTTGGCTCTTTCGCAAAGTGAATTCCCGATGAATAATTGTATTAACGTAAATTTGATTTATATATTATAGTATTATTACGTGATGTTTTTCATATTGGCCTAGTTATAGGTCCGAGGCCTGCTGTATTGGCCTGAGGCGCAGCCGAATGCCAATACAGCAGACCGAGGACCTTTAACTAGGCCAATATGAAAAACATCATGTAATGATACCTTTATTAATTAACCAGTCCAATATCTCTCGGGATTCTACCTTGCAATTGTCGAAATGTCTAGCGGATTCCGATCTAGTTGTTATTGGACTGACTGGAATTGGGCCAATACGGAAAATATCCGTATTGGACTGGTTTTTGCCGTATTGCCACAATGAAAGTTTTTATATTGTATTGACAGATTTGATCATATAAAGGCTAATAAATCAAAGTTAATTAATAAAACTTAATATTAACGTTGCGGTGGCGTAATTGTTTAGCACACATGACTGCCGATAACAACATCGTGAGATCAATATTTTATTCTTACTTATTTCAATAAAGTATGGAAAAACAAACAATATATTTGACAATTCATAATTCATCTAATACAGTACATATAACGATATAACGTGCATGTTTTAACATAGTACACGGATGTCAGGTTTGATTTACATATTCGGTGTTTTGTTTACAATGGTCCTTTTGTTATCCTTACTAAGAATGTCATTGATATAGTCTATCGTTTATGAGTCGGTGCTAAATGTGTAGTATTACTTGGAATTTTAGTGGTATGATTTTACTTTAATGGGCCATGACCGATAATACAGTATTACCAAGCATTCTATTTATATAATCTATCACGTTTTACTTTTATCAACAAAAAAAGTTTGAAGATACCGTAAATATAAATTACCGTCTTCCAATCAAAGTATACCACCGTAGTCGTACTCTTAGACATATCAGAATCGAAATAAATCATGGAAGCCAGAATGTGTTTTGAGTTTTAACATGGATTGGCGGATATTACTAAATTGTATCCCTCGCTTCTGGCTCGGGATAAAATACTATTCTCTGATGTGCTCGTTGCAAGTAGAATTTTGATTGGCTAAAAGGGTACTTTTAAAACTTCAGGGAAGCCGTGTGGTGACAGAAAATCAATAATCGCTCTCACCTATGTGCTGTCCATTTATATTGTGCACAGCAGACGACACACATTTCACAAGATGACAAAATCAATAATCGCTCTCTGTGATCTGTGATCTTTGTCCAAAGATACACGTATTTATGTTTTTCCTATAATAAGGACATACTTATTAATGTTGGAACATTCAGATAAAAATGTTATCAGTCTCTAGATTTTATATATCCCGTTTTAAAGGGATATATAACATCTCGAGACTTATAACGTATAATATCCGCCAATCCATGTTAAAACTCCCAACACATTCTGGCTTCCATGATTTATTCTTTATTATTCAACATGGATTACATCCTCTCTTGCCGCTGTAGCGCTGCTTTACCATGTTATGCAGTTGACTTGGTTCCTTTGACATTCTAATTACTGAGAATAATTTCCTCTCATGATTTAGAAAATAAAAAGATCAACATTCGGTTATAAAAAGATTTAAAAAAAGCAATTTACAGAGCTCAGCATTGACGAGTTTCTGCGGTTGCTAGGGATAATATTTGGTTACTAGGGACATTGTAAGGTTTAAGGAATTCTTATAATATATACTGGTTAGTAAATGATAAGATGTCTCTAGATCTGCTAAGGTGCTGTTGTAGAATTTGTTTTCTTGATTAAATAAAAGGTCCATGAAGATCTACAGGAAAATACTGTGCTATGGACGGGGCATAACTATGAATACAAATATCAAAATGTATTTTTGAAATATGAAATGACATTTGTAGTGTGTATAGCTTGACAAAAATGTACCGCTTAATCAAATATCAAGTCAAAAGATCGTAGTTGTCAAAATTCAACCATTAATTGCAATAATATAGGCTAATTTAATGTTTACAAAACCGTTGCTAGGGTGACAAAACTACACAAAAATACTATATGCTACCAGAGAGAATTGGAATAATATTTTTAGAGTGTACATACACAGAACATAACATTTTGTCGAAAAGACTATGCAAGATATGTAAAATAAAACCACCATATTTGAATTTCCAATGATTATTTGGACCCTCCTCCATTTACGTTGCTAAGCAACAAAGGACACAGTGAAATCATAAAAAAAAAAAAAATTCTTACCTTTCAATGATTGTGTTTAATATTATATCTATATAAACAGTTTCTGAGATTGGGCCAAAATCTACCCTTATCATACCCACTCCTTTACCACAAATTAATATTATTCTCAACTGTATGATATTTAATTTAGAGTGTATCATTTGTATTAGAAATTATAAAGATATGATTCACATTAAGTTTAAATATTCTTGATTATAAAATTATCTTAGTGCATTTTCAATTTTTTTCAATGTAAGGGAAGTAAATTTTGTGTATCCAATACACAATGGAAGTTGTCACAAACAACAAATGATCGATAATGACAAGTTAAATCATGGGAAACCGCAGTTACAATTATGAATTGATTCCTTAAATGAAATGTTTCTTTCTAGGTGGACAGCCCATGAACAATGAAATATTACTTTTATACTTTTAAAAACCCGACGGGAAGAAGGGCATCAGTTCGTGAATTTATTGCCAGACAGACATGCAAAATTTGTGATTATACAGTGGATTACACGTGTCCTACCAAAACTAGCAAATCTCCTCATGCATTCGCAATGTGCTCTATCAGAACCGATCTCCTCAAGCAGGAAAACGAGAAAATTGACAGCTTGTAGATTTATCTAGACTTCAATTTACTTCTGACAAATCGGAATTTATCCCCGATTACATTTAGACTCCCATGATGAAAAAATATTGAAAATTTAACTTGCATCTTTGTCAAGAACAACTTAGAAATGTAAGAGTGTCACAATTTTCGTCATGTTTTTCGTGGGACGATTGATTTTGCGAGAGTTACACTTCATATACAAGAATAAACTATACATGTTTCTAATCGTGAAAGCATTCGCCACAGCATAGCATTCTCTGATTTTGCAATATTCGAGCAGTAAAAAAGAAAATTTCAATTTTTGACATGTACATACCTTGCGAAGCGTCTTCGTGAACTCTCCTCCACCAAAACCGGAAGTTATCCTCACGAATTTCTTTGCAGAACCAACTGTTCTGCTTGTGCCGATTACCAGCCGTGCCAAAGGGGCAATCAGAATCCGTATATCGAAGAAGAACAGACAACACAATGTTGGCATAACTTGTGTCCAATCCCATTTGCAACTTGTATGCAAATAAAATATGCTTAAACTAATGGCCAAAAGAAAAAGTACAAAAGGACAAACTGTCTTTCTTTCAAATATGTGTCTTTTCACAAATACAAGCTGTCTAAAACAGCAGTGCTGGATAAATAGCTATTTATATATTACTTTAACGGATTTTAAAGTTGGTTTGGTTGGCTTATGGTATTTAACGCCACTTTCAACAATATTTCAGTTATATCATGTGGTCAGTTTTATTGGTGGACGAAACCGGAATACACGGAGAAAACCACCGCGACCTGTCGCAAGTCACTGAAAAACTTCATCACATAATGTTGCATCGAGTACACCTCGCATTATCGGGGATCTTAAATAACAATCTGCCAATTCGATATATTAATCATATTCAACGGTTTATTGTTGTTCCCCATTCAACTAGGTAAAAATATATATATAATTCTTAATTCAAGGATAATATAAATCACCCTCCTTTTAAAACATATACAAGAGAATGAAGTCTTCGGATACAATAATTAATCAAGTGGGTTATGCATATGACCTCTGGTTTGAACTCACTCGGATATGTAACTACACATGCGCAATTGCTGCTGATGAAAAAAAAATATATTCAATAATTATTGAATTAATGAAAATAATAGTTTCAAACATTTAATACACGAACATCATCAGAACGTTTAATTCACATAAATAAACAAGCACGTTCTCAACCCTTCATCCAGATACCATTTGCTTGAAATTGCTCATACGAGGTTTGGTTTAGGTTTATGGTGTTTAACGTCACTTTCAACAATATTTCAGCTATATCGTGGTAGTCAGTTTTATTGGTAGAGGAAACCGGAGTACCTGGAGAAAACCACCGACCTGTTGCAAGTCACTGACAAACTTTGTCACATAATGTTGTATCCAGTACACCTCGTCATGAACGGGGTTCGAACTCACAACTTTAGTGGTGATAGGCACTGATTGATAGTTGTAAATCCAACTACCATAACATCCCGACAACGACATCCCCCGTTTGCTCGAAAATTATCATATGTTTATGCATAAGTATCACCAGAAGAAGTAATAAAATCAATACCAGCTATAATGTTAATTAGACAGATATCAAAGCTTACTTCTTAAATTTGTAACATTCGTCTGTAACTTCCTCCATTCTGTAACTCCAAATTGTAGAAACGCAGCATTGTTTGGTGCAAATACAGTGAAAGGTCCATCTACAGCAAAATAATAGCTAAAACTTTATTGGTCAAAAAAATATGTGTTTAATAATAATAATAATAATAAATAATAAATAAATAAATAAATAAATAAATAAATAAATAAATAAATAAATAAATAAATAAATAAATTGAAATGAAATGAAATGAAATGAAATGAAATGAAATGAAATAAAAAATAAAATTTATTCAGATTTTCTGATGTTGCTGTATCTAATGTGAAGTACTTTTTTATTGTTGATCAAAATCTTATCTTAAAATTTCTTTGTATATAAAAGGTCTGTCTGGACATTTACTGGTCAAAGTAGGTGTCAATGTCAAATATTTATTCCCCATGAATGCACTATTTGGTGAAGCATCATAAGACCCTCTTATTCAAGTGAATGTTTAATTTATATTATGAAATACTCCTGATCGAGAAAACCATTTTTTACTATCTTCGTAATTCGTGATTTAAACTCCCCATTAGGCGCCTTATCAGAGTGAAGTACAAACTTTGGACTAATAATAGAATAAGTTTACCGTTCTGCATTATCTGTTGCATGCCTGTTAGTTGTATTGCATGGACAAATGATGTATAATCAGGGTCATTCCATAAGATATCCATTATGTTTCCAATTGGCGGGAAGAAAGCATCATGGACCACATGGATTATACCATTCTTGGTTCTCAGATTCTTTGCCATTATTCTGGATCCTTGAATCAATACTGTCTGGAAGAAATATATTTGTTCTTTTAAGAAATATTAGATTTTGGATCTTGATCTTTGTCGTTACCGTATCGGTGGTGTAATGGTTAGCGTGCTCGCCTCGAGTGTGGTTGATCGTGGGTTCGAGCCCCGGTCCTGTCAAACCAAAGACTATCAAATTAGTATGTGTTGCTTCTCCGCTAAGCACCCAACATTAAGGAGAAAGAGCAAAGACTGGTTGGCTCGGGATCAGTATAATGTGTCTGAGTGGGGCGACATGTGTATCCACAGACTGTTGGTCTAGTACAAAGTGGGCCTCATCATCATCTCATTGAAAATTAACTTGATCTCGCCATGATATAGCTTAAACATTGCTGATTTGGCGCTAAGCAACAATCACTCACTCACTCTTTGTCGTCAGGATATTTCAAACTATTGTTACACTTTAAATTATTGCAGACACGATTCCGGATAATTTCATTATCTTTGATAAAAAAAATATGTTTGTCATTATACCTAAGTCATGTAACCCAAGACAACTAACGCATTCACATCAATAAGACTTATGTATTCAGATCCCTAACATATCACTCGATACACCATAAACCAATCCAAACTCTAACATATCACTCGATACACCATAAACCAATCCAAACTCTAACATATCACTCGATACACCATAAACCAATCCAAACTCTAACATATCACTCGATACACCATAAACCAATCCAAACTCTAACATATCACTCGATACACCATAAACCAATCCAAACTCTAACATATCACTCGATACACCATAAACCAATCCAAACTCTAACATATCACTCGATACACCATAAACCAATCCAAACTCTAACATATCACTCGATACACCATAAACCAATCCAAACTCTAACATATCACTCGATACACCATAAACCAATCCAAACTCTAACATATCACTCGATACACCATAAACCAATCCAAACTCTAACATATCACTCGATACACCATAAACCAATCCAAACTCTAACATATCACTCGATACACCATAAACCAATCCAAACTCTAACATATCACTCGATACACCATAAACCAATCCAAACTCTAACATATCACTCGATACACCATAAACCAATCCAAACTCTAACATATCACTCGATACACCATAAACCAATCCAAACTCTAACATATCACTCGATACACCATAAACCAATCCAAACTCTAACATATCACTCGATACACCATAAACCAATCCAAACTCTAACATATCACTCGATACACCATAAACCAATCCAAACTCTAACATATCACTCGATACACCATAAACCAATCCAAACTCTAACATATCACTCGATACACCATAAACCAATCCAAACTCTAACATATCTTTCAAAACTTACATGTGCCATATACTCGCATTACCGAAAATTACCGAGTGCTGTGTACTCAAATCATCAAAGCTAACGAGTTCCAATTACTCATATCATCAAAAAGTGACATGTATTAATATCAATAACTAACGAGTTTGACTGTTGTGTATTTAATAGCACATTTTGACGAGTGTCATGTAATCACATCACAAAAACTAACTACATGTATTGTCATATACTCGCATCACCATACACTGACAACTTGCGGCAGGTCGGTGGCTATCTCAGGTTTCCCCCAACAATAAAACTGACCGCCACTATATGACTGAACTATTGTTGAAAGTGGCGATAAATACCATAACCCATAATCCAAAACACTGACAAATGCTATGTCTTCATATAACCAAACGTTACTGTAAAAATAACCTAACATAATTAATACTATAATTAATACACTCACATCGCCTTTATAATAATGATTGACCCTAATCCTCTCTGGTAACAAAGTCCACAGTGACAGTTCATTTACATGTAGTTCCTCGTACGTATAAACATGGCGGACAGTGTGGAACTTGATGAAGGCCTCCATGGCTTTTGTGTCATTTCTAAATTTATGGTAATCATCCCCGAGTCGTTCAAATGCTAATCTGTCTGGTGAAAAAAATGTAAATGGACCTGGAAATATAAAATGAATATGTTCTTGTAGCACAGGAAACAAATACACCTAATAATGGGACGTAATATTTGGAATTAATCAACTTGATAATCTTATTATTAATGGTGATCGTATGGTAATTGGATTTACAACTACCAATGCAATCAGTGTTTTACACCACTAGAGTTGTGAGTTCAAATCTTGCTCAGGCGAGGTTTACTCGATACAATATTATATGATAAAGATTGTCAGTGACTTAGCTTGCTGCAGGTCGATGGTTTTCTCCAGGTACTCAGATTTCCTCCACCAATAAAACTGATGACCATGATATAACTGGAACATTGTTGAAAGTGGCGTTAAAACACAATAACCCAACCCCTTTATTGAAAATTATAATAGCAATACTATTTTTTTCCCATTATTATTGATTTGAAATCATAAAATCGACTGTACATCGTGCATATTTGATATTTGGAATCTGTCAAACTAATAACTTTAGTTTTAATATAATAATAGTATTTAGAAAAACGTCTATTCTTCATAGAGGGGACCACCATGGCCGTTATCGTATGTTAGTTGGATTAACAGGTGTACTCGATACAATATTATGTGATAAAGTTTGTCAATGACTTGCGTGGTGGTCAGTTTCATTTGTGGAGGAAACCGGAGTACCCGGAGAAAACAACGACCGGCCGAAAATCATTGATGTTGTATCGAGTACACCTTGCCATATGCGGGATTAGAATTCACAACTTTAGTGTTGATAGGTGCTGATTGCACAGGTAGTTGTCTATCCAACTACCTTACGAGCACGATCACGACGGCCCCTGACAAGAGATCATCCTCTCAATAGTATCAATGGTATCCAATAATTTACAGAAGTCATCTTTACAGTAAACAACTTCGGGGACAAGCTAAATGTTAAATATGTTCGGGACCAATTAAGTTAAATGTAACAAAAAATCGGTATCAAGTTATATGTGACGATAAAATGTCAAGATACGCTTGATGACAGTCTAAGACTGTTCACTTGAAAAAATACCCTTGTATGTTGATTGGCCCATATAATAATGTAGTATATATCCCTTTTCTTGTCAAGTCCATCTTTTAGGAAGCGTTGAATACAGTACGCTTGTATTTATCAGAAGACGGGGAGGTAGCAATAATTCATTCTGACGAGAATCTCTTTTTTTTTCATTTTACGAATAATGCAAGAATATGTCCATAGGGCATGGATGCATCTGCTTCAATCTAAAGTAAACAGGACCATAACTCTTGAACCGTAATGGAAATATTAATCAAATACCAACTTGGACTATGAATTGTTAATCTCTAAACATTTTACCGAGGGAAACTAATGTTAGGGCACGGAAGGCAACATTTTAAATTTTTGGCAAATCAAGGGACATGACGTCATAGTGGACAAAGTGGTAAAGTCCTAAATCGAACTTGACCTGCCTTTTATGTTCCCTGATCATGTGCATAAATTGCAGAATAGTTGCTCAGGCAAACTTGAGTGGAACCCAAGTGTTGGCCATACAGACATACAAGTTTAAAACTTACACCTAGCGGCGAGAATATAACAATCGAATAAACATGACCAAAATGTGTTATTATCCCCCATATTGTGAATTTAAAATGCAGATATCACATGGCCATAAAAGTTATTTATTTCGTTTTCGAATTTTATCATTTATAATGTCATCAATTCAAAAACGTTATCTGATAGGTCAGATTCAAACTTGAACCCAAAAGGCTATAGTTACGTAAATTGCGCAGGTACATTTTGAACATGAAATAAAACCATTTAATGGAAGGAAATACACACAGAAATGTATGTGGGACCGTCGTGGTCGTGATCGTCTGGTAGTTGAATTTATAAATACATGTGCAATCAGTGCCTATCACCACTAAAGTTGTGAGTTCGAACCCCGTTCATTGCGCAGGTCGGTGGTTTTCTTCGGATATTCGGTTTCCTCCGCCAATAAAACTGACCGCCACGATATAACTGAAATATTGTTGAAAGTGGTGTTAAACACCATAACCCTCTAACATAGACATACATGTACTTACCTCCGACTTCTAGAATTTCGATGATGCCAGAATTTTGTAATACTTCAAGAGTAGTAGCAGTATATTGACTGAACTTGAGACCCTCTACAATATTTGGAGCAACATGAGGTCCACCAGATTGAATGGTATCATCAGCAGACGACACACTACAGAAAATCACGAACAACAGTACACCAAACATGACACCAGAACTGCATGAAATTAAAATTTTTAAGTCCTTTTCACAAATTTTATGGGAACGGAAGGACCATAACTGATAAGAAACAGTGGATTAAAATTCAGTAATTCGACAAATTTCAATGTAGTGAAGGAATTTAAATTTCTGATATCAGGGCTTTATGTCTACAGTATAGTGAAGCCAGTATAGGTTCTCAGATTTGGCTATCTCTGAACGATAAAATGTGGTAAAAAAATTTACTGGGGGGGGGGGGGGAGGAATCGTCTATATGATTTTTATTTTAGAAAATAATTTTCATATCAAAATATCAACAACAACAAAAAAGTTAATAAAACTAAATTAAAGGACTAAGCTAATTATAGCTAAATATAGTCAATATATTTAAAATATATAATAATATGGAGTTATAAACATGATAATTTGTCTACCCAATTTTGCCTCTCTTGGTAGTGGTACAAATACAAACGGTTGTGTTAATAATGCTTTTTAAAATTTTTTAAAAAGAAATATTGGGTCAAATGGAAATTTATATATGTCAGCAAAACATAATAACCTACATATGAAACTCAAAAATTAAATCTTACACAGGTTCTACAGGAAGTATAAACGTGTCTGGTAGTCGTCCATGCCTGGTAAATTTTTCCGACAAAATTCATTATATCCCCTTTTACCTATCCCCGAGATATAGACGCAAGAGATTTCGATTGCCACCAAAGCTACAAAGAAGGCCAACAAATCACAAAAAAAGACTAAAGTTGTGCAGAGTACTAATCAAATCATCATCTCAGTCACATGGATGGAATATAACCTAGTCCCTCGAGAATACTACACTTCTTGATGTCTTAGATAACTTACAGTAGCTCCAAGTCAGCAACCGTTTGCTAGGAGTAGTCGTCAGTGTACCGTGGCAAGGAGTAGTCGTCGGTGTACCGTGGCAAGGAGTAGTCGTCGGTGTACCGTGGCAAGGTGTAGTCGTCGGTGTACCGTGGCAAGGAGTAGTCGTCGGTGTACCGTGGCAAGGAGTAGTCGTCGGTGTCCCGTGGCAAGGAGTAGTCGTCGGTGTACCGTGGCAAGGAGTAGTCGTCGGTGTACCGTGGCAAGGAGTAGTCGTCGGTGTACCGTGGCAAAGAGTAGTCGTCGGTGTACCGTGCCAAGGAGTAGTCGTCGGTGTACCGTGCCAAAGAGTAGTCGTCGGTGTACCGTGCCAAGCAGTAGTCGTCGGTGTACCGTGCCAAGGAGTAGTCGTTCGTGTACCGTGGAAAGGAGTAGTCGTCGGTGTACCGTGGCAAGGCAATAATTCCCAACTCTCCCCACTAATTTACCTTTTACTCGTGTCATCTAAACATTTCTTATATAAATACCATATTTTTGTAAAATAAAAAATATACATAACATATGTAGTAATAACCTTTTGTGTTAAATGTATATGACCCGCGGGAATATCCTAGACGTTTGAGGTTACGAAAAAGCGGGGGTTGTCCTTCTACAATGTCAGGATGGTAATGGAGATCAAATCAGACGTGCCATACAGTTTGGTTACATTGAGATGAAAGGTTTATATGTATTTATTCATTTTAAAGGCACTCTCGGGTTTAAACATTGCTTATTTTGGAGAAATGAAGTGCTGAAGATGATATGTCGTTACAATCCCCCGGTTTTTGAGCTAGCACTATAAATATCCAACTCAATGTGTACAAAGCAGGTTCTATCATCATTACAATCACTTCCAAAAGTAACTTGTTCCGCCATGATATGCTGAGCAGCTGACACAATTGCTCACTTGTAGTTAATTACTTCTCACTCGCGAGTAATCGAGAAATCTAGCAAGGATACTTTGGTTTTTTCAGTAATTCAAGGAACATAGCTGGTATATTCGGGTCTGTATGTGAAAATCACTTCAGCATCTTTAATATAACAGCATAGCCTATTATTTATTATAATCTGATAAGATATCCCGTCTTTGGTAAAGTACAGTCAAACTTAAGAAGTAACCCTTGAGACAAGGAAAAATTGGTCTTATAAGACAGGTGACTTCTTAAAAGAGGTCCAATTGATATGAAATTTTCTATGACAGGACAAGAGAAATGTGACCTTTCAATTCAGGTGACTGCTTAATAGATGTGACCACACGAGATGGTTTGACTGTGTTTAATCGACCCAAGTGACTTGTTTATGAATCAGAGGTGTGTTGATTGCCTTATCGTATTTGATGTTCGTATGGTCTGTCTCAGGACAGCGTACCACTTAACCCTAGTGTTGGTCACGCAAGGAGACGCTGATAGTACAATGCGTCAATCTATGAATCTATAGTGATATGATTGGTTATCTAACGTCTTTGTTTTAAATGATTCAAGGGCACCATACCAATAATATCGTAAGAGTCAAAGAAAAAACATTGTTCAACAAATATTTACATCATCCAAACAGGGCCGGTCTTAAGCCAGTTGGACCAATTAGTCCCAATTGGGTCATGAGCTAGAGTATTATACTCTCGGCTGTTCAAGTACACACAAAAACACACTGCAGGTTTTACAGAGAACAATATGGCCCTCGCCTTCTAAGACCGGCCCTCGATCCAAAGACTCTCTACCAATAATATCGTAAAATGACAAATAGAAAACATTGTTCTACAAATATTTTATAAAACATGACATCGTATTGCTAAATACAGGATTCTTTAGGAAAGAAAATCTGGACTACAATAGTGGTCTATTGTTTTCATGGTTTCTGTGCAATATGTCATATATATATATATTGGGTTGGGATTAGGGTTATGATGTTTAATGCCACTTTCAACAATATTTTAGTTATATCGTGGCGGTCAGTTTTATTGGTGGAGGAAGCCGGAGAACCCGGAGAAAACCACCGACCTGCTGTAAGTCACTGACAAACTTTATCACATAATGTATTATCGAGTACACCTCGCCTGAGTGGTATTCGAACTCACAACGTTAGCGGTGATAGGCACTGATTGCATAGGTAGTTGTAAATCCAACTACCATGCGATCACGACCACGGCGGCCCCTAATATATTTTTTCGAAATAAGCTCAAATTATAATTAAAACTTCAGTCTGAGTTTTTACTGAAGTTTAAACCCATCTATAAATTAAAAATCAGATATATTTTTTCGACAAATTGAGGACTGGTATCATTTATTTCTTTTTCAGTGTGATTTCCCCCCAATTTTCGCTATTTCAGGTATTTTATTGTACATGCAGGGCCTATGAGAGGGGGTTCAACGGGTACATTGGTCCGGGGCCCGGAGAGCCAAGAAGGGCTTGTGAATCTCTGATGGGCCCCAAAGCCTTAGCCACAGACGTTTTATGTTAATTGTTTTCAATTTTTCGGGGGTAATTTCAACTATTTTTAGTTTATTCAGAAAAATAATTATGTAAAATTTTGCATAAGGTATATGTCATCTTGATATTTTGTTGTACAGGAAATAAAGCATTTATGAAAGCTTACCAGTGGTTTTATTGGACCTCACATCCTCAATTTTGAAAGAAGACTCAGTCTGTCCCGGTGCCCCAAAAGCAGTCTTGTTTCGCCTTGCAAAATTTCTCTTGTATGTGTGGTCTTTCGTCGATATTTATAAACGACATTACAAACAATACATGATGTAGGCCTATAAACGGATATTTAAAATACTACAAAACAAAAAAAAAGGAAAAGTAAGTATCGCAATGTGTTTGCCTTGCAACCTATAGGGTTCATTCAACATATATACCAACATTAAACAAAATGGCAAAACATAAATTTTATAATTAAAAAAAATATCATATTTTGAAATTTGGTGATTTGATGAATCAAGCAATATATGACATTTTTGTTTAAAATCGATGCACATTTATTAAATTTATTGTTGCACTTTGATATTATTAATATCACTGAACGTAACCAGCTTGGAGTGAGCGCTGATTAAAGACCAATTTATTAATATCGTACTTGAATATTTGCGGACATTATAAGTTATAAGCTCCCTAGTGACCGTCTAAATAACCATAGTCGGTCACGAACCTTAGAACATTTTTGTACGATGTTGCTGATCTATAACTTGAAACAGTAACTAAGTTTTTTCCACGAACTATGTTTGACGGACTTTCTTGGAAGTTCTAAGGCTAAAGACGTAATGGTCAATACACAAAATTAAGTACCGCCCACTGACCTTCTGTAATTTTTCGTCTGCATCTTTAGAAGAAAATATAAATCATCATCTTTCTTGCAGTTGTGTTTAATTATGCTAAATCAAAATACACACACATATATATATAGAGAGCCTGGTCAAATACGTCGTCTCAGTTATCGATTACAATATTTCTTTATTTCGGACAGCGTCAAGGTCAAATTATGCAATAATAGATTACACAATGCTACAGTCTGCTTCTGTCGTTATTTTTAGGAATGGAATTTTCCACTGGCCAGTAAAGCGTATTAATCTTATTCTCTAGATTTCCATATATGGCTCTGCCTTCATCGTTATTTTTAGGAATGATTTTATCCAATCATAGGTCGTCAAATAAATGCAACATCGTACAATAAGTATTTACTGCATCGATAAATATTGATTCTATAAATATTGATTCTATGTAGTATTTTTGTTGTCTGCAACGACAAACACCTTTGCCAAGGGAATTTATTTGTTTGATGTAAAAATAGATTATGTCCATGAAGTGTTAGAAGTAAATTTTTAGCCAATCAAAATTCTACTTGCCTCAAGAACATCAGATGTTTGTTGGCATTCCTTGAATATGTTGTTTCAAAATGTGGCATATGTTGAAGACATCACCTATAGTTTTTAGACCTTCAGATTTATCTTGTTTTTAATAGATCTTTCGATAAATATTTATATATTTTGTTTATTTGGGGTGAAAACCATATAAGACAAAGGCCATGTGTCAAATACATGACGTCAATCTTCAAACACTTCCCGAGTCAAGGAACTTGAAAGTGTCCACAAAGTGCATGTCGGTCGTTTTTAACACTTTGCACGGACGTGACCATTTGCTCGAGAAAAAAAATAGACGAAAACGAACAATGCTACAACACCATTTGAACAACAACTTGTAGCGGCCGGGGTGATTGTTGGGCAAATGCTACAATTCAACTTTCCCGACCTTCTTCATTGTCTTTCTTTTATATTTATGGCAATCATAGCATCTTCTTATTGGTCCATTGTGGTGCATCCTTTTTATCTACATCGTGATTATGTGTTTGTGAATTTGCTCTCATAATGAATATTTCCTAAATACTTGTTACTTGTTGAATACAAACGATGATTAATTCATTATTAGCATTAAGGGCATAATATATGATAAAACAGACACAGTTTATATATACAAGAGTTTTAATAACAAATTCGTACTCAGCATTGCCGGGTTTACAGGATAAAGCTTAGGACCTTATAATATATATTGGAGAACTCCGGCCAAGGCATGTAATATTTTTGACACTGTCATTAATATTGGACTAATTTCACTTACATACATATGCTGTCATAACGCACTGTATTCTCTAAAAAATATTCAGTAATTTTCCTTGCACAGTTGCACTCCATTTTAGAATATTGCAGAATTTTTAACACACGTCATCATTCTCGCCTTTATTCAAATTGATTAAACACCCTTCAATCTTCCTCTAGTCGTTAGGGTGGGGGATTGTGAGGGGCATAGTGAAATAGCCTAGAACATATCTTAGACAACGCTGATAGCCCAGTAAAGGGTGCCATTTTACGTACTTCCATGTTGAACACACTTCATTTCAGAGGTTTGGGTACATAAAACTTGCTTAACTCCACCACATTTTATTCAAGTACTTATAAGGGTAATAACAAAATTACCGAACTCCGAACAATCTTACAAAGGGAAAGTCAAAACTCATAATTATATAAACAGACAAAATCAGTCAACAACCGGAAAACTGTGAAAACCGTAATGACCCTGACTTGGTACAGGCATTTCTAAAGAAATGGTGGGTTGAATCAGATTTTAAGGCGCCAAACCTCCCGCTCTCATTACGATTCAAAGGTTCCGGCTGTCACTGTAACAGTATTTAAATACAGGAACAAAATAGGTAAAATAGTTGTCAAAGCAGTACCATATTCGGTGACGTAAATGTCAAAAATATTTTTACGTCACACATTGACAAAAAAAATATCCTTGACATTTTTGACTTCTTTATCTTTATACATTTTCACTATATGAAAATGCATCGCTTATAATTTTTTCTGCAGAGACGGAATATATTTCGACAAGATCTTGGTATCGGAATATAAACTTTTTAAGAGATCGAATAAGGCGAATCTTTTTATAGCCCTGGTCCAGTAGCCTGTTTCTCAAATGAAGATGACGTTTCAGGAAATCAGAATAATTGCTACTGGCCCTTGCATAGCGAATCAATTGCGAGATGTAAACACCATATGCAGTGGAAGCTGATATATTGCTGCACATGTTTGGAAAATTTATGATTTTAAAATTGAAGTCGTCCCGCTTATCATAAATTTTAGTACTGAGTTGACCACTGTCGTCAAATTCGAGGTATAAGTCCAAAAATGATGCGGACGAAGCTGTATCGGTGGTCTCTTTAACTTCCAGCTCTGGAGGATATATCAATGGAAGAAATTCTGCAAATGTAGAATTATTGATGGATAAAACGTCATCAATATACCTGTATGTGAAATTAAAGGCTTGGAAGTGAGGGGTCATGTATATGGGTATTATGAATATCGATTTTTGCCTCTGTTTCTAAGATTTATCGAGTAGATTTTGGAACTACTCTGAGGGTGTGGTATTATTTGATTGATTTGACTTTTACCAATATTTCAGCTATATCATGGCGACCAGTTTTAGTGGTGGAAGAAGCCGGAATACCCGGAGAGAACCACGGACCATGGGCAAGCAACTGGTAAACTTTATCACTTGCGGCTGCGAGTAAAGTGCACCCTTTTTGTAAATTACGAAGCCGGGTGCGAACACACGTCGTATTGGTGAAAGAGTTATATGAGTCGCTAGGTAACCCAACTACCTAACTCATTGAACCACCCGGGCCCTACAACTACCTAACTCAATGAACCAACCGGGCCCCCTACAACTACCTAACTCATTGAACCACCCGGGCCCTTGGTATTATTTGTTTTTCATATTATTAGTCATAAACACGAGAATAAGTAAAACAACATTTAATATTACAATGAAAATAAAAATCAAGAATGACCATTAAACCCCACCAAAGATAAAAAAAAAAAAAAGAAGAAAAAAAAGCAAATTTCCATCCCAAATTAGTCAATAATTCAACATTTCACATATTTGGTGAGAGAGAAAAAATAAAATGTGAATCATATCTATGTACAAAGTCGATTTATCTATGCTGTGTAATAAACAGCTAAGATAGAGGCACGATTATGATAACGGAACGACGACCTGTTCTTATCTTCTGGGTTTACGACAGATGGATATTAATAAGTTCTAATTTCCAATCATTCGCACTTTTATTCCTTAGATATTCGATAAGTAAGAAGTCATTTTAAAAATGAAGTATGTACTAGGAATTTTTCTCTCTGTTGTTGCTCTGACTTCAGCTACTCTGCAAAACTCAATAGATCTAGCTAATAACCATAATGCTACATCTTTTACCAAATTTGTCGATGCTGCAGGATTGACAGACATACTACGAGAACAAGGTATGTATTGTTTTAGAATGTCTGAATGCAGGATTGACAGGAATAATTGGTTAGGGTTAGGGTTATGGTGGTTAACGCCACTTTCAACAATACTTCAGTTATATCGTGGCGGTTAGTTTTGTTGGTGGAGGAAACAAGAGTACCCGGAGAAAACCACCGACGTGCCGAAAGTCACTGATAAACTTTATCACATAATGTTGTATCGAGTACACCTCGCCGTGAAGAGATTCGAACTCACAACTTTTGGTGATAGGCATTGATTACATAGGTAGTAGTAAATCCAACCATCATACGATTACAACCATCACAGTCCCTAAAAACCCTGTTGTACATCGCCGACAAACTTTATAACTAGCATACACCGAGTGCAGTTCGTCACGAACGGGGGTCGCACACCGTACTACCACTCGATATGGAGTGTGGAATCTCCCTTCAACAACTAATTTCTCACAAGATTATCCATATATTAAATACAATGTACAAGCCCGTGGAAAGATTTTCCAATCGGAAGTGGAGGTCGATAATTTTGACAGCACAATTTTATGGCACAGTTTTCAAGAAGGGTTATAGGCTTTTTTCTGTTATTGGGTTGCTGTACAGAAATATTTCACCATTTCTTTGTACGTTTTGGAATTTCCTTTAATTTGGAATACATGCATTAAATCTTAAAATGATGTTCTATATGAACAAGTTATTTATAATAGAATACTATTTGCCCTGCATTTTATTTTCATTTTTATTTTTCAGGACCATTTACAATCATCGTCCCAGTCAATGCTGCGTTTGCCAAACTCCCAGCTGACCAACTCGCCAAACTTCAACAGGACACCAGTGCTCTCGCCAACGTTCTCCAGTACCATATTGTAAAAGGGTTGATTTTTAGCTGGGATTTGGTATCTGGTGAGATTCTAACCAGTCTCAATGGACACTACATTCGTGTTTACTCCCGAGGAAGTGTAAGTTTATCATATAACCCTCTGTTTTGTGGAACTAGAGATTTTCCGTTACATTTCTTAACTGGCTGAATTTCTTGTTATTTTTGAAAGTATATGGACGCATCTATGTAACGCATGCAACGATTCTTTAAATTTCCAAATGATCTGTCAATCATATCAAAATAAAAACAGAAAATACCACACTGTTAGAAAACAATCTTAAAGAACAACCATAGAAAGAGGCAACATCGATACCCGTAACACACATATACATGACGTAACACACATATACATGACGTAACACACATATACATGACGTAACACACATATACATGACGTAACACACATATACATGACGTAACACACATATACATGACGTAACACACATATACATGACGTAACACACATATACATGACCGCTCACATTCTAGCTACAGGTAACATCGATACCCGTAACACACAAATACATGACCGCTCACATTCTAGCTACATGCAACATCGATACCCGTAGCACACAATTGCATGACCGCTCACATTCTAGCTACAGGCAACATCGATACCCGTAACACACAAATACATGACCGCTCACATTCTAGCTACAGGCAACATCGATACCCGTAACACACAAATACATGACCGCTCACATTCTAGTTACAGGCAACATCGATACCCGTAACACACAAATACATGACTGCTCACATTCTAGCTACAGGCAACATCGATACCCGTAACACACAAATACATGACCGCTCACATTCTAGCTACAGGCACTTCAATAAAAAATGGTGGGGTTAAACTATTTGCTTGGGACTAAGCTTCCCCTCTTACTGAAATGATGCTGTCATTAATGTGTTATCTACATGTGAGTAAAATACCAACCCTCACATATTATTATATTGTATTTCAGCCAACCCTCACATATTATCATATTGTATTTCAACCAACCCTCACATATTATTATATTGTATTTCAGCATACCTACTTAGATATTTAAATATTGTAAATAAAATTTCGACATGCACACTAAAGATATACACGGTGTTCATTATAAAATGCATAAACAGCTTAGATATAGACTTTCTTATATGGTCATGTTCATGTGGTGCCTTTTTCAAGATAGCAGAAACAACTTCGCGGTAAAAAAAAAGCTTCATCGCAAATGTTATGTACCATGCAAATTGCACTTTATAACTGTCAAGAAGGTAAACAGACAAGACCTCATGTTATGCCTGTAAGACAAGACGTATCATTATGTGCACATTTAGGCCATAGGACACTTCCATCGGTAGATGGTGTTAGTTGTTTTACATTATCTCGCAAACGTTGGTTTATTGGGTTTTTAGATATAGCTGACGCAAATTTTATGAGAAATGTGCATAATTTGAAAAGATCTTTCTCTTATTATTTTTTTGTTTTGTGTTTGTATTTCAGAGTTTATTCTTCAACCAAGCCAAAGCCATCAAGGTCGATATTCAAGGCAAAAACGTGGTCATGTACCTTGTAGAGGAAGTTCTGAATGTACCGGAAGGAACTATTGATGACATCATTCAGAACCCGGATTATAACATTAGCATGTGGATGGAATTTCTTGAGGCAGCTAAATTGGTTAACGTTTTCAACAGAACATCAAGTAGGTAACATTTAGTATATAGTTAAAGATACAGTCAAACCTGCCCATGCAGTCACCTCTATTAAGTAGTCGCCTGAATTAAAAGGTCACCTTTATCTTGTCCTGAACATTTCATATAAATTGAACCTCTTAAGAGGTCACCTGTCTAATAAGGCCACTCTTTCTTTGTTCTAAAGGTGACCTCTTAATATAGGTTTGTCTGTAATTATAATGTAATATCAAGCAAGGTTCCGTGTTTTATTTACCAATAAGAAAAAATTGAAAATACCAACGAAGTAATGAGAGCCGGTCATTCAAAGAGGAGCAGACAATGCAATGGCGAAAATAAAAGGGACTAAAAGACAAGGATGGTTTGAAGATACCAAAGGTGTTATAAAAAAAAGGAAATTGAAGGATAGATGATAAAAGTCGCTTACTCTTTCGAATGAGGTATTTAGCATGCAGGGATGTGGTACTCTCCAAACACGTTGTTCACTGTGGTAAACGGTAAGGCCTTCCGTATTATAACCTGACAACTCCCTTCAAATTGAGAGGGCCGTCCAATCTGCCACCCGGAGAAGCACGGAGCAGCTGTATGGGTACGAGTCCTGGGAACTTTCACCAGTATCCTGTTTAAATGATTACATACCGTAAATAGATAAACGGTTATTTCAACCTTTCATATATTTTTGAGTGTAGACACATCTGTTTGTATCGAAAACGAACAGACCGATAATTTTAATTTGAAATAACCGAGTATTCGAGTTATCCCTGATAAATCAAGCTAAATGATAATACGAGCCAACCCAATATCTACCTAGAGTTATCTCTCCAGAAACGACCTGGTTCTAGTCTATTAATAACATCATACAAGAAAATGATGAAAATATTGTTCCTTACATAATATGTTTGATCTAAGAGCGATAAATACCACAACCAAGTGATGCTATTTAGATCAAATAAATACAAATAAAAGTTGAGCTTTTGCCAAAATGTTAATTTGTTTAATTGCCTTGGTGCATTTTAATCGTCAGTTTTTATTTTATATTTCTTCTATTTGTACGTTGCCAGGTAACCGTTATACAATGTTTGTACCATCCAATGCAGCTATTTCCAGTTTAGATGCAAGTTACATACAGAAATTGAAAAGCAGTTACACCTATGCCAGACGTAAGTTTTTATATTGATTGATGAGTCGGTTAAGCTAAATAAAATATATTCATGGAACATTTACCAGTTGTAATTAAAAGATTGTCTTTTACTGGGAGAGGACTTCATAAGTTGTCTGACCCCATTTGTTATATTTAACAAATAAAATATGAACAAGCTTTAAATGAAATAACAACGTATGTATTGCCAAACCTCGATATCGGGAAAACAAAAACAAAACAGTATGAAGTTGTTGGGTTTTTTTTAACAAAACGCAGTATAATTTTTTAGTAAAAAATCATAATTTTGACTGGTATGCAAGTTTCATTCCAGAATTCGGAGCCCCGATTATTTTTATAGTGATGAATACAAACGAACATATAAGCAAACGAAACACCTTATGAACAGACCCCTTAAGCCTTCAAATTTAGTTCTTTTATATCAGAAATAAATTTCTACTTAATGAATGGATTCGAAAATTAATTCGCTCATTATAATCAATGTTTACTACCTTTACCAACAAAACTACCTATTTAAGCCTACCTGTGCAATCAGTGCCTATACCACTAACGTTGTGAGTTCGAATCCCGTTCGTGGCGAGGTGTACTCTATACAACATTATGTGATAAAGTTTGTCAGTGACTTGCGACAGGGCGGTGAATTTCTCCGGTTTCCTCCACCAATAAAACTAACAGCCACGATATAACTGAAATATTGTTGAACAATGGCGTTAAACATCAATACACTAACCCTATTAACAAAACTAGAAATGTATCTTTGTTATTCGTAACGTTAAGCTATGTAAATACTTCTCCCGCAACACGATTATACTTTTTTTTCTCGAAATCCGGTGTTACGGTGTAATATTATGACAACACTGAACAAAAATAGTCTTACTCCCACCCCACACTCATTCCCCAAAGGCAGATCGAGGAACATTGACGATTTAGTTTCGCAATATTTTTGTCTTCCCTCACTTGAATAGAACCCTTTCCATATATTATAACATCGTATTAAATAAATCAGCAATTTATATCGGCAAAATGGTAAATAACATCAGGTCCTCCGGTTAATCAACCAATAAAACTGACCGCCACGATATAATTGAAATATTGTTGAAAGTGGCGTTGAACACCATCAAACAAACAAACAATAAATAACAACACTTGCATATCTTATTTTTACATTAAAAAAAGAATTCTATTTTAAATATCGTTTTTTTTCAGATATTGTTGATTATCATGTTCATCCGGGAACCTTACACTCAAAGGGTTTAGACCATAATGGAAGAATTTCAACGATTTATCGTGGACATTATATCAGCGTCAACGTCGACAGCAGCAGTAAGTTCTTAAATTACTCGTAATTCTTTACACTATGCAAAATTGTATATATTATCCAACGTTTCTTGATTAATTATGTATGAGTGAGATTTCATTCGATCAATGTGATCATATTGTCGCGAGTTAGGACATGAAGCTGAGCATTATCGGAAGTTCTAGTGGAAAGTAAGGTTTTTATTGGCTATCATTCGATGAATAGGAATGAATTTCCTATAAATATATATATATATATATATATCAGACCCTTCGTTTATATCAACCTTTCGTTTCCAAAATCCATAACGATCACTTGTTTCCATAATTACAGCAGACGACTTCTCACTTGATGGGCTATTACAGAATCCAGTAAGAGCAGGCGATTACACAAAATCAAACTCGCAGGAAAGCGTGCTCAGTATTTTGGTGATCATATATAGCACACAGAAGATCAATATCCTTCTCTGTTACCTTTTACACAATGTTACATGACCTTCACATGTACACATTACTTAATATTAGGTGGTTGATTTATGATTTTAACGCCACTTCCAACAATATTTCAGTTTTATCGTGGCGGTCTGTTTTATGGTGGAGGAAACCGCAGTAACCGGAGAAAACCACCGACCTGCCACAAGTCACTGACAAACTTTATCACATGAGTACATCTCGCCATGAACGGAGTTCCAACTCACAACGTTAGTGGTGGTAGACACTGATTGAACAGGTAGTTATAAATCCTAAAATTAGGACACGTGTATGGAATATGCAGACGTTCAGATAAAACTATTATCGGTCTAAAAAGTTCCGATATGACACATTTGAAGGACAGTTGGCCCTTAATTTACTGTTGAACGGGTATCCATCAAAGATCCATACCCGACCACCATAGACTGACACCGTATGATGTTACTGTGCTCATATACAATGCATAGACAAACGAACAATTCTGTTTTTGCTGTATGTACACCATACATTTGTCTAAATTTTAAGATTTAGAGGAGACAGATCAAACTATGTGCATTGAATTACAATTTGATAATCCCCAACCCATTCTGTAAATGAAAACAAGTAAATACTTATGGGTTGTACAACGATAAACAATGTTGCTTACGCAGAGATTTTAAAAGCAGTGGTTTACAACATAAGGTGCGGTCACACTATTTGATACTCTGTCCGATTTGTTTTTTATTTTGATGGGTGTGAACACGCAAATCGAATGTCGAAAGTCGAATCGAAGCGTCGTTTCAAAATAGGTCGTCGTGTTTTTTCCACCCGATCGTCTGATGAGAATCCTATCGTTAAAAAACGGTAAAAGAAATCAAAAACCATGTCAAAATCGAATGAGACGTCGGACTGTTTAAACGCTTGGTCATATGACTTCCCCAACCCGCAGAAGCAGAATCGTGCGAACAACGAACGGAAAGTCGTATCTTGTGACCGCACATTTACTCGTGCTGTTACCCTGCAGATGAAAATTCCAATAATAAAATTCTGATATTTCCTCCTTTTCAGACAACGTTATGCTGAATCATGCAGCCTCTCTTCAAGTATCAGACATTGAAGCAGAAAATGGCGTGGTACATATAATATCTCACGTATTGATTCCAAGCACACTTAACCCAGGAATCGTTGGATAGTTTATATTTTATTGAATAAAATTGCATGATGGTTAATTTTAATTACAAGCATTTAACAAGTAACTAATTTAGATATTTGCGATGCACAATTTATTATTTTTGGAATCGAACGGTTTATCTGGAAAATATGTGTAAAATAGCTACAAGACGTTTACTGGACTTTATTATATTAGTTACACGACGAGTGTCTTATAATAAACAGGAAATTCCAATCCGTGGCGAGCACCTGGATTCACAACCATTTTGTGTTTTTGTTAGGGTCCGTGTTGCTTGTCTTTTTAGTTTTCTGTGTGTTTTTTGTTTTGCTTGTCTTTGTTCTGTGTCTCTGGATTGTCCATTCTATATTTCCAATTCGGTTTTCACTAAGGTTAATACCTTGTAAAACAATATCCGCAATAGTGGTTGGGAATTGCGTCTGTAAATTTTATCCATTACACTCGCAATCCTTCAGGATAGTATTTCTAGGACATATAGCTTCTATATGTATATCTTAGTTAGAATATTGGATGGCTCCTTGACAGAATGAATCTTGCTTACCGTCATTCAAAATTATGTATAACTTTAGTGGAAGATTAGCAAATCCTATAATTTCATTTGAATTCTCAGAAAGCTCACCTCAATTATGTCTGCAGTTAAAGGAGTGGCTTCGATTAACATTTTTACTGGGAATGAATTAGATGTCTAATAAGAAGAGTTTGAAGATCCCAAAGGGGCAATCAGAATCTGTAAATCGAAGAAGAACAGACAACACAATGGCCAAAAGAAAAAGGACAAAAGGACAAACAACGATTTACAAACCATACACCTAAAACTTAAGATCGAGTAACACGAACCCCAATAAATATCGAGGGTGAACTCAGGTGTTCCGGAAGGGTAAACAGTTCCTGCTCCACTAGTGACGCCCGTCGTGTTAATCTAGTGAAAAACCTGGTGATAAGTCATGAATGAGGACGGGACCGGGAAGTGTTTACGACAAGTGGAACATATTCGTGGTCATTTGTGATACAGATATTCTATAATAGGTAACCAATTCATGGTGGCGACCGTAAAACTTTCGAAGTGATGACTTCAACTTAACCAAGAGGAACCCTTGGTTCAGTACCTACCGTTGTCTCTAACCATCATCATCTATGAAATAGTGCAACACTTTGTATTACTGTACCACATTTTGCAACATTGTACATTACTATACAAGATTTTGTGTTTGTTTTACAATATCCATATTCTCTCAATAATATAAGTGTGTCACAGTCAAATTGATGGGTGTTTTGCTCAACAATATAGTTGGGCCCAATTGCTGTTCTCGGTAAAACCTGCAGCGTGTTATTGTGTGTACTTGAACAGCCGAGAGTAGGCGCGGGGTCCAATTGGGAGCAATTGACCAATTGGCTCAAGGCCGGTCCTGGGTCAGACGATATGTCACTATACTGTTGTTATTTCAATGAGACTAGACTGGAGTAAGTGAGACTATATATTATATCTATGGAGATTTCCCTTGACCGGCTATGGATATTCTCGATGTGTGTCATAAATGGTCCTGGAGATGCTGATCTACTAATCCTTTCGGAACGGCTGTCCCGACACCCGATTTTATGTGCGAGTTCATGTTGCAAATGGTATGACTTGGTTAAGCGTTGTGCTTCTGCTTCTGCTTCTGCCATAAGATTGCCTCCTTCATCATATTGAAGATTATGCAATTTTAATTTTTGTGCGGCATGCCCAAAATTTAAATCAGTTTCCAAATAGATGATAATAAATAATAACAAAATTTGAATTTACAATTTACAATTAAAACTATATACAGTTGTCACTGTCTGGACTATAGGGACACGATCCTTGCCTTAAAGGCCTCATGTGTTTCCATCTCAACAATGTCTGGAGCTAGTAGGTTCCAGTCTCGTACTGTTCTTGGAAAGAATGACATTTTCCTGGTGTCAATACGGGAGGATGGTATCTGGAATGACCTGTTGTGTGCTTGTTTGGTTTTTCGGCCTGGTGGAATTAGCCTGTTTTCCTTATTGATGGCTACAAGTTCTCTGTCAATTTTATACAGCATCACAAGTCTAGCGTCCTTTCTTCTGTCTGCAAGTGGTCTCCATTTTAGTCTTTGTATGATGTTGCTTACACTAGATCTATTTCTGTGATTGTTTGTTACATATCTAGCCGCTCTTCTCTACACTGCATCCACCTTGTTTATATCAGTTTGTGTATATGGGTCCCAGACTATTGTGGAATATCTATGTCACAAATGACCACGGATGCGTTCCATTTCTCATTCATGATTTATCACTGGGTTTGTAACTAGAGTAACACGACCGGTGCCACTAGTGGAACAGGAACTGTTTATCCTTCCGCAACACATAAGTTCTCCCCCAATTTATAATGGGGTTCGCTTTACTCGATCTTTTATTTTCTATTTAGTGTTTTGTAGATCGTTATTTTTTTTTTGTGATTTTTCTTTTGGCCATTGTGCTCTCTGTCCTTCGAGTTACGAATTCTGATTACCCTTTAGGTATTTTCAAACTTTCTTATACTGTATTCGGAACTTCTCATACCTTCTTATTATTATATCCATGTAGAATTTTACTTTCATATCGTGTTGGTAGATTTATTTCCAGTGTATCTCCATTTTGATACAGTTTTAAAAATCAAAATGTAAAAAGGTTTTGCCCATATCTTATAGCAAAATGTGTGATTGTTGTTTATCGTCAGGTTAGCAGTATTTTAGCTATATTCAGAACTAAAAAAGTTTACAAACAATATGTAATGTTGGTGATAAGCTTTGACGAGAAAAGGCAGAGGGGTGGATGACTTGATGGCCTCAAGGAAAAGGAGGTATTGGTAGGATTATATAATTTTGCCTTGCCATTCCAGGTGTTGCTTTACCTGCATTTAATTGCAATCAACTTGTTAACGATTAACAAGGACATAGTGATGGGCCAACGTATGGATGTATTGATTTACAACAGTAAAAGAAGAAATTGGACATTTTGTGCTACAACGTGCCACTATCAACAAGATCTAGCAAACTTGTTGTTGTTTTTTTAGTTGCTTCAAATTGCGTTTCATGTGCAAGGATCGTCACATTCTCTAAGGAAGTGGCACTCATTTTGGTACATCAAAAAGGCATTCATTAATCGCAATCGACGAAAGCCCATTTGCTACACGGGTCTGAAACTAAGGGGAGATAATGGAAAGGTTCGGAAATGTTTGCTTTGCAACAGGACATAAACGATCACACAGCTATTGCACATTAAAAACTGCAATAACTGTCTTACGTAACAAGAGCTTGAAATTTTACAAAGACAAGGCACTAATAAACGTCTCTATTTATATCCCGTGAGTGTCCTCGTGGTATGTGCTACTGAACGTATTTGTAATGAGCGTAATATATATTCATGTATTCACAAAACTGTTACCACATACAAACATCTACTATTCAAATACTAAATGTAGTAATAGGGGGCCATTGTGGTCTGATCATATGGTTGTTGGATTTAGAACTACCTGAGCTATCAGTGCCTATCACCACTAACATTTTGAATTCGAATACCGCTCATGACAAGGTGTACCCGATACAACATTATGTGATACAACATCCGGTTTCTTCCACCAATAAAACTGACTGCCATGATATAGCTGAAATATTGTTGAAAGTGGCGTTAAACACCATAACCCTAACCATCAAATAGTAACATAGTCAAATAGAATGGAAATTAAATTAGTAAAACAACAGTGACTCCTCAATATAACAAAGTAAAGAAGAACAATAACTACTAAACGAACATTTATTCTCCACTGTGGGTTAGAACACGTTCGGAATATGTATCATGCAGTGTGTTGTGCACGAGGAATCAAATAAGCCACTAATTCTTATGACTGGATATAAGAAAGTGCACTACTCTTGGACAATTCTACGCTTAATACGAGTACAAGATAGCTTGCAGCAGCTCATAATGAGCAATAGTTTATCTGGAGTGAACATTGGTTGGGCATTGCAAGGCAAAGTTTTACAATTTACCCTTTAGCTCAAAATGTTCCTTGCCAATCAAAGCATCATTCTATATGCTCATTCCAATAACATCTTTTTGCATATGGGATGTACTATTTTCTTTTCGCTTGAAGATCCCAGAGGGATAATCAGAAGTCTAAATTGAAGAAGGAAAACGGACAGCAGGACAAACAATGATCCGCAAAATACTACACAGAAAAAACAGAAAAATTAAGATTTCGCAATACGAACCCCATAGAGAAACAGGAGTTACTTCATGTGTTCCGGGAGGATCAGCAGTTCCTACTCTATTAATGGCGTCTGTCATGTTAATCGTGTTAACACTTCGGTGGTAAAATGAGAAACGGACGGGATAGTGATTTCGATAAACTGATCATAGCCATGATCATTTGTGATACAGATATGTCGTCAACTTAGCAACTCGACCCCTTGGTTCAGCAGCTCCTTTTGTTAGCAGACAGCCGTTATCAAGGAAATCGTGATAGGAACTCTGGAATATCACACCAGCTGTGAGATATATACTCAATCTGCAGGTGCCGCTGGAATGTTGCTATATATAAATTGAAAGTTCACAATGGAAAAATTGAAGTAGTCTCTTTTGTCGTAAGGTTTCGTTCTTAGCTTGAAATGTGGCTGATACACCTTACGTTAATCAACAATTAATCAAACAATGAACGATAAAAATCAATATATGGAATGTTTAAACAGGTAAAATGACATTTGAATATATTGAATTATTTGTTATATACTTTAGCAAAAAACAAAATGACTTTAATTTTACTTTGCATGAAGCGATTGATTAATTCATAAATTCTACTTGGACTGGGTATTGCTATACCTAAATTTATTCACTCTTATCTAATCTACAAGCAATGGATGAGCAAATAAATAATCACGTGTAAATCAAGGTATTGTTACATGCCAACTGCATGAAACCACATCGGTGGTGTAATTGTTAGCGTGCTCCCATCGAGTCACGGTTGGGTCAAACAAAGTCTGTAAAATTGGTATTTTCTGCTTCTGCGCTAATCATACTCCTTTAAGGAGAACGAGCAAAGACGGTTTGTCTCAGGATCGGGACAATTTATCCGACTGAAGCAATTTGTCTAACCGCGGACTGTTGTTTCAGTAACCTAGCACTATAAATATCCCGTTAAGCATGTTGGTCTAGTACAAAGCGGTCATCATCATCATTTCATTGTCTATAACTTGTTCTCGTTATGATATAGCTGACACATTGCTCATTTGGCTTTAAGCAACAACCACTCACAAATATTTGACTTCTCATTTTGTTTATTTTTTCTTGGTTTGTAGATTTGTAGACCATTTGATGATTTCTGAGCGATATTAGTGATCATTAAACCGTTCAGAAAACATGACTTACTTTAAAAATCAAAATCATTATTTTCTTTGAAATAGATAAACATAAACTCCCTTCGCTGATTAATTACAAAAACAGAACACGATGTATATGCATAAACACACTAAAACCAGCTTAGATAAACTGTAGAGAATACCAAAGGGACAATAAAAAAATTCACAATCTAAAGAAGCTGCCAACATTAGGTACACAAGACATAGAAAGGCGAAACAAAAACACAATATGTGTTGGACGCAACTATACACAAACCAGCACAATAACCTAAGTAAGGCATAAAGCAGGTATAGTAAAAATATATATATATAGTTAAGTACGCACGGCGAGTTTCAGAAGTACCCTTCATCAGATACATTAAACGACCATGATATGTCTGGGCTATAACAGAACACAATAACAGCGAAACATGATCGAGTACATTGCTTGTTACTAGAATCCATCTAAGTCATATAATATAACATGTGACCATAATTGTGAAATCCGACCAGAAATATACAGTTATATAAAAACTGATAGCATACACAAGTCAGAACATGTGCTCATGGTTTTATATAAATCATTCCACGCGTTATACATGACATAAGAACAAAGTTAACATAACAATGAAGCTGTTTATCCTTACTCTGGTAAGTTGTCTTCATACTTAAAACAATTTAACACCTGAGTCCCTCCCCCAGTTCTTAGTGGGGTTCGTGTTCTTACTCTGGTAAGTTGTCTTCATACTTAAAACAATTTAACACCTGAGTTCACCCCCGGTTTTTAGTGGGGTTCGTGTTACTCGATCTTTAGTTTGATGTGTATATTTTGTAGATAGTCGTTTGTCCTTTTGTACTTTTCCTTTTGGCTAATGTGTTGTCTGTTCTTCTTCGATATACGGATTGTGATTACCCTTTTGATATCTTCACACTCGTCTTCTGAAAATGAGTACCTTTTCTGATGAATGAAATGATTTAATCAGTACATCATAATGGACCCGAAACGTTTTAAAATTAAAATGAATCATTAAATTGTGGAGAGCAGAAAAGTGATTATCCAAACTATCCAAGACTATGCCAAAGGCAGCTTAGTTTTTGCCCGAAGGATATCAACCTTATTTTTGCAGGCTTATTTTTCCCAATTTTCTAATGAAATCTGAAATCTGATTACAAAACATAAATTAGAAAAACATTATGGTAAAACGACAACAACAACAAACATATACAAAAACAATTAACAAATACTGAGAAGTTGAGAACAGAAAACTAAAAAGAGAAAGACGAGCCCCAACTAAACCAAGAAAAAAAACAGGAGTTAAAAGTTCAGGTACACAACATTGACTAACGTATGCAATTAATAAATGGTTAACTGACATTTAACCCAATTGTTTAGTTTCTGTGTTTCTTCTAATGTATATACTGACAAATATAATTAGAAGTATACCTGTTTATGAATTAGTCCTTACCATAGCAGTATAGTACAACATACAGTTGGCTGACAATATGGGCTATGGTTATGATTATGGTGTTTAACGCCACTCTCAACAATATTTCAGTTATATCGTGGAGATAAGTTTTTCGTGGAGATCAGTTTTTTTGGGGAATATTGAATCAGACAACGCTTAGAGAGCCACATTTATTACTGCTTAATAAATGCTATAGCTTTAATGTTATAACATCTTATTACTTTCAAAATATGAATGATGTTATGTATTTACAAATCACAACTTTTAAATACTACGATATTATAATTAAACCATTATAGTCTTTTATATAAAAAGACTATAATCGATATACGATCAATGTATGTTTTTATCGACCCATGAACGCATATCGATCCCGGACTTCACCATCTGTCGATTTATTTTCATCGGTTCGACGAAAACATTGTTTACCTCATCAATGGGCAATAGTTGTATAAAATTAGCATTTAGGGAAGGAAATGTAGATTCCACTACATAGACGTTAGAAAAACTGAAGGGGCAATTAAGAAGAAACAATCAAGAGATACTGGCAACATTGGCCACCAGACACAGAATTAATACAGGCAACATTGGCCACCAGACACAGAATTAATACAGGCAACATTGGCCACCAGACACAGAATTAATACAGGCAACATTGGCCACCAGACACAGAATTAATACAGGCAACATTGGCCACCAGACACAGAATTAATACAGGAAACATTGGCCACCAGACACAGAATTAATACAGGCAACATTGGCCACCAGACACAGAATTAATACAGGCAACATTGGCCACCAGACACAGAATTAATACAGACAACATTGGCCACCAGACACAGAATTAATACAGGCAACATTGGCCACCAGACACAAAATTAATACTGGCAACATTGGCCACCAGACACAGAATTAATACAGGCAACATTGGCCACCAGACACATAATTAATACTGGCAACATTGGCCACCAGACACAGAATTAATACAGGCAACATTGGCCACCAGACACAGAATTAATACTGGCAACATTGGCCACCAGACACAGAATTAATACAGGCAACATTGGCCACCAGACACAGAATTAATACTGGCAACATTGGCCACCAGACACAGAATTAATACAAACAGTACAAAACAAAACACAATACAAAACAAAACAAAGCAAAACGGAAATAAACCACACACACACAAAAAGCCAAACTGAAAAGACGGGCAGCATGGACTCCACCAGAAACAGGTATATACATTAGTTTTTGCAAAAAGAAATTTTTCGTAAGACTATTTTCCTCAAAGCTAATTGTTATTTTATTTTGTTCCAGGGATATTTGTGTGCAATTGCACGTGCCTTTATTATCGATCAAATCTTTAGTGGAAGCTGTAAGTCACCTCCACCTGCAAGCGATTTCACCAACCAACGGTACACTGGTTTATGGTATGAGATTGGTAAAATGCAAACGAAAGGTGGAGCTTTCTTCGAGAAAGATTGTGTCTGTACCACAATTGATGTAGAACAAAAAACTGGAAGTGGTGATTACACTGCTATAAATAGCTGCAGAAAACTCGCGCCAACAGGAGATTTCTTAAACGCAACAGGTATGACATTGATAGTGCTTAGAAATTTCTTAATTTGTTTTGTGGTCATATTTAATAAATGGAATATTATAACGTAACGCGTAGTTTGTTTCCCAACTAGTACGTTATTCTAGAACCGTTTTGCAATCACCCACATCAGTACGTATTGCATGTCGACTACTCTTACCCGGATAATGGAGTAACCAATATTAGACACACGTGAATTCAAAGCTTTGTTTTTTCATAAATTCTTTGGACACGCATAATGGGAATGTTCTTGCCGTGTCAGTATTGTTTATTGCAGATATTTTCCAGGGTAAATTTCTGAGTCACTCTTTCCTTTATTGAGTTTTGGAGTAAGAATGTCACGACTGACTGATATGATAGTTGGAGCAAGAGTTGCTTACTCTTTCGGAACACATGGCTTTATTCAGTATATGCTGTCGTTGTGTATATGAAAATGTATATTAATTAACCAAAGAAATTTAAAAATATATATTTTTAGGTACGTTAGTGTGTTTGAAATAAGAGTCCAAAGTCGTTTTTGGTATACAACATTATGTGATAAAGTTGGTCAGTGACTTGCGACAGGACTGTGGTTTTCTCTGGGTCCTCTGGTTTCCTCCACCAATAAAACTGACCGCCACGATATAACTGAAATATTGTTGAAAGTTGCGTTAAAACCATCAAACAAGCAAAACCAAAAAATAAAGTCGTGTTTGAAACGACTGTTTGGTATATACTCCATGTTATGTCAATCCACCTATAACATGCAAAATATCCCCTTTTATATCGGTCATAAGAATTAATAACACAGAAAGAATACCCATGGAACCGAATAAACAAGATGTTGCAATTTATTTATGTATATTTTATAACAATTGTTATGGTAATTTTTGCCTTATCTTATTTTTCAATAGGGACACTGTCAGGTGAAGGGCCAGCAGGCCATTGGAAGGAAGGATTTTTCCCACTTGCACCTAAGGTAGAACTATCGTAATGTCTCTTTAATGCATCTATATATCACAAACAATTCCATATTATTTCTGCTTAAAAAGAGAGTTAACTCGCTGTTTCTTGACCCCTTATTCTGATTACCCCTTTGGTATGTTCAAATTCTTTTGACTTTGTTGCACTATGTGTTTCATGCTTCATCCTCTACAGAACAAAGTAAATGCTCATCAAAGATTGTGGACAGTTATTGAGTGAGTGGCTGATTATTGAAAAACACTAAGGGACGACTTAGCTATATCAAGTCAAGCAACATTTATATTTTGATGGGATGATGATTTGTCCCAGACTATGCTGGTCACCTATATTTCGACAGCGCGATCTCACTGAAAACCCGTATTTTCCCGTAGCAGGATCATACATTAATCGATTTGTACAATATTCAATCGGTTTATTTTAGACAGATGTGATTAAATTGGACTGATGCGAGCGGTCATATATTTGTACGCTACGAATATTGGTTTTGTCTCTTTCTACGATTCTGATATTTGATTTTGAAGCTGTCACGACAGCGTTGTAATTTTTGGTTTTTAATCTTATATCCATCAACGTCGACTATTTCCTGATGTCGTTAATACAGATTCGCTGTTGCTTTTTTTTTTGTAATCGATAGATTATTCTCAAATTCGTTGCTTTTTATCTTGTTTTCTGATACCACCCATGAAATTCATCCATTTCAACATTCGATTTTTCATTAAGGGGTTTAAAAATAACCCAGTAATTCATCTTAGCGGAAAAGAAGCAAGTACCAAACTTATAATCTTCGGTTTGATCGTGGATCGATCCAATGGTCTTCCACACTCGGAACGAGAACACAAACCATTACAGAAGAGAAGCTGTCAAAATGATTGAAAAGGGTCATTACTCCAAAAAGTATATTATCAATAACATCTCTGCATCGGTTTTTGCATATAAAGCAGTATCACCTTTTAAATGAAACAATAGAAACAATTTTGTTGATGACGTGAACATCAGTTTCAACGTTCGCGATTTTGAATTCTTCAAATAAAATGTAAAGTGGTGAAAGTCGATCTGCGGATAAGATTCCTTTAATAAATGAATTCATTTTATTTTGTATTATAGGCAGACTATACAGTAATATATCTGGATGAAAACTATGCCATTGAATATGACTGTAGCGCATTTTTAGGAATGACTAACTATTGTATACACATTTTATCTCGTACACCAACAGCAAACAGCACGATGGTTCAGACATTGCTCCAGTTTGCCACTGGCTTAGGCCTAAATACAGAAAATCTAGCCTACCAGCAAACATTACAACAAGGTTGTTGGTGAAAACAAATATGAATGTTTGCTATTGTGTCCAAATGTATAAATATAGACTTGTAACAATTATTAAATTATTTTCATACAAAGCAGCGTCCGTTTTTTCACATTTATGTCAAACACTGACATTATTATATATAAAACCCATGTCTATTATATATGTATTTTATTTCATAAAAGTGGAGTGAGTGAGGGATTATTGTTTAACGCCAACTCAGAAATTATTCAACTATATCATGGCGAGAACAAGTTAATTTCCAATGAGATGATTATGAAGTCCGCTTTGTTGGATCAACACGCTTAGCTGGATTTTCAAAGTGCTAGCTCATTGAGACAACAGTTCGCGGATGGACATGTCGCCCCTCGGACACATTATCCTGATTCCGAGCCAACAAGTCTTTGCTCTTTCTCCTTAATGTTGCGTGCTTAGCGGGTAAGCAACAAATACCAATTTTATAGTTTTTGGTTTACCTGATTGGGACTCGAATTCACGATCGCGATCTAACGCACTCTAGGCGAGTACGCTAACCATTCCACCACCGATGCCGTCTACTCTACATAAATGAGGAGGGGAATTGGAATAGCATACAGGTATATCCTGTTGATGATGTCAACACATGTTTCTATCACCAAAATGAAAGTATATCGACAGAGAACGAAGTCGGAAGTTGATTTATTTTCATAGGTCAATACATACATCTATTGTTCGATATAAAAGGCTACAATAATTTTATCATAATATCTGAAACTGGACCTGGGGGTCTTTAATTTCACTTTTATATGGTGTATTGATGATGTTCTGTCAATTAATTATCCAAAAAGGACAGTTCTAGCCATTACAATTTTGAATGATTGCATATTGTCCAGCTTTTGTTCTTTCTGACGATTCCAACATGATGCTTAATACGACTCCAAAATGCTCTCATTTCTATTCGCCGTCTGTAGACGCCGAACTTATTCAGTTGCTTCGACATGACATTGTTGGGCATACACCATTAAACCAGGATGTAAAATATATTTTTCCCGTAGCAGGATCATACATTAATCGATTTGTACAATATTTAATCGGTTTATTTTAGACAGATGTGATTAAATTGGACTGATGCGAGCGGTCATGTATTTGTACGCTACGAATATTGGTTTTGTCTCTTTCTACGATTCTGATATTTGATTTTGAAACTGTCACGACAGCGTTGTATTTTTCTGGTTTTTTAACTTATATCCATCAACGTCGACTATTTCCTGATGTCGTTAATATAGATTCGCTGTTGCTTTTTTTTTGGTAATCGATAGATTATTCTCAAATTCGTTGCTTTTTATCTTGTTTTCTGATACCACCCATGAAATTCATCCATTTCAACATTCGATTTTTCATTAAGGGGTTTAAAAATAACCCAGTAATTTATGATCCATCATCGTTGTAATCGGTTTAATCTGACACAGTGGTTTATTTACTTATTTAATTTCGATATAGAAACTTTTGCAATATAATGGTGATCATTTACCATTTTCAATTTGTTTTTAGTTTAAACAATTTCTTTCTTAGGTCAATAGAAAAAAGAAGAGAATGTCATTACTGACATTTTCTGATTATTTCCTGACATAAACATAAATATATATTTGTATTAACACAATCGTCTTCCTTTTCTAAGCACTTGTAATTACTAGATTATACTTATGTATTGTGTATTTCGACTAAGAAGTTTCTGTAGTGTTGACTGTTCATTTATATTTTCTGACACAACTGAGTGAGTGAATGAGTGATTGTTGTTTAATGTCAACTCAGCAATTTTTCAGTTATATTATGGCGAGAACAAGTTAATTTTTAATGAGATGAGGTCCGCCTTGTATTAGACCAACACGTGTAGTTGGATTTTTATAGTACTAGTGACTGAAACAACAGTCCAAGGATAGACATGTCGCCCCACCATGAACATTATCTTGATTCCGAGCCAAACAGTCTTTGTTCTTTTTACTTGATGTTTCATGCTTAGCGAAGAAGCAACAACTACCAATTGTATATTCTTTTGTTTGACCCGACCGGGGCTCGAACTCACGATCTACCGCACACGAGACGAAAGCGCTAACCATTACATCACCGATGCCGTTCGGAAACAACTGTGCCAAGCAAAACTTGACTATAATAGTACTTGGGCTGTCTCCTTTTAAAATGTCTCGGACAGTCCTTTTCTGAATCCATGGTGGATGAAGTTGTTAAAAATAGAAAGCTTTAAAACAAATAAAACTGCTACAGTTGCAGATAGAATGAACTGAAATTAAAAATTTAAAGCTAAAAACACCTAAATTATAATTCTAGATTCTGATTGGATGACAGTCGTGATATGTTAATACATTCCATCACTTATGGTGGTTTGTTTTGTATTGTTTTTTCTTTCATAGTTAATTATTCTAATTGCAATTTCTGACGTTTGACAATTCTTGATAAATTTGGTATGATTACTGAATAAACGTTAGAGAATGCTGAAGGGGCAATCAAAAATGGACAATCCAGAGAAACTGGCTTTTTATGGTGTTTAACATCACTTTCAAACAATATTTCAGCTATATCGTGGCAGTCAGTTTTCATGATGGAGGAAACCGGAGAAAACCACCGACCTGTCTCAAGTCACCCAGAGAAACTGACAACATAGTGTACATAAGACGAAGAAAAACAAACTGTGATTAGGTAATAAAACAGTTATTTGTTGGCCTTGTGCAATAGTTCACTTGATCATTTCCATTACCTCAGGCCAAATAATTTGAACTTGTGCACCCACCTCCATTAAATAACTGTATATTATTACATGACAGGTGATTTTATCTATTATTGTCTTAGAAAAAGTCTTATAGTCACTTCCCATATCTGGCACAAATCCAAACCACAGGTGAATATATGATACCAACAGCTGGCAGATAAAATAAACTTATTATAAGTCGATCAGCCTAATATAAGATTCCAAAAACTGGCACAGCATGGTAAGCATTTTAAATTTAATTCTCGTGTTGAAAAACCAGCTTGTGATCATATAATAAACAATTAATAGTGAATGAGTGATTTATTTGTAATGCCACATGAGCAATTTTTCAGCAATATTCATTTGACAAGGTGATGAAGTCTGCTTTTCACTGGCTCGGTTGTTACTTCACTGAAACGACAGTCCGCTGGAAGACATTCAGAAACATTTTCCTGATTGCGAGCTAACCGGTCTTTTCTCTTATTCCGTAATTATCAGTGCATATCGTAGAAGCAGCAAATATCAATTTTGTAGTCTTTGGTTTGACACGACTGTGACGGGAATACACGATCGACCTCGCTCAGGAAGACAGCGCTAACCATTGCACCATCAAAGCGATTTGCAACAATTAATAACTTTAATTCCAGTTACATAAAACAAAAACATACCGCACCATCAAAACAGTTCAATAATAAGAAACAACAATCGTGGATACAGAGGTGAAATCGATAACCACGTGAACGGTTGTTTATAGTGTATGCAATAAAAGAGAGTAATTCTAGTATCAGAATATTTCGCATTTCAACTGGTCACCAGCGACCATTTATCTCTCTCCTGCCAATTGTCTATATTGTGTAAGAATTGTGATATTGTGCCAAAATGGATCACTTATTTATTTTGTGTATACGTACCACACAACCATTAAAACGGCAGTTTGGACAGGGTTCTTCTCTTCAGCGTTGAAACTGGGTTCTAATTCTCAATTCAAATAAATGAAAATTTCTAATATTTTAAATATCTTTCAAGTTTTGATAAAATGATGTACACTTGCAGCAAATAAAAGGAAACACTGTATAATCAATTGGCATTATTTCACCTGAAAGAGAAGGTCTCCAATTGGATATTAAATAAGACTCAAGATTTGTATTTTAAATATAGTGTTGAATAAATTTTGCTGAGGTATAAACTTATACTATATATTAAAGATATTAGTTAATACCATACCACGTGGAAGCTAATATGTGCAAGTATTTTTTTCGTGTATTATACATATTGACGTTGGAGACCCAGTTATTAAGAGAGGATGGTTATAATTCCATTAACGGATTAAACCCCGCCACATTTTTGTGCCGGTCTCAAGCAAGGACCTGAATTTGCAACGTCACATATTATGGTGTTTTGTGTTCAGTGAGTTCAGTTAAGGTTAGAGATGATTGTTCGCTTTGCTGATATTTGTGGAAATTATGACCATCGTTGTTTAAAATTTCTGTTCATAAATTGATTTATCATATTAAACACATCCCGGTCCTTTCCTCATTCACGATTTATCACCGGGGTTGTAGCTAGATTAGCACGACGGGTGTTACTAGTGGAGCAGGAACTACTTACTCTTCCGGGGCATCTGAGTTCACCACCGGTTTATAGTGGGGTTCGTGTTACTCAATCTTTAGTTTTTGTAGATCGTTATCAGTTCTTTTGTCCTTTTTCTATTGGCCATTGTGTTTTCTGTTCTACTTCAATAAACGGATTATGGTTGCCCCTTTGGTATCTTCAAACTCTTCTCAAAGCAATTTAGCTTAAACATGTTCCTATTTGTATGTTACAAACCAGGTCCTATATTTGTTTTTAAGTTTCTGGTGGGATTTATTCCCAATTTTGTACACCGAAGCTTTCGTCTTTATCTTGCTATGCAATATTTGATCAAATAGACCATTAAAATATAAAAACATTTAATATTTAATCTTAAAAATCGTCAACGTTGTGATGTTTAATGCCATATCAGATAGCAACTGACACTGAGAATCATGTAAGTACTGAAATCCAGCACATCTGTTATCGCTGATACAGTAGAATCCACACATGACTTTACTAACAGCTGTATATGTTTGGACTGCTTCAAACGTTGGACATTCCACCAGTTGCATAAAAACAGCATTCGTTAAGACAGCTGTATTGATAACAGAGTTCGCTGTTGAAATAAAAATGTATAGTAATTAGCATAAATCTTTTTATTTATTTATTTATTTATTTATTTATTTATTTATTTATTTATTTATTTATTTATTTATTTACTTATTTATTTATTTATTTATTTATTTATTTATTTTTGTAAGAAGAGTTTGAAGATTTCAAAGGAGCAATCAGAATCCGTAAATCGAAGAAGAACAGACAACCCCAAGGCCAAAAGAAAAAGGGCAAAATGACAAACAGCTATCTGCAAAACATACATTTCAAACTAAAGATCGAGTAACACGAACCCCACTAAAACTGAGGTTGAACTTAGGTACTCCGGAAGTGTAAGTAGTTCCTGCTCCACTAGCGGCACCTGTCGTGTTAATCTAGTAAGCAAAAATCCAATGGAACGGAAGTAATACAATGCATACCAGAGGGAGGATTGAAATCCCATTAACTGGCTTAAGCACGTCACAATTGTGTTCCTGTTTAAACCCAGGACCTGTATTTTTGTCATTTGTCTAATGCATGGTATTGTTTAAACTATTTGCTACATATTGATTAGTTTTCATTCCTTTAAAAGAACGTATTGAAATATGACATCGTTTCTTCACTTACGGGTACAACCCTCCGGAAATTGATGTCCACTTGCTATCAAATACAAAATTCCTGACATGTGCTATTCATGTACACAACGACATGTTACGTCATGATCAAAGCTCAAATATTACTCTCTTGACGAATTGTTTGTTTATTCGGCGATTGATTAAATGTGAGAGAAAACCGATGAGGCAATCAAATATGGGCAATCCAGACACACAAGCAACATTTGAACACAAGACAACAAAGCGAAATACACACCACAGAAGGCAAAAAAATGAGCAACACGGATCTTCAAAATACGAGAGTGAAACCAAGTGCTCGAGATTAGTAAGCAGATCTTATTATAGTACATCTACTAAAACAAGCATTAGTATCAATTAAGCACCAATAAATATCAGAATCATACAGTATGTGTTGCAGGAAATTAACTTTCAAATGAGATTTATATGCATATGCATAGCAAGAGTTATCGTTCCTTTTTAAGTAAGCTTTAATAAGAACATAGATATGATATCTAATTTAGTAAACATGGCACATTTCTGGGATAACCTTCATCAGGTACACTTAAACCCAAGAGATCGCTATCTCTATAATCGTAATGTTTCCCTAATGTTCGGTTCGTCGTTACTCCTATATGTTTTGTAGAGGTTTAATGCTTTTTTCTATGTTATTTGTATCAGTAACAATACGGGTGTCACTAGTGGAGCGGTAACTACTTACCTTACCTGGGCACCTGAGTTCACCAACTGTTTCTGTGAAGTTTGCAATGCTTCATCGTTAGGGTATGGTGTTTAGCACCACTTTCAAAAATATTTGAGTTATATCGTGGCGGTCTGTTTTGTTGGTGGAGGAAACTGGAGTACCTGGAGAAATCCACCGACCTTTCGTAGATCACTGACAAACTTGATAACATAATGTTGTATCGAATGCACCTCGTCATGAGCGGGATTCCAACTGAAAACTTTGGTGGTGATAGACACTGATTACATAGGTAATTGAAAATCCAACTACCATACGATCACGACCACGACGGCCCAGTTTAATCTTTAGGTTACTGTGTAGTGTTTTGTAGACGACAGTTTGTCTTTTTTGTCCTTTTTATTTCGGCAATCGTATTGTCATCCAGGCTTGGATTTAAGGCTCTTAATTTCCCCTTTACATTTGTATCTTCAAATTATTTCTTGGTTCTCTAGATTCCTCAGATACATTAATGGAACCCATCGCTTAAATTAAACTTACAAGGTGTTTCTAATCCCCAATCGACCGCTGAACCATCCATTCCTGTACTTATTTCAATATTTCGAACACCAAATGCACACGCATGCGTCCACGACATAAAAATACCAGAGTTTACTATACTCCCGGTTCCAACACGAATATTTCCATTTTCCCAACTGATCCAAAATTCCCGGTATTCAGTATCATTCATTAGTCCTAACTGATAATGTATTACATATGCATCTGTCATCAGTCTAATAACTGATTGTTTGTTTTTCCATCCGCCGATTATTATCCAATAATAAGGTTCCTGGACCGTAGTTTGAGAGTAAAATTTAAGGTGAGCACCTTTTGGACCTCGGACTCCAAATCGCAGTAGTTTTTCATTTTGCGGGAATGCTCCAAGATCTGAGAGTAGAATTTTATTAAAACCACCAGCAACAGTAGTTGTAAAAATGTCAAAACCTGAAATTTAAGAAAATCAGTCGTAGTTGATTAATTGATTGATTGATTAATTGATTGATTAATGCTTAATGTCAAATATTTCAGATATACTCATAGCGAGAACAAGTCCAAAAATATAATAAAAAAACTACATAGAAATGAGGTAGAGAAGGGCAAACCGTGGCAACAACTTTTGACTGCCCTTGGAAAAATATAGTGGAACAGGAATTGTTTCTCCCGTTTCGGAGCACCTGAGTCAACACCCGGTTTTTAGTGAGATTCACATTGCTCGATCTTCAGTTTTTTGTGTAGTGTTTTGTAGGAAGATATCCCTAACCTACATCTGGTGACCGCGGAGCAGCTTTGTAGTTTTGGAAACATTCACCGGTACTCAATAATTAGTTTGAAGGGAAAACCGAAAAGAGAAAATTATATAGATAAACAATATGAAAAATGGATTTATATTTATCTGTACCTAAATGATTCTGCATCTGTTCCTAGATCAGAAGAAATGTTTTGTTTCACCACATATTAGAACACAACTGATGTCGGTTTCTATTGGGATCGTCGTATGGTCCTGATCGTATGGTAGTTAGATTTACAACTACATATGAAATCAGTGCATATTACGACTAAGGTTTTGAGTTCGAATCCCGCTCATGGCGAGGTGTAAAACAGTATATGATGAAGTTTGTCAGTGACTTGCGACAAGTCAGTGGTTTTCTGTGGGTACTACGGATTCTTCAACCAAAAAAACTGACTGCCACGATACAACCGAAATATTGTTGAAAGTGGCGTTAAACACCATAGCCATAACCCCTGAATAGAATAAATAAATATGTGTTTCATTAATGTCCACATAGTGCAAGGCATTACTTTATTTGTTACATGTACATTGTAATTAAAACAGATGTCTAATTTAGATAAAAACATGTACATTTCATGTGTGATAAAGATTCTAATTAGGACTTGTTGTCAGTTTCTGCTGAAATCTGATGTGATTTACCTGTAAAACAAACAGCCTTGATAGAACGGATACAAAGTTTATCATATTAAGTAAATTGGGATTACTAGTAAAATCAGTTATGGAACTGATTAGTTCTAAATCGCCAGGAATGAAAACAAAAACATAATTAAGCAAGATGGGAAACACCGGAATTAGATAACCATCAGATTATTTTAGAGTCTATTTAGTCATTAATATAATGTTTATTATCTTGTTCAACTGCTGGATGTATGTACTGCCATTAATGATGAATACATGGAAATCGATTAATGAATACATGAAGCTTGAATAACGAATGGATGAACCTTGAACGCACTATGCTGCAAGCCAGGATTTCCGTATTATTACGTGACTTACAACGCGAAGGTATCCCTAACCTACACCTGGTGATCGCGGAACAGCTTTGTTGTTTTAGAAACATTCACCGGCACTCATTAATTAGTTTTCAAGGTACAACCGGAAAGAGAAAATTATGTAGATAAAGATAAAAACCTATGACAATACATCTCATGGATTTATGTGAATGATTGATTCTGCATCTGTTCCTAAATCAAAACAAATGTTATGTTTGACCACATCTTATAACACTACTGACGTCGGTTTCTCTTGGGGTTGTCGACTTTGAGCCGTATTGAAAGCGGGAGGTTTGGCGCTTTAAAATCTGATTCAACCCACCATTTCTTTAGAAATGCCTGTACCAAGTCAGTGTCATTACGGTTTTCACAGTTTTCCAGTTGTTGACTGATTTTGTCTGTTTATATATTTGTGAGTTTTGACTTTCCTTTTGTAAGATTGTTCGGAGTTCGGTAATTTTGTTATTACCCTTATTGATAACACATTGGACATGTTTGTTACAAACGTGAACATGTTTGCTAGCATAGTAGATCTGTTAGATAAATGTACAAAAATAGATTTTTCCGAACAATATTAGCATGTTTGCTAGCGGACGAGCTCTTTAATAACAGAGAGGAAGTATTTGCAAGCAATATGAAAATGTGTGCAAGTAGAGTGGAATTGTTTGATGATAAAGTGGAAGAGTTTGCTATCAATAACAACATGCTTGCTAGCAGAGTGGAGCTGTTTGATGGCAAAATGTAAGTGTTTGCTACGTCGGAATAATCAGCATAATTAACATGAAAGATACCCAAGTACTAGAGCCCTATATGTAATCTCTAACTGTATTAATCGACATAATTTTCATAGGAAAAAGCATAACATACAGCAGCACAGAAACATTTTGTGATAACATACATTATAAGAAAAGATTGAAGATACCAAATGGGTAATTATAATCCGTAAATCGAAGTAGGAGAGACAGCACAATGGCCAAAAGAACATGGACAAAAGGACAAACCACGATCTACAAGACACTACACAGTAAGCAAAAGACAGAATAACATGATCCTCATTAAAAACCGGGAGTGAACTTAGGTGCTCCGGAAGGGTTGGCTGTTCCTGCTCCACTCAGTCCTGTGAAGGTATGTGGACATCATGTCTGCAATGGTGTATTAGTCATGGCTTATCACTACTAATATATGTGGGTTTGAATGTCTCTCTGGTATTCATTGGAGACTCTGAGCTCTTTCCACTAATAAAACAGGCCTTCCCGATACTACCGGGCTATTGCTTGAAAGCCATGAAACACCCTTATTGGATCTATATCTCGGGGGAGTTTTATTAAATAATGTCAAAGCGCATCAAGACTGGTTTTTGGTCGTGATAGTATGGTAGTTAGATTTACAACTACCTGTGCAATCAATGCATGTTTAACGTAACTTTCAACAATATTTCAGTTTTATCATGACGGTCATTTTTATCGATGGATAAAACCGGCTGCCGCGAGTCACTGACGAACTTTATCACATAATGTTGTATCGAGTACACTCGTCTGCGAGGGATTCGAACTCACAACGTTAGTCGCGTTTTGCATTGGGGATAACTATGATAAAGATGACATAGAGAGAAACAAGGAACGAATTTAAAATCTAACATAAAGAAAAGATACGCTGAGGATCTAAGACAAATGTATCAACTGACCTCAAAACGGAACAGCATTATAAGCTGATCTAACGAAGACAGAGTAAATATAAAATTTCGAGCATAAAGATATGATATAATGTTGATAGATGAAATAGAGAACCAAGACATGGTTTTTAGTTTGGTTCTTGACGCTCCATCTTCATTTTTCTGTGGTCATTGTACTGTTTGTCCTTCTTCTCCAATACAAACAATATATATGTATTATTTTAGAATAGGGAAAAATTCTTTAAATATCTATCTTTAATTATTAATCATATGCGAAGACATATATATACATCTCAAATAAAACGTTAATTGTGAACACTTTTGCACGATCGCACAGTAGTTTAATTTATTATGCAATCAACGCCTACCATTGGGTTCATGAGTTCGAATCGCCACTCAAAGTTATGTTGACGTGTATTCGCTACACAGAATAGAATAAAATATATGTGTTCCATTGCAGGGTCCACAAAGTGCAAGGAGTGTTAAGGTTAGGGTTATGGTATCTTACGCCACTTTCCACAATATTTTAGTTATATCGTGGCGGTCAGTTTTATTGATGGAGAAAACTACCGACATGCCGCAAGTCACTGACAAACTTTACCACATAATGTTGTATGGAGTACACCTCGCCAAGAGCAGAATTCGAACTCGCAACGTCAGTGGTGATAGACACTAATTGTATAGGTAGTTGGAAATTCAACTACCATACGATCACGACGGCTCCTCAAAGTCCAAGGAATTTACTTTATTTGCTACATATAATAAACACGTAGATATCTAATTTAGATAAAAACATTTGACGTGTGATAAAGATTCTAATTAGGACTTGTTGTCAGATTCTCTTCCAATCTGACGTGTGATAAAGATTCTAATTAGGACTTGTTGTCAGATTCTCTTCAATCTGACGTGTGATAAAGATTCTAATTAGGACTTGTTGTCAGATTCTCTTCAATCTGACGTGTGATAAAGATTCTAATTAGGACTTGTTGTCAGATTCTCTTCAATCTGACGTGTGATAAAGATTCTAATTAGGACGTGTTGTCAGATTCTCTTCAATCTGACGTGTGATAAAGATTCTAATTAGGACTTGTTGTCAGATTCTCTTCAATCTGACGTGTGATAAAGATTCTAATTAGGACTTGTTGTCAGATTCTCTTCAATCTGACGTGTGATAAAGATTCTAATTAGGACTTGTTGTCAGATTCTCTTCCATCTGACGTGTGATAAAGATTCTAATTAGGACTTGTTGTCAGATTCTCTTCCAATCTGACGTGTGATAAAGATTCTAATTAGGACTTGTTGTCAGATTCTCTTCAATCTGACGTGTGATAAAGATTCTAATTAGGACTTGTTGTCAGATTCTCTTCAATCTGACATGTGATAAAGATTCTAATTAGGACTTGTTGTCAGATTCTCTTCAATCTGAAGTGTGATAAAGATTCTAATTAGGACTTGTTGTCAGATTCTCTTCAATCTGACGTGTGATAAAGATTCTAATTAGGACTTGTTGTCAGATTCTCTTCAATCTGACGTGTGATAAAGATTCTAATTAGGACTTGTTGTCAGATTCTCTTCAATCTGACGTGTGATAAAGATTCTAATTAGGACTTGTTGTCAGATTCTCTTCAATCTGACGTGTGATAAAGATTCTAATTAGGACTTGTTGTCAGATTCTCTTCAATCTGACGTGTGATAAAGATTCTAATTAGGACTTGTTGTCAGATTCTCTTCAATCTGACGTGTGATAAAGATTCTAATTAGGACTTGTTGTCAGATTCTCTTCAATCTGACGTGTGATAAAGATTCTAATTAGGACTTGTTGTCAGATTCTCTTCAATCTGACGTGTGATAAAGATTCTAATTAGGACTTGTTGTCAGATTCTCTTCAATCTGACGTGTGATAAAGATTCTAATTAGGACTTGTTGTCAGATTCTCTTCAATCTGACGTGTGATAAAGATTCTAATTAGGACTTGTTGTCAGATTCTCTTCAATCTGACGTGTGATAAAGATTCTAATTAGGACTTGTTGTCAGATTCTCTTCAATCTGACGTGTGATAAAGATTCTAATTAGGACTTGTTGTCAGATTCTCTTCAATCTGACGTGTGATAAAGATTCTAATTAGGACTTGTTGTCAGATTCTCTTCAATCTGACGTGTGATAAAGATTCTAATTAGGACTTGTTGTCAGATTCTCTTCAATCTGACGTGTGATAAAGATTCTAATTAGGACTTGTTGTCAGATTCTCTTCAATCTGACGTGTGATAAAGATTCTAATTAGGACTTGTTGTCAGATTCTCTTCAATCTGACGTGTGATAAAGATTCTAATTAGGACTTGTTGTCAGATTCTCTTCAATCTGACGTGTGATAAAGATTCTAATTAGGACTTGTTGTCAGATTCTCTTCAATCTGACGTGTGATAAAGATTCTAATTAGGACTTGTTGTCAGATTCTCTTCAATCTGACGTGTGATAAAGATTCTAATTAGGACTTGTTGTCAGATTCTCTTCAATCTGACGTGTGATAAAGATTCTAATTAGGACTTGTTGTCAGATTCTCTTCAATCTGACGTGTGATAAAGATTCTAATTAGGACGTGTTGTCAGATTCTCTTCAATCTGACTTGTGATAAAGATTCTAATTAGGACTTGTTGTCATATTCTCTTCAATCTGACGTGTGATAAAGATTCTAATCAGGACTTGTTGTCAGATTCTCTTCAATCTGACGTGTGATAAAGATTCTAATTAGGACTTGTTGTCAGATTCTCTTCAATCTGACGTGTGATAAAGATTCTAATTAGGACTTGTTGTCAGATTCTCTTCAATCTGACGTGTGATAAAGATTCTAATTAGGACTTGTTGTCAGATTCTCTTCAATCTGACGTGTGATAAAGATTCTAATTAGGACTTGTTGTCAGATTCTCTTCAATCTGACGTGTGATAAAGATTCTAATTAGGACTTGTTGTCAGATTCTCTTCAATCTGACGTGTGATAAAGATTCTAATTAGGACTTGTTGTCAGATTCTCTTCAATCTGACGTGTGATAAAGATTCCAATTAGGACTTGTTGTCAGATTCTCTTCAATCTGACATGTGATAAAGATTCTAATTAGGACTTGTTGTCAGATTCTCTTCAATCTGACGTGTGATAAAGATTCTAGTTAGGACTTGTTGTCAGATTCTCTTCAATCTGACGTGTGATAAAGATTCTAATTAGGACTTGTTGTCAGATTCTCTTCAATCTGACGTGTGATAAAGATTCTAATTAGGACTTGTTGTCAGATTCTCTTCAATCTGACGTGTGATAAAGATTCTAATTAGGACTTGTTGTCAGATTTTCTTCAATCTGACGTGTGATAAAGATTCTAATTAGGACTTGTTGTCAGATTCTCTTCAATCTGACGTGTGATAAAGATTCTAATTAGGACTTGTTGTCAGATTCTCTTCAATCTGACGTGTGATAAAGATTCTAATTAGGACTTGTTGTCAGATTCTCTTCAATCTGACGTGTGATAAAGATTCTAATTAGGACTTGTTGTCAGATTCTCTTCCAATCTGACGTGTGATAAAGATTCTAATTAGGACTTGTTGTCAGATTCTCTTCCAATCTGACGTGTGATAAAGATTCTAATTAGGACTTGTTGTCAGATTCTCTTCCAATCTGACGTGTGATAAAGATTCTAATTAGGACTTGTTGTCAGATTCTCTTCCAATCTGACGTGTGATAAAGATTCTAATTAGGACTTGTTGTCAGATTCTCTTCCAATCTGACGTGTGATAAAGATTCTAATTAGGACTTGTTGTCAGATTCTCTTCAATCTGACGTGTGATAAAGATTCTAATTAGGACTTGTTGTCAGATTCTCTTCAATCTGACGTATTCTACCTGTAAAACAAACAGCCTTGATAGTACTGATACAAAGCTAATCCTATTAGATAAATTGTGATTACTAGTAAGATTTGTTATGGAGCTGATTAGTTCTAAATCGCCAGGAATGAAAACAAAAACATCCCATTTCGCTGTTACGCTTGCAGCAATATTCCATATTGCACATAATTGAGCAAGATGGAAAACAACGGAATTAGATAACCATTAGATTATTTAGAGTCTATTTAGTCATTGATAATATGAGGCAGGTGCAACCTGAAACGCTCCCGAAGAACAATAATTGTTCTTCCTGCTTACAAAATATCAAGCTTAAAAATAACACCACCTAAAGCTCCAAACTCCGGACAGTTTTCGTATCCGCTACCGAAGATTTATTTGAAAACAAAATCGACTAGAGTTCCGGTTTAGATCACGTGATTTTTATTTTTAATTATTTCCGGTTTGGCAGCCATATTGTTGAAGATTTTGAAGTGCCATAGTACCTATTCATACTTCTACCATTAACGCTCCCGAATCCTTCGGGAGCGTATAATGTTTATTATCTTGTTCAACTGCTGGAAATGATGAATACATGGAAATCGATTAATGAATACATGAAGCTTGAATAACGAATGCATGTATTTTTTTTACTGAATGCATGTATTTTGATTACTGAATGCATGTATTTTGATTACTGAATGCATGTATTTTTATTACTGAATGCATGAACCTTCATTACTGAATGCATGTATTTTGATTACTGAATGCATGTATTTTGATTAATGAATGTATGTATTTTGATTAATGAATGCATGAATTTTAATTACTGAATGTATTTATTTTGATTAATGAATGTATGTATTTTGATCACTGAATCCATGTATTTTGATTAATGAATGCATGTATTTTAATTACTGAATGTATGTATTTTGATTAATGAATGTATGTATTTTGATTACTGAATCCATGTATTTTGATTAATGAATGTATGTATTTTTATTACTGAATCCATGTATTTCGATTACTGAATCCATGTATTTTGATTAATGAATAAATGTATTTTGATTACTGAATCCATGTATTTTGATTAATGAATGTATGAATTTTGATCACTGAATCCATGTATTTTGATTAATGAATGCATGTATTTTGATTAATGAATGAATGTATTTTGATTACTGAATCCATGTATTTTAATTAATGAATGTATGTATTTTGATTAATGAATGTATGTATTTTGATTACTGAATCCATGTATTTTGATTAATGAATGTATGTATTTTTATTACTGAATCCATGTATTTCGATTACTGAATCCATGTATTTTGATTAATGAATAAATGTATTTTGATTACTGAATCCATGTATTTTGATTAATGAATGTATGAATTTTGATCACTGAATCCATGTATTTTGATTAATGAATGCATGTATTTTGATTAATGAATGAATGTATTTTGATTACTGAATCCATGTATTTTAATTAATGAATGTATGTATTTTGATTAATGAATGTATGTATTTTAATTACTGAATGTATGTATTTTTATTACTGAATGCATGTATTTTGATTAATGAATGTATGAATTTTAATTACTGAATGTATGTATTTTGATTAATGAATGTATGAATTTTAATTTCTGAATGTGTGTATTTTGATTAATGAATGCATGTATTTTGATTATTGAATCCATGTATTTTGATTAATGAATGTATGTATTTTGATTACTGAATCCATGTATTTTGATTAATGAATGTATGAATTTTGATTACTGAATCCATGTATTTTGATTAATGAATGCATGAATTTTAATTACTGAATGCATGAATTTTGATTAATGAATGTATGAATTTTGATTACTGAATGCATGAATTTTAATTACTGAATGTATGTATTTTGATTACTGAATCCATGTATTTTGATTACTGAATCCATGTATTTTGATTATTAAATCCATGTATTTTGATTAATGAATGCATGTATTTTGATTACTGAATCCATGAATTTTGATTAATGAATGCATGGATTTTAATTACTGAATGTATGTATTTTGATTACTGAATGCATGTATTTTGATTACTGAATGCATGTATTTTGATTTCTGAATCCATGTATTTTGATTAATGAATGGATGATCCTTGTTTACTGAATGCATGTATTTTAATTACTGAATGCATAAACCTTGATTACTGATTGCATGTACATGTATTTTAATTACTGAATGCAGGTATTTTGATTACTGAATGCATGAACATTGATTACTGAATGCATGAACATTGATTACTGAATGCCTGTGCTTTGATTACTAAATGTATGAACATTGATCACTGAATGCATATATATACTACGATATATGAATGGATGTACTTCGTCCGTTGCATACATGTACTTCGATTACTAGTTATATATACTCCGAGCACTGAATACATATACTTCGATTATTGAAACAGGTACTTCGATTGCTGAATAAATGTAGCTTGATTACTAATAATATGTACTTCGATTACTGAATGCGGATGTACTTCGATTACTGAAATCGTGAACTTCGATAATTATTGAAAACATGTACTTCGATTAGTGAATACATGCATTTCGATTACTGAATACATGTACGTCGAATACTGAATACATGTATTTCGATTACTGAAAACGTGAACTTCGATAATTACTGAATACTTATACTTCGATTAGTGAATACATGTCTTCCGATTAGTTTGAATACATGTCTTTCGATTAGTGAATACATATACTTCGATTAGTGAATACATGTACTTCGATTAGTGAATACATATACTTCGATTAGTGAATATATGTATTTCGATTACTGAATACATGTACATTTTTGTACTTCGATAAGTGAATACATATACTTCAATTACTGAATACATGTAATTTTATGACTAATTATATGAACTTCGATGACTGAAAGGACCCGGGTGGCTCAATGAATTAGGTAGTTGCATTACCTAACAACTCATACAAGCCTATCACCAATACAGCGGGGGTTCACGCCCGGCTTTGTAAATTACAAAAAGGTGCACTCGACTCGCAGCCGCAAGGGATAAAGCTTACCAGTTGCTTTCCCATGGTCGGTGGTTCTCTCCGGGTACGTCTTCTTCCACCACTAAAACTGGTCGCCATGATATAGCTGAAATATTACTGAAACTGGCGTTAAAACACCAAAAATAAACATCGATGACTGAATACCAGTACTCATGACATTTTAACGTCATAATAAATTCTACCATCAATGCAAGTGTATATTACAATAGCAAACTAATTACGACATTGAATAATAGTAGCTTGTATTCGTGACATTACTGAAAAGAGCAATAACCTGTTCCGGTAGATAACAAACTCAATAACACAACATTACTCCACAAATTATTGTCAAAAACACCATTAGATTTAAATGTACTTGCACTATGTCATAATTAATTTTAACTATTTTACTGAATAAGAATTCAAATCCTTGCTCGAATATTTTTTATTACGTAAACACCTATAGAAATATATATTGATTGCCGAACAAATGAAAATGTAATTACAACAATTTGTATAGAAGAGCAAAAACAAACTATATGCCAACATCTAGGGTCTTGCATAGGTAAGAGTTTTTATGATTGAGACAGGTAAACAGTATTAGTTCTACAATAATTATTATCGGACTAAAGCGATATTGAAGAAGTTTATCGATGGATAAACTCGGTCGAATTACTCACAAGTAGAATACAGACCAAAGAACTTTATATAAATTTGGTGAGTGAAAGGTTGAGTTTACATATTGATAAACTCATACAAAATCGTATTTAATTAGTCTATTTTTTTAATGTACCAACAACTTCCTTTTCAAAACATTACTGTATGGCGACATTCAAGAGTCTGCCATTTTGATTTCATTCGATGACACATCTTGCTTTGTTGCTTTTAAAACAGGTATATTATTTATTGAATGCATCATTTTACAACTGACATTAGTATTGTACACATTTTAGAAAAATGTCAATGCATTCCAAAATAACACGCACTATGTAAATAAGGGTAATAACAAAATTACCGAACACCGAGCAATCTTCCAAAGGGAAAGGCAAAACTCATAAGTCAACAAACAGACAAAATCAGTCAACAACCGGAAAACTGGGAAAACCACAATGGCCCTGACTTGGTACAGGTATTTCCAAAGAAATGGTGGGTTGAATTAGATTTTACGGCGCCAAACCCCCCGCTTCCATTACGGTTAAAAGGTTCCGGTTCTCACTATTACAGCATTTTTAACAATACTAGGCCAAATTAGGTATAATAGTAGTCAACGCAGTACTTTATGAAAATCCATCGTTTATTATCGTCTCTGCAGAACTGTTTAGCTAAACGATCATCTTGGCAATTTGAACTTGAGGCAATCTGTTTGTGTTGCTTGATCTGTAGTGTTCTGTGAAATGGTTTGTCCATTTGTTTTTTTTTCTTTTCACCATTGTATTGTCTGGCCTTCTTCGATTTTTGACTTCAGATTACCCCTTTGGTATCTTCCAACTGGTTCTTACTGAGAATTACAATGGAAAAACACAATATGCAGAAGCCATAATCTGTTCAAATTTATTAGACAATCGCAGACAGGAAATCTCCTAATTTTTATCTCTTTTATCTTGAAAACGGTAAGAACAATACAACATATGTTGGTATACTACATAAATAGAATAAATAGTGAACATAGGAACATAAAAGAAAAAAACAATCATCAAAATTGCTCGAGAAATTATTGCATTTTACATGTATAAAAAACAGAAAGCACCCGTTTTGGAAGCTTCTTGTTTGGAAAGGTTTAAGTCTAGAATCCTCCCAACACATACACATTAATTCTATCTTTATGGTGCACTGTTTGAAGGATTATAGTGTAAAACTGTCAGACGTGTCTGTCAACTAGAACAAAAGTTATACCATGTTTTAAGATTAAATTATAGTGAAATAATGATCAAGCTTACATACAAATTTAAAATGTTCTTTCCATTAAATGATAATAGGCAGAACTACTAATCTTTGTGTTCCTCTGTATGCTTTCAATCAGGGTTTATTATGACTATTGATTCCAGCATAGATGCATAGCAGTTTTGATACAACTTACCAGACTGTGTCATTAAAGTAGTATAAACATCCCAAATGTTGGTTTTTTCCTGTCGTAGTTCTCGACATTCATTTCCAATTTGTTATCAATATATGAGATCAATAGCGCAGAGAGAAAGTGATATTTAAACGAGAAGTTACATCATGATCTGTTGTAACATTTAATGAGAACGTAGATGCCTAATTTAGTGCGCACGACGCTGGTCTGAAATAACCTTCATCACGTACGCACGACGCTGGTCTGAAATAACCTTCATCACGTACGCACAAAATCAGATGATTGGAACGTCAAAATACTAAGGTATGAAAACTGTCAGCTGTTTTAATTGTCTTGTGTAACCTCTGACATTATCTGCACCTTGCTGAAGGCGGTCAGCATTTGGTAGAAGTAGAAGTAGAGAAAGGGAAAGTTTAAACAGTGATAGTCAACAACTCCAACAATATCAACAAAACGAAAAACAATTACCTCTAACCTGACATCACAGCAAAGACCACGACATATAACTTTGGACATGTTGGAAATTCAATTCATGGCTTCTGACAGGCACAACAATGTAGCGTGGTCAGTGGGATCCAAACCCTTCCCCTCTTAAATCTAATTAAATCCCTGGGGATAATGCAAATACAAGCAAACGATACAAAACCTACACATATTCGCTTCCTCTCAAATAAGTCATTTGCTATCACAAAAAGAATGACAACCTAAACATGGACAGTGCAATAGCAGCGTTAATGAAAGATGCTCGTAGTTAGCCGACTAGTCTCTGTGAATATAGAGTATGCTTGTTAAAGACTACAACTTGGTCATTGTGGGAGGCCAGAATAAATAGGTCATTAAATTTGTTGGAACTAAAAATTGGATGCAAAATAATAATATAATATGAAATGAAATATAAACATTCTGATTTAATTGCTAGTTGGACCTATTAGTTATACCAACATATTGTCTATATTTTTAGCAAAGTAAACATACCTCAAAGAGTGAACTATAGTGGTTAAGTTATAATTTTGATTTAATAGACTTTGTAATTGATTTTGGTAGCAAATTTGGACTCTGTATAGATATATGAACAATTATATATTTATCTTGTCTGCTATGATGGGTTTTTTTTGTACAACATAATTGAAAAGTAAACAATGTTTCATCTTCAGATGTTTCTAATTTGAACTATTTTTCCTGAAAACATTTTTGTTACGTAAATTCGTGTTTTTCATTGCCCAGAATTGCTTTGTACTAAAATAATTTTATGAAAATTATATGAAATGACATTTTACATTTTATTGGAAAGGTTTATTTCCCAAAACAAATTTTATATAAAAATTTCCCTTGTAATCAAATCAATTTCTTAAAACATTGTATTAAATAATATTGTACATTTCCTTTGGAAGGTTTATTTCCTAAGAAATACTTTATTTTACCTTTTCACTATTTTTTACGATTTTTCACAAAAATTATAATTTTTGATCCAAAATCACAATTTTCCCCATTTATACTGTGGTAAACTTTTTCATAGAATGAGATGAAAGCCTTTCCGAATTGAAAAATACCCAAAACATTTCTGTTGCCATTTTTTATTAAGCTTACAATATGTTTTTGTCTAGTTTGATTAGATTACTATTAGTTTTACCAGCAAATTGTTTATTATTTTACAACAAAGTAAATCTGCATCAGAGAGTAAACAATAGTTGCTAGATCATAGCCTTTACGAATGAGATTGCTATGATCTAGCATGTGCATTATCTTTTACTGTCGCTATGGCTGAAGGACGCATGCGATATGTTAATGGCTGAATGACAGTAATAGATATGGACAAATATCATGTAAGTCCGTGTATTTCACACATTTAATTTGTTTCAACATTTTTTCCCCAAGATTATTAGTGTAATTGTTGACGGCACATGAACTTCCGCTACGCTTATTCTGTTTTTCATCACTATCCATTCAAAGAACTAATATAAAATTGATGACAATCAGAGAAAGAAAAATGTTTGTTTGTTTGTTTGATTGATGGTGTTTAACGCCACATTCAACAATATTTCAGCTATATCGTGGCGGTCAGTTTTATTTGTGGAGGAACCCGGAGGACCCGGAGAAAACCACCGACCTGTCGCAAGTCATTGACAAACTTTATTACATAATGTTGAACACCTCGCCATAATCGAGATTGGAACTCACAACATCACTGGTGATAGGCACTGATTGCATAGGTAGTTGTAAATCCAACTACCATACGATCACGACCACGAGGGCCCCATGAAGTACAAATGTTAAAAGATCAATATGACTATAGTACGATATGGCTTTAAGCTTATATGGTGATGGTTATTCTAGAAATACGTCATGTACACTAAATTTGATATCTACGTTTTTATTAAATATCATCTGCGATATCTTTCACTTTACTCATTACTGACGAACAACGTGATAGGTCAATGGCTGTGCCTTTATTTATTAGGTCAGATACAGATAGCACCGTCGACAAAACCCAACACAAAAAAAAATTAAATATTGAGTAACACTAACTCAACTTCAAACCTGAAGTCAAATCAGAGGTTCCGGAAGGGTAGGCAGTTCCTTTGTAGCGCATGGGCGGCATTGTATTACACTTTTTAAAAAGTCACGAAAGATGCCAATAGGACGGAATTGTGAGAACGACAAACAGAACATATCAATGGTCATATGTGATACACATGTTCCGTAACCAGTAACCAAGTATTGATTGCAATCTTAAGACTTTCGAAGTGACCTCTAGAAACTCTTCGTCCAGTGTCTTTGTTACTACCAAGGAAATCATAATAGAAACCGCAAGTTCTGGAATATTAATACCATTGAAATTTATATACTCCATATGCAGGCGCTACAGGAATGTTGCTACATATAGATGGAAAGTTCACAATAGGAAAATCTTAATCATGTCTTTTGTCGCAAAGTCTCGTACTTAAGCGACCCACTTTGAATTTATAGATATAGACCAAGGTATGAAACAAACCTAACTGTTGCTCGAGAATGGTAAGAAGTTCCTAAGCCACTAGTGGCACCCATCCTATAACATGGAATTCTTTATCCCTGATGAAAGTGATTCCAGAAACGAGTCGTGTACACCAGATTTGGTATCTACGGTTTTATTAGTCAAATGACCTTGTATGTACAGTGGAACATGAAATTAGAGGACAGAGTTAATTATGACCTTATATGTACAGTAAAACATGAAATTAGAGGACAGAGTTAATTATGACCTTATATGTACAGTAAAACATGAAATTAGAGGACAGAGTTAATTATGACCTTATATGTACAGTGGAACATGAAATTAGAGGACAGAGTTAATTATGACCTTATATGTACAGTGGAACATGAAATTAGAGGACAGAGTTAATTATGACCTTATATGTACAGTGGAACACGAAATTAGAGGACATAGTTAATTATGACCTTATATGTACAGTGGAACATGAAATTAGAGGACAGAGTTAATTATGACCTTATATGTACAGTGGAACATGAAATTAGAGGACAGAGTTAATTATGACCTTATATGTACAGTAAAACATGAAATTAGAGGACAGAGTTAATTATGACCTTATATGTACAGTAAAACATGAAATTAGAGGACAGAGTTAATTATGACCTTATATGTACAGTAAAACATGAAATTAGAGGACAGAGTTAATTATGACCTTATATGTACAGTAAAACATGAAATTAGAGGACAGAGTTAATTATGACCTTATATGTACAGTGGAACATGAAATTAGAGGACAGAGTTAATTATGACCTTATATGTACAGTGGAACATGAAATTACAGGACAGAGTTAATTATGACCTTATATGTACAGTGGAACATGAAATTAGAGGACATAGTTAATTATGACCTTATATGTACAGTGGAACATGAAATTAGAGGACAGAGTTAATTATGACCTTATATGTACAGTAAAACATGAAATTAGAGGACAGAGTTAATTTCTTTTCGCTTTTCTTGGGAAGCCCATGAATGCAGTCTGCTTCATATGAAAAAAGAAACAGGCCAGCGAGAAGAGGAGCATACTTGACACCAAGAGGAATGCCGACAGTCTATTGAAAAACAAGTCTAGATAAGAATACATTTACAGTCAAACCTGCCGTAACGGTCACCTTTGTATAATATTCACCTGCTCATAACGGTCTCCTGGTGCTTTTACTATATAATTTAATATGATATAGCGGTCACCTTTTCAATGTGGTCAGCGTGTAATTTTCAGCGTAAAACCTTTGTATAACGGTAAATTTATTTTTAAAATAACACCGGAAGTGATTTCGGAAGATCGGTATTTTTCTCAAATGTACTAAAAATGCCGAGGTGCTACAAGTGTTACAAATTATATATAGTTTATGTTTTCTACAAAAAAAATGCAAATTGTGTTTATCTGGCGTGTCTTATGTCCTATTAACGCCCAACAATATAGAAAAATGATATACAATTCTGAAATTTTATATTGGATATATATATATTGTATCTGATATCTTAATGTGTGTCACAGTAAATGCTAATATAATCAAAGTAATGATCAAATATGGCTCCAACGGTCCACTGCAAAACGCATACATAATAGATTACCATATGTTCCTAACTTTCTAGTGAAACATCTCATGAAAATGTAAATTTTTAGTTTATTTATTATTAAATTCTAGAAAGCTTTGAAATCTATTTAATAAATCATTATAATTTCATACTGTTTCAACTCCTTCCATTGATTATGATCTATTGTTCTTAATCTTGTATAGATTTATGAATATATCACAGTGGTAATTGCTAATATTAACATAAAGTTTCTTCTTTTTTCATTTGGCAAGTCAAATGAAACCCAATCAACTTTACCCTCAGGTATTCGTAATATTAACCAGCTTGGTTTAATTTTGTCTTCAATATTATATAATAAAGAACAAATCGAGTGCAACTTACAACAATGCACGCTTGTATGCTTGATGGTATTTTACGCCACATTTCAGTTATATCATGGCGGTCAGTTTTATTGTTGGAGGAAAACGGAGGATCCGTAGAAAACCACCGACCTGCCACAAGTCACTGACAAACTTTATCACATAATGTTGTACACCTCGCCTTGAGCGGGATTTGAACTCACAACATCGGTCGTGATAGTCATAAATTGCATAGGTAGTTACTGCGTTGTCGTCCGGTTATTCGTGATTTTCGTGATACTCGGAATGCAAGAGCAGTTATTTTTTTATAGAAATAGAAAAATCGATATAAAATTTAGTTCCCGCGTTTTTTTAACAATAATTTTGCAAAAGTCTACTTTGAAGAAAAACTGGATATAGTTTTTGATACACACTGAATCATTGTCACTGTCGACGGAACTAGTTATCCAGTAATACATTATCTAACACATTCCTTATATTAATGTATTGTCACTGTCACTCACAACAACTGATATAATATGATTAGAGTGGATGGATTATAGTGAAGTAATGTTAGCTTTTAGCTGCTCAAGCCAGTTACTTTCCGTCTGGGTTATAATTGTCTTGTGAATATTGAGATTGTTGTTTTAAGTACATAGAGTCAAACCCGCGTTTGTAGCAAATTTGAATGCACCAACGAGTTGACTTCGAATTACCGTACATTAATATTCGAATTTTGCCCTGGTGATTTATATGATCTATTGTAACAACCTAGCTATACAGAAAAACGAAGTATACCATTTCGAATTGTATTTATTATATTTTGGTGTACCCAATGTTGCCTGTGTTTCTGGATTGTCTATTATTGATTGCCCCTTTAGTTTTCTCTAACCTTCGTCCCGTGTCTTGTGTACCCAATGTTGTCATTGTCTCTGGATTGTCTATTCTTGATTGCCCCTTTGGTTTTCTCTGGATTGTCTATTCTTGATTGTCCCTTTGGTTTTCTCTGAATTGTCTATTCTTGATTGCCCCTTTGATTTTCTCTGGATTGTCTATTCTTGATTCCCCCTTTGGTTTTCTCTGGATTGTCTATTCTTGATTGCCCCTTTGGTTTTCTCTGGATTGTCTATTCTTATATTGCCCCTTTGGTTTTCTCTAACATTTATTTTCTACTATAACAAGTGTGAACACAGAAATGTGCTGTCCAAAAGGCAAGTATGGATGTCAATATTAATAGGTTATTATACAGTGGTATGTACAATATGGAAAGATATTGTACGAGTCTGTATTGTATTGAAAACCCGTATTGGACGAGACGCCGCAGGCATCGAGTCCAATACGGGTTTTCAATACAATACGGACGAGTACAATATATTTCCATATTGTACATACCACTGTATAATAACCTATTTATTATACAGCTGAAATGATCAATACTATGTTATGTTTAACTTTTAATACTGTCTATATAGAACAACTGCACAACAGTATTTCGTTAGGAAAATGTTCTGTATCAATACAGATCTCGTAATCTCTAAAGATTAATTAAAAACAGCAAAATAACTGATCAAATATTCTAAACAACTTTCTTTTTTTTCCTCAAACTGTTAAATATCGAACAAGCTAATTTGATTGTAGATTAATGTTAATATAGTATTAAACGCTTTTTTTCAGGAGTTCATGCATGTGTAAACGGTACCGATGCACTCACAAACTTAATAAACGTCCGAAGGGCGTTTATGTAAAGTTTGTGAGTGCATCGGCACACATGCATGAACTCTTGAAAAGAAGCGTTTAATACTTATAATTCTTAATTTCAATATTGTAGATAGTATTATTCTTGCATATCCCTGGTCTAAAAATCGCACAAATTAAAATTCCACGAAATGTTGTTGACGACTTTGGGACATTAACAACATGACGTCATATGAAGACTTCCAGTTTAAAACGTAAAGATCAGGCGTCATTTGGCTTCGTGTACGCTTCAATTTTAATAAGATTTAACTAAAATAAGTTTACAAGGTAGGCATTTTAATTATTTTTGTATATTGTTGTAAATATGACATGTAGAATTTCACGTTTTCAAGATGGCGGATCCTCGTAGTTACGGCTTGCAGATTGAAAAGTTCATCGAGTTATGCACGAATAAAAAAGAATAGGTGACAGTGTCCTTGTCCAATCAAAAAGCACGGAAACGATATACTTTAATTCTATAAGAATTATCATTGAATGTTCCACCATTCATACAAGCTCCAGAAAACAGACGACAAAAATCAACGAGTTACTTCCCTTAAATAATGTACAATACGAAAAATATACGGACTTATCGCGACGTCCAATACGGAAAAAATACGGCTTCCGGTTGTACAATATGGAAAAATAATGTACGGTCACATGTCTTAGATGGGTGTTTTTGATTGGATTAAAATTATTGCTGTATAATAATTCATATTATCACATATTTTGTTGCAATATGTTAATTTGTGCATGTCCAATAATAGCTAACAGTCAGTGTTGGTTATTTGCCGGGCAAATACGGGACAAATATTCGTATTTGCCCTCATATATCCGTATTTGCCCCCGTATTCAACCTCCGGTATATCTGCGCAGTGGTCTCAAAGATTATATGTCAAAGTACACGGAAATATGATGCATAAAGATATGCATAAAATCGTATTTCAATCAAATTAACACATTTCAACATATTGGAATACATTTTAAATAACTTGAAACGGAATAATTAGCTCAAATATATACGTCGTGCTGAAAAGGAATTTCCATTCAAATGTCAACGTCTTGGGTAGATTTTACAAAACAGTTTCTAACGTCATTGTACAGATCGACATTGTTTGGTATATTTTTGAAACCAGATTCGAAACAAAAATATTTGCAAGTTGAACAAAGGCAACTCTCTTAAGGATTTATTTTCGCAATTTGTCTGTTCATAGATCTTTTTTGCAATATCAATATCAATGCTTGGAAAAGGTCAATGTAAAATATGTGATAAAAAGATTATGACATGAAATTTTCCATATGGTCCCTGGTATCAACCCTCGACCCATATCAGCCCTCCAGCTTCGCTGTCGGGCTTGATATGGGAGTCTCGGGCTAATACCAGGACCGATATGGAAAATGTCATGTAATAATCTCTTATTATTAACATTAAAAAAAAACAATCATGGACACAGGGGTCCTGGATTTTTTTTAATAAAAAACTAATCCTGGATTATCATTTTTGCTTAAATTCCTGTCCTGTATTTTTATTTCAAATTTTCATCATAGCCCCCTCCCCCTCCCAAGGGATATAAAATTGTATCATTAATAATAAATTAATAAATAATAAATTCAGATTTTCTATTTAAAATAAATCTCATTTACAAAACCACGGATATTTGTTCAATTTTTAACGCTGATTTAAGCTTTAGTCGCAACAAATGTTTATTTTTCTCTTTAAACTGTCGAAACACAACATTTATTTAACTGTAAAATTCACAAATAAAATTCACCCCCCCCCCCCGCCGCCCCCCCCCCCCCCCCCCCCCCCACATCCCTCCTTTTTCCCTTTTTTCTAGTTTAAATCAATGATCAACAATTTTCCAGAAACAAACAAATGAATAAATATAACATAGATTTCTTATACATGCATCTTTTTACCATGCGGAGTCAGTGTGTTTTAAATCGGTCATTCAATCAGGACGCTCATTATTCTTGTCCAAGATAGAAAAAAAAATACATCGCTAAAATCACCTGTGGGTGTTTCCCCACTTCAACTCGTAAATTTACATAGAAATCGGAGATATTTCGTCATAAAACTTCACACATGGTTTTGTCTATCATATTTCTTGAAGACAAACATAACATTTTATTGCATTTATCAATATTTTATGAGTATCAACAGTTTTTTCAACACCGTATCTGTTTCTCGATACAGCCGCCCGATTACAGTGACCCGTGACCCACTCTAGCACGTTCTACCAGTTTTTTCTTAATATTGTTGTTTATTGAGATAACACAGCAGAAAATTCATATATCAATTAAGACTGTCTAAAGATACATACCCATTATATGCGTAATGGGTTGGTACAAGACTCTGTTGCAGGTCAACTCTGTTGTATAGCACAATATCAATACGAACCGCGATAGCGACGAATAGTGGTGTGGTTAGAAGAATAGTTTGAAGATACCAAAGGGGTAATCAGAATCCGTAACGTAAATCGAAGAAGGACAGACAACACAATGGCCAAAGCAAAAATGACAAAAAATGACAAACAACGATCTACAAAGCATACACATACACCAAAAGATCGAGTAACACGAACCCCACTAAGCGAACTCAGGTGCTCCGTAAGGGCCAGCCGTTCCAGTTCGTTTACGCAGCAAGAGAGACCTGATATATAGACTTGTACCAATACCCAGTGTATGTAATACGCTTTAATAACATTTCAATAAATTATAATATTAAACAAATAACAAGGCTTAAATTAAAATTAATAAATTTGTTATTATGTTTTAGGAAGCATTACATTTTACTCATGACGTCGCGTTATTTATCACCATTCATTCAAAAAATGTCACATTCATTGTTGCTCCGGAAAGGTAAGCAGTTCCTGTTCCACTAGTGGCGCACGTCGTTTTACATATCCATGATCATTTGTAACAGATATTCCGTAACGGTCAACCAAGTCACGGTGGCGACCATGAAACGTTCGAGGTGATGACTTCAACTTAGCCACTAAGAACCCTTGGGTCAGTAGCTTTCTTGTTACCAGCAGCCCTCTATGAAGGAAATTATGATATGAACCACAAGCTCTGGAATATCGTATCAACTGAGGGATATATACTCCATATGCATAAGCTGCTGGAATGTTGCTACATATAAATCGAAATTTCAGAATGGGAAAATTGAAATCATCTCTTTTGCCGTACAGGTTCGTTCTTAACGGGTCCTCACTGTCAATGTTTGTCGAGGTGTAGTTCAAGGTATGAAGCAGACCTAGTTGTATATGTGGTATTTTTTATTTCAATTATGGGATAGATGCGAGCAACAAAAATGCCAAGCTTATAATTATTTAGTGAATAAGGGTAATAACAAAATTACCGAACTCCGAACAATCTTACAAAGGGAAAGTCAAAACTCATAGGACATCACCTATATAGCGAAACGTGAAATTAAAGGCTCGCTTTAGCCTCTTTTTGTTTTGTTTTTTCAGAAGCCCCTAATCCTCGCTATATAACTGAAATATTGTGGAAAGTACGTTCATAGTCAAACGATTGAAAAGCCAAATCACATTTCACAACCATTCCAAAACTATGCATTCACTGACTTCTAAAATAACATTTCCACAACCATTCCAAAACTATGCATTCACTGACTTCTAAAATAACATTTCTACAACCATTCCAAAACTATGCATTCACTGACTTCTAAAATAACATTTCACAACCATTCCAAAACTATGCATTCACTGACTTCTAAAATAACATTTCCACAACCATTCCAAAACTATGCATTCACTGACTTCTAAAATAACATTTCCACAACCATTCCAAAACTATGCATTCACTGACTTCTAAAATAACATTTCTACAACCATTCCAAAACTATGCAATCACTGACTTCTAAAATAACATTTCCACAACCATTCCAAAACTATGCATTCACTGACTTCTAAAATAACATTTCCACAACCATTCCAAAACTATGCATTCACTGACTTCTAAAATAACATTTCCACAACCATTCCAAAACTATGCATTCACTGACTTCTAAAAGACATGGTGATTTTAGAAGAGTGGCTATGATTACTCCTGACGATTGTGACTAATTCCATAATACTTCCGTACATCCATTGAAAATCATGTTTAAAAAATAAAATAAAATGTTGCATGGCCTAGAAATAAATTTAAAAAATGAAAGGGAAAATGTGATTGTAAAAGCAATTTGTTTCAAAAGTACAATTAATTATGCTTACCGTGAGTTATTGTTGTAATTCCTAATATGTTCATAAAGTACACTATCCAGGTCATTTCGGGACTGTACATTATGACAGTATGTAGGTAATCTGTCAATGTATAATACTAGTCTGTTTCAAAAAGTATACATGGTGATGAAATCAATAATATACTAATTAATGTTATGTCTCCTAATTGCATTCACTTTAATCAAGCTTATTTAACTATATCAATTGATTGGTTGAAACAAGGGAATGCTTCGTTTATCAGCTTATATAGTGTAAGTGTGTCTTGACAATGACTGTTGTGTCGTGTCTATGCTATATGAGTTGTGGCTGAGAGGATGTCTTCCCATTTATTCAACTTTTCAAAATCAGGTATTCCCAATTATCCAACTTTAATTTTTTTCCCTGTATGATTGTTTATTTAACATTATGCAGGTGTTGATTTGACTAAAATAACTGCTAAAATAAACAGTTATAAATTATATGTAAAAAAAATTCAAGTATTGAAAGCTTTCTAATTTTGAAAAGTGAGTTTTAGGATCAATTTAAAGTGCAAAGTACATAATCTGAACAGTTTTAATAAAAACTTCTAATTTCAATTTAGCATGCACATCGTAAATGTCACAAATTCCAGCAGTCAGTGCTCAATCTCCTCAAACTAAACAGTTTCATCATTGTGAAAAGGCAAATGCACAAGTAAGAGTAGAACTATTTCCTCATGCTAGTTGCCATTACTTAACAATTTCTTGTTACAAATATATGTTCACGAATCGAAAGCAGGACAGAGATGCAGAACTCTTCTACTGGAAATGCACAGAGAAATACTTCAGGCACCGTAAACACCAGATACAATTTAGTTACCAGCTTCCACAGGAACCACAACCATCACCTTCACCTTCAGAAATAAAGGCAAAGAATTTCATGGCACATATAAAAGAGAAGGCACGTACCTGACTAGATCCACTACCAACACTGTACGACAACGAGATTAATCAGTTCAGAAGCCGGAAATGGAACGACGACACAAGACAAATTGTAGAAAAGATACCAATTTTTGCTATCGAAAACTCAACGAAATGAGACTCATCCATTATGCCGCCGATGAAAAACGGAAGACCGGCAAACTCAAATACCATAACATTGACACAAGACTGGACCAAGTTAAACAGAGGCTGCAACAAGGGGAATTGACGTCAACCACCACACAGACGCCGTATCACATCTTTTGAAGCTTGGCTGACAGATTATGAACATTTCTATATTATGCTGACTTTCTTATAAATATTGTATCAATTATTATAGTGTTTTAATGTTATATGTGATTGTATATGTTCTTAGTAAAGGAAAAACACTTTAATTGAAGAACTTTGCATACTTGTTTCCCATTATAAAAGGGTTTACCCTATTTATTGTCATTGTCACAAAAGAAAAATTATTCAAGTTATTAATTCCTCTCCTAAGTTGGACACTTTACATACAGAGAAAATAATTCAATTGAGGATCGTTTAACTTAGCATACTTGTTTCCCATTTCAAGAGGATGCTATTAATTGTAAAAGTCAGGAGGAAAATGATAAATTCCTGTCAATAACGGTATATTATATACGATTTTAATATGAATTTTCATAAAGTTATTCTAGAGAAAGACTCATAAAGAAATATAGAGAAATATCATTTCGAATTAAATTTTAATTTCAGTCAAAAATGGTAAAATAATTATTATTTGTTTAAATTTTAAATGAAATATATGGAAAAAATATTCACTGTTGCACATGTATAAATTGTCCTGGTCAAATTGTAGTCCTCTTATTCACCGATCACAAGCTTTAATTAAGTGTCTTTTTGTTTATTGGCGCCTTTGATTTCATTTATCCAACTTTTATTTTTCCCTGTAATATCTTTTTTTTAAAGTTAGATAAATGTAAACACTAAACTAAAGACTGAGCAAAAAGAACACTACTTAAATCGATTTAAATTCATGTACTCCGTAGTGACAATCGGGGTAAACCCATGTGCTCCGTATGTGCAATAAGTTCATACTCCACTGAACCCATTGTGGTAGTGCTGCGCATGTGACACATTCGGTGATAAGCCGAGGACAGATGGATGTGATTTTGACTACGACAAAAGGGACATAACCGTGGTCATATGTAGCACAAACATTCAGTAACGATTAATAAAAACGTAGATATCAAATTTAGTACACACGACGCGTTTCTGGAATAACATTAATCAGGTACGCTCTATGGTAACAAGTAAACCACAGGGATTAAAGAGGGCAGCCAAAACGGCTAAGGCTACCTATGTATGTGGAAGGAGAACCAAATAATGATAGCCACCGTATTTAGCGTTCGAAGTGATGACGTCACTTTTACCATTAGGCACCATTGGCTCAGTAGCTGCCTTTTTAAGCAGCAGTATTCTATTAAGTAAATCATGGTAGGAAACTCAGATTCTGGAATATATTATCAACTAAGTTATATATATATTCCATATGAAGGTGAAGGTGGCATGAATTCGACATGAACCATGAACAAAATAAAAAAAATAGATTTTGTGACATCGTCAATAGCATTCAACAACGAATCATGACGTTTTCAGGTTCCATCACATCTTAAGTTTAAGGTGTACGGCAATATCAAAATTAAATGTCCTATTATTATTATTATTATTATTATTATTATTATATTATTATTATTATTATTATTATTATTATTATTATTATTATGGTGTCCGTCCACAATAGCTTTCTTTCTTCCTAATGATGACGTTATGCAATTGCATCTCTTTGCATAGCACGTTAACTTCATTTGAAGTCTGTCCTCTGCATTTATGGATGATGAACAAGGGACTGCTTTGAGAAATATAAGTTTTCTTCGTAAGTTATCAAATTACCTCGAGAAAGGAATAAACAAATGATTACATTAGTCCAACTTGTAACTCTACAAATAAATTGAGTGAGTGAGTGTTGCTTAGCGGCAACTCAGCAATTTGTCAGCTATGTCATGGCGAGAACAAGTTGATTTTCAATGAGATGATTATGAGGTCCGCTTTGTACTAAACCAACACGCTTAGTTGGATTTTTATAGTACTAGCTCACTGAAACAATAGTCCGCGGATAGACATGTCGCCACACTCAGACACATTATCCTGATTCAGAGCCACCCAGTCTTTGCTCTTTCTCCTTAATGCCGCGTGCTTAGTGGAGAAGCAATATATACCAATCTAATAGTCTTTTGTTTTGACCCAATCGGGGCTCGAACACACAATCTACCACACTCGAGGCGAGCATGATAACCATTACACAACCGATGCGGTTAAAAAATACATTGAAGATTTATATAGGTATTGGTATCTCTTTCAATATTCCGAAAATCATATGTTCTTCACGTGATGTTTGACAAAATGGCAAAGATTAAATTTAACCTGCATTGATCCCGGAAAATTTCCTTATCATTTCTCGTCTTACACAAAATCTATATATTTAGGACAAGCTACACGTTGGCTGAACATATGTCGAGACCAGTAATGAAGGTCTTACGAACAGTCTGTGTATGTCTGAGTAAGTTCATTTATATATCAAGGTCATTTATATATTTAATTCACGTACATACTGTAAAGCATCCAAATTATTCTTTTTCGTTTTTACTAAAGAATTTTACTATGAAAAACTTTATCACATAATGTTGCATCTAGTAAACCTCGCCATGACCTGGATTCGGACTCACAACTTTAGTGGTGATAGGCACTGCTTCCATAGGTAGTTGTAAATCCAACTACCATACAACCACGACCACAACGGCCCTGCGTTAAGTTTGGTTGATGTTTCTCAATGTTTAGTCTTCTGTGTAATGTTTTATAGATCATTCTTTCTCTTTTTGTCCTTTTTTCTTCTGTCCATTATTTTGTCTGTCCTTCAATTTACGGTTTCTGATTTGTCTTATCCTTTTTGTATCTTAAAACGTTTCTTGATGCACACAAATATTGCTTACTGCAACTGCTTACCTTCAACATTCGACGTTTTTTACACCTATCCAACTACCCACACAATAAGCAGATAAATGAAATCAAATTCTTCAGTCCCAAAGGGGTTCGGTTTAGACTGTTTTTATTGTATTATCATGAAATGGTTCTACACTAATACACGTGGTGCGTTCTAATATTGTGAATCCAATGATCACTAGGGTTTCTTGGGTGAACAATACAAATACATTACTATGATACATGTATTTGTACTTGTTTTCGCGTATATTTAATTTCACGATGTTGGTAAAACCTAGCACCAGGGTTCCCACCCTGTTTTAGTGGGGTTCGTGTTACTTGATCTTTAGTTTTATGTGTATGTTTTGTAGATCGTAGTTTGTCCTTTTGTACTTTTTCTTTTGGCCATTGCGTTGTCTGTTCTTCGATATACGGATTCTGATTACCCCTTTGGTATCTTCAAATTCTTCTTCAAGTTCGTGTGCATTTATGTCTCATGGTCAAGTCTGACTTAGGACATTTTGTTTTTATATTCACGTATATATATTTTCACGAAAACATAACTGTAGGGAAATTCGTGAACATAAATACATTGCGAAAAAAGTACAATTAAAGTGAGAAAAAAAAACAATACCACGTTGTCATGTCGGAACAGTGCTAAAATACACTATATAATATTTTTGAAAACCCGGCATTTGCAAGAGGAAGTATTAGACATATATAATGTTTATAGGTGAAAACTTCAGTAAGTCGGTATTATCATTCTAGATGTGGACTAACATTCACATTTTGTGGTTTGAATTATTCTTATCTTTAAGGACGTCACGAGGACAATGAAATGAAGCAAAAACGAAATTGTTCCTTAACCATTTTTTTTCTTCCGAATTTGAAATGGAATAACCTCATGCATATGAACAAATCCTCTCTAGGTTAAAATTCACACATATATGTTAGCGGCAATAAACGAAATTAGGCATTAAGCTTAATTCCTAGGCAATAAGCTAATGCCTAGGCAATAAGGCTAAAGCCTAAATGTTCTTAGACATTAAGTTTAAATCCTGAAAAATACGCCCAGGCATTAGGCTTAATGCATAAACAGTAACTAGCAATCATCGTATGTGTATGTAACAATACATTAGTTTATTTGTTTTATTCAAAATCATTACATTAAACACAATTTGTCTTAAAATGTCAATGTCAAGTACCTACAATAAAACAATTATCACATATTCATTAGATAACAATTGATCAACATTGTTAAAAAGTATCAAGTTAAAATATAAAGACATCATTTATTATCACAGGATCCAGAATTATGGCACAGACTATTGCACAGTTTTACATTTTTCTTACACTTGCATCTGTTGCTTGAACATTTAGATTTACAGGAACATTTTAAAAACCCTTGTCCACCAGATAAAGACTGGTTAGATGCTGCCTCACGAACACTTATGGTTGTTTCAATTCCTTTATTAAGTGCTGAATTTTTTTGCAACTGGACAAATTTAATCCCAACTGACCACTTATTCGATTCATTATCCCTCATCCAAGCTGTTAACATATCATAAATGTCCCCGTTAGACCTTTCAATGCTACCTTGAGACTGGGGGTGTCTAGGTTTTCCATGGACAATAACCAGTTCTGGCCACATAAGTTTCAATTCAGATATTACCAAGGCTGTAAATTCACGTCCGTTGTCACTTTGTAAGATGTGTGGTGCACCGAAGATAGTAAAAACGTCAATCAAGTTGAAGGCAACTTCAGAAGCTTTCTTTGAAGTTAGTGGTTTGATATTACAAAACTTTGTGAGATGGTCTTGATACACCATAATAAATTTGTACTTGCCATCAGGGTTAGACTGAAATTCCATTAAATCAACTTGTCCCCTACTATTAAAATCTTTTGACAGGATAGGTTTTACTACAACTCCTTTTGAGATGTGCTTCTTTTTCATATTGCAGTTTTCACATAGTTCTTCAAGAAACACATATATTTTAAAGTAGAAATGAATTTTTCTTCACCGGACGACATGTTTACACATTCAGAAACACAAACAAAATTGACATCAATACTTCAAATCTACTCACCAATAAATGTAGAAATAACCTTAAGCCAATTTGTAATCTATTTAAACTGGTAGAAAACAAAATGAAAATTTGTTCCCCCTAAAAAAAGTTCCTACAGTACAATTATCATAAGCATTGGTTCTTTTGGACCAACTAGAAAAACAACAACAGAAATTAAATATTTATTAAAATATTTATTTTTCATTTAATACAGATATTTTATTGCCTAGGAAATAATTGAAATATTCATTAATCATTTTCAGGAAATAAGCCTAATGCCTGAACATTTCAGGCATTAAGTTAATGCCTAGGCATTAGCTTATTGCCTAGGAATTAAGCTTAATGCCTAATTTCGTTTATTGCCGCTAACATATACATAAATTAGTCCACAACTTTTGAGCCATATGGCGGTGTGCCATAATATATTCTATTTAAGAAGTGTAAATATAACCAGTACGACTCGTCAAGACCTAATACTAGGGTCGACCTATATGATATAACATAATAAAAAGTGTCTACGTCCCGTGTCGTGTGCTCAATATTGCTAGTGTCCTTAGATTGGCCATTCTTAATTGCCCTATCGGTTTATTGAGCAAAATGGATCCCTAAAAAACCGCACCACTAAATATTATATTAGATATTATCTTTTTAAAATGCCAAATTTCTTAGTAAGTATGGTTTATTTCATTTAAATAAGGTAAAACAAAGCAGAGATAATGAATACCGTCATATTTATTTCATGTATATTCTACATACTTTTATCTACACTTTAGTGATAAAAGGAGAATTTCATTTCAAGATAAGATGCAATCCAATTTACTGCCATCAATGTAAATCTTTGTTGTTGACAATTCACGTAGCCCTGATAGAGCATATTATGTCATATGTATGACGCAGTTAAAGGGAAAAGTGGTCGATGTAAACATGAAGACCAAAGAACGTTTTGTTCTGTAAATAGCAAATGAAAAATTGTAGGGTGAGGAATATGATGAAAGTATGGTTGATTTAGTTGGTTTATGGTGTTTAATGTCACTTTCAACAATATTTCAGCTATATCGTGGCGGTCAGTTTTATTGGTGGAGGAACCGGAGTACCCGGAGAAAATCAAAGACCTGCCGCAAGTCAATGACAAACTTTATCACATAATGTTGTATCGAGTACACTTCACCATGAATGGGGGTCGAACTTCGAACTCCCAATTTTAGTGGTGATAGGCACTGATTGCACATGTATTCGTAAATCCAACTACATTACGACCACGATGGTCACTAGGATGAAAGCATGAAATATCTACTGAATTTTACTTTATTTTTTAATGGGTCATGTTAAGAAGCATACTTTTGTTCCATTAATTCTAAGTTCTACGAGTCCAAATAAACATTTGATAATTGTCATCATTCTGCGTCCGTAGTTCACAAATATCTCGCATTATAATATTTTACCCAGAAACCACTGTTCAAACTAAACAGGAGCAAAATATGGCACAAATGGTTACATATTTAGTTACAAAGGATGTTTTGTCTGAACCAAGCGGAAAACCATGACTAACATTTATTTCTTAGGGGGAGGGGGGTGTCAATGTTAAAAGAAGTTTTCTCAAGAACTACTGAAGTGATGCACGCGACACTATGTATATGTGATCATTGGATGGTAGTTTAAAGATATCTTATATTAATGTAAACCTGAAAACCAAGACGACCGTCATCGCTAGACGACATATTATAGCAATGAAGACTTTTGAATATATTCCCAAATAATCTAGAGTAGTATAAGAACTGCCAAACTGATGAAATGTAACGAGTACATAAATGAGCAATGGGTGGCTCTGTAAAACCTTTATGGTGTTTTACATGTTTGAGTCAATTAAAAATCTACGATTGTTCCCACCGCGGGATAAAATTCAAGAAAGGTTCTATTACATGGAGATAATGTTAATGACTCTCTTTTCGAGTCTGTTGGGCTAACTGAAGCCAAACTGTATCCCGGTGATAATTGGGTGGCTTTTTAAAGGTTGATTGTCTTATCTTATTTCATAGTTATTTGTTGTTTATACACCACACATGGACATAGCTAGCTTCGCGCATGACACTATGGAGGAAATGTTAAATAGCATATTTCTCACAAATGTGATGTACTTTAATAATGCAAAGGATGTTCTGGAGTTTATTGTGGTTGGACCGATGGAACACAACACATACACACATGACCATTGTTTTCCTTGTTGATCAAACACCTTTCGAGATTGTCATTGTTACGTACAATCAATGCAAATGAACTAAATCATTTGAAAACAATTAAAACTTGGTTGGCCTTCAACATGTGCAATATGGTTGGTTTTTGAGTATTATTGGGGTATTTTGGAAATTATTTACTTATTTACTTATTGTAGACCAGATAAATTATCAATGTAGTGATATGTTTACAGTATGTTAAAATCATATTTCCTTTTTATTAGCTTTTACACTTATTGTGGCCGTCAGAGAAGAACATGAGAACTACACAAAGAGGAAAGTAACAGAAAGACAAGAACGTCAAGCACGTAAGTATAAATGAAGCGAAAAGCAAACCAAAAAATCCCACACTGTCGGAACAGCTGCAGAAGGACGGAAAAAGAACATTTATTCCGATGAATTTTTCCGACAGACACATAAGTTTCAATCAAACAATCGACAACGACTCCTCAAGTGAAGACCTCAATTTAATTGTCATGAACCCTTATAAGTCAAATGGGGTATTCTGATACAGGACTGTCGACTTCAATTCAATATTGGAACAAACAAAGCAAGAAAATCTCTTCTCTGCTTCTTATGTTGTGGTTATGTTATTGGTGCTCAACATCACCTTCAACATTAAACTGTTTAACCCCGACATATAACTGTGCCTGTCCCAAGCAATGACCTGGATTTCCTACGTCATATGTTGTGGGTTTCCTTTGTGTTCAGTGAGATAAGTTGAAATGAGAGGTGATTGTTCGTTTTGTTGATATTGGTGGATTTGATTACTATCACTGTTTAAACTTCCTTTCCATAATATTTCAATTATTTTGTGGAGATAAGTTTTATTGGTGTAGGAAACTGGGTTCCTGAAGAAAATCAACCACCTGCCGCAAGTAAATAGGAATTGTTATTACATAATGTTGTATCGAACACACCTCGTCATGAACGGTATTTGAACCCCCATTTTAATGTTAATAGACACTGGTTGTAAACACAACTACGAATTTATCACTGCAACGATACGACTGCCTTTGATTTCTGTTGAATCTATTATTTTGTCCAAACAGTTTGATATTGAAGATAATACATCAATGGTCCAATGTTCAAATTTTATATGAATGGACGTAGAGTACCAAATGACATAACATAATATATTTAAAAGTAAATGAATGATTCATAAATGAATAAAATAACATGAACAAATGGTAATAGAAAAGTTGTACATGATACAGAATAATATTATAAAGTTTGGCAGATCGGCGGTTTTCTCCAGCCACTAAGCATGGTTGTCGCGACCAATAAAACTATTGGGGAAAAAACGTAGATATCTAATTTAATGCACACGACACGTTTCTGAAATAATCTTCATCATGTCATATGACAGCCGGAACCTTTGAACCGTAATGAGAGCGGGAGGTTTGGCGCCTTAAAATCTGATTCAACCCACCATTTCTTTAGAAATGCCTGTACCAAGTCAGGGTCATTACGGTTTTCACAGTTTTCCGGTTGTTGACTGATTTTGTCTGTTTATATAATTATGAGTTTTTACTTTCCCTTTGTAAGATTGTTCGGAGTTCGGTAATTTTGTTATTACCCTTATGTAAAAGAATGTAAAGCCGAATAATTTTAATTTCTTTGGGAGCAAAGAAACCATATGTCCTGAACAGGAGAGACAAAATCGTCTATGGTTAACCTCCATGATATAACTGACATATTGAAATGTGTGGTAAACACATATGGCCTGCATTGTACATGAATACCATTTACCTTTTGAATTTTTTATATGAATAACATTTACCCTTTGAATTTACCGCCACGATATAACTGAAATATTTTTGAAAGTTGCGTTAAACACCCTTACCCCTAACCCCTTTGAATTTTATCTATTAACAGTAGCAGGTCCCTCTTGTATAACATTAACCCTTTGTATTTTACCTTTGAACAGTAACTGGCCCCACTTGCTATAGCTGTCAGAATATAGCAGATCCTATGCAATGTACCACAACAAAGAGTTGTAAGATTGATGAGGTACGTACTTGTTCAATAATGGGAAAGGTGATTATTTTAGTACTAAATGAGAAATGTGATTACTTGAGTACTAAATAGGAAATGTGATTACTTGAGTACTAAATGTGAAATATGATTACTTGAGTACTAAATTGGAAAGTGATTACTTGAGTACTAAATGGGAAAGTGATTACTTGAGTACTAAATGGGAAAGATGATTACTTGAGTACTCAATGGGAAAAGTGATTACTTTAGCATAATTTATAATATGATTCAAAAGAAATCAATAGGTATTTTGCACATAACTTTAGACTAAGCTGACACCACATTTTACACTACTTACAATAAAATGACACAATACATATGGACAATAAATATCATCCCAATTCTTTGTATGCGATTATATTGACTTCGAACTTTTAGTTCTGGGGCCGTCGTGGCCGTGATCGTATGGTAGTTGGATTTACAACTACCTATGAAATCAGTGCCTATCACCACTGATGTTGCGAGTTCGAATCTCGATCAGGGTGAGGTGTACAACATTGTGTGATAAAGTTTGTCAGTGTCTTGCGACATGTCGGTGGTTTTCTCCGGGTACTCCAATTTCCCCCACCAATAAAACTGACCGCCACGATATAACTGAAATATTGTTGAAAGTGGCATTAAACACCATCAAACAAACAAACAAACAAACAATTAAAAATATACACACACAATAAACATTAGATCATGGAAATGAAAGAAAAAAAACAGTAACAGAAATAGATTTGAACATATCCCACTTTGATTTTAAAATATACGTTGTACATAAGTTACTTCCCTTTAAGGCGGGTTAAACGATTCCCTTTCATGCACATTTTAGTAAGCATGACATTTATTATTTACTATTAACTGTTCTATATTTTAATGTTGAAATGTCCTATTTGCTGTAAACAATTTTCCTCTGATTTTTTAAATGGTTCAAATATCTACAAATAATGAGAAAATAATATACTCATATTCGTTGTCCTTTCTTTGCTCGTACTAGGTCGAGTACCCTTTTTCCCGTCGCAAGGGAAATAACTCGTATAAGAAAGGTATACAAACGTACAATATTAGATTCAAATCGGGAATGTACAACAAGTCTATTGTTCCAATTGGTTGTTAAAGCCGCGAGTACTATTGAAAAAAAATGGTATTTATCTTGGGATATTTTATGTCTAGATGAGTAAAGGTGCGTGTACACAATCAAATGTATCCTTCAAATTCACTTGAAACTTTTTCTGTCCACCTGTGACAAACACAAATTTGAGTCTAAGCACCTATCCACCTCCCTTCCAATATCTACACGGTAAAATTCGTATTTGATACAGGTAAAGTTTTAAGCGAATTTGGCCATTTAAACGCACATTAAAACATACACTCATCGCATGCACATAAGCGTAGGACAATGGTACGTGTTATACGGTAAGAGAAGTACATGTTTTCGTATATTTTGTTGTATCATACGAATTTCATAAACACTGAGGACTCCATGATTAACTGACCGAGTCTTAATATCACATCATCTAATTAGAAAACGACAATAACATACAAGACTATTGAAAAATTCGAAACGCAGACAAAACGATACAGATATTCGATTTCCTGACCGAAACAACGAGAGCACGAAAGATGAACGACTGACTGTGTCTATTAGAATTACTGGAAATAACCCCAAAATATAGTCTTTATCCAGTGTACAACAATCTTACTCTGATACTTATTTTCTGCTCTTTTTGTAGTATTGTATGGCAGAAGTCAATTCAGCGGGATTACCAGGCCAGATTACATATAATCTAGGCTGTAAAGACGTATTTGTGAGTACTTGTGGTTCTTCTTCTTCATAGTTCATACTTTCATCGAGCTCTAAGTTTCTCGTTTGTGTAGTGTGTCCATCTAGCCTCTATTTGTACGAATTTTTTATTGGCATTAGGAACTGATCTGTTAAAAGTGGTATTTTTATTTATTTACTGTACAGTCATTTATTTCTATTTGGCGTTTAATTTTAGAAATATTGTATAAATAGATCAAAGCGATAACCCTAATACACAAATACATTACCGCTCAATGTCTTGGCCTGGTACAAGCACTTCAATATGGCAATAAAATACCGGTATACTAGTTCAATTAATAGATAAATATCCCATTTCCACAACATACAAATACATCTTAATTGGGAGATAAAAGTTTGACATACGGCTTTGATACAGTCCACTCTTTTCCTCTCGTCTTTCTTGCACATTAAGTGGGAACTTCTAGCAACACGTTAGCAATATTTTGTCACGAAGTGGTCGTTCGTGGCTTTTTTATACATTATCCTCTGATCTCTTTAATATAACTTATATTATACATATGACAACTTCTGTGTCACGAAGATTAAATACATTATTTTTCATAATGTTCAAGATTACAGCGTTCTTATTGATTACCCTGTTTGCCCGGATATATTTGAGAGCTGGTATTTAACTCTCAAGGTGAAAAAATTTGCACCATTTCACTAAAAGGAGAGGTTTGGGCACGTAACATTAGTTTTACCCCGCACCTTTTTTATTGAAGTGCCTGTACCAAGCCAGTAAAGTGAGCGGTCTTTTATTTGTTTCTTTCTATGATTTTTCTATCGAATTTTGGAAATGTTTCGACAGTGTGGAGCCTGTATTTGGGTTTCTTTTGGAAGGGGGGGTTTGGTGGGGGTTTTTTTTGCTTTTTTTTTGCTTTTTTCTATTTTTTTCATTTTATCACTAATATTTGCTTTTTGACGTAGAAATGTGGTGGATTATCGGGTGGTATTATTATTGGCAAAAGACACGAAAATGCCAGATCTATAGATTCTAACAGAAAGAGGCAAACAACAGCAGAGTGCAACAGATGCTGCTCCAGCAATAATTGTAACAACAAACTCTGCCATAAAAGCGGTAAATGAAGTCATAATATTTTGTTTATCGTAATATTTTGTTCATCGTATTATTTAGTTCATCGTAATGTTTTGTTCACGTAATATTTTGGTCATCGTAATATTTTGGTCATCATATTTTGTTCATCGTAATATTTTGTTCATCGTATTATTTTGTTCATCGTAATATTTCGTTCATCGCAATATTTTGTTCATCGTAATATTTTGTTCATCGTAATATTTTGGTCATCATAATATTTTGTTCATCGTAATATTTCGTTCATCGTAATATTTAGTTCATCGTTGTATTTTGTTCATCGTTATATGTTGTTCATGGTAATATTTTGTTCACTGTGGTCCGAGCCATTAGTGCAACTTCATTTATACGATGTTATTTTGTGTATTATGTGGAATCGCTTTTTGTGGCTAATGTAACTGGGAGGTGATAATGGCAAAGTTGTTGATACAGACGATTGGTATAAATTTTGCATATGAACGAGGGGTCATCCATTAATTATTAGAAGGCGGCTTTTGGCCAATCAACTTTCTACTTTCCTCGGGAACATCAGATAAACAATTTTAATGTTAATACATGACGACTTAAAACAACATCTTTAAGTTCAATGAGGAGCAAAAACTCGTTGGACGTTTAGGAATGCTAAATCAATCAGTCATGCACACGGGGGGTGGGGGTGGGGTACTCGATACAATATTATATGATAATGTTGATAATTGACTCCGTTTTTCTCAACAAATAAAAATGAATTCCACGACATAACAGAATTATTATTTAAAGTGTCGTAAATCATCTATAAAATATTACCTTTAGCTGTTTATTTTCAATCTTAATTGATTTAATAGCCAGATAGGTCATGTAAAAGGCTTAGATTTGGTTTGTGGTGTTTAGCGCCACTTTCAACAATATTGTATTTATATCGCAACGGTCAGTTTTATTGGTGGAGGAAAGAGGAATACACAGAGAAAGCCACCTACCTGTCGCAAGTCACCGACACACTTCATCACATAATGTTGTATTGAGTACACCTCTCTATGAACGGGATTCGAACTCATAACTTTAGTGGTGATATGCACTGATTACACAGGTAGTTGTAATGTCAACTGTAATACGATCACGACCACGACGACACCTATCATGTAAAAGTACATGTACTCTATTCTTTAATGTATTATTTGTGCAGGATTCTAATTGAAAAGATTTTAATGCATAGGTTGGTACTATCGGTATACTAAATGTCGTGTTCTTGTGTTTGTAAGTTTACAGCAACCTTATATATATATTATTGAACTTGACTGTATATATGAGTAATACGACGGGTGTCTTATAAGAAGCAAAAAACTGTTCACCTCCAGTTGTTTTTAGTTGTTTTGTTTTGCTGTTTTTTTTTTGGTAGGGTTCGTGATGCTCATCTGCATATTTTTGTTTGTTTGTCCAATTATATGTCTTTACGCTCTGAGTTTCGTGTGATATGTGTTTGTTTGCATATAGTGATGCCCAACACATATTGTGTTGTGTTTTTGTTTTGTTTTTATTCGTCTTGAGTACCCTTATGTTGCCAGTTTCTCTGGATTGTCCTTTTTTCATTTTCCCTTCGGTATTCTCTAACATTTATCTGACATTTTAACAGCACAAGGAGGACCAACTCCAACTGTATCTAGTAGTCAAACAACATACGCAAGATTAATTGGAGGGTCCAATCCGTATGAAGGAAGAGCGGAAGTTTTCCATAATCATGTATGGGGGACCATTTGTGACGATTATTGGACACCGGAAGATGCTGCAGTCATTTGTGGAATGCTGGGATATAGTCGGTATATAATAAATTACAATATCTATGGAACACTGTTTTACCAATAAATAGATACATTTTAACGTAATAATCGAAGAAAGGGGCGTGATGCCCTTGATTGAATGGTAGTTGAATCTATATCGACTTTTGCAATCGATGCCAATCACCAGTAAAGGTGTTTTTTTTCAATTTCCTTAGAAGGAATGTATGTGTATTCGATAAAACTTTATGTGTGTGATAGAGTTTGTGTGTGACTTTCAGCGGGTAGGTTTTTCTCCAGGTACTCCGGTTTATCCTCAAATAGCACTAACATATTGTTGAAAGTGTCATAAAATTCGTAACGATATCACTTGTTCAAACTCGTAATTGCTTCTTTTTTTTCTTTTTTTTTTTGTCGAATTATTAATGATATAAGAGCAAGCGTAAATATGTAATCTGTGGACTAATAGTACATGATTTGAACTGTATTTTGTCTCTATACATTTGTAGACGTCTTTGTTTTTCTATAGTTGTATTCTTTTTTTTTTCTTTTTTATTTATGGTTAACTGGTGTAGTTGTTTAACTGGAGTATTAGTGGTTAGCACTGTTGCTTCAAATTTGTAGTGTAACTTTAATAAATAGTTAATTCTGACCATCAATAACTAAGTACCCTCAGTGTTGCTCGATGCAACAACTATTAAATGACAAATGAAAGAAAATTATTACTAGGATACTATCAAAAAGTCCCAAATTGACATTCGAAGCTACTTTATTGCCATAAAATTGTCTCTGTCTCGTGATGTTAAGCAACAATTTTATTTTAAAGGGAAGGATCTGTCTCCGTGCCTGCAGGAGGATTTGGTACTGCTCCAAGTTTTGCCCATATTTGGATGGATAACGTTACATGTTCAGGATTTGAGAACAGTATTGACCAATGTTCCTTTGCTGGATGGGGAACGAATGACTGTAGACACAGAGAAGACGCTGGAGTAGAATGTTCTTCTGGTACGTACTGTAAAATAGATTGAAACAGCATGGAAATCAATAATACATTGTGTACAGCGATACCTGTCTAAACCGTACCCTGAATAAACCTAAAAGATATATCAACCGAATTTTAAGCCAAGTTTCCATGTAGAAAATATTTGTTAATTTAACCTGTATAAACCGAATACCTGTCTATTCCTAACATAAAAGTTGGTCACAAGGAGGTTCGGCTGAGACAGGTTTCAAGTATCTCGTGTAGAACGCTTTTATACCTCCAGTTGACGGATTAGTTAACATTCCGAGTTACATGCTTCTACTATTTGTAGTTTAACATTGGTTTATGAAAACATGGGAGTTATAGTTGTCAGTGTTGTTAAGAGACAGGGGAGAATCAATTAGATATAAATGTATATCCATTTCTAAAGTTATTTTAAAGTTGTAACGATTTAATGATATTCCTCTTATAGTAAGTTTGTCAGTGAAGTACGTCAGGTCAGTAGATCTTTCCGTATAAAGCAGCGCCGTTTCTTACCCCAATTAACTCACCACCACGATATAACTGAATAATTGCTCAAATAGGCGTTCAACACCCATTATTATAACCACAGTCATGAGTACAAAAAAGTAGGTTTGACTAGTATGTAAAGTAATACAAATGTGAAGATACCAAATGAAAGAGGAAGTCAGAAGCAGTAAATCGAATAGGGACAGACAATACAATGACCAAGAGAAAAGGGGTCAGACAATACAATGACCAAGAGAAAAGGGGACAGACAATACAATGACCAAGAGAAAAGGGGTCAGACAATACAATGACCAAGAGAAAAGGGGACAGACAATGATCAACACAACACTAAACAGAAAACTAAGGAGTTACCAACATGAACCCTACAAAAAAACTGGGATGAAGACAGGTGGTCTGGAAGGGTAAGCACTTCCTCTCCACTGACATTTATCGATTTTAATAGATGGATCCAGCATCATCCAGCACAAAACAAGAAATCATCATCATATGGGTGTTAAACGTCAGAAGCTAGGCCAAATCAAAATCGAACAGAAAGCACGTTTATTTCTTCATATGTAATTAACATGTAAATATCAAATGTAGTGCGCAAAAGCAATTTGTAAGATAAATATGTAGAAAATAAGAATTGAAATGCCCAAAAAGTAGAATTTACTGGTAATTTGCTTATTTTCTATTATCGTATCATTTCATGTCAAATATGCAATAAAACGGTAGATATCAAATTTAGTGCGCACGACGCGTTTATGAAATAACCTTCATCAGGTGACGCTCAAAATCGAAAGATTGGAAAGCCAAATAGTTTAAGTTTTGGGAGCAAGAAATGATAAAAGCATGATTACAGATTACAACCATTGTATATATATTTGCAGCAAGCCAAGAGGACAACATTATATTTTTACTCGACATCAACAGAGGTGGAGCTATCTTTAGAATGAATCTTCACACACAAAGTTATGTCCAAATACCAATTAATCCATTATATACCCCAACGGCCTTTGACTACGAACCGTCCGAGGGCAGAATATATTTCGTAGATCCCAGACTGCACCAGATTGTTAGTGTACATTTCAGTGGTACTGACATCAGAGAACTCCAACAACTTGGTTCCAGTGAGTATGGAGTATTTGGAACATGAATCCTTTAGAGGAAACACGCATGTACATACTCGCTCAATTATTCTGGCTTGGTATAGGCACCTCAATAAAGAGTGGCGGTGTGAAACTAGTTTCACACCCCCAAACAACCCTTCTTATTGAAATGATGAGGACATGCAAGGGCATTTCACGTGTGAATAAAATGCCAATGCTCTCATATGACTGGGTGGTCCCCGTTTTTGTAAAGACCGCTGCTTGATAATCTTGATCTTTATACATAATATATTTATTTGTCGTAATACAGAAGTTGTCATATAAACTTAACCTTTATTTAAATATGAAATAGTACATATGGTTATCGGAAGACATGATAGGGGGACGATGGTCATCTTTGAATCAAAATCTAATGGCCAATACGATACTAATACAAATAAATTTAGTAATATATGTAGACAAATTATGCATATAAATTAATTATAAGGATGTTTACGTATCCTCTAGAAAAACAATGTATTTCAATGGATATACATTTAGATTCAAGTCATGAAAATCGCTATCGGTGGTGTAATGGTTAGAGTGCTCGCCCCGTGTGTGGTAGATCGTGGGTTTGAGTCTCGATCGGATCAAACCAAAGACTATAACATTAATATTTGTTGCTTTTCCGCTAAACACACAGCATTAAAGAGAAAGAGCAACGACAGATTGGCTCGGAATCTAGATAATGTGTCCGAGTGGGGCGACATGTATATCCACAGACTGTTGTTTCATTGAGCTAGCACTATAAAATAAAATATACCTAAGCGTGTTGGTCTAGTACAACGCGAACTTCACCATCATTAAAATGATTATTAACTTGTTCTCGCTATGATATAGCTGCAAAATTGCTGAGGTGGCGTTAAACAACAATTCCTCACTCATTCATTCACTCAAGTCAAGAAAATGAACCAAATCAAGAACATACAATTAAAATGGAGATAACTAAAATAACAACAATTTGCACACGGTACATTTCTCAATTGAAACATTGCATTATATATATAATATCTATTCCGTGCGTTTTCTACAAAATATTTAAATATTTCAAAAGATATTCCGCATAAATATGTAAATCATACATACAGATAAGCTACCTACCAAATACATACAATATTTTGATATAGCACTTCATAGAAATGTGAAATTAAAATATGTTTGTATTTACCGTTCATGGCCACATTCATACAAGAACATGTCTTTTGATAGACTTATACAGATTTGACTATTACTTGTTTTTGTAGTATTTCATTGTAACAAATACGTTTCTTTTCGAAGATGCTGACCTCGAAAAGATTGCTGTTGATCCTCTCAATAGGATATTGTTTTATGCTGACACTGGTAACAATCATGTAGCTTCTCTACGTCTTGATGGCACAAACTTCAAAGTGGTAATTAGCAGTAATCTGGATGAACCCCGAGATGTAGTACTCGATCCAAGAAATCAGTAAGTCAAGGAGCATATCTCACAATCATATAGAAAGCGAGTTAGGATATTTTCGAGTAAACAATTTGTCGTATATTTGTCGCAAGCGTTACTTGTCTATGTAAAATAACCATGTGGGTTAAGGTTTTTTTTAATGTTGTTCCGATAATTATTAAGTGTTGAACATAGTATATCGTCTTGTCCTTTATCTTTTTGTAGTTATATTGTGTGTCCTTCAATTTACGGCTTCTGGTTATTCCTTTAGAATCTTCAAACTTTTATTAACAAATCAGCATCCCATTAAAAACAAAGATAGCGACCGTGTAATATTAATTCTCAGTAGAGAAAGTCAAGAGCGTATTCATTTCTTCGAAATATCAATGGAGAATATAAATGCATGGACAATTTACCTTCTGATGGAGTATAGTGTTTAATTTGCAATGCCAAAGGGTAAGGAATAGGCATAAAGAAAAACAAACTATATATTTTGGGATACCGATTCATGTGGCACAGACTACAATATAATCCTATTTTGTATCGAGTTTTATTAGTATTATTGTGAACATAACCATAATTAAACAATACATACATTTTACTAGAATGGTGTACTGGTCGGACTGGGGTTCAACTCCAAAGATAGAGAAAGCAGGTTATGACGGAGCAACCAGAACAACCATTGCAAGCACCAACCTAAAGTGGCCAAATGGAATGGCAATCGACTTTCAAGGTATGTGTTGTAGTATAAAATAAAAACCGATTGACCCAGAACATTCAGCTGTTAAGACTAAAATAGCATATACAATATGACATTTTTGGCAATGATGGGAAATAATTATGGCTTATTTGGTTTTATTGGATAATATCAAACCACGTTTTTTTTTCCACTTACCACAAATATTAATGTAAACAAATTTAAAAAAAATAACAATAAAACGTTTCCATGGAGATAATCAGGATCACTCAATATTTGCTTACACCCTGAAGGTAATAAGGTAAGTTTCATTAACAGAGGCTAGACACAAGACCAACAATTTACTCCAACCATCAGAATACTTGAATATATTTATGAAGCTATACTTGACTTGTTAATGTTGTTGTTTTTTCAGAAAACAATATTTATTTTGTGGATGCTGGAACAGATAAAATAGAAGTGATGGATTTGAATGGACACAATAGACGGACTATTCACACCGAAAGTGGTGCTCATTTCTTTGCCATCTCTATCTACCAACAGTATTTATACTATACTGACTGGACAAAACAGTAAGTTTGTAAAAAAAAAACTTGCTTGGGGGGGAGGGAGGGGTAAATTAATTGATGAGTGGTTACTGATAACGCCAAGAGTGCAATTTACGGCTATATTATGGCGAGAACAATTTACTTTTTGATGAAGGCTGTTTCGTACTAGATTTAGAATATATAGTAATAGGTCATTGAAACAAATGTTCACTGGTAGACATGTCATTCCTCTCATACTCGACCATCATGCTATCCTAATTCCGAACCAACCATTTATGGCGCTTGATACTTAATGATATGTGCATAGCCAAGATTCAACAAATTATACATGTACTTTTATAATCTTTGGCTTTACCCGACCGGGAAACGAGCCCAAGATCAACCACACACGAGGTATACACGTTGAGTTGCTGAAATTGATTTGTATTATTTGACTTTAATTATGTAGTAGAAATCATTGGCAAGTTTATGTTTTTCGCTTAAATTAAAATATTTCTAAGCAGTCAAGTATATCGAGAATAACATGCCGTCACACTATTTACACTAATATTTGATATAAGATGGCAGTTGTAAATTAGACATGTAGTCTCACTTTAAAAAATATATCAGTTAATTCATAGTAGTCATATTTAATGGTGGGGGAAGGAAGAGTAACACACGCGTCTTGAAGAATCTACAAGAAAGGACTTCACTAATGTTGTCATAACTTGTGTCCAATCCCATTTGCAACTTTTATGCAAATAAAATATGTTTAAACTAAAATTAAACTACAAACTTTCCCGTAAATTGTTTTTTCCAGTAGACCTCGTGAATGACACGAATCGCATTCGTAATATTTAGTGATGATATTAAGTAATTGAAGCTTCAAGTAAAATACGACCGCGACACAACGACACCTTATAGATAAATAAAACGTATTATTTGTTGATGAAATACTCAATTTCAATTAGGTACCGGTAAGTAGCCTATCAATTAGGTACCGGTAAGTAGCCTATCAATTAGGTACCGGTAAGTAGCCTATCAATTAGGTACCGGTAAGTAGCCTATCAATTAGGTACCGGTAAGTAGCCTATCAATTTTTGCATACGTGTTAGCACGGTTAATGGTAAATTCCTTCGTGACCCATATTTTTTTAATTTTCAATTATTGTAATTAATTTACAACAAACACATTTCATCATCTAACCGATAAATTTATTCGACCTTGAAGTTCAATTAAAGCATTAATGAAACTACTTAATACTAATTAATACCTGGTGACAATTAAACCGTAAACCGGAAATAAGAGTATTAATCAATTTCTATTAGATGTGTCATTATACTTGCCTGCTCACTCGGTGTTGTTAATTGTGCGCTACAGATATAATGCCTAATGTGTCTTAAGTAAGGGAATGCAATGCAATATATATATTCGTAAATTATGATATACTAATTAAAATGAAAAGCAAAATACAAAAAAATGTATATCACACAGTCAGAACTGTTCCAAAATCTAATAGAATTATCGTAATAACAGAAGCAAAAACGATACCATTAACACACATAGACATCCCTCACTCTCCTGATGACCTGGTACAGGCATCCCTCACTCTCCTGACACTTATCTAAAAGTTACGAGATTAAATAAACGTTAGAGAACACCGAAAGGACCCAAAAAAAATGGACAATCCAGAGAACTGGTAATATAGAGTGCGCAAGACGAAGAAAAACAAAACAAAAAACACAACACAATATATGTTGGACACCACTATACGTAAACAAACACAAATAACGTAAATAAGATGCAAGCCCCTTGCAAACAGCTGGATGTAAAGACGAACCGAACGTTGTTGGGTTTTTTTTCTTGCGAACCTCGTAACGGACATCACAACACGGAACTCAGTGTTATGGTGTTCATCCTTCCTCCTTAATGAATGTATACTGTGATACAAATGTCTTCTACTCATGAGAGTAAAATACCAACACTAAAATACAACATGATCTAATATATATGTGCTTTTTTACCCTTTTTTTTCAGCACTGTAATGCGTGTTAATAAAGATGGTAGCGGTAATAGTGTTGTTGGACCAATTGGATTTAGAGAATTGGCAGACATTAGGATTCATAAATATGGATACGGACTCGAGGGTGTAGTGACCCATTCTCCACTCGTCATTGACGAAAGTCACATGTTCGTGCGCTTAGTAGGCACTGGAAACCATAACGAGGGTCTTGTTGAGGTTTACGTCAATGGTGTATGGGGGACTATTTGTGATGACGGATGGACTGATATAGATGCAGGAGTTATATGTACTATGATGGGATTCGGCAGGTATAAGACAATACTTACGGTTTTTCATACACCAAGTATTATCGTCTCTTGGTGATTAATTACCTTCTACACATAGCTTGACAAAGATGATAATATTGTGAGCAGGTTTTAGCACAATTATTGTAGAAAAATGTATTGACATTGACAGAATGAGAATTGTCATCAGATACATATCTTTGTTAAAATTGCATCAGAGATGATAACAATAACAGCTCAACACATACGGAAAAATCATTAACGTATGTGGTAATTAAAACTAAGGCTCTTCTGTCTAAAGTATAGGTGATCATATTAACGTATGTGGTAATTAAAACTAAGGCTCTTCTGCCTAAGGTATAGGTGATCATATCAACATATGTGGTAATTAAAACTAAGGCTCTTCTGTCTAAGGTATAGGTGATCATATTAACGTATGTGGTAATTAAAACTAAGGCTCTTCTGCCTAAGGTATAGGTGATCATATTAACGTATGTGGTAATTAAAACTAAGGCTCTTCTGTCTAAAGTATAGGTGATCATATTAACGTATGTGGTAATTAAAACTAAGGCTCTTCTGCCTAAGGTATAGGTGATCATATTAACGTATGTGGTAATTAAAACTAAGGCTCTTCTGCCTAAGGTATAGGTGATCATATTAACGTATGTGGTAATTAAAACTAAGGCTCTTCTGTCTAAGGTATAGGTGATCATATTAACGTATGTGGTAATTAAAACTAAGGCTCTTCTGTCTAAGGTATAGGTGATCATATTAACGTATGTGGTAATTAAAACTAAGGCTCCTCTGTCTAAGGTATAGGTGATCATATCAACATATGTGGTAATTAAAACTAAGGCTCTTCTGTCTAAGGTATAGGTGATCATATTAACGTATGTGGTAATTAAAACTAAGGCTCTTCTGTCTAAGGTATAGGTGATCATATTAACATATGTGGTAATTAAAACTAAGGCTCTTCTGCCTAAAGTATAGGTGATCATATTAACGTATGTGGTAATTAAAACTAAGGCTCTTCTGTCTAAGGTATAGGTGATCATATTAACGTATGTGGTAATTAAAACTAAGGCTCTTCTGCCTAAGGTATAGGTGATCATATCAACATATGTGATAATTAAAACTAAGGCTCTTCTGTCTAAGGTATAGGTGATCATATTAACGTATGTGGTAATTAAAACTAAGGCTCTTCTGCCTAAAGTATAGGTGATCATATTAACGTATGTGGTAATTAAAACTAAGGCTCTTCTGTCTAAGGTATAGGTGATCATATTAACGTATGTGGTAATTAAAACTAAGGCTCTTCTGTCTAAAGTATAGGTGATCATATCAACATATGTGGTAATTAAAACTAAAACTCTTCTGTCTAAGGTATAGGTGATCATATCAACATATGTGGTAATTAAAACTAAGGCTCTTCTGCCTAAAGTATAGGTGATCATATTAACGTATGTGGTAATTAAAACTAAGGCTCTTCTGTCTAAGGTATAGGTGATCATATTAACGTATGTGGTAATTAAAACTAAGGCTCTTCTGCCTAAGGTATAGGTGATCATATCAACATATGTGGTAATTAAAACTAAGGCTCTTCTGTCTAAGGTATAGGTGATCATATTAACGTATGTGGTAATTAAAACTAAGGCTCTTCTGCCTAAGGTATAGGTGATCATATTAACGTATGTGGTAATTAAAACTAAGGCTCTTCTGTCTAAGGTATAGGTGATCATATTAACGTATGTGGTAATTAAAACTAAGGCTCTTCTGTCTAAAGTATAGGTGATCATATCAACATATGTGGTAATTAAAACTAAAACTCTTCTGTCTAAGGTATAGGTGATCATATCAACATATGTGGTAATTAAAACTAAGGCTCTTCTGCCTAAGGTATAGGTGATCATATTAACGTATGTGGTAATTAAAACTAAGACTCTTCTGTCTAAGGTATAGGTGATCATATTAACGTATGTGGTAATTAAAACTAAGGCTCTTCTGCCTACGGCTCGGGTGATCATATTAACGTATGTGGTAATTAAAACTAAGGCTCTTCTGCCTAAGGCTCGGGTGATCATATTAACGTATGTGGTAATTAAAACTAAGGCTCTTCTGTCTAAGGTATAGGTGATCATATTAACGTATGTGGTAATTAAAACTAAGGCTCTTCTGCCTAAAGTATAGGTGATCATATTAACGTATGTGGTAATTAAAACTAAGGCACTGCTGTCTAAGGTATAGGTGATCATATCAACATATGTGGTAATTAAAACTAAGGCTCTTCTGCCTAAAGTATAGGTGATCATATTAACGTATGTGGTAATTAAAACTAAGGCTCTTCTGTCTAAGGTATAGGTGATCATATTAACGTATGTGGTAATTAAAACTAAGGCTCTTCTGTCTAAGGTATAGGTGATCATATTAACGTATGTGGTAATTAAAACTAAGGCTCTTCTGCGTAAGGTATAGGTGATCATATTAACGTATGTGGTAATTAAAACTAAGGCTCTTCTGTCTAAGGTATAGGTGATCATATTAACGTATGTGGTAATTAAAACTAAGGCTCTTCTGCCTAAGGTATAGGTGATCATATTAACGTATGTGGTAATTAAACCTAAGGCTCTTCTGTCTAAGGTATAGGTGATCATATTAACGTATGTGGTAATTAAAACTAAGGCTCTTCTGCCTAAGGTATAGGTGATCATATTAACGTATGTGGTAATTAAAACTAAGGCTCTTCTGTCTAAGGTATAGGTGATCATATCATCATATGTGGTAATTAAAACTAAGGCTCTTCTGCCTAAAGTATAGGTGATCATATTAACGTATGTGGTAATTAAAACTAAGGCTCTTCTGTCTAAGGTATAGGTGATCATATTAACGTATGTGGTAATTAAAACTAAGGCTCTTCTGCCTAAGGTATAGGTGATCATATTAACGTATGTGGTAATTAAAACTAAGGCTCTTCTGCCTAAGGTATAGGTGATCATATTAACGTATGTGGTAATTAAAACTAAGGCCCTTCTGTCTAAGGTATAGGTGATCATATTAACGTATGTGGTAATTAAAACTAAGGCTCTTCTGTCTAAGGTATAGGTGATCATATTAACGTATGTGGTAATTAAAACTAAGGCTCTTCTGTCTAAGGTATAGGTGATCATATTAACGTATGTGGTAATTAAAACTAAGGCTCTTCTGTCTAAGGTATAGGTGATCATATCAACATATGTGGTAATTAAAACTAAGGCTCTTCTGCCTAAAGTATAGGTGATCATATTAACGTATGTGGTAATTAAAACTAAGGCTCTTCTGTCTAAGGTATAGGTGATCATATCAACATATGTGGTAATTAAAACTAAGGCTCTTCTGCCTAAAGTATAGGTGATCATATTAACGTATGTGGTAATTAAAACTAAGGCTCTTCTGTCTAAGGTATAGGTGATCATATTAACGTATGTGGTAATTAAAACTAAGGCTCTTCTGCCTAAGGTATAGGTGATCATATCAACATATGTGGTAAATAAAACTAAGGCTCTTCTGTCTAAGGTATAGGTGATCATATTAACGTATGTGGTAATTAAAACTAAGGCTCTTCTGCCTAAAGTATAGGTGATCATATTAACGTATGTGGTAATTAAAACTAAGGCTCTTCTGTCTAAGGTATAGGTGATCATATTAACGTATGTGGTAATTAAAACTAAGGCTCTTCTGTCTAAGGTATAGGTGATCATATTAACGTATGTGGTAATTAAAACTAAGGCTCTTCTGTCTAAGGTATAGGTGATCATATTAACGTATGTGGTAATTAAAACTAAGGTTCTTCTGCCTAAGGTATAGGTGATCATATTAACGTATGTGGTAATTAAAACTAAGGCTCTTCTGCCTAAGATATAGGTGATCATATTAACGTATGTGGTAATTAAAACTAAGGCTCTTCTGTCTAAGGTATAGGTGATCATATTAACGTATGTGGTAATTAAAACTAAGGCTCTTCTGCCTAAGGTATAGGTGATCATATTAACGTATGTGGTAATTAAAACTAAACCTCTTCTGCCTAAGGTATAGGTGATCATATTAACGTATGTGGTAATTAAAACTAAGGCTCTTCTGTCTAAGATATAGGTGATCATATCAACGTATGTGGTAATTAAAACTAAAGCTCTTCTGTCTAAGGTATAGGTGATCATATTAAAGTATGTGGTAATTAAAACTAAGGCTCTTCTGCCTAAGGTATAGGTGATCATATCAACATATGTGGTAATTAAAACTAAGGCTCTTCTGACTAAAGTATAGGTGATCATATTAACGTATGTGGTAATTAAAACTAAGGCTCTTCTGCCTAAGGTATAGGTGATCATATCAACATATGTGGTAATTAAAACTAAGGCTCTTCTGTCTAAGGTATAGGTGATCATATTAACGTATGTGGTAATTAAAACTAAGGCTCTTCTGCCTAAAGTATAGGTGATCATATCAACATATGTGGTAATTAAAACTAAAACTCTTCTGTCTAAGGTATAGGTGATCATATCAACATATGTGGTAATTAAAACTAAGGCTCTTCTGTCTAAGATATAGGTGATCATATTAACGTATGTGGTAATTAAAACTAAGGCTCTTCTGCCTAAGGTATAGGTGATCATATTAACGTATGTGGTAATTAAAAGTAAAGCTCTTCTGTCTAAGGTATAGGTGATCATATTAACGTATGTGGTAATTAAAACTAAACCTCTTCTGCCTAAGGTATAGGTGATCATATTAACGTATGTGGTAATTAAAACTAAAGCTCTTCTGTCTAAGGTATAGGTGATCATATTAACGTATGTGGTAATTAAAACTAAGGCTCTTCTGTCTAAGGTATAGGTGTTCATATTAACGTATGTGGTAATTAAAACTAAGGCTCTTCTGCCTAAGGTATAGGTGATCATATTAACGTATGTGGTAATTAAAACTAAGGCTCTTCTGTCTAAGGTATAGGTGATCATATTAACGTATGTGGTAATTAAAACTAAGGCTCTTCTGCCTAAGGTATAGGTGATCATATTAACGTATGTGGTAATTAAAACTAAGGCTCTTCTGCCTAAGGTATAGGTGATCATATTAACATATGTGGTAATTAAAACTAAGGCTCTTCTGTCTAAGGTATAGGTGATAATATTAACGTATGTGGTAATTAAAACTAAGGCTCTTCTGTCTAAGGTATAGGTGATCATATTAACGTATGTGGTAATTAAAACTAAAGCTCTTCTGTCTAAAGTATAGGTGATCATATTAACGTATGTGGTAATTAAAACTAAGGCTCTTCTGCCTAAGGTATAGGTGATCATATCAACGTATGTGGTAATTAAAACTAAGGCTCTTCTGCCTACGGCTCGGGTGATCATATTAACGTATGTGGTAATTAAAACTAAGGCTCTTCTGCCTAAGGTATAGGTGATCATATTAACGTATGTGGTAATTAAAACTAAGGCTCTTCTGTCTAAGGCTCGGGTGATCATATCAACATATGTGGTAATTAAAACTAAGGCTCTTCTGCCTAAGGCTCGGGTGATCATATTAACGTATGTGGTAATTAAAACTAAGGCTCTTCTGCCTAAGGTATAGGTGATCATATTAACGTATATGGTAATTAAAACTAAGGCTCTTCTGTCTAAGGTATAGGTGATCATATTAACGTATGTGGTAATTAAAACTAAGGCTCTTCTGCCTAAGGTATAGGTGATCATATTAACGTATGTGGTAATTAAAACTAAGGCTCTTCTGCCTAAGGTATAGGTGATCATATCAATGTATGTGGTAATTAAAACTAAGGCTCTTCTGCCTAAGGCTCGGGTGATCATATCAACGTATGTGGTAATTAAAACTAAGGCTCTTCTGCCTAAGGTATAGGTGATCATATCAACGTATGTGGTAATTAAAACTAAGGCTCTTCTGCCTAAGGCTCGGGTGATCATATTAACGTATGTGGTAATTAAAACTAAGGCTCTTCTGCCTAAGGCTCGGGTGATCATATCAACGTATGTGGTAATTAAAACTAAGGCTCTTCTGCCTAAGGTATAGGTGATCATATCAACGTATGTGGTAATTAAAACTAAGGCTCTTCTGCCTAAGGCTCGGGTGATCATATTAACGTATGTGGTAATTAAAACTAAGGCTCTTCTGCCTAAGGCTCGGGTGATCATATCCAATTTTGATATTCCCCTTAGTTTTCTTGCTCCCAACTACTTTTATATTTTTTGGTTTTCCAACTGATGTTCATAGAAACGTGACCACCACATTAAATTAGATATCTACGCTTGTATGACTTCAATTTGTTAGCGGGTAACAGTAATAATTATAGTTGATTGATTGATTTTTGGTGTTAACGCCACTTTCAGCAATATTTCAGCTATATCATGGCAACCAGTCTTAGTGGTGGAAGAAGCCGGAGTACCCGGAGAGAACCACCGACCATGGGAAAGTAACTGGTTAACTTTATCACTTGCGGCTGCGAGTCGACTGCACCCTTTTTTTTAATATGCAAAGCCGGGCGCGAACCCAGCCGTATTGGTGATAGGCTTGTACCTAACTCATTGAGCCACCCGGGCCCTGTAATAATTATAGATTATAGTAATAAAATTTAAAACAAAGCGCACAACACTGTCAGAACAGTTTTATTTACAAATATACTAATAAATTATCAAAAATAATAGTCTATGAGGGTTTTATTTTATTTATATGGACAATTTTATTTGTCAGCCAAAACGCCAAAGGAATGGCAAATGGTACCTATGGATCCGACAATCAGGTGCCAATTTTCATGGACGAAGTTACCTGTACTGGATCTGAAACACACATTGCGCAATGTCAGCTTCCTCAAGGTTGGGCTTTACATGATTGTACTCATGCTGAGGACGCTGGGGTCCAATGTCATTTTGGTAAGTTTTATTATACAGTTACTGCAGTTGTCACTGGTGTCTAATATAAGGTGCGTATTTTTCTACAGATGTTAAAGACTCTGATCTACAAAGTCAGTTTGGCGGGTATTTGTCTATGAATGCTTACGACAGTATTGTTCCGTGTCCTGGCAGGGAGTATTTGTTCGATATTGGTGACCATTGTCATTTTCTTTAGTATTTTTCTAAAAATATTGAAAACGCTGGTGTTAAAGATCATTTTGCTGAGCATTCTCCTACATTATTTATTGACTGTTTCTTCTTTCTGTATATTTAAATACAAACGTAGATATCTAATATAGTACGCACGACGCGTTCTGGAATATGCTACACAACCTATCAGAAACAGAACAACATTGTTATGAAACATGCTGTATAAACATTGGGCTTTGAAGAGTGTTTTTCTTTAACCCGATCCCGTTATGAAATTATCGATATGACATATGTACCTTCATACCAGCCTGAAAGCTTTTGAATACTTTTTTCATTGATTAATAGTCCAGTTTGCAGTATTAGAGCTATATTTATGACATGGGTACGATCGTTTGGATACGAAGGTGGTGTTGTGACGGGCGTATGGACAGATGTTTTGATTGTCACTCAGAAGACGATAAACAGCTTCCTTAAATGTTGCCATGTGAGAAAAAACTAACCACCACTGCTAACGACCATGCCTTATTTGGGTGTTGATGCAAGTTGTCTTATGTGCAAGGATCGTGGTATTCTCAACACAGAATGCACTTGCTAGCGTCCTGATGTGTAATTTGATTCGTCGACGCCGTGTCAAACCACTAATTAATTTCTTTATGGTTTTCTACTAAATTTGTGTTTTTTCGAGCCTACCTGGTCATTTTATCTTAAGTTTAACCTTTCCAAGACCATATATTTTCTGAAGCGTACATGATTCCTCTACGCTCTCTCAAAATATCAGGGCATGTTTAAAATCTTGCAGTGAAATGCCATGCTACGGAAAACACCTACTCTAAAAATAGCTCGGTCACCCCAAGAAATTCAGTATTTATAGGTCATGCATCAAATCCTCCATAGAGGTATTAAAATACAACTAAATCCATCAAATTTGGCCTCAAAATAATCCCTATTTATTTAACTTCAATTATCAATTTTAATTAATCCATTCCATTCGGTAGTTTTCACAATACTACAAAGTGAAAGGAACTTTTTTCTTGAAAAGGGACTACTTTCGTACTGTACCACTCAACGGAGAAAGTAGGTACCATTACTATACCCCCATAGTGCTTTTGGTAAAAATATTATCATTGCTATTTTTTTTTTTTTTTTTTGTTAAATTCAGTTCACACCTATATAATAATTAGTATATGATTTAATAATATTACGTGTTAATTTCATATGCCAATTTCTTTTGTAGATGCAAATGCCGTCTCTAATTTTATTCTATCTGCGGATGGATATATGCAAGAGATATACCGAATGGATATAGAATCCGGAAGTTATTCTGCCATTCCAAATCAGAATATTTTCAATCCTGTAGCTATCGCCTTTGATCCGACATCTCGTCAGGTGTTCTACTCTGATGTTAAGCTATCACAGATCAGAAAAACAAATATTGACGGAACAGGAATGACAGTTATTAAGCAACTCAATTATGGTGAGAAATGCTTTATTATGTAATGTTTTAATATAGATATCAGGCAGGTCTAAATTTCAAAAACTATTAGTCATTTTAAGGTTTAAATGATTTGATAAAATTCCGCTTAAACAGGTTAAAGCATATATATGTTTTACAAATGAGGATAATTTTCTCAATATAGAACAGCTAAAATAGGGGGAAAACGTCAAATAGCCACCAATGAGCAAAGATATTTTAAAATTATGCCGTTTAAATACATTTATATTATCAAAATGATAAAAATAAACACGTGTTTCAAGAACACACAATACTAGTATACACTGATATTAACTAGTAGAGCGGGAACTACTCACCCTTCTGAAGCATCTGAGTTCATCCCCGGTTTTACGTGGAGTTCGTGTTCCTCGATCTTTAGTTTTATGTGTACGTTTTGTAGATCGTTGTTTGTCCTTTTGTCCTTTTTTTTTTTGGTTATTGTGTTGCTTGTCCTTCTTCCCATGTACGGATTCTGATTGTCCCTTTGGTATCTTCAAACTTTTCTTATATAAATGATGACGGGATGTTTAGTTTGTTTGTAATATTGTCTTTTAAATATGAAGACTGATAATTATGTTTTATTTTTGTAGCTGCTACACCTGATGGTATTGCCATTGATTCAACAAACAGACTCCTCTTCTACACTGACTATGGCAATGAATTAATTGCTAGTATGAACTTAGACGGCACAAACTTGCATAATGTTACAACTACTGACGTCCATAATCCAAGAGGGATAACTCTTGATACCGCAAATAAGTAAGCCTTAGATTTATTTTGTCTTAGCAAATATTTAGATTTTGCTTAAAGTATATTCTCAAGTTGATTTTAAACAACAATTAATCAATCGATCAATTTAAATTTCAAATAATAGTGACCTGAGCTGATGTCCATAAATCTTTCTAGTAAACGTTTTTTCTCATCATCCTAACGCGTCTAATTAAAGCACTTTATATACCAGATATATTATTCTTTAAATCTTCCAGTCAGAACACTGTTTATACCTGACAGAGCATTCTTATTGGACGATTTTGGATTAATGATACGAAATTTTAAGACCTGTTCTCGCTCTAACTTTCGCACTGTTTTCTTTGCATATTTCAAAGAAGTATTCTTATTATTTTGAACAACCGATTGTCTTTGTCATTTGTATTCCTTTTTTCTTATTTGTTTCTTTACTTGGTTTTGTTTTGTACTTGGATCGAATTATTTTGTCTTGTCCATCTGGATTGTGTTTCTGACATTATTCCTTTATATTGCTAGTTTACAGAAATCGCAAAAAGTGTTACACATTTACAGTACTACTGTTATTATTATTAAGCCTAAGATCAATCTCCTTCAGCAAGCTAACCATAGCCGGTTTTGTCTATCATGGTTTCATTCCTCCCACAGAGATTTCAATTATATGGCATTCCAAACTTTTGACTATAGGAATACTTGATGAATATTGTTCCATAAATAATCAGGACTGTTTTATATATTTTAGTCACATTTGTAACCAAAAATTACCATTTTCTATTGCTTGACTGTTTAGGCGTTTAGATTTGTCAAGACATTGAATAATTATTTGATTAAAGTCAATCCTTCAGCATTGAATGTTTATGTTCGGGTCATATAAGAGTAAGTTAGATACCATACGTTCTAAATATAATATATTCTGTCTCTGCAGAGACAATGGTGAACGATGGATTTTCATAAAGTGAAAATGTATAAAGATGAGGAAGTCAACAACAATGTCAAAGATATTTTTTGTCATTGTGTGACGTAAGAATGTTTTTGACATTTACTTTCGTAGTTAATATACTTCAGGGGACTCGTGGTTGTTGATGGAGATGGTTCACGATAGATGTTCCACCTTCCTCACTGGATTTAGTACTGCGTTGACTATTATTTTACCTATGTTGTTCCTGTATTTTTTAAATACTGTTATAGTGACAGCCGGAACCTTTGAACCGTAATGAAAGCGGGAGGTTTGGCGCCGTAAAATCTGATTCAACCCACCATTTCTTTGGAAATGCCTGTACCAAGTCAGGGTCGTTACGGTTTTCTCAGTTTTCCGGTTGTTGACTGATTTTGTCTGTTTATATACTTATGAGTTTTGACTTTTCCTTTGGAAGATTGTTCGGAGTTCGGTACTTTTGTTATTACCCTTATTTAACCTTTTGATGTGTCTTTTATTTGTACATATAACCCGATTGTTTTATAGACAAGTATCTGTTATTTCTTAAGATCTTGTAGGTGTCTAATATCTAACATTTGTTCACGCCTTGATATAGCTGACATACTGCTAAAGTTGGCATTAAACACCAACTAATCAATCAATCAACATATAAGATTAACTTCTATTATTAGTACATTTGCACCGGGATAAGCTGTTAGTAATGAAAATTATTTTGTCAATTATTTTTTTTAATTTCCAGGGTAATTTATTGGACAGATTGGGGAACACATCCAAAGATTGAAAAGATCAACTATGACGGAAGCGGTAGAATGGTATTGACCAATACCACACTTAAATTTCCAAATGGAATCGTACTAGATAAATCATGTACGTATTGAGACTTTAAAGATATGGTTAGGGTTATGGTGTTTAATGCCACTTTCAACAATATTTAAGTTATATCATGGCCGTCAGTGTTATTGATAGAGGAAACCGGAGTACCAGGAGAGAACCATCGACCTGCCGCAAGTCACTGACAAACTTCATCACATAATGTTGCATCGAGAACACCTCGCCATGAACGGGATTCGAACTCACAAGTTCAGTGGTGATAGGCACTGATTACATATGTAGTTGTAAATCCAACTACCATGCGATCATGTCTACGATGGCCCCTGACTTCAACGATATCATTGGAACATAAAATTGAAAACAAACAAAAAAAAACTACAAAAAAACGATGTGAGAACGCGACCTCCCACCACTATGGGAAAGATACAAGTTGTTCATATGGGTTATTGTCCAATTGTCAATGTATTACACATGTTGTTTATAATTAACATGGTCGTTAGGTGTGAGATGCATGAATCTGTATTATTCAGCATTTACAAAAAAGCATTTTGATATATTTCTCTGCCTCATATGAACCGCATGAGAGGTGCAACGGTAAACGTGTTTGCCTCGAGTATGGTAGATCGTGGGTTTGATTCCAAGTCAAACCAAAAACTATTATATTGGTATATTTTGTTTCTAAACTAATCACGTAGTATTAAGGATAGTGTGTCCGGGTGGAGCGACATGTCTACACACGGACTGTTGTTTCAGTGAGCTAGCACTAAAAACTCCAGCTAAGCGTGTTGATCTAGAACAAAGTGGACAGTATCATCATGTCATCGTATGTAACTTGTTCCCGCCATGACATAGATGAAACTGGTGGCGTGAGAAAACTGTCACTGAATCATTCATTCACTCTGGACATATGCGTGTACGTTAATAAACAACACATAATCTCTGTAGATAAGTATCAGGGTCACTTGTGTGTTCATTGGTACCTTAGCTTTCATTTGCTTTATTACAGCTGGCATGTTGATATTTTGTGATGCCGGAACAAACAAGATTGAAACCATGAACACTGACGGAACTGGTAGAAAGGTTATATTCCAGGACGCTGGGGCACACTTTTACGGCCTAGACGTCGACAGCACATATATTTATTTCTCTGACTGGAACAAAGAGTACGTCCTTATATGTGTCCAAAGCGATTTCCGTATTTTATGATGTTCGTGTCATTGAACAGTGAAACGACGGGTGCCATTGTTGGAGCAGAAACTACTCCCCTCCGAATCACATGCGTTAACTCCTCCCGTTTGTTAGTGGGTTGGTGAACCTTATCCTTTGGACAAGCACAAAATTGTGGCGGGGTTAAATTGTTTAATATGTGTATCTAAATACACTTTGGCATAATGTTCTTAAGTTATGTGTGTATTGTTGCTATAGACTGACAATAATAAAATCAGATTAATATCACTTGCTGAATACGCTATAAAGCGCAATTAACACATTCACACTACTATATTAAATTTTGTGTTCAGCTGAACTTTTAGATTTATTAATTAAACAATGACCACTACTGGCAAAATAATGTCATCCATTTCAGTAAGAGACAAAAAGGGACATCCCCAAGGTAATCCAACTACTGGCAAAATAATGACATCCATTTCGGTAACAGACAAAAGGGGAAATCACCACGATAATCCAACTACTGGTAAAACAATACCATCCATTACGGTAACAGACAAAAGGGGAAATCCCCAAGATAATCGAACTACTGGCAAAATAATGACATTCATTTCGGCAACAGACAAAAGGGGAAATCCCTACGATAATCCAACTACTGGCAAAACAATGCCATCCATTTCGGTAACAGACACAAAGAAAAATCCCCACAATAATCCAACTACTGGCAAAATAATGGCATCCATTTCGTTAACAGGCAATAAGGGAAATCCCCAAGAGAATCTAAATTTACGAACGATCGACTGAACGATATATTAGATCCAGATGTGTTAAGTGGGGCGTGGCATAATAGGCATATTATGTTTTTCCTCTTGGTCATTGTATTGTCTATCCTTTTTTGAATTAGGACTTCTGATTACTCCTTTGATATCCTCAAACTTGTCATCAATAATAACTCATCATTACACCACCGATGGGTGGGGGGTTCATGTATACAATTTCGTATCGCACTATTATTCACTTTAAATAATAGTGTTCGTAAGGCGATTACATTGCTTGTGTAGGCTAACATTAGCCCAATCAGGTTAATATCACATGCTAAATACGCTAACTTGATTTAACATATCAAACATATACTTTAATCAGATTGACACTAACCCGAGATACTTGACAAAATGTATGTACAAATTATCTTTTTCAGTGGAGTTCTGAAAATAAACAAAGATGGCACAAATGAGGTACCTATAGGGCCGCCATCATTTGGAAAGGTCAATGCCATCGCGGTTGTCTCCTCCTAATCAGGTAGTTTTCTTTAATTTATTTATACTATATGCATACTGTATCAATAATCCGACCACCAAGCTACCAAAATATTACAAAAGAAGCTATTATCAATGTAAAATCAATACTGAATAAAGACAAAGTTTTGATTATTGATTGATTTATTTATTTATTTATTGATTGATTAATGCTAAATAGTTAATGTAAAATCAATGCTGAACAGCTACAATTGATTGATTGATTGATTGATTGATTGATTGATTGATTGATTGATTGATTGATTGATTGATTGATTGATTGATTGATTGATTGATTGATTGATTGATTGATTGATTGATTGATTGATTGATTGATTGATTGATTGATTGATTGATTGATTGATTGATTGATTGATTGATTGATTGATTGATTGATTGATTGATTGATTGATTGATTGATTGATTGATTGATTGATTGATTGATTGATTGATTGATTGATTGATTGATTGATTGATTGATTGATTGATTGATTGATTGATTGATTGATTGATTGATTGATTGATTGATTGATTGATTGATTGATTGATTGATTGATTGATTGATTGATTGATTGATTGATTGATTGATTGATTGATTGATTGATTGATTGATTGATTGATTGATTGATTGATTGATTGATTGATTGATTGATTGATTGATTGATGATCAGTAGTTTAGAATATATTCATGACAAAGAGGAGAAACAAGAGATGATATGTAGGATATGAAAGGTTTGCTTTCAACGGTCCACAACGAACAATCCTAATAAGGAGTTGCTACGAAATGTCTGAAATGTAAATTGCTTTTATATGTTAATTTGTGTATAAAATATGAAATAATCATACCGATAGCGAATCGAATGCAAAGAAACAATAACGTATCATAATCAGATCAACCGAACAAAAACCTATTTCAGCTTTTGGACCTTGAAAGATTTTTTTTACTTACATTGTTCTCTAATATTTACAGGAAATTACTCTTTTATATTTATTTTGTAGATTGGTGGAAATACAGCATTAGAAATCTAATAAAATATTAAGCAATTATGGTATAAAACAATAAAAGTGTTCATTTCAATGATAATTGTGTTCCTGAAGAGACTACAGCTGAATGGAATACACCAATAAAATTAAGAATATAAAAAATTCCACACTGTCAGAACACCTCTAAAATCTAATAGGAAAATTGTAGAGATAGAGCCAAACTCGATACCTTTAAAACAGAGGAGCCTCCCACTCTCCTGGCTAGGTACAGACACTTCAATCAAAGAAATGTTGGAGTAAATTGCTTTCCATCACAGAACTGTTTAAGAAGAATTTTGTTAAATTATTTTTATGAAAGTGACTACATACGTTTCTTGAATAACCTTCATCAGGTACGCTCAAAATCAAAAGATTGGAATAACCTTCATCAGGTACGCTCAAAATCAAAAGATTGGAATAACCTTCATCAGGTACGCTCAAAATCAAAAGATTGGAATAACCTTCATCAGGTACTCTCAAAATAAAAAGATTGGAATAACCTTCATCAGGTACGCTCAAAATAAAAAGATTGGAATAACCTTCATCAGGTACGCTCAAAATCAAAAAATTGGAATAACCTTCATCAGGTACGCTGAAAATCAAAAGATTGGAATAACCTTCATCAGGTACTCTCAAAATAAAAAGATTGGAATAACCTTCATCAGGTACGCTCAAAATAAAAAGATTGGAATAACCTTCATCAGGTACGCTCAAAATCAAAAAATTGGAATAACCTTCATCAGGTACGCTCAAAATAAAAAGATTGGAATAACCTTCATCGGGTACGCTCAAAATCAAAAGATTGGAATAACCTTCATCAGGTACGCTCAAAATCAAAAGATTGGAAAGCCATATAATTTAAAGCTTTGGGAGCAATAAAAACAAAGGACCTAACCAGGATTACCGAAATCAGCTCATGTTATCTATGCTTGAAAGAGGAGAACCTTAGTTTTATTAATAATTACGTTATTTAGGAACTATAAATCTTAGTAATAAACCATGTCAGTGTCGACTACTGGGAGGATGATACCTTCAGGGATTCCACCAGCAGATGTAGCTTTGTCAGTGTCGACTACTAGGAGGATGATACCTTCAGGGATTCCACCAGCAGATGTACTTTGCAATCAGTGTCTATCACCATAAAGAATAGTTTGAAGATACCAAAGAGATAATCGTTGATTTGGACGACAGCTTTGATTTGGATATATTTTGTTCGTCTTTTAAGCGATATCAAAGGGGTAATCAGAAGTCGTAACTCGAAGAAGTGTAGACAATGCAATGGTCAAGCGAAAAAGGACAAACACAAACAACGATCGACAAAATACGAGCCCCAGGGCTGAACTCGGAAGGGTGACCAGTGACTGCTCCACTAGTGGCACCCATTGATAAACATTTTGTGATATGTCATGAATGAGGAAAGGGTGGGATTGTGATTACGACAAAGGAGCATATTCATGGTCATTTGTGACACAGATTTTTCGTATCTGTTCACCGAGTCATGGTGTCATTAGGTAAAACGGAAATGATTATTTCAATTAAATCACTAGGAAATCTTGGTTCAACAGCGTCATTCTAAGCAGCAACCCTCTATCAAGAAAATCATGTTAGGAACCACAAGCTCTGAAATATCATATCAATTAATAGATGTAGACTCTCTATACAGGTGCTGCTGACATGTTGCTACATTTATATATGGGAAGTACACAATGGTAATATTGAAATCATCTCATTTGTCGTGAGGTTTCGTATGTCATCTGTATCTATGATATACATTATTTCAAGCTCAATCTGATAAATGCGATCAACATAGTCACCATAGATCAGTCTAGTTTCTTTTCGTTTTTCTTTTGAAGCCACTGTATGAAGACTGTCGTGAGCGAATAACGGAGGAAGTCGATTGATTTAATTGATTGATTGATTGATTGATTGATTGATTGATTGATTGATTGATTGATTGATTGATTGATTGATTGATTGATTGATTGATTGATTGATTGATTGATTGATTGATTGATTGATTGATTGATTGATTGATTGATTGATTGATTGATTGATTGATTGATTGATTGATTGATTGATTGATTGATTGATTGATTGATTGATTGATTGATTGATTGATTGATTGATTGATTGATTGATTGATTGATTGATTGATTGATTGATTGATTGATTGATTGATTGATTGATTGATTGATTGATTGATTGATTGATTGATTGATTGATTGATTGATTGATTGATTGATTGATTGATTGATTGGTGTTTAACGTCCAGCGAGCAATTTTTCAGCTATATTCAGGACGAGAACATTTAAAAATTTAAACGCCACGGGACTCGAAACAAGGAAAGGTGATGGGTAGGGACGGATAATTTTGCCAGTGCAACAGGTCTCTTATGGACCACTCATCATGAGCATCATGCTCATAATGAGCTGTTACACTGGGTTCTTTAACGTGCGGAGAGGGTGGCAATCTTTCAACACGGGACCTCGGTTTTATTTACGTCTCATCCGCAGGACGGGTTGGTTGTGAATTTATACATCACGCACAACCGACGGACGCCCCTTCAAGCCGAAGAAGCTCTCGGTCCCATTTCTATACCCCGGGGTTCCCGCAGGGGTGGGAGGAAGTCGACCATAAGAGGAAAATAAATGCTACCAATATTGAAAGTGTAAAAACAAGTACACCAAACATACCAAATATATTGAGGTTATTTTTGTTTTACCAACATATTATTTGTCCATTCCTAAAACAAGGTATTTGTATCTACGTTGGACATTTAGTGAAAGTTGAATCTCTCTTTTAGCTTTGAGTGGCAATAGTTGTATTGATAGTAGATACGTCGAATATTCTAATGTTATTGCATGAGGAAAGGGGATTTGATTGTATGTACTCTAACTGATCTTTAGAATTTCTCATATACCATATATCTGGTGTACACCATCCCTGTTTTGACCGCTGATAGTATATAAAATGTATGCTAATGATTTAGAAAGAGGTTTCGTGGAATAATTTACAGATCCAGCAATATTACGATGTTTGCAAGGACGTGCGTAATTTAGTTATCCAGTATATCGACAGAATATCCAGTAGTACTTCATATTTGGTTAGCATTCCACAGACCTGTGATTGTCCAGGGTTTCTTCTTTTGTAATTGTCGTCGGGGTATATGTAGGGTTACCAAGTGAATGGTCAATGCCTAATTCCTTTATCAAACAGTCTGTGTAATGTCATTTACACACAAAAACAATAGTGTTAGGGGCCTTGTCTGCAAGGACAACATCATATACTTCATGGAGGTCAGATAGATGATTAGCAACGTTTGGTTCTTTGACGATCAATGTAGTGTGAGTGTTCATTGACGCACTAATTTTTCAAATTCTAATTTACATCAACGATTTCACGTGTATGTCTCCTTTTTCACCTCTTGCTCATTGTCTGGCATAATTCGGGATATAATCCATAAGGATTTAAAAGTTATGTTTCAAATTTATGGATTTAGACTCACGGTGTTTTTTATTTTATTTTGATGGTTTCATCTCATATAACTTTCCCCATGATTTGAGAGAACATGCCTTAGGAATGCTCCAGACAGGAAGGAAAGCGTGTCATAGGTGTTACAGGGGCTATTGCTTGTAGATGTCTTACATATTACCACCTCCAACGTCGGTTTCAACAGAGTGGTTCAGCAAGAAACTGATCTCGTTCTTGGTAGCTCAGAGTCACATCTTCAGCGGATGATTGGATTATTTGTCCACGTTGCATATGAAATATGTTATTTCAGACATGGCCTCTACAAGGCGAACGGGTCAGTGCACGAGATGCGTCCATAATATAGACACAACTTTTACTCAATGAAATTGGCAAAACATCTGCAGTGGAGACATGGGTACGGTTAAGTTGAAAGTTGAACTACGAATGGGGTTATGTGGTGTTTTCCGATAAATTCTTTTTATGAAACTCTTGCATTCAGAATGTCTTGTTTGAGTTCATCGCACACAAGTCGAAATATTTATTGACTGTTGTGTTACTGTATTTACATAGTATAACATTTTTAATCTCAAAAACATACTTTTGTTCCGTAAAATAGACAAAATTTTAAATATTCAGAATAATAGAGGAGAAAATATACCAGTCAGAACAAACAGTATACGTATATTTCAAACAACCAGAAACACAAAATCCAACATAACCAAATGATACCAACAGATCGGACAATTACGACATGCACGAACTCCTACAATGAAACCCGAAGCGACACAATCGAACGCTCATCCCAGTAAACAAGATGACATCATTTTCATCAGATGGAATGACATTAAAATAGAGAAAACCGAAGAAAATCCGACAGAGATCAACGAATTAATAGAATGTGACTTTCATTGATCAGATTTGTCTTCTTAGATATTAAGAACCTTATATTAAAATGCCTATGAGCTAAACACTTTTGGCTTACATACATATTTGCATATGAAAAAATTATATTAAAAAATACCCTCTTACATTTCAGTTCCATCTCTAACATTTGATATAAGCACAATTTGTAAACAAGAAAATATATTAAATATTTCTGTCGTATTCTACTTTTTCTTACTTCTTTCTGAGCCCAATAAACTGGTTTAATTCCGCCACTCTTTATATAGAATTGCATGTACAAAGTGAACGGTCATGGCAAATTATACGACACTGTTGTACTGTTTTCCCCTTTCAATCAGCATTGTAAAGATTACATGTCATTTAAGAACTATATTCTTGATTTTAGCAGTTCTCAAACGCAATGTTGTGCCACTTGAAATAGTCAAAGTTTCTGAGAGTTTGGCTGTATGATTTCAACATGGTGGATATGTCGTTTTGATGAAGATTATGGGTTATTTGATGTTATATTAAATTCCATTCCATATCTATAATAATAATATCTTACTAATTAGTTAAAAACTTACAGAGTCCTAAATGGCGTCTGATTTCTGTTTTCGACATCCTAGGTTTTTATGCACAGAAACATTCAATCCCCAGTAAAACTGAGCAAAATGCTGCAAAAATTCAATTATTTAATTTTTTTTAAATGTTTAAAAAAAATCAACATATCATTAACGCCTCTTGGCTTGATTGTAGTATCATGTGAAATTTACTTTAGCTGACAGAAGACCAAACCTTCATTTTCATATTTTTAGCACATTAAATTATTTGATTGCTTGATTTATTGGTATTTAACGCCAACTTTTTGTAGTATATCAGCTATATCGTGGCGTTAAATTATTTGAAAACAAAACAATTGTTGATGGTATACATAGTCAAATATATGTATTATGTATTTTTCAAATATATAAACAAGTATAGTACAATCTTAAAGGGATATTGTCTACCAGTTGCGTAATTTTTTCATACCCAAAATTATTGTCAATTTCCGTACTGACCTTCATAAAATGAAGATTAACACCGAGTTATGTTGCAAAGGATACGAAAAAGACCCAAAACTATCGTTATCAGAATTATTGTCCGGATGACAATATTCAAATCTGTTCATATGGCCTTCTATGCGAACACGTCTTGAGCATGCGTACTGTTTAGAAACAATAAACAACATGTGGTTCTTGGGCAAAAGAGAAACTATCAACGCGTGGAAGAAAGCGGACTTTGACGGATTCAGAGATAAAGAGGAATAGAAGTGAAGTATCTTCCAAATGGAACAAATGCAGGATATATGTAGGGGATCAGTTGGACCGTTGCCGTTGGATGGAGCGAACTCAAGGAAGTGCTTGATTATTGTTGATAGGTAAGCCACAGGGACTTGTCACTATCCAGGTAAATATACTATCAATGTATAAACATATACAAGGGCGGACATCTTTTTTACCCCCGCTCGCTTCAAGTCGTGTTTGTATTTTAAATTCCTTCTAATATATTCAAAACCCTGTTTGGTTCAACTCCCAAGACGTTATTCTTTTCAAAAAATATCATGACCTCCCCTCGACTACCTCTTGTGAAGGAGCAGCGGTCGTTTTTGTCAGGAATTCGCCCGAGTAGAGAACAACATGGACCCAAAGTGAAAGTAACAGCGCCACCTAAAAAAAAACCCGTAAGTTCGGAACTCTCTGGGTTTTAGCTTTGAGGTAAGGAAAATACCGTTAAGATTCAAACATCATTTAACGAGCGGGACGATTTGAAGTGAAAACTGAAAATTTTTGACTTGTACATACAATGAATGATAAATGCCATTTTCAAGGCTTTTTCTTGATTGCTGTCCATTTTCTTTAATTTATTATTTCGTCTGTTATTTCCCGCGGTATCTTATACTTAGAAACACGATAACTAGCGAGAAAACCAAATATCGATTGGTAAAACCCCGAGAGTTCTGAACTTACGTTTTTTCATAGGTGGCGCTGTTACTTTCACTTTGGGTCCATGTTGTTCTCTACTCAGGCGAATTCCTGACAAAAACGATCGCTGCGCCTTCACAAGTGGTAGTCGAGGGGAGGTCATGATATTTTTTGAAAAGAATAAGGTCTTGGGAGTTGAACCAAACAGGGTTTTGAATATATTAGAAGGAATTTAAAAAACAAACACGACTTGAAGCGAGCGGGGGTAAAAAAGATGTCCGCCCTTGTATATGTTTATACATTGATAGTATATTTACCTGGATAGTGACAAGGCCCTGTGGGTAAGCCGAGCATGTTGCCTTCTTTTCTCAATCGTTTTTCATATTTTATGAATTTATGATGATGCCTATGATCATTTTCGGTAGATATTAATCAATATATGTAATTTTGCACCTGGCAACAGCAAATTATTGTCAATGAGTAGCATAAAACGGCCGTATTTGCGAGGTAAACAAACACAAATTTTAAGAGGCCAGCAAAGGGGAAATGGGAGTGCAAAAATGATATCAATGACAATGCAGTTTATTATTATCAATTTAAAAAAAAATATCGAATCAATTCATTTTTAATGCAAGAATTAAAACTGTACATGGCTTAATGAAAACCCTATAAAGTCCTTTTTATTCAAGCAAATTTATTTCTTTGATATAATTAGGCTTTTAATTTTATCAAATTTCAACAACTTGGACCACAGGGCCTTGTCACTATCCAGGTAAATATACTATCAATGTATAAACATATACAAGGGCGGACATCTTTTTTTACCCCCGCTCGCTTCAAGTCGTATTTGTTTTTTAAATTCCTTCTAATATATTCAAAACCCTGTTTGGTTCAACTCCCAAGACCTTATTCTTTTAAAAAAATATCATGACCTCCGCTCGACTACCTCTTGTGAAGGCGCAGCGGTCGTTTTTGTCAGGAATTCGCCTGAGTAGAGAACAACATGGACCCAAAGTGAAAGTAACAGCGCCACCTATAAAAAGACGGAAGTTCAGAACTCTCAGGGTTTTATCATTCGATATTTGGTTTTCTCGCTAGTTATCGTGTTTCTAAGTATAAGATACCGCGGGAAATAACAGACGAAATAATAAATTAAGGAAAATGGACAGCAATCAAGAAAAAGCCTTGAAAATGGCATTTATCATTCATTGTATGTACAAGTCAAAAATGTTCAGTTTTCACTTCAAATCATCCCGCTCGTTTAATGATGTTTGAATCTTAATGGTATTTTCCTTACCTCAAAGCTAAAACCCCGAGAGTTCCGAACTTCCGGGGTTTTTTTTAGGTGGCGCTGTTACTTTCACTTTGGGTCCATGTTGTTCTCTACTCGGGCGAATTCCTGACAAAAACGACCGCTGCGCCTTCACAAGAGGTAGTCGAGGGGAGGTCATGATATTTTTTTAAAAAAAATAAGGTCTTGGGAGTTGAACCAAACAGGGTTTTGAATATATTAGAAGGAATTTAAAAAACAAACACGACTTGAAGCGAGCGGGGGTAAAAAAAGATGTCCGCCCTTGTATATGTTTATACATTGATAGTATATTTACCTGGATAGTGACAAGGCCCTGTGAGTAAGCCGAGCATGTTGCCTTCTTTTCTCAATCGTTTTTCATATTTTATGAATTTATGATGATGCCTATGATCATTTTCGGTAGATATTAATCAATATATGTAATTTTGCACCTGGCAACAGCAAATTATTGTCAATGAGTAGCATAAAACGGCCGTATTTGCGAGGTAAACAAACACAAATTTTAAGAGGCCAGCAAAGGAGAAATGGGAGTGCAAAAATGATATCAATGACAATGCAGTTTATTATTATCAATTTAAAAAAAAATATCGAATCAATTCATTTTTAATGCAAGAATTAAAACTGTACATGGCTTAATGAAAACCCTATAAAGTCCTTTTTATTCAAGCAAATTTATTTCTTTGATATAATTAGGCTTTTAATTTTATCAAATTTCAACAACTTGGACCACAGGGCCTTGTCACTATCCAGGTAAATATACTATCAATGTATAAACATATACAAGGGCGGACATCTTTTTTTACCCCCGCTCGCTTCAAGTCGTATTTGTTTTTAGCTCACCTGACCCAAAGGGTCATGTGAGCTATTCTCATCACTTGGCGTCCGTCGTCGTCGTCCGTCGTCCGTCGTCTGTCGTCCGTCGTAAACTTTTTCAAAAATCTTCTCCTCTGAAAGTACTAGACCAATGGAAACCAAACTTGGTCTGAATCATTACTAGGGTATCTAGTTTCAAAATTGTGTCCGGTGATGCCGTGCACCAACCAACATGGCCGCTGTTACTAAAAATAGAACATATGGTAAAATTGCAGGTTTTTGGTAATAACTCAAAAACCGTTAGTAATATCAAAAATCTGACATGGGGTAAAAATGATCAGCACATCAAGATCTACCTACCCTGCAATTTTGAAGTAAATCTGATTACCCATCTTGGAGTTATTGCCCTTTTTTCATCAAATTTGTAAAATTTTAATGCTTTTCGTCTTATATTTCAAAAACTATAAGAGATAAAGGTTAACTTTAAATTGCAAAAATGTGCGGCATATCAAGATCTACCTACCCTGCAATTTTGAAGTAAATCCCATTACTCATTTTGGAGTTATTTCCCTTTTTTCATTAAATTTTCAAAATTTTAATACTTTTCGTCCTTTATTTCAAAAACTATAACAGACAGATGGTAAGTTGAAACTGCAAACATGCTCAGCATGTCAAGATCTACCTACCCTGCAATTTTGAAGTAAATTTGATTACCCATCTTGGAGTTATTGCCCTTTTTTCATCAATTTTTTTTTCTTCATTTTAATACTTTTCGTCTTATATTTCAAAAACTATTTAGAGATAGATGTTAAGTTTATTGCAAAAATGTGCAGCATATCAAGATCTACCTACCCTGCAATTTTGAAGTAAATCCCATTACCCATTTTGACCGATTATGCAAATTAGAAAAAAGGGGGGATGAAATAAAAAAAAAATCTTCTCCTCTGAAACTACTGAACCAATCTCAACCAAACTTTGCTGAAATGATCCTTAGGTGGTCCCCTTTCAAAATTGTGTCCGTTAGCGCCGTCCTGTATCCAAGATGGCCGCCATTACTAAAAATAGAAATTTCTTCAAATGATCAAAACTGCTCTATTTTAAGCCAGAAAGTGCCCAAATTTGAACTGTATAAGCATAATGATGAGCTTTTTAACATATATTACGGGATTTTTTATGAACTTTGAACTTTTACCGAGTTTGACCGATTATGAAATTAAAAAAGGGGGGATGAAATTAAAAAAAAATCTTCTCCTCTGAAACTACTGAGCCAATCTCAACCAAACTTTGCTGAAATGATCCTTAGGTGGTCCCCTTTCAAAATTGTGTCCGTCAGCGCCGTCCTGTATCCAAGATGGCCACCATTACTAAAAATAGAAATTTCTTCAAATGGCCAAAACTGCTCTATTTTAAGCCAGAAAGTGCCAAAATTTGAACTGTATAAGCATAATGATGAGCTTTTTAACATGTATTACTGGATTTTTTATGAACTTTGAACTTTTATCGATTTTGACCGATTATGAAATCAAAAAAAGGGGGGATGAAATTTAAAAAAAATCTTCTCCTCTGAAACTACTGAGCCAATCTCAACCAAACTTTGCTGAAATGATCCTTAGGTGGTCCCCTTTCAAAATTGTGTCCGTCAGCACCGTCCTGTATCCAAGATGGCCACCATTACTAAAAATAGAAATTTCTTCAAATGGCCAAAACTGCTCTATTTTAAGCCACAAAGTGCCCAAATTTGAACTGTATAAGCATAATGATGAGCTTTTTAACATATATTACGGGATTTTTTTATGAACTTTGAACTTTTACCGATTTTGACCGATTATGAAATTAAAAAAAAGGGGGGATGAAATTAAAAAAAAATCTTCTCCTCTGAAACTACTGAGCCAATTTCAACCAAACTTTGCTGAAATGATCCTTAGGTGGTCCCCTTTTAAAATTGTGTCCGTCAGCGCCGTCCTGTATCCAAGATGGCCGCCATTACTAAAAATAGAAATTTCTTCAAATGGCCAAAACTGCTCTATTTTAAGCCAGAAAGTGCCAAAATTTGAACTGTATAAGCATAATGATGAGCTTTTTAACATGTATTATGGGATTTTTTATGAACTTTGAACTTTTACCGATTTTGACCGATTATGAAATTTAAAAAAAGGGGGGATGAAATTAAAAAAAATCTTCTCCTCTGAAACTACTGAGCCAATTTCAACCAAACTTTGCTGAAATGATCCTTAGGTGATCCCCTTTTAAAGTTGTATCCGTCAGCGCCGTCCTGTATCCAAGATGGCCACCATTACTTAAAATAGAAATTTCTTCAAATGGCCAAAACTGCTCTATTTTAAGCCAGAAAGTGCTCAAATTTGAACTGTATAAGCATAATGATGAGCTTTTTAACATATATTACAGGATTTTTTATGAACTTTGAACTTTTACCGATTTTGACCGATTATGCAAATTAGAAAAAAGGGGGGATGAAATTAAAAAAATCTTCCCCTCTGAAACTACTGAGCCAATCTCAACAAAACTTTGCTGAAATGATCCTTAGGTGGTCCCCTTTCAAAATTGTGTCCGTCAGCGCCGTCCTGTATCCAAGATGGCCACCATTACTAAAAATAGAAATTTCTTCAAATGGCCAAATCTGCTCTATTTTAAGCCAGAAAGTGCCAAAATTTGAACTGTATAAGCATAATGATGAGCTTTTTGACATATATTACGGAATTTTTTATGAACTTTGAAATTTTGCCGATTTTGACCGATTATGCAAATTAGAAAAAAGGGGGGATGAAATAAAAAAAAATATCTTCTCCTCTGAAACTACTGAGCCAATCTCAACCAAACTTTGCTGAAATGATCCTTAGGTGGTCCCCTTTCAAAATTGTGTCCGTCAGCACCGTCCTGTATCCAAGATGGCCACCATTACTAAAAATAGAAATTTCTTCAAATGGCCAAAACTGCTCTATTTTAAGCCAGAAAGTGCCCAAATTTGAACTGTATAAGCATAATGATGAGCTTTTTAACATATATTACGGGATTTTTAAAGAACTTTGAACTTCTACTGATTTTAACCGATTATGCAAATTAGAAAAAAGGGGGGATGAAATTAAAAAAAAATCTTCTCTGAAACTATTGAGCCAATCTCAACCAAACTTTGCTGAAATGATCCTTAGGTGGTCCCCTTTCAAAATTGTGTCCGTCAGCGCCGTACTGTATCCAAGATGGCCACCATTACTAAAAATAGAAATTTCTTCAAATGGCCAAAACTGCTCTATTTTAAGCCAGAAAGTGCCAAAATTTGAACTGTATAAGCATAATGATGAGCTTTTTAACATATATTATGCGATTTTTTTATGAACTTTGAACTTTTGCCGATTTTGACCGATTATGTAAATTAGAAAAAAGGGGGGATGGAATTAAAAAAAAATCTTCTCCTCTGAAACTACTGAGCCAATCTCAACCAAACTTTGCTGAAATGATCCTTAGGTGGTCCCCTTTCAAAATTGTGTCCGTCAGCACCGTCCTGTATCCAAGATGGCCACCATTACTAAAAATAGAAATTTCTTCAAATGTCCAAAACTGCTCTATTTTAGGCCAGAAAGTGCCCAAATTTGAACTGTATAAGCATAATGATGAGCTTTTTAACATATATTACGGGAATTTTATGAACTTTGAACTTTTACCGATTTTGACCGATTATGAAATTAAAAAAAAGGGGGGATGAAATTAAAAAAAAATCTTCTCCTCTGAAACTACTGAGCCAATTTCAACCAAACTTTGCTGAAATGATCCTTAGGTGGTCCCCTTTTAAAATTGTGTCCGTCAGCGCCGTCCTGTATCCAAGATGGCCGCCATTACTAAAAATAGAAATTTCTTCAAATGGCCAAAACTGCTCTATTTTAAGCCAGAAAGTGCCAAAATTTGAACTGTATAAGCATAATGATGAGCTTTTTAACATGTATTATGGGATTTTTTATGAACTTTGAACTTTTACCGATTTTGACCGATTATGAAATTTAAAAAAAGGGGGGATGAAATTAAAAAAAATCTTCTCCTCTGAAACTACTGAGCCAATTTCAACCAAACTTTGCTGAAATGATCCTTAGGTGATCCCCTTTTAAAATTGTGTCCGTCAGCGCCGTCCTGTATCCAAGATGGCCACCATTACTTAAAATAGAAATTTCTTCAAATGGCCAAAACTGCTCTATTTTAAGCCAGAAAGTGCTCAAATTTGAACTGTATAAGCATAATGATGAGCTTTTTAACATATATTACAGGATTTTTTATGAACTTTGAACTTTTACCGATTTTGACCGATTATGCAAATTAGAAAAAAGGGGGGATGAAATTAAAAAAATCTTCCCCTCTGAAACTACTGAGCCAATCTCAACAAAATTTGCTGAAATGATCCTTAGGTGGTCCCCTTTCAAAATTGTGTCCGTCAGCGCCGTCCTGTATCCAAGATGGCCACCATTACTAAAAATAGAAATTTCTTCAAATGGCCAAAACTGCTCTATTTTAAGCCAGAAAGTGCCCAAATTTGAACTGTATAAGCATAATGATGAGCTTTTTAACATATATTACGGGATTTTTAAAGAACTTTGAACTTTTACTGATTTTAACCGATTATGCAAATTAGAAAAAAGGGGGGATGAAATTAAAAAAAAATCTTCTCTGAAACTATTGAGCCAATCTCAACCAAACTTTGCTGAAATGATCCTTAGGTGGTCCCCTTTCAAAATTGTGTCCGTCAGCGCCGTACTGTATCCAAGATGGCCACCATTACTAAAAATAGAAATTTCTTCAAATGGCCAAAACTGCTCTATTTTAAGCCAGAAAGTGCCAAAATTTGAACTGTATAAGCATAATGATGAGCTTTTTAACATATATTATGCGATTTTTTTATGAACTTTGAACTTTTGCCGATTTTGACCGATTATGTAAATTAGAAAAAAGGGGGGATGGAATTAAAAAAAAATCTTCTCCTCTGAAACTACTGAGCCAATCTCAACCAAACTTTGCTGAAATGATCCTTAGGTGGTCCCCTTTCAAAATTGTGTCCGTCAGCACCGTCCTGTATCCAAGATGGCCACCAATACTAAAAATAGAAATTTCTTCAAATGGCCAAAACTGCTCTATTTTAAGCCAGAAAGTGCCCAAATTTGAACTGTATAAGCATAATGATGAGCTTTTTAACATATTACGGGATTTTTTATGAACTTAAAACTTTTACCGAGTTTGACCGATTATGCAAATTAGAAAAAAAGGGGGGATGAAATTAAAAAAATCTTCCTCTCTGAAACTACAGAGCCAATCTCAACCAAACTTTGCTGAAATGATTCTTGGGTGGTCCTCTTCCAAAATTGTGTCCAGCATTTCAGAACACCGACCAAGATGGCCGCCACAGCCGAACCTAATTTAACATAGGACCCTATGGGAAATTCCCATAAAAATCTTTTTGTCTGAAACCATTTGCTCAATAAGAAAAAAATTTTGATGAAATAGTCATTGGATGGTTCTCTTCCAAAAATGTGTCTGGCGGTTCGACCTTTCGATCAATTTTTTTTTTTACCTGCAATTTTGAAGTAAATCTGATTACCCATCTTGGAGTTCTTGCCCTTTTTTCATCAAATTTATAAAAATGACGAAGGCTACAATTGTTAATTTTTTTTACCGAAGTTATCAAGTTTTATTGACTGATGTTGTTATTATACCCAGGTGAGCTATACAGGCTCCTGGGAGCCTCTAGTTTAAATTCCTTCTAATATATTCAAAACCCTGTTTGGTTCAACTCCCAAGACCTTATTCTTTTAAAAAAATATCATGACCTCCCCTCGACTACCTCTTGTGAAGGCGCAGCGGTCGTTTTTGTCAGGAATTGGCCTGAGTAGAGAACAACATGGACCCAAAGTGAAAGTAACAGCGCCACCTATAAAAAAACGGAAGTTCAGAACTCTCAGGGTTTTATCATTTGATATTTGGTTTTCTCGCTAGTTATCGTGTTTCTAAGTATAAGATACCGCGGGAAATAACAGACGAAATAATAAATTAAGGAAAATGGACAGCAATCAAGAAAAAGCCTTGAAAATGGCATTTATCATTCATTGTATGTACAAGTCAAAAATGTTCAGTTTTCACTTCAAATCATCCCACTCATTTAATGATGTTTGAATCTTAACGGTATTTTCCTTACCTCAAAGCTAAAACCCTGAGAGTTCCGAACTTCCAGGGTTTTTTTTAGGTGGCGCTGTTACTTTCACTTTGGGTCCATGTTGTTCTCTACTCGGGCGAATTCCTGACAAAAACGACCGCTGCGCCTTCACAAGAGGTAGTCGAGGGGAGGTCATGATATTTTTTTAAAAAAATAAGGTCTTGGGAGTTGAACCAAACAGGGTTTTGAATATATTAGAAGGAATTTAAAAAACAAACACGACTTGAAGCGAGCGGGGGTAAAAAAAGATGTCCGCCCTTGTATATGTTTATACATTGATAGTATATTTACCTGGATAGTGACAAGGCCTTGTGCTTGGACATGAAACTTAGTTTTGGGAACCAAAAGTATATACCTTACTTTCTGCGAATTATCACTATAATGGAAAATCAGTATGTATTTTTCAAATAAAAGCTTTCTATTTAAAGAAGCTTCATTTCAATTGCACTTTTAGTTTGGATCCTGTAAGTATAATATATAATTATAAACAAGGTCTTGAAGAAATGATATGAATATCCATTGAAATTTTCAAGTTTCAGAACTTTTTTTATATATGACTACAAAATTTTACTGAAAATTTCAGAAATGTCCTAAAATGCATATTTTAGACCATGGCTAAATGAAAATCATTTTCAATTCCTTTATGCAAACAAGTTTATATCTTGGGTACTGGAAATACATTACATAAATAAGGTTAAAAGAACTTTTCAATAAGTTTGAACATAACACTTTGTTATGGGAGCGAAAATTATATCTTCCTGTCTGTGAATTATCACCATAGTGGAAAATCAGTATGTATCTTTTATATAAAAAGCTTTCCATTTAAATAAGTGTCATTTCAGTAGCATTTTTAGTTTGGATCCTGTAAGTATGATACATAAACAAGGTTTTTAAAAAATAATATGAAGATCCATAGAAATTTGCAAGTTTCAGAAACTTTTCTATATATGTGACTATAAAATTTTACTGAAATGTCCTGAACTGCATATTTTAGACTATGACTAAATGAAAATCGTTTTCAATTTCCTTATGCAAACCAAGTTTATTTCTTGACTATTCTAAAAACATTACATTAACTAGTTTTTTACTACATTTCAACAATTTTGGACATAATTTTTAGTTCAGGGAGCCAAAATTATACTTTACTATCTTAGAATTATCAACATAGACATGATGGAGGGAAATCAATATGTATTTTTCATATAAAGGCTTTCTATTTAAAGAATTGTCATTTGAACTGCTTTTTATCCCCTCGCCAACGAAGTTGCCAAGGGATATAGTAACGCTACCGTCCGTCCGTCACATCCTTGTGAACACTCTAGAATCAACATCCTTCAATGGATTTTGACCACACTTGGTACATACTTAGTCCTTAAGAGAATCTGGAACCCTATTGATTTTCAAGGTCGTATGTCAAAGATCAAGGTCACAGCCTAAAATTTTTACCGCATAACATCCTTGTGAACACTAGAATCAACATCCTTCAATGGATTTTTGACAAAACTTGGTACATACTTAGTCCTTAAGATACCGAAACCTTATTGATTTTCAAGGTCATAGCCTTATAGGTCAAAGGTCAAGATAACCGGGTCAAAATTTTACCACGTAACATCCTTGTGAACACTCTAGAATCAACATCCTTCAATGGATTTTGACCAAACTTGGTACATACTTAGTCCTTAAGAGAATCTGGAACCCTATTGATTTTCAAAGTCAAAGGTCGAGGTCACCGGGTCAAATTTTTAGGCAAGGGGATATGCCACGCTTTGCCCTTGTTTAGTTTGGATCTTGTAAGTATGATTTATAAACAAGATTTTTAAGAAATAATGTGAAGATCCATAGCAATTTGCATGTTTCACAGTGTGTGAATTTAACAGTAGACCGATGGCCCATGTCTGTGTTAAAATCATGCAGGTTTTTGTAAAATTATCTAAATTTTTTAGGCAAATTACTACAAAAACTGGTAATTTCAGACAAATGTGATTTTGTAGTGATTGATATTTGTACTTTTGATTTAGATATTCTGACCAAGGTAATTCTAGAGTAGAAGAAATGAGCAGCCATCACATTTCAACGAAACGGATGAAACTGGAGAAATCGAGTTCATTTGTGAACCCATTTGAGTATGTTCATTTTGTTAAAGATTAGACATATTCTACATTATGTTTATAGGTAACATTGTCAATATTGTTCAACACAGTCACTCGTATAACAGTTTCCTATTAATTATTGTGGCTTGCATAGTGATACTACTAGTAGCTATATTATATAGGGATCATGTTGGCTTCTGCGTCATCGTTACATTTTCATCAATCCACAAGCTGAAATGGCCAGTCCTCTTTAGCTACTTACGGGAATGAAACCAAACTGGGACAGAATTGACGCACGTCTGGCGCACCAAATTTTTTCCTGGAACTTTGATGTAATTTTGTTTCTTTATATTGGGTTGTGTAGATGAGTGCTGGATACATGTATATAGATTTAATATTATTTTGAAAAGCTTTTTCGTTATACAGCTGCACATCAGAACCATATAGCAAAATTTGTTTTGATATTATACACATACACTGTAATAAACAATTATTTTTTATTCTTACAGTCTCTCAATAGATATTACTGAAGAGGGCAGTGATGTTGGTGATGATTCTGACGATGGAGATTTTGAACCTAGCCTCAACTTCACTCTAAGGTTTGTCATGTTAATTTCATATGTTTCAGTTGTAACTTACATACTTGAAATTTTGTCCTAATAACAGAACCATGCATGATCATATGTCATAGGAGCTTTATTATACCCCCGCTCTACTGGAAGGGGGAGGGGGTATACTGTTTTACCTCAGTCCATCCGTTCGTCCCAAGATGTTCATAACATTTTTCTCAGTAATTATTTATGGCAGCAATCTGATATTTGATCATAGGCTTCAGAAGGGTCAATCGAAAGTCGCAAACCCGCTGTGTTGTCCATGGTCAAGTCCGGTAGAAGTCCCATCCGATGAAGGGAAAGACATCAACAACAAATGAAGATCAGGTCTGATTTGGGTAACAGACACCCTGTAACCATTGACCAGCTCGTGATGCCTGCCGTAGAACTTCTTGAGGGATGACCACAACCTAAAATCTGTCTACAAATCACTCAAATCCTTCATAAAGTGGACTTGTAATGATATGTTTAGTTTGTCATTCACTATACATTCGAGATATTCATCTTGAATTGAAAGTTAGGGCTCCATAGATCATAATCTCAATTCTATTGTTTTGTTCTTGTGAATTACATTGTATGTATTTTTCTACTTCAGGTGGCAGAGAAGTTACAACAAAAAGACAGCTAGATGGTCTGTGCAGCCTGTTAAAGCTGACAAGTCATATTCCTATGTTCCAAGACTATTAAGGGTCATCATTTGTATGAGACAGCAAGATAATGAAGGAATGAATTAACATGTGCAGTTGGAAGTAGATGATCCCAGAAGAATCTCGGTCCATCTTGCACCAATTCCACAACCTCCAACTCGGGATGATATTGTAGCATCTCAGAAATCCAGATTTGAAGACCAAGACAAAACAATTGACTATATTGTCGCATAAAATAAATTTAGATTGTCACTCTTTGTTTTTCCTGGTCTAACAGAAGTTCTGCACATTTAGAGCAGAAAAGTACCCAAGTCAGGATAATGGCCATTACAAATTGTCCAATGCACAATAATGATAGCTGGTGGCCATTTTGAATTTTCAAATGGTGCAAACAGTAACAACACATGTTAAAGACATTCATAGGAACATATATACCAGATTTCAATTCAATCCCTTCAGCGGTTCTTGAGAAGAAGTTTCTTGAAAATCGACCAATCAGAATTTTCAAAGTCACATGGTGGCTATGTTTTTTGACGAATCTGCACAAAAGTAACAACTCTTGTGTAGGACCTCATAGAAAACATCTCTGCCAAGTTTGGTTTTGAATTATATAAAAGACTGTCAGTCCATTTTAGAAGAAATTGTCAGTGCTGATAGAACAAAAAATAATAATAAGATGGCAAAACTTTCAAATTAAATTTACAATTCCAACTGACCAACTTGTGAAATTAACAACTCATTAGGTTTTTTTTATTTTTGGTGTTTTAACGCCACTTTCAGCAATATTTCAGCTATATCATGGCGACCAGTTTTAGTGGTGGAGGAAGCCAGAGTACCCGGACAACCACCGACCATAGGGAAGCAAGTGGTAAACTTTATCATTAGGGTATATGGGATAAAATACAAAATATTTCATGAACAAGTTTTAATTAAATCGTCTAGGAATGAAACCCTTGTATTGTCCATATAGATCAGGATACTTGTCCCTAATTTTCCAAGTACAACAGCTTGGGATCACACGTCTGACCCCAGCTCCAAGTCGGCCATGTGCCCAAATGGTATACTGGTGGTAGGCTGCATACCTATTGGATCTGTTGTAATCCTCGTCATGGGGCATTACTACAAGTTCCTCTCGAAACATTCTAGCAACCCCCAACACTTCCTCATCAAGGACAATCCGATTAAAGACAAGAGATTTTATTTTAATAAAAACAGAGTAAAGACAGATGGTTATACATTCATCTAGAAAAATGAGCTCTATTTAAAAAAGAAATATAATTCATTATAAGTGAAATAGTTTGCACAAATTCAGTTTAGAGAAATAAAAAAAAGTCTTATTTTGGAGGGAAAGATTTTCTCGTGGGACTTTCTTATGACCACAGTTTTATTTCGTTTTTTGTTGGTATATGGGAGAACCATTTTGGTCTTGCAAATTTTTTTTATCAATTTACCCCTCAAGCTATTCAATTTTAATTTTATGTTTTTGTTCCTAAAAATTATTTTGATTCTGAATCTTGAAGAAAAAAATTTGGCTGGACAGGAGAAAAAAATATATTCTGACTTGACATTTTCACAGTATAACAGTATAATCATATACTTGCCATTTTCACAGTATAATCATATACAAAATTTTGAAGAAAGAAAATTATTCCAGCACTTCGCCAATCTAATTAAAATTAGATCTACGCGCTTGCTCCCTATTTTAGATCTAATTATACCCCCGGTCCCCGAAGGGGGAGGGGGGTATGCTGTTTTACCTCTGTCCGTCCGTCCTTCCAAAATATTTTTCGTCACATTTTTCTCAGCAACTATTGATGGCAGAAATCTGATATTTGGTCACAAGCTTCACATAGGTATGCCATATCGTGGGAAATGGCAGGGGTATCATAAGTGAGCATTAGATCACAGTTCACCTTGTTTTAATTAGATTGGCACTTCGCCGGAAAATAAGAAAATATGATTTCTGTGGCGTCTGAAAAAAACATTTCTACGGCGAAAAAACGTGACATAGCCCCCTTCAAGGTAAATGGTCAGTCCCATATTATTTTGCAGCAACTGTCTTGTGGAACTAGAAGTAAGGTCTCTTTTGTTTCTAATCCAGCCCAAATTTCTCTGAAACATTCCAGTCAATTAACAAATAAAACAACACTGGCTACGTCATTCGTTTTCATCAGACATGTATTTCACTGTGTTCTACATGTATGTCTCTGTTTTCATATTGTCGGTAAACTGGCTAAATTAAATTAATTTAACACGTGTATCAAAATCTCGGGAAACAACTTCATAACTTATAAGAAGAAAAAAACTAATTTAGTTATTTTTAACGCCGGCAAAAATTTTCGATCGAAAATACGTAGTTGAGCTTGTCCCCATAGGGTGCCTCCTGGCATGTTTTCAATGGTTATCGTGGAAATATCGGCTGAATCTGTTAAGGCATGTAGTTTTCATCAAAGAAAATCTATTCCTGATACAGAAATTATTTATTCTACGTCTTTTAGATACAATCGATTCGCAAATAGCTTTTTTCCTCAACTTTTATAGAAACTTACCTCAATATCCATGCTGCAGCATCCGGGCTACTGACATAAAAATAGATAAATAAATAGAGTTGGCCTCGCCCAGGTCAGTGCATAATTAATTAGCTTCCGGTAACGATGGTCAGCTTTATTAGTCGAAAAAACAACGTTTCGGAGCGTATTCATCAATAATTCGGTGTTTAATCTTCATTTTATGAAGGTCAGTACGGAAATCGACAATAATTTTGGGTATGAAAAAATTACGCAGTTGGTAGACAATATCCCTTTAATGTTATACCTTTTTCCTCTATGACATGCTTACGACATTTCATCACTGTTCAAAAACGAAATAATTGCACTCATTTGTGTAAGAATTGTTCAAGTCAGTCCATCATTGTTGGGCTTACGTTCGCTTTTTGTAGTAAAGCAAAAATTTTATCAGACAACATTTACCATTCTATGAAATATGTCACGTACACAACCGGACTTGTTTTCACATAATAGTGTGTTTATTTGTCTCGCCATATGGCAGGTGTTTTTCCCAAAGTCAGATTATTAGCGTAGGATAAATTCTGAAGGCCATTTCCTTGATCAAATTTTTATCTTTTAATCAATTTTGCTCTATTTCAATATCAGAAATATATAGTCAAAACAATGTAAGAAGAGTTTGAAGATACCAAAGGGTTAATCAGAATGCGTAAATCGAATAAGGACAGACACCATAATGGTCAAAAGAAAAAGGACAAAAGGACAAACAACGATCTACAAAACATACACATCAAGCTAAATATCAAGTAACACGAATCCCAAAAATCGGGGGTGAACTCAGTTGCTCCAGAAGGGTAAGCAGTGCATACCTGTCGCGTTAATCTAGTTACAAACCTGGTGATAAGTCATGAATGAGGAATTGACCGGTCAGTGTTTACGACAAGTGGAAAAAAAATTGTTAATTTGTGATACAGATATTCCATAACGGTCAACCAAGTCATAGTGGCGACCGTAAAACTTTCGAATTGATGACTTCAACTTAGTCAATATGAACCCTTGTAGCTTAATGCGCATTTTCCTTTAGTACAGTTATAATTCAAAGGCGTCACATATTACTATATGAATAATATGGTGGGAGTCTTATCAAAAACAGTAACTGCATACCCTTCAGGAGCACCTAGGATTACCATCGGTTTTTTGGAGGGGTCTGTGTTGTTCATCTTTTTAGCTTTGTGTGTTTTGTAATTTGCTTTTTTGATCTTTGTACATTGTGCAGAACGAAAAATCAGCATTTTGTAGAGGTCTCAATGCGACTACTCTGTTTTGAAATCTACAAAAGAGGTGACATTTTCAAATGCGTTATCCACCCTGTTCCACAATCAGGCTTTCCGTAGTATATCCTGATATCCATCAATCGAGGGAACAACTCCAATCCGCTACTTGTGGATGTGTTGTGTAGCTTTGTGCGTTGATCCCTGGGAACCATCACCAGTGCAAAACCGATAATTAGATAGTCAAATTTCCTATATATATTGCAAGGCTCGATATATATATTTGATTGTCGAGAAAATATATGTTTATCTAAGTTGTCATAGCTTTACACCGGCACCAACCGAATAAGATGTTGAAGTTCGCTATGCTGCATACATTTCATTGTTGAAATTGTGAGTTGAACGGTGTACGAAATTCATGTCAATACACATATTTTATTGCAAAAAAAAATCAAACTTTGGTCTCTTACACACAGCATATATATATTGTGAACCTTGAATTACAGGTCATCTTTATTAAGCAGCCAGTTTTTTTTGCCGGCCCTTAATGGGCTGCTTAAATCAAGTTTGGCTGTATATGTATCAGCCAGAAAATTCTTGATATTCACGTGCCACCTATATTCACGTTGAATGTACTGAAATTTAGAAACAACGCATTTTAAGAACGAGAATTACTCAATTTTTATCCTTATGTGTGTTATTCAGCAAGACAAATGAACAGCTATAATGTTACCTAGGTTTTTTGGTTTTATTGAGCCTTATTTAAACCAATTATGTCTGATCACTTTCAAGATTATTTAAACGTTTGGTATATTTTGCTCTTAAACTCTTCGATAACCACAAACAGATAATTACTTGTATCTGTTTGTAATATTAAGATTATCTCTTTGAATGGGTTAGGGTTAGGATTGTGTTGTTTAACGCCACTTTCAACAATATTTCAGCTATATCGTGGTGGTCAGTTTTATTGGAAACCAGAGTACTCGGAGAAAGTCACTGACAAACTGTATCACATGATGTTGTATCAAATACACCTCGCCTGAAGGGGATTCGAACTCACAACTTTAGTGATGAGAGGCACTGATTGCATAGTTAGTTATATATCCAACTACCGTACGATCACGACGAATACTGTTATTGTTTTCGAGATCAATATGTACTTGCATATATGTTTTTAATCGGACGATCCCACTTAATTTATTGACTAAAACGGAAATGCACATCTGTGACATGACAAGGTAGTCATGACAAAGAGATTTGAATTCGACAAAAGGTATTAAAAAAGTTTTACAAGTTTTGACCTCAAAATGGCTATTACTTACTGTTTTTGATTTCAATTGTCTTCTTCTTAGATTATGCACAATTCGCAAAATAATTCATGGTATGAAAAACATACTTTACAAGTGCTCAGCTTCGAACTTTTCGCCATACCCAAGAAAACAAAATCTTGGATTCAAATTCATTCAGTACAGTATAAATCTTTGTCCATTATATGTCCATAACTCTAATATAAATATATATTCACTGGGGGCCGGATGGCTCAATGAGTTAGGTAGTTGGATCTAACAGCTCATACAAACCTATCACCTATACGGCGTGGGTTCGCGCCCAGCTTTGTAAATTACAAAATAGGGTGCACTCGACTCGCAGCCGCAAGTGATAAATTTTACCAGTTGCTTGCCCAGGGTCGGTGGTTCTCTCCGGGTATTCCGGCTTCCTCCACCACTAAAACTGGTCGCCATGATATAGCTGAAATATTGATGAAAGTGGCGTTAAACACCAAAAATTCAAATTCAGATTCATATTCCGAAGAAAGGCTAATTGTATACTTCTTTTTTTTTAATTACAAATTTGACTACTCTCCAATTAAGTTGTTTTCGTATTGGATAAGGAAAAAAGTTTGAAGCCAAAGAGAAAAAGACAAACAAATTTATCAACAAACAATGCAAACCTCACTAAAATCTAGAGGTACTCCGGAAGGAAGAGTCCGTTCCTGTTCCTCTAGGGACATCTGTCGTGAGTTTATGTGTATTGTGCCATTTTCTTCAATATTTACGTTTTGTTGTGGACGACGATTTCATTCGAGTATACGGAGGCAGCCGCCCACCAGCTCCTGGTCACTGACCAACATTATGACATATATTTACATCAAGTACATCTCGGCAATTGCAGGAATGGAATTCACATCTTTAGTTATATAATAAACTAATTGAAAAGAGAGTGATAAATATAATTACCATACGATCGCGTCCACGACAGTCGTTCTTGTATTCGAAATTGCTTGAATGTTTATTGAAAAGGCATATACGTATTGTTTCTTCTGCTTATAAAGGACTCGTACAGTTTATGTATATGTTAATATATGTAATATTTCTCTTCGTCAATAGTCAGTTTATTTGGAGACATTATACCAAACCAATCACATTAAATGAAGTGCTTACTTAAAGCGCAAAAGTCTCTTGATTTTATCTCTTTATAGTTCGGCATGCAATGTCTCTTGTCGATTTCAAAATACATATATTGCATAATATAGTACATACAGTCGACTCTTGTTTTCTCCAACTCCTTTCCTAGTACATGTATAACAGAAAATTAAGGGTTTATTTTTTGTGGGGTTTTTTTGTGCTTAACACCACTTTCAACAATATTTCAGTTATAGACACCAGCTAAATCTTATAGATATGTAATTCAATAAAGTGGAAGGGGCATACATATATGGCAGGATCCAATCTATCAACGGTACCCCAACCTTCCCTCTTGTTACTATATTTCCAGCAATCACAGAAACATCTGTTCATGTTTTTATAAAATTTCTATTGATTTTTTCGGCTGCAGAATCCCAATAATTGGTTTAACATATTTAAAAGTTTGTTACTGTCCCAGACCAGAACTTAGATTTCTATCTGCTTCTGTTTTTGTCCTATCTGTGTTTGGGGGTTTGTGGTTTAAGAGTTTATTGCTTTCGTCATTGCATTGGATATATCGTGGAATAATTCTGCGAAGCATTTTATTTTCAAACAATAAAAACATCATTCACAAATTTACTTCAACTCAAGTTCTACAAACGTTCATAATAATGTGGACAACACATGAACAAAGAGACTACAGATACAGAGACAGTTAATGTTGTTAAAAATAACATGACTGGTGTCACATGTGGAGCAGTAACTGTTAGCCGTTCCGGAGCACCCGAGTTCACCCCCGGTTTTTAGTAGTTTTCTTGTTGCTCGATCTTTAGCTTTCTGTGTAGTGTTTTGTAGATCATTGTTTGTCTTTTTGTCTTGTTTTTTTTCTTTTGACAATTGTATTTTCTGTCCTTCTTCAATGTATAGCTTCTGATTGCCCTTTTGGCATGTTCATGTTGTTCTGACTGATAAATCGCTAAGACGGTAGAATCAACTGGGTGCAGTACATTACACTGCGAAATATGATTGCTCATAGGATTACTATAATTTACATATTCCAAGTGTAAATCTGCTCTGCATTGTTGTACTTGAAAGATGAGTCTACTAGTTCATATAAAACAAAAATTATCACACTGTCGAAACTGTTTTAAAATCCTATCGAAAAATCGTAGATATCGATACCCCCTAACACACATATACATGATCGAATATTTTTCGAAACGGTACAGGCGCTTCAATAAAAATGGCGGGTTCAAGCTAGTTTATGGGACAAAACCTCTCCTCTTAACGACAAAACCTCTCCTCTTAGCGACAAAACCTCTCCTCTTAGCGACAAAGCCTCTCCTCTTAGCGACAAAACCTCTCCTCTTAGCGACAAAACCTCTCCTCTTAGCGACAAAACCTCTCCTCTTAGCATCAAAACCTCTCCTCTTAGCGACAAAACCTCTCCTCTTAGCGACAAAAAGAAGACATTAAAATAAAGTAACGCACATAACATCGTTTGCACTTAAAATTCGAAATAGATATCATAAAACATATTTAGCATGCAATACACCACAAACTCATCACAATATTAAAGCTTTGAGTAAATTAGGGGTTCTTGATACGGTAGCATCTCCTGTCTTGTCCGTTAATGACACCCATGATGAAGTTCTAGATCCCACATCCAGCTATGATTATGATCGGGTAACTTAGAAAACAGGAACTGCATACCTTCCGGAACATCAGAGTTTAATCCGGTATTAGTAGTATTTGTGTTGTACAATCTTTTGTTTTCTTTGCAGCGTGTTATTGGCTATTATTTGTCTTTTGAACCATTTTCTATTTGGTCATTGCATTGTCTGTCCTTCTATATACGGCTTCTCATTATCCCTTTCGTATCTTTTGTAATTCGTGATGTCGACTGCATAATTTTTCAAGCGATGACTTAAGCTTAGATTTTATGTAATTCTTATTGAGTAACAGGGGCCATCGTGGTCGTGATCGTATGGTAGTTGGATTACAACTACCTATGCAATCAGTGCCTTTCACCACTGATGTTGCGAGTTCTAATCTCGATCAGGGCGAGGTGTACAACACTATGTGATAAAGTGTGTCAGTGACTTGCGATAGGTCGGTGGTTTTCTCCAGGTCCTCCGGTTTCCTCCACCAATAAAACTGACCGCCACGCTTTAACTGAAATATTGTTGAAATTGTCGTTAAACACCATCAAACAAACAAACAAACAACCTTATAGAGTCGCCTCCCCTATTTAAAGAAAAGTTTGAAGATACCAAAGGGGTAATCAGAAGCAGTAAGAAGGAGAGGCAACACAATGGCCAAAAGAAATAAGACACTGCACAGAAAACAAAGACTGAGTAACATCAACCCCACCATAACATGTGCTCCCGAAGGGTAAGTAGTTCCTGTCCCACTATGGAAATCCATCGTATTACTCTTGCTACAAACCCGACGATAAGTCATGAATGAGGAAACGATCGGGTTGTGATTCCGAAAAACGAAGCATATGATACTCTGCAAAGGTTAACTAAGTCATGATGGCGACCGTAAAACCTTTGATTTTTTTTATTTTGATTGTGTTTAACGCCACTTTCAGCAATTTTCAGCTATATCATGGCGACCAGTTTTAGTGGTGGAAGAAGCCGGGAGTACCCGGAGATAACCACCGACCATGGGCAAGCAACTGATAATGTTTATCACTTGCGGCTGTGAGTCGAGTGCACCCTTTTTTGTAATCTACAAAGCCGGGCGCGAACCCATGCCGTATTGGTGATAGGCTTGTATGAGTTGTTGTGTAATCCAACTACCTAACTCAATGAGCCACCCGGGTCCTTGTAAAACCTTTGAAGTGATGACTTTAACTTAACTACCAGAAACCCTTTCCTATAAGAAAAACGGGCTCTTGAATAACGTATCAGTTTTAATTTAATTTCAAATCTTAAATAACATATGAAAACCGTAACCTTGCTTAAATATAAAATGTAAGAGAAAATCTTTAATTAGGATAATATGCCGTTAAAATTTAAAAAACTTTCACACATATGGGTAAAACTAACCCTTAAGAATATGTATTTCTAATAAGATAAATTATGTTTCATTGTCCGATTCAAGGAGTATATACATATACATCATTTTTTTCAAAGACATGGTTTGCCGGTGTTCCGAATGGCCTTAGTAATACGTCTTTCATAATATGTACATTAGGTTTTCCAGTTACTGTATTTCGCAGTACAATACTATAAATGTTCGAGATTAGTCATATTTCTCTGAACGGAACGACTTTTTACGTAATTTCGAACGCAATGACTTTAAATCTTATTGGACACCGTAAACTCTAATCTACAATCACACGGATATAAAAACGAACGTCAAAGCAGAGGAGGTTAAAACAAACAAAGAAACAGAACATGAAAATTTATGAAGCGCTCTTGTTGATTACTGGTAAGAAAATGTTATATTTTATTTTTTCCATATTACAATTGAATATATAAATGCATGAATCAATTATTATTTCACAAAGAAAATTTGTTTTGAGTTGCCCTGTTTAAAAATACTGTGAAATCATTATTAATCTCGGGGGTTCTAATTTTCGTGGAATTCATGGTTTACTTAAACCACGAAAATTAAATTCCAACGAAATACAATGTTCCCATTGATTGTTGCCTGTAGTGTAGTGAAACCACTAATTCAAGAAAGCAAGGATCACTGCATTTTGTAGAAACCGCGAAAATAAAATTGGTGGCAACGAATAAAGGTACTTTCACAGTAGATATATATACGTATATTTTGTTTTATTCAAATTAAAGGCAAACCCTACATCGAAAACCATTGTATTTTATTGTTGTCTTAAATGACAACGACGTTGAAAATGTAAGATTTAGGGTTAGGATGTTTAACGCTATTTTCAACAATATTTCAGTCATAACGTGGCCGTCAGTTTTATTGGTGGAGGAAACCGGAGTACCCAGCGAAAACCACCGACCTGTCGCAAGTCACTGACAAACTTTATCACATAATGTTATATCGAGTACCCTTCGTCATCAGCGGGATTCGAATCACAAATTTAGTGGTGATAGGCCGTTGAAATTGTCATTTTTATTATCATTACCAATGGCTTCTGATTACCCATTTTCTCTATGCGTGAAAGAAATTAACCTTAGTTTTAATTATGATTACATAATTGGGGAACTGTAAATGTTAATGATAAATATATCTGATAAATCACATTATTGCTGACACATTGACGACTGTCAGTGACTTGTGGCAGATCGCTGATTTCCTTCACCAGTAAAGCTGACCACCATGATATAGCTGAAATATTGCTAAAAGGGGCGTTAAACACCATACCCTAACCCTAATACTGAAACATGGACTTACTGAGCGGGAAATACCATCGGACGGAGGTATCGACATTGTGATAGTTTGTCTTAGTTGTTCATGTTACTCTGCAATTCAAATCCATAAATATTTACTGTTTCTGCTCTTTCAACATACTGAAATCATTATTAATCGTTGGGTTCTAATTTTCGTTGATTTCGTAGCTAACTTAAATCACGAAACTTAAAAACAAACGAAATACAATTTTATCCATATATTGTTTCCTATTATTTTTGAAACCACGAATTCTAGAACCCGCAGATTAATGCATTTTGTAGAAACCACGAAAATGTGTACCAACAAATAAAAGTGCTTTAGCTAGTATGAGTAATTTTATGAATCTGTTTTATTATTTAATGGCATATTTTTCTTCATTTTTTAACAACTAACTGTTGTTTTAAGGACTTTCACTGATAAGTGCATATCCAGAAGACAAGGAAAATTATACGGAGAGAAAGAATAAGAAAGAGAGACGAAGCTCAAATGGTAAGCTGTATATCATATATAAAGATGTCCCACTTCGTGAAACATTGTCGATATACATCGAAGAAGAACAGACAACACAATGGCCAAAAGAAAAAGTACAAAAGGATAAACAATAATCTACAAGACATACACACAAAACTAAAGATCGAGTAACACGACCGCACTAAAGACAAGGAGTGAACTCAGGTGCTCCGGAAGGGTAAGCAGTTCCTGCTCCGCTAGTGGCACCCGTCATTTTAATATAGTTACAAATCCGGTTATAAGTCGATGAATGAGGAAAGGACCGGGAAGTTCTTACGACAAGTGGAACATATCCGTGGTCATTTGTGACACAGATATTCCATAACGGTCAATCAAGTCATTGCAAACAAATTCGTTGTTGGTTGTTTGTAGGAGGGCTCATGTCTTATTTACGTTATTTGTGTTTGTTTGTGCATAGTGGTGTCCAACACATATTGTGTTGTGTTTTTGTTTTGTTTTTCTTCATCTATGTTGCCAGTTTCTCTGGATTGTTTCCATTTTTGATTGCCCCATCGGTATTCTCTAAAGTTTATTTTTTAGAATTCTTAGCCATAACATGGAAATATAGCACAAATTAAAGTCCGAGGAAATTTTAATAATAATGGATATATATAGTCATTTGTCTCCCCTGTTATATACAACACTTGCAACAATAAGGAACAGACTTATACTCTCCAATTTACCAATAATGTACCTTGATTCAAAAATCCAGCAAATATGCTAGTACATATATAAGGCATGATACATATTCTATAAAATCTTATCTTTCGGAGGTCTTAGTTATTGGCTGCCCAACTTATGATTATATACTACCTTCGATGGTCTGTCATACACAATTCGTGAACATTCGTATCAAACCTGGACACTGACCAAATGTAAAAACTGCGGGGGAACTCAGATGCCAAGTCTAGAATCGAAACATACCATATAAGGCATATGTATATTTTTGTTACCGAAAATCTAGAACAACAATAGTCTACAAAGAACATATGTACATCTCTAATATACTACAGCCAAACCTGTATATAGCAGCCACTCAAGGGAACCTGAAAATGTTACCTTTATGAGCAGTTGTCCTTTATATACAGGTTAAAATTATATGCACTATTCATTGATGGGGAAAATGAGACCGCCCTTTATAGACAGTGATTTGTAAAATAGAGGTACCCTTTATAGACAGTGATTTGTTATATAGAGGTACCCTTTATAGACAGTGATTTGATATATAGAGGTACCCTTTATAGACAGTGATTTGTTATATAGAGGTACCCTTTATAGACAGTGATTTGTTATATAGAGGTACCCTTTATAGACAGTGATTTGATATATAGAGGTACCCTTTATAGACAGTGATTTGTTATATAGAGGTACCCTTTATAGACAGTGATTTGTTATATAGAGGTACCCTTTATAGACAGTGATTTGTTATATAGAGGTACCTTTTATAGACAGTGATTTGATATATAGAGGTACCCTTTATAGACAGTGATTTGTTATATAGAGGTACCCTTTATAGACAGTGATTTGTTATATAGAGGTACCCTTTAAGACAGGTTTTACCGTATAGCCATTACTTAATAAACAAAGATAAACTTAATATTACCGGGGGCCGTCGTGATCGTATGGTAGTTGTATTTACAAATACCCGTGCAATCAGTATCTATTACCACTAAAGTTGTGAGTTTGAACCCCGTTTATGGCGAAGTGTACTCGATACAACATTATATGATAAAGTTTGCCAGTGACTCGCGACAGGTCGGTGGTTTTCACCGGGTACTCCTGTTTCCTCCACCAATAAACTGACATCCACGATATAACTGAAATATTGTTGAAAGAGGCGTTAAACACCATAAACCAACACACCTTAACATCGACTTATTTTTTACAGTTGGAGGACCTAGATGTTACACATGTTCTAACATTGTTAATCCACACCAGTGTACACAATCAACACAATGCCGGGTCGATGAGGTTAGTTGGTCGTAATACACAACTCTGAATACAAACAAACAAACCAAACCAACTCACAGTAAGCTTTTACTAGTGGTTTCCAACACATATTGTGTTGTGTTTTTGTTTTGTTTGTCTTCGTTTTGTGTTCCATGTTGCCAGTTTCTCTGGATTGTCCATTTTGATTGCTCCTTCGGTACTCTCTAACGTATATTTCCCTAAGTAAAAGAGAAGATTAAAACAATATATTTTAAATTACTTATGCTGATATATGTGTATAGATCATCTTTTTGTCCATTTTAATATCATTTACACGTGACACCAGGAAATAGTAGTTTTATTGGCAGATCTCTCAAGATATTCGTATACACGATAAAAAAAAAATCCTTCAAGCTTAAGGGTGTAGACCTGGGTTACCCTAAAATTTTCCCATCATTCAATTCTTTTTAAATTTGCATCATGGAATAGTTATGTCTAAATACATTATCTGCCAAAGTTTAAAAAAATTTCACCGTGCCTTTTCTCCATAGCACATCCTAAATATAGCAATTTTGGGGGTATTCTTGAAGCCAGATGGTAATACTAGTTTCGGAAGATTCTAATAAATATGCACATTTATTTCTGATTGAAAGGGAATATTTTGGCTTTAATACACTTGAGAGTGTTGTTGTTGAATAAATATGAAATATCTAGCATATCTGAATATCCTGTTTGGAGATAATCACGTGCAAAACAGTGGAAACTGCAAAAAGGGGTGATGCCCTGAGGACCACCTTGGTATTAAAAATCGGATTAAAAAAATTCCTGTCAATTAATTTCCACCAAAAAATGTCACACTGAAGAATAGACATATAGACATCATTGCACCAAATTTTACAAACTTTTACCGTCAGATTTTTAAAATATTTAAATTTATGTTTTTCATGGATGGCACCCAGAAAAAAATGAAATTGTCGAGGAAAGTTATCACACATCCATCCTTTGCTAGTTTCTTTGTTTGTGAGATAAAAAATAACTAGTTACCAATAACAAAAACCTTTTGAATTCTTATAATTGACAAAGTGGATGTCCAAATTACCAAATGACTGCATTTGTCTTTTTTATTTTCAAGTCGGCTGGGGAAGGGGAGGGGTGGTTTGAGGGTGACTCTACTTGATTAATTCATTTAAAAAAAAACACAAAAAACACAGACAGTCACCCAGCTGTATTGTTAAATTCCTTCAAATTCTGTGCTCCAGTTGTATTCGTTTGATTCTGGTTATTCTTTAGTTGTCTTAGAAGAAGGGGGCGGCGGTATAAGAGAGGATCAGATATTACAATTTTTTTCCCAAACATAGCTTTCTATTTTTACTACCATAAAATGAATTTTCTCTATAGTTTCATAATATATAAGATTCTGGTGTATATATTTAATTCTTTTTTTTTTTTACAAACCCTTGAAATTCAATAGAAAAGGGTTGTCACACAAATTGTGTTACATTTCTGGCATTTTTGACAACATACTTCGATGAACATTTTTTCTGGAAAGAGATATTTCAATGATATTTTGTGGGCACCGGCACATAATAATAACACACTGCCTGACACTGGCATAAGCAGCAATCAGATATAAAAATACATATTAGTCCCCGAGTGTATCATCCGCCCAGTAGTCAGTACTTCTATCACTGGATCGATACCTCTGGCTGCTGGACTATTAGTCCCCGAGTGTATCATCGCCCAGTAGTCAGTACTTCTATCACTGGATCGATACCTCTGCTGCTGGACTATTAGTCCCCGAGTGTATCATCCGCCCAGTAGTCAGTACTTCTATCACTGGATCGATACCTCTGCTGCTGGACTATTAGTCCCCGAGTGTATCATCCGCCCAGTAGTCAGTACTTCTATCACTGGATCGATACCTCTGCTGCTGGACTATTAGTCCCCGAGTGTATCATCCGCCCAGTAGTTAGTACCTATATCACTGGATCGATACCTCTGCTGCTGGACTATCAGTCCCCGAGTGTATCATCCGCCCAGTAGTCAGTACTTCTATCACTGGATCGATACCTCTGCTGCTGGACTATTAGTCCCCGAGTGTATCATCCGCCCAGTAGTCAGTACTTCTATCACTGGATCGATACCTCTGCTGCTGGACTATTAATCACGAGTGTATCATCCGCCCAGTACTCAGTACTTCTATCACTGGATCGATACCTCTGCTGCTGGACTATCAATCCCCGAGTGTATCATCCGCCCAGTAGTCAGTACTTCTATCACTGGATCGATACCTCTGCTGCTGGACTATTAGTCCCCGAGTGTATCATCCGCCCAGTAGTCAGTACTTCAGCACTGACATGGTTTATAAGATATATTTATTACTGAAATTTACAGTTCCTATATAATGTAATTATTAATAAAACTAAGGTTCTCCTCCCTTTTGACTATCCATTTTAGGCCCTTTGGTTTTATTGCTCCTAAAAAGATTTATTTTTTTTGTCTTTCCAATCTTTCTATTTTTAGCGTACCTAATGAAGGATATTCCAGAAAGGCGTCGTGCGCACTAAATTTGATATCCACGTTTTTATTAGATCAGTTGTTGCATAATAATAACCAAGATCAGAAATATTTGTTAGATTGGTCTTATGAAAGTAACGGACATATTTTTTCCAGTCTAATTTGTATAGTTTTTTTTTCTCTTTTACTTGTATCGAGAAGTATTTTCACCTTGCCATTCTTCTTATTCTTATAGGACTGTAAACAAACAAGTGTCCCTGGTACCAACCCACTACAATTTAACTTAGGATGCGAAAAAATATTGGTAAGTATAGATAGCTTTCTAATTTTTTGCAGCAAAATTTGAAATATTCTACAAAAAACTTTTTGCAACAACGTAAAAACTTACTAATTGTTGCTACATAATTTTAAATATTGAAAAAAAACGTCGGTAGCCGACATTAAATGGTAGGTGGATTTACATCTACCTATGCTTTTTTACTGCCCATCACTGCTTAAGTTGCGAGCTTGATCATCGCCCGTCGTGAGGTGTACTCGATACGACGTCTAATGATAAAGTTTTCAATAAATTGCTTCGTGTCTCCCGGTACTCCGGTTTACTCCACTACTAAAACTGACCACCACGATATTACTAAGTTATTGTTGAAAATGTCGTTAAACACTAAAAATAACCAATGAAATTGCTTCATTGTTAAAATCATAAAAAAAGGGGGTGAAAATAAGTTGAATAATACTAGTGATACTTTACTTTGTATTATTGCTTATTAGTAATATTTCTATTTTGTAAAAATTGAGAATACAAAATACCTGTTTATTTATTTATTTATTTATTTATTTATTTACTATTATGTATTTATTTATATATCTATTTATTTATTTATTTATTTATTTATTTATTCATTTATTATTGTTTTTTTCTATTTATTTATTTATTTATTTCTATTTATTTATTTACTTTAAAAAAAAAAAATTCTTCATAGAGTGAGGCTACAAAACATTAGTTATCAGTATGATTTGTTGAGCAGGATAATGTTGAACGTTCAGTAAATATCGTACATATAAATGGCACTGCCAACCCTTTCGGAGCACCTGAGTTCATCCCCCGGTTTTTAGTCGGGTTCGCGTAACTCGATCTTTAGTTTTATGTGTATGTTTTGTAGATCGTTGTTTGTCCTTTTGATCCTTTCTTTGGGCTATTGTGTTTTCTGTTCTTCTTCAATTTATGGATTCTGATAACCTCTTTGGTCTCTTCAAACTCTTCTGTGGATAAAAGGGACGGAATACGACAATGTAAACAGTACTAATATAAGTTACCAGCTTAAATTTACAAAGTATGCTTTACAACTAGGCATGTGTTGGTCTTGGAAGTGGCATTATCATAGGGAAACGACACGAGAACACCAGATCGATTGACGGTAACAGGAAAAGACAGACAACCAACACTTGTAATAAATGTTGCTCCAGTCATTTATGTAACACCAATTTATGTAACCCTGGTAAGTATACATCTATGTGGATTAGATTTTTATCTGTTTTCATAGGTTTCCATTATTTTTTGTTAAGTTATTATATAACAAATCCTGCAAATCAAAAAGTAAGCATCTGTAGCGTTTATAGCACCGACAAGTATTTAATAAAAACACAGATTTCCGAAATAACCCTCAACAACCCAGGTAACTTAGTTATTTGTATTCAACAAATCCTTCAAATAAAAAACAAGCATACGTAACGTTTATAGTATCCATAAGTTTCAAATAAAAACGTAGCGGTCGAAGAGTTTCCGGAATAACCGTCATCAACCCAAACACACAACAGGAGAGCCAAAATGGGCTACGGTTACCTAAGTAATAAAAACGTAGATATCAAATTTAGTGCGTACGACGTGTTTCTGGAATAACCATCATCAGTTACGCTCAAAATCTAATGATTAGAAAACCAAATAATTTAAAATTTTGGGAGCAATAAAACCAAAGGAAATAAGCAAGATAGCCAAAATCAGCTAAAGTCACCTTTGAGAACCTTTGTTTTACAATCTCGATAAGATTGTTATGTAATAACGTCGTTTAGAATATCCCTATGCATCCATATTTCGAAGTGATTTTAAGGGGGAAGTATCGCAAGGAACATATCTCGATCTGATATAGGCCCTTTGTTTTGCTTTCTTCCAAAGACTTTAACTTATTTGGCTATCCAACCTTTTGATTTGTAACGTATCTGATAAAGATTATTTGAGAAACTCGAAGTGTTCAATAGATTAGATATCTAAAATGTTACTTGTATGAGTGAGTGAGTGAAGCCAAATGAACAATTTTCAGCAATATAATGGCGAGAACAAGTTTTCCAGTTCTATTTTGAAGAGATGATGATGATGTCCGCTTTGACTAGATCAACACGATGAATTGGATTTTTATAGTACTAGCTTACTGAAACAACAACCCGCGGGTAGTCATGTCGCTTCACTCGGACACATTAGTCTGATTCTGAGCCTACCAGTCCTTACTCTTACTCCTTAGTATTGCGTGCTTAATGGAGAAGCAACAAATACCAATTTTATAGACTTTGGTTTGACTCTACCGGGGCTCGAACCCATATCTACCACACTCGAAGATAATACGCTAACCCATAGCCGAAAACATATCTAAGATGGCGACACCGGCACGTCTGCAATTTTCATATGATCTATAGATGATGTCATTCCTAATTGCATGCATGTTATTTTCTGAAATTGAAAATGATGCATTAAATCAAGCTTTACTTGGTTATTACAGATTCATCAGTTGTTCCAACCATATCTAGTAATACTGGGGCTACATATGCAAGATTGGTTGGTGGTAGAAACCCGTATGAAGGACGGGTCGAAGTGTTCCGTGGTACCTCGTGGGGATCTATATGTGATGACGGATGGACAGGAGTAAATTCTGGAGTAATTTGTGGAATGTTGGGATACAGCAGGCACGTTTTTTCATGCCGATAATTAATTTGTTGCCATAATTACAAATAGAGGAAATACAAAAGATCTAATATACTTAGGTTTTAAAGCAATCACGTTTTAGAAATACAACACATCAAATATACAACCGAAATTTTGACATCGAATTTCGAGAAAAATGTCAGTTGAAATCCATTGGGATTTGTTCGGGACTTGGAAAAAATATATTTTTTACAGAAATAATATTCTACGACATAGATTGAAACAGTGCACAATATTTCAAGAAATAAAGATTACTATTTTAACACCAGTAAATAAATTTTAATTATACATGGATTTCATATTTATTGATAATATCAATTAAGAATGGTTTTGTCAATGAATTGAATATGAAATTGTAGTTTTGGATGTTTTTAGGGAAGGGTCTGCTGGTTTGGCAGGAGGAGCCTTTGGAAGTGCACCTACCAGTACACATATTTGGATGGACAACGTCAACTGTACTGGATATGAAAATAACATAGATAAATGCTCGTTTAACGGTTGGGGTGTTCATGATTGTTCTCACGGGGAAGACGCTGGTGTTGAATGTTCGCCAGGTAGTTCTTTTACAGAGAATATTTCATTTTATTAGTAGTAACTGCTATTCCTTCATACAATGGGGTTTCTATATTGTAAGAAAAGTTTGAAGATACCAAAGTGTCATCAGAGGAAGCAACAGACAATGGCAACAGACAATGCCAACAGACAATGGCAATAGACAATACCAATAGACAATGGCAACAGACAATGGCAACAGACAATGGCAATAGACAATACCAATAGACAATGCCAACAGACAATGGCAACAGACAATGCCAACAGACAATGGCAATAAACAATACCAATAGACAATGGCAACAGACAATGGCAACAGACAATGGCAACAGACGATGCCAACAGACCATGCCAACAGACAATGACAACAGACAATGACAACAGACAATGCCAACAGACAATGGCAACAGACAATGGCAACAGACGATGCCAACGGACAATGGCAACAGACAATGCCAACAGACAATGGCAACAGACAATGCCAACAGACAACGCCAACAGACAATGCCAACAGACAATGCCAACAGACAACGCCAACAGACAATGCCAACAGACAATGGCAACAGACCATGGCAACAGACGATGCCAACGGACAATGGCAACAGACAATGCCAACAGACAATGGCAACAGACAATGCCAACAGACAATGACAACAGACAATGCCAACAGACAATGCCAACAGACAATGGCAACAGACAATGGCAACAGACAATGCCAACGGACAATGGCAACAGACAATGCCAACAGACAATGCCAACAGACAATGACAACAGACAATGCCAACAGACAATGCCAACAGACAATGGCAACAGACAATGGCAACAGACGATGCCAACGGACAATGGCAACAGACAATGCCAACAGACAATGCCAACAGACAATGACAACAGACAATGCCAACAGACAATGCCAACAGACAATGGCAACAGACAATGGCAACAGACGATGCCAACGGACAATGGCAACAGACCATGGCAACAGACGATGCCAACGGACAATGGCAACAGACAATGGCAACAGACGATGCCAACGGACAATGGCAACAGACAATGGCAACAGACAATGGCAACAGACAATGGCAACAGACAATGCCAACAGACAATGCCAACAGACAATGGCAACAGACAATGGCAACAGACGAATGCCAACAGTAAAAGAACAAAAAAGACAAACAATTGTAGACAGAACACTACACAAAAACACTAAGGATTGGGTAGCACGAAACCCTCATTAAATATCCGATTGAACACTGGTTCTCAAGAAGAGTATGTATTTCCTGTTCCATAAGTGACACCCGTCATGTAACTGATAAACGACGAGAACAACATCTGATATGGAAATCATCAGAATACGCACGTAAGCACAAATAACATAAATAAAATGTGAACACCCAACAAGACAAATGATAGCAAAGTCCAACCGAACTGGATTGTACGAGGATAACGTAGCGAACATCATAGCACAAAACTGAAATCGTGGAGACATGCAATTGGACAAAATGATTAACACGAAACACACGAACCACGATTAAAAAGAACTTAACATGATTATTTATAGAGTTATGGTTTCATACTTTGTAGAATAATGACTAAAATGTCAACTTTGTTGTAGATCCCTAATGCTGTAGGGCTACTTAATACATCTTAATTTATCTAGATTGATATACAGACATTTGTATATATATATGTAACTATCGACCGAAAATATTTTTACGTATATCATTATCATCTTTTCAGCTAGTTCCGAAGATAATATTATTTTCTTGGTGGATATAAACGGAGGTGGTATACTTTACAGAATGGATCTTTATACAGGGAGCTATGTCAGAATTCCAGTAAACCGGTTGTATACTCCCACAGCTATAGATTATAATGCAGTAGAGGGAAGAATATACTTTGTAGATCCTAGGCTAAAACAAATTGCCAGTATGCACTTCAGTGGAGATGACATCCGTGAATTAAAACAGCTCGACACTAGTAAGAAATATATATATATTTACTTACCTATTAAGGTGGTACCTAACACTACAGGGAGATAACTCTTTAAAATCAGTTTTGATCATATGATGTTTGTATGCAGATTTCAAGCATCTTGGTGATCAAAACCACACAGATAAAAGAAGCTATGTGGCTAGTGAATTTATAGCTCTGAGTCTGTTGGTTGGAATTTGTTAAAATTTTGATATTTATTAGAGTGGATATATTCAAACACACTGCCAAAAAAATAAGAAAATTAAACGAGCAGATCAAATTCTACCTGAAGTGTATGGTACCACCTTAAAATCAGATACCTCACTTGTTCCCTTTACTGATATGTCGTTGCGTATGAGATCTGGGTAAACTCTTTGTGGGTCACATGTTATCTGGTTTGTTTTATGGTGCTTAACGCCAATTTCAACAATGTTTCAGTGATATCGTGGAGGTCAGTTTTAAAGGTGTAGGAAACCGGAGTTTCCGGAAAAAAACACCAACCTGTCGCAAGTCACTGACAAACTTTATCACATAATGTTGTATCGAGTACACCTCGCCATGAACGGGATTCGAACTTACAGCCTTAGTGGTGATAGGCATTGATTGCATATGTAGTTGTAAATGCAACTGCCATACAATCACGACCACGATGGCACCCACATATATATTATATATATTGATATGATGTTTACTTTTATTCGGCTAATCGGATTGCTCGTAGCATGCAAAGCAGTTTAGTAACATTTATATTTACATATTTTCGCAATCGCTATCTTCATTGGCTGGTACATAAAATCATTCACATGTGACCCGCAACATATCATAAAACGAGAGCAAGTGAGAGATCTGATTTTAAACTGCTTGTATATTTACTTTCTTTATTACAGTAATAAAACGTATACATATATATATACACTCCGACAAAAGTTAAGCACCACCCTATATTTTTATCGATATATTTTTTTTTTATTTGAAATAAGTTCATTATTAGAAAAGATATTATTGAAACAAGTCAGGTGGTGCTTAAGTTTTGTCGGACTGTATATATATATATTTCCAACGTTTCTGGAGTAAACTTCATCAGGTACGCTCAAAGAAACAAAATTAGAAGGCCAAATAGTAAGAGTGTTACTGAGACCTTCATTGTCTTGGAAATTCAGAACAAATATTAAGAAAGTTATTTGAAAGCATTACAGATGCACGTCAAGTACCCAAGTTGGAAAATATTTTCAGAGAAAATTTTATATTGGTTTACAACTTGTGTTGAATCCAATTGTATATATGAAATATGTTTAAATCACAGTGCCCAGGAATCATTGTCAGTTCAATATGTCATAGAGTGGCCATAACCTTGAGCCACTGTCAATTCAATATACCATTATGTGGACACAAATTTGAGCCCCTGTTAGTTTGATGTATCATCCATGCTGAGGCATCAATTTTACTTCAGAATTATCTTTCATAAAAATACAAAAGTTTGACCATTTTAATTGCTAGCTGAAATTGAATGCAGATAGATATAATTTGTGCCAATCTCATTAAATAATTTCTTATTTTTATTCATAAAATGTCATACCACAAGAAATATAGTTATAAAGAAATATGGAACTAATACATCATGTGTCATTCTTAGAACCTTATTTGTGTTATCCTATTATGTCTCTTTGCGTTGTGAGTTTTGTGCTGTGATGTTCGTTACGATTTCCGTGCGACTCGTCTTTACCTCCAGATGTTTGTGTGAGGTCTCATGTTCTATTTACGTTGCTTGTGTTTGTTTGCGTGTAGTGGTGTCCAACGCACTTGTGTACCCTATGTTGACAGTTTCTCTGGCTTGTGCATTGTTGGTTGCCCCTTCAGTATTCTCTAACGTTTATTTATACCGATAATAAATGTCAAGGACAAGACAGCCTGGGTTTTATGTAGTATAATTACGAATATAAGACTCAAAATGCAATTTCATGAATTATGGTTTAAAACCCTAAGTAATATTACACGCGAGGTGTCTTATTAGCAACATAATGCAAATACTTTGCCCAAAATTGTGACACCATTAAAACATATTTCATTTGCCTGCTGTCATATAAAGACTATTTTTGATATAGCAGACTAATATTTTAGCATAAAATATTGCAGTACCATTGTTAATTTTGAGAAAAGTTTACTTATTTCTTTGAAGATGCTGACCTTGAGAAGATTGAAGTTGATCCAATCAACAAGATATTGTTTTACGCAGACGCCGGACATGATCAAATAGCTTCCATTGGTTTGGACGGAACGGGCTCCGCTGTTGTAGTAGATAGTGGTTTGGAAGAACCACGTGACGTAGTAACAGATCCTAGGAACAAGTAAGAAAGTTCTTGCTTTTAAATTGGACTAAGGGCTTCCTGATTTTTGTTTTCGTCTCTTAATTGTATTTCTCTGTGAAGGCCGTCGTGGTCGTGATCGTATGGTAGTTGGTTTCACAACTGCCTATGCAATCAGTGCCCCTCACCACTAACGGTGTGAGTTCGAATCCTGCTCAGGCGAGATGTACTCGATACAACATTATGTGATAATTTTTGTCAACGACTTGTAGTTTTCTCCGGGTACTCTGGTTTCCTCCACCAATAAAACTGATCGCCACGATATGACTGAAATATTGGTGAAAGTGGCATTAAACACTATAACTCTAACCTTGTTTTGTTTTAAGGGAGCATAAAAACGTAGATACGTGTATCTAATCTAGTACGCATGACATTGATTTACTATTGTATTGTCGTTTACTTTATGCTAAGCTTTTTTCAATATATAGGCAATAAAGCTACAGAAAAACAAATTGTCTAATTAGAGCTCAGTTCGGCTATATATCCATTTATATTCATAGTCGTTTCTTTCAGAATTGTATATTGGTCGGATTGGGGATCTTCTCCAAAGATTGAAATGGCACATTACGACGGACTTGGACGGAAAGTTATAGTGAATACCAACTTAAAATGGCCAAATGGAATGGCGATCGATTTCCATGGTAGTGCATTTCTATAATAGCTGATCACATGAGAGTTAGATATACACCGACCTTTGTTTTTATCTCCGTTAGATATTAGTAGAGTTCGATTCCGCCCATAAAGAGGTGTACTCGATACAACTATATAGTATAACGTTTGTGATTACGTCGGTTTGTATGTATGAATATATGCATATTGGTAGCTCAAACATCTTAAATTAAGAATTCAGTAAAATACTTCAAGATACTTGCATACATAATACAAAATCAAGAGGAACGATAGCACTGTCAAATATTGGTGTGATTCCTGCAGCATAAATTTCATGCTCGCTCTAATTCTAACGTAGGCCAACCAAGTTCGAACATATATGCAAGTAAAGAAGTGATCTGGATATAAAATCAGTACAAACATAAAGGTAATAAAAAAAAAAAAAAAGTGAAACCAGGCTTTCGGAAGTATCAGCACCTCCTGACTCATTCGTGACACAATTGCATTCCAAGGAACGAATGATACATGGATAGTTTTCAAATTTAAAATCACTGCTGTGACCATGTAAAGAGAACAGTTGTTTTCAGAGTTTAACTCAATGACGATTTTAATTGTATGGAAATTACGTAATACATCAGTTTTCAAAATTCATAAACATTATCAAATGGATTATACGAAAACACATATTCATTGATTAAGCATGAGGCGGATCTTGATTGATTGATTGATTGATTGATTGATTGATTGATTGATTGATTGATTGATTGATTGATTGATTGATTGATTGATTGATTGATTGATTGATTGATTGATTGATTGATTGATTGATTGATTGATTGATTGATTGATTGATTGATTGATTGATTGATTGATTGATTGATTGATTGATTGATTGATTGATTGATTGGTGTTTAACGCCAGCTTTAGCAGTATTTCAGCAATATCGTGGCGTGAACAAATTTTATATTATATTAAGATATTGATAGAAGATATTAATAATATTTTTCATAGAGAACAGGCTATACTTTGTTGACGCTGGTGTGGACAAAATTGAAGTCGTCGACTTAAATGGTGGAAACAGACGTATGATATTATCCGAACCTGGATCTCACTTTTTTGCCATTTCTATTCACAAGCAGTACTTATATTACACAGACTGGACAAAACAGTAAGTTTTATAATATAAATATGTTAAACAAGGTCCTAAGTCATAATTTTGAAATGATTTTACCTCCGGTTTTTAGTGAGGCTCGTGTTACTCGTTCTTTAGTTTTATGTGTATGTTTTGTAGATCGTTGTTTATCCTTTTGTCCTTTTGTCTTTTGGTCATTGTGTTGTATGTTTTTCTTCGATTTACGAATTCTGATTGCCTCTTTGGTATCTTTAAACTCTTCTTAAAAAATGTAGTTGAATATCTCACTGAGAACTTCCTGATAATTTTCTCTATACTTCGATTTGTACGTTTATGCAAGGGTATAATTTCATTTATTTGATAATTAGATTTATAAGGAATGTTTCAAGCTGTCTCCGTGATGTAAATGTTAGCATGCCTAACTCGAATGCGGCAGTTGTTCGGTTCAATGGACTATATAATTGGTATGTGTTGCTTCTCCGTTACACAACGATCACGAACTCTTTCAATTAAATTTTACAAAAGCCGGTGTAAAATTCGAATGTGTAAAGCTAAATTAATAAGAGATATCAGAGTAACTATTGTATTTGGAATGTCATGCTAACGCCAGCTCTATGTGGTTCGTGTTGCTCATCTATTTGGAATGTCATGCTAACGCGAGCTCTGTGTGGTTCGTGTTGCTCATCTATTTGGAATGTCATGCTAACGCGAGCTCTGTGTGGTTCGTGTTGCTCATCTATTTGGAATGTCATGCTAACGCGAGCTCTGTGTGGTTCGTGTTGCTCATCTATTTGGAATGTCATGTTAACGCCAGCTCTGTGTGGTTCGTGTTGCTCATCTATTTGGAATGTCATGCTAACCCCAGCTCTGTGTGGTTCGTGTTGCTCAATCTTTAGTTTTGCCAGCTCTGTGTGGTTCGTGTTGCTCAATCTTTAGTTTTGCCAGCTCTGTGTGGTTCGTGTTGCTCAATCTTTAGTTTTGCCAGCTCTGTGTGGTTCGTGTTGCTCAATCTTTTGTCTTGCCAGCTCTGTGTGGTTCGTGTTGCTCAATCTTTAGTTTTGCCAGCTCTGTGTGGTTCGTGTTGCTCAATCTTTTGTTTTGCCAGCTCTGTGTGGTTCGTGTTGCTCAATCTTTAGTTTTGCCAGCTCTGTGTGGTTCGTGTTGCTCAATCTTTAGCTTTGCCAGCTCTGTGTGGTTCCTGTTGCTCAATCTTTAGTTTTGCCAGCTCTGTGTGGTTCGTGTTGCTCAATCTTTTGTTTTGCCAGCTCTGTGTGGTTCGTGTTGCTCAATCTTTTGTTTTGCCAGCTCTGTATGGTTCGTGTTGCTCAATCTTTAGTTTTGCCAGCTCTGTGTGGTTCCTGTTGCTCAATCTTTAGTTTTGCCAGCTCTGTGTGGTTCGTGTTGCTCAGTCTTTAGTTTTGCCAGCTCTGTGTGGTTCGTGTTGCTCAATCTTTTGTTTTGCCAGCTCTGTGTGGTTCGTGTTGCTCAATCTTTTGTTTTGCCAGCTCTGTGTGGTTCGTGTTGCTCAATCTTTTGTTTTGCCAGCTCTGTGTGGTTCGTGTTGCTCAATCTTTAGTTTTGCCAGCTCTGTGTGGTTCGTGTTGCTCAATCTTTAGTTTTGCCAGCTCTGTGTGGTTCGTGTTGCTCAATCTTTTGTTTTGCCAGCTCTGTGGTTCGTGTTGCTCAATCTTTAGTTTTGCCAGCTCTGTGTGGTTCGTGTTGCTCAATCTTTTGTTTTGCCAGCTCTGTGTGGTTCGTGTTGCTCAATCTTTTGTTTTGCCAGCTCTGTGTGGTTCGTGTTGCTCAATCTTTAGTTTTGCCAGCTCTGTGTGGTTCGTGTTGCTCAATCTTTTGTTTTGCCAGCTCTGTGGTTCCTGTTGCTCAATCTTTAGTTTTGCCAGCTCTGTGTGGTTCGTGTTGCTCAATCTTTAGTTTTGCCAGCTCTGTGTGGTTCGTGTTGCTCAATCTTTTGTTTTGCCAGCTCTGTGTGGTTCGTGTTGCTCAATCTTTAGTTTTGCCAGCTCTGTGTGGTTCGTGTTGCTCAATCTTTAGTTTTGCCAGCTCTGTGTGGTTCGTGTTGCTCAATCTTTTGTCTTGCCAGCTCTGTGTGGTTCGTGTTGCTCAATCTTTTGTTTTGCCAGCTCTGTGGTTCGTGTTGCTCAATCTTTAGTTTTGCCAGCTCTGTGTGGTTCGTGTTGCTCAATCTTTTGTTTTGCCAGCTCTGTGTGGTTCGTGTTGCTCAATCTTTTGTTTTGCCAGCTCTGTGTGGTTCGTGTTGCTCAGTCTTTAGTTTTGCCAGCTCTGTGTGGTTCGTGTTGCTCAATCTTTAGTTTTGCCAGCTCTGTGTGGTTCGTGTTGCTCAATCTTTTGTTTTGCCAGCTCTGTGGTTCGTGTTGCTCAATCTTTAGCTTTGCCAGCTCTGTGTGGTTCGTGTTGCTCAATCTTTAGTTTTGCCAGCTCTGTGTGGTTCGTGTTGCTCAATCTTTTGTTTTGCCAGCTCTGTGTGGTTTCGTGTTGCTCAATCTTTTGTTTTGCCAGCTCTGTGGTTCGTGTTGCTCAATCTTTAGTTTTGCCAGCTCTGTGTGGTTCGTGTTGCTCAATCTTTTGTTTTGCCAGCTCTGTGTGGTTCGTGTTGCTCAATCTTTTGTTTTGCCAGCTCTGTGGTTCGTGTTGCTCAATCTTTAGTTTTGCCAGCTCTGTGTGGTTCGTGTTGCTCAATCTTTAGTTTTGCCAGCTCTGTGTGGTTCGTGTTGCTCAATCTTTAGTTTTGCCAGCTCTGTGTGGTTCGTGTTGCTCAATCTTTAGTTTTGCCAGCTCTGTGTGGTTCGTGTTGCTCAATCTTTTGTTTTGCCAGCTCTGTGTGGTTCGTGTTGCTCAATCTTTAGTTTTCTTGTAGTACTTTGTCGACAATTGTTTGTCTTTTGTCCTCCATTTTTTGTCGCTGTATTGTCTGTTCTTCTTCCATTTACTTCTTCTGATTACCCTTTTGATATTTACAAACTTTTGTTTTAAAGCTCTGTGATGAGAATCGGGAAAGATGGTACTGGTAAAACCCATATAGGAGCGCAGACATTTCGGGAACTGGCTGATATCAGAGTTCACAAATATGGCTACGGATTGCCAGGTATATGATTTAACAATGTAATTGATTTTTAGGGTATCCAGGTTTTGTTTTTGTTTCAATTTGTTTCTAAAATTGTTAGGATATCGATACATGGACAATGCCATTAGGTAAATATACTAAACAGTCTCAATTAATTGAAATAATGTTTAGGTGTATGGTGTTTAACGCCACTTTCAACAATATTTCAGTTATATCGTGGCGGTCAGTTTTATTGGTGGAGGAAACCGGAGTACCCGGTGTAAACCACCGGCCTGTCGTAAGTCACTGACAAACGTTATCACATAATGGTGTATCGAGTACACCTCACCATGAACGGGGTTCGAACTCACAAGTTTAGCGGTGGTAGGAACTGATTGCACAGTTAGTGTTGTAAATCCAATTACCATACGACCAGGACGACACCAATTGAAATAAGAAACATGAATGTACGTATTAGAACATAATCCGAAATGACGAGTTTTATTTGTTGATTGATGAACATTTATGTAGATATAATCAACAATCAAGAGTAGTACTCAAGTCGACAAGTGCAATCTATGGGTCGTTTTACTACTTATCTTAGGCCATGGGTTGCGCTCATTGTTGAAGAGCCTATATTATGACTGTAAATTGTACTAAAGCAATAAAATAAAGATAAGCGCTCGCGACAACCGAAGGGACAATCAAGAATAGACAATCCAGAGATATTGGCAACATTGGGAACACAAGACACACAGGACAATGGCAAGCTTTAATTTGTGTCTAAATGTAATAATCGCTCATGGTCATTTGGTTCCATTTCATTTGTCTTCCAGTCTTTCGACTTTGGACTTATCTGATGATATAGGTTATTCCAGCAAAGTTTCGTGTACACTAAATTAGATATTTACCTTTTTTATGTCTTATTATATAACCAATCAAGTGCATTTTATTTTCATGTATTTAGGCGTAGTTACTCCTTCTCCGATTGTGATAGATGAAAGTCATATGTTCGTTCGATTGGTTGGTACCGGTGCCCATAATGAAGGTACCGTCCAGGTTTATGTCAATGGTGTCTGGGGGACTATTTGTGATGACCACTGGGAAAATGTTGATGCTGGTGTAATATGCCATATGCTTGGATTCGGAAGGTAATTTAATAAATTAATTTAAACCCGTATGGTGCTTCTGTAGACTAATTATGATAACTTAATTGGGACTTGCTTGCAAAAATTGTATTCGTAAAACTAGACTTTATACTTAGTATTATATATAGTATACTTATATGCATATGTTTGCAATGGTGCATTGTAGTACTGGTACTGACTCTTCACCTACAAATGTATATCTGTAGGAAATCAGACTTAACAAATCTTAAATACAAGAGAATAATTTGCATTTGTAACATAAATACGCATTTTTCCTTTGATGTTTTTATGCAATAATCAACTTAAAAATAGTGGACTTTTACAAACCATGGTCTAACATGAAGATCTTGATGTTATTCCATGATTTTGACGTCATATATCTGTTATTCCATGATTTTGACGTATTAGATATGTTATTCCATGATTTTGACGTCATAAATCTGTCAATCATGTAATTCATGTTACAAAACATATATACCATGGATCTTACTCATGAACTTATTTAAACCAACTCATCCTTCGGATTCGTTGGTTTAGATAAGTTAATTCGTAAGATCCATGGTATATATAATACTTGTTTTTCTGCTCCTATATATAGTATTAATGTATATGGTACTATTGGTATAATTACATCAAATAAGTATTTTCTATAAAACAAGATTATAACTAATACGGTAACTTGATATGACATCTTGGTAAGACAATATCAAATGAAATGGCTCATGTCCAACAGTGGTCTCATCAACGTATTTTGCCTTTCGGGATGCCAATACATTTGATGTATTTACTCATATATTACCTAAATTGTTTCCTTGGTTTTAAATTTGATTGATTGATTGATTGATTGATTGATTGATTGATTGATTGATTGATTGATTGATTGATTGATTGATTGATTGATTGATTGATTGATTGATTGATTGATTGATTGATTGATTGATTGATTGATTGATTGATTGATTGATTGATTGATTGATTGATTGATTGATTGATTGATTGATTGATTGATTGATTGATTGATTGATTGATTGATTGATTGATTGATTGATTGATTGATTGATTGATTGGTGTTACCCAATTCAGCAGTATTTTAGCTATATATGAGCTTGGTTTTGAAACAACAAATTTAATTTCGTTTGGTTGTTTGTTTGTTTGATGGTATTTATCGCCACTTTCAACAATATTTCAGTTATATCGTGGCGGTCAGTTTTATTGGTGGAGGAAACCAGAGGACCTGGAGAAAACCACCAACCTATCGCAAGTTACTGACAAACTGTATTACATAATGTTGTACTCCTCGCTCTGAACGAGAATCGAACTCACTGATAAGCACTGATTGCATAGGTAGTTGTAAATCCAACTACCATTCGATCACGGCCACGACGGCTTCGTGTAAACGAATAAGGGAGAAGGTATTCTTCGCAGGTCGAGATGATTACAAAATAAATGTGTTTCTTTTGTTTAGTCTGAAATCAAGAAAGCCAAAGATTGAGAAAAATTGTAATCCGATACTATTTTTAGGGAACATGCCGTTGCCGTATCTGACGCAAGGTATGGTTCTGCATCACTGACGCCAATATTTCTTGACGAAGTTGCCTGTACTGGGTCAGAAACTCATATAGCACAGTGTCAACTCCCGCAAGGTTGGTCCATTCATGATTGTAAACATGCGGAAGATGCCGGAGTCAAATGTCAATATGGTTAGTGTATTTTCTTTTCCTTGACGACGAGTGTATCATATATGAGCATGTAAACAAATAGATGCATGTATCCCTTTAGTATATTCACATTTTTCATTTCTTTTCATATTTCGGTTTGAAATTAGTGCACTAAATAAGAAAAAATTGAAATATATTTTGTCCTATTAATAATGGATTACGGTTATGTTGTTTAACACAATATTCCACAATATTTCAGTTTTATCGGCGGTCAGTTTTATTGTTTGAGGAAATCGGTGTACCTGAGAAAACCACAGACCTGTCGCATGTATCACATAATATTGCATCGAGTACACCTCGTCATGAGTGGGATTTAAACCCTAAACTTTAGTGGTGATAGGCACTGATTTCACACGTATTGTAAACCAAAAATTTTTAAATAAATCTCTATTGCAAGAATAAATATTAGTATGAAATTATGTGTATCCTTTTAGATGCCTCACAGATTAGGACGTCCCTTCTTACCTGTGCTACTAATAATAGAGAAATATACAGAGTGGACATCGAAACCGGGAGTTATTCCGCTATCCCAAATCAAAACGTTTCCAATCCTGTCGCACTCGACTTTGACGTCACTCAAAAAAAGATTTATTACTCTGATGTACGTTTACACCAACTGAGACGCACGGACATCGATGGGAATGGAATGGTTATAATAAAGCAATTGGCTGGTGGTATGCTTAGACATTATATAATATCCTTGTCTTGAATAAGTAGTATGTTTCAGTTCGAAGACTTAATTAACTGCGAGTGGCGTGAATGGAACAAGAAAAGTGTAATTACCCTTTCGTAATATCCGGTTTATAATATGCGATAAAAGGTGTTCTGAAAATAAGGTCTTAAGTCTGAGATTTTTCTCAAATGTGAGAAAACTAAAGAAATGCTTTTTATCGATAAAAAAAACTTTTTACTGAGTAAAAGCTGAAGTTACATCCATAACAAACTTAGATTTGAGATTGTATTGAATATTAAGAATAGGAGGCGAAACCGCCATCTTTGATACCGAACGTGAATAATTCACAACAGTCTGGTCGACAGAGAATATTCTCATTGGAGTGAATATTTAGTCAGATCTAAAAATCTTAGAAAGAGATGGAGTTAAACTAGTTTTATGTGGTCAAACCATCCCTCTTAGTGAAATGATGCGGTCATGCCAGTGTGTTTAGTGAAATGATGCGGTCATGCCAGTGTGCTTAGTGAAATGATGCGGTCATGCCAGTGTGTTTAGTGAAATGATGCGGTCATGCCAGTGTGCTTAGTGAAATGATGCGGTCATGCCAGTGTGTTTAGTGAAATGATGCGGTCATGCCAGTGTGTTTAGTGAAATGATGCGGTCATGCCAGTGTGCTTAGTGAATGTGTTTAGAAAAAACAAAATTGCAATCTTGGTTATTATTTACATTTGGCGTCCATTTTTTTTTTAAAGTTTATTGAAAAAGCATCGTTATTTTTTATCATTTAAATTACCTTTGAAACGTTAACCCAGTTAATTTTCTCTAATTCACAGGGGTACCAGATGGTCTTGCCGTTGATTCAAAGAACCGGTTCCTGTTTTATACTGATTATGCTAGAGAGCTAATTGCCTATATGCACCTCGATGGCAGTAACGAAGTCAATGTAACAACTACTGGTGTATCAAATCCACGTGGTATTACATTGGATACTACTAACAGGTATATAAATAAATGCTAGAGAATACCGAAGGGGCAATAACAAAAATGGACAATCCAGAGAAACTAGCAACATATTGTACACAAGACGAAGAAAAACAACACAAAAAACACAACACAATATGTGTTGGACGCCAGTATACGTAAACTAACACAAATAACGTAAATAAGATATGAGCCATCCTACAAACAACTGGAGGAAAAGACGAACACAAATAACGTAAATAAGACATGAGCCCTCCTACAAATAACTGGAGGAAAAGACGAACCAATTTTATGCGGAAATCGTAACGGACATCACAACACGGAATTAAGAACATAAAGATATATAATAGGACAACACAAAAAACTAAAAATAAACTAGGTCGGGTAAGTGAAGTTAGCGATTGTTGGTTAACACCAAGTGGGGAATTATGGCGATAACAAGTTACATTCGATGATGATGATGATGATGATGATGATGATAGAGAGAAGGAGAAGGAGGAGGACAGCTACGACAATGATGATGATGATGAAGATATACTAGATGTACTAGACCAACACGCTTAACTGATTTTTGAACTGACAGGGCTTAAACTCACGTGTTTCACACGTACAATTGATATACCATTTATTATATCATCTCCATCAGGCATAGGCAACCTTAGTCGAATTTTGCTATCCTCTTTAAGAAATTTGCTATCCTCTTAAAGAAATTTGCTATCCTCTTTAAGAATTTTGCTATCCTCTTTAAGAATTTTGCTATCCTCTTTAAGAAATTTGCTATCCTCTTTAAGAATTTTGCTATCCTCTTAAAGAATTTTGCTATCCTCTTAAAGAATTTTGCTATCCTCTTTAAGAATTTTGCTATCCTCTTAAAGAATTTTGCTATCCTCTTAAAGAATTTTGCTATCCTCTTTAAGAATGTTGCTATCCTCATTAAGAATTTTGCTATCCTCTTAAAGAATTTTGGTTTTCTTGCTCTAAAGATTTTTAAATTATTTGGCTGTCTAATGTTTTCACTTTTAGCGTACCTGATGAATGTTATTATAAAATCGGGTTCGTTGACGCTTTTAAGATATCGGCGCCTTTCTTACTTAATATATATGTATGATAATGAATTATTATGCAACACTGGCAAGACAAAATACATGCAAGATATGTAAATAAAAGCAAACTACAAAATCAAATTTTGATTCTATGATTGAAGTAGTGCATATGAATGTATTTTTAATTAATTATAATAACATATGCATTTTAATACTTTATACAGAATATACTGTATGAAATGTTTAAACATACCAAATGGGTAATAAGAAGCCATAAATCTAAGAAGGACAGACAATTCAATGGCCAAAAGAAAAAGAACAAAAGTGTAAACAACGATCTACAAAACGCAACGCAGAAAACAAAAGACTGGGCAACACGAACCCTGCTGAAAATCACTAGTGAACTCAGGTGCCCTGGAAGGGTAAGCGGTTCCTGCTCCATTAGTGACACCCGTCGTGTTACTCTTGTTACAAGCCTGGTGATAATTCATGAATGAGAAAAGGACCGGATTGCAATTACGACAAATGGAAAATATCCGTGGTTCTCTGTGACTCAGATATTCTGTAACGGTTAACAAAGGCATAGTGACGACGGTAAAACTTTAGAAGTGTTGACTTCAACTTAATATTATTTCGTATTGCGTTGTCATTATTGTTATCTCGGTATTGTTATCTCATTATTGTTATCTCAGTATTGTTATCTCGGTATTGTTATCTCATTATTGTTATCTCATTATTGTTATCTCGGTATTGTTATCTCAGTATTGTTATCTCAGTATTGTTATCTCAGTATTGTTATCTCAGTATTGTAGTATTGGTTTAGATAACAAATATTTGGTGGAAATGTCGCTTAAATATATCAGCAAGTGTTTAGCACAAAAATATTAATAAAAGCGTATATTTCCAACCCAGCATGCATGACGCGTTTCTGTAATAATCTTCATCATGAACGATCAACATGAAAAGAAACATCATCTTGCTTCATTACTACATTTATTTGTCTTGCAAAACTATATCATTGGTATTTCAGAGTATTATATTGGACAGATTGGGGAAGTAGTCCAAAAATAGAAAAAGCCAACTATGACGGATCTGGAAGACAAACTCTTGTCAGTACATCCCTGAATCTTCCAAATGCCATTGTTTTGGATCCTTATAGTAAGTATTTTTTTACATCACCCATTAAACACTTCTCTATCTTGAAATGTCTAATTCAAAAGACATCATTGGGCACAAATCTTTGCTGAGAGAATTAGATAAATCTTAGAGTGAGTGAGTGAGTGAGTGACAACTCAGCAATTTTTTTTTAGCTATATCATGGCGTAAATCTTAAATTGAACACTGTCAAACGATGACAGTATCTAATATGGATAGACATTTCTAACTAATGCCCGAAGTACTTTAACAACTGATATGATTAAATGGTTGAAAATTGAAGAATAACTCCTACTGTTTTATTTTCCTAAAAAAACATCAGTAATAAACAGACATTTTACCATTAGTTTATTTACATGGAAGTCATATCTTATTTTACTATATGTATAGGGAGTCGTCGTGGTCGTGATCGTATGGTAGTTGGATTTTCAACTACCTATGCAATCAGTGCCTATCTCCACTAACGTTTTGATTTCGAATCCCGTTCATGGCGAAGTGTACTCGATACAATATTATATGATAAATTTGTCAGTGACTTGCGGCAGGTCGATGGTTTGGTTTTCTCCGGGTACTTCGGTTTCCTCCACCAATAAAAGTGACCGCCACAATATAGCTGAAATATTGTTGAAAATGGCGTTAAACACCATAACCCTAAACCAAACCATTCCCATGACAGTTTTTAATATTTAATCTCTATATAGAACTATTGATTTCATTTCACAGCTGGAAAGTTGATATTTGCCGATGCTGGAACAAATAAAATAGAATCTGTTAACACTGATGGTAGTGGTAGAACTGTTATATTAGAAGACACTGGTGCTCATTTCTTTGGTATCGACGTTGATCAACAATATATATATTTCTCAGATTGGAACAAAATGTAAGTACATGCACATGTTTTTATCTACAATTGTGTGATTTTGAGTACTAGTAGTAGTAAAGTGTGTCAAATAAACTTCAGTGTTATTCAGTCATGGACATTTATAAAGTATTTATGGTATTTGATTCGTGTAGAGCGACAGAAAGAAACGGTAATAGTATAAGTGCTGACGTCACAGATGACACAATTGAAAACTATTAGAGCAACGCTTGTTTCAGCTATTTTTAGACAATTTGGCGGGTGTTTTGGACTTTTTGATATTGCAAGATAAACACAATATATGTACATTGTCGTTAATATCAAATTAATTTGCACTCGCTGCAAAGCAGGCTAGAAAAGCCCGCCAAATAAATTTTATATTTTCCGACAATGTACGTATATTATATTATATGTAACACGCTACTAGAATTAATATTGATATCAATGACTGTTATCAATAACTATTGTCAATGCAATAGGTATAAGGCCTCTTGACTATTTTATTTTGACCTGCTATCCAACGAACAATTTTTCAGCTATATTCAGGACGAGTGACTCGTTACTAGGATCAATATTTATACGAATGACTCGGTTAATAACTATTGTTAAAACTTGCAATAATTATGAGGTCTCTTGAATATCTTATCATGTCCTTCTACCCTATACGCTTAGCATATCCGCTTCTGACATAAAGTGTATTAATAACGGTCTTTCGTATACACATATTAACTTAAAAAATATTTTAATGCGCAAACTTCTCGAATCTTCATTGCAAAACGCTATTACAAAAGTGATAGTTATAGAGCATCAACTAACGTGTCATACATTTAACAAATCTGTTTGTCAAAGTCAAAGAGGCTTTAAACGATTGCGTAATAACACAATGAAGTTATGTAAAGACGTAGGAATTCACCCATAATTCATTCCGTTTTAAATCTCGAAAATGTATTCTATCGTTTGAGTTCATAAAATCATAGTTAAAAAGAGTTTGATAACATTATGGTGAATAGTCATCAGAGGCGGATCCAGACATTTCCATAAGGAGGTGGGCGTATTTTTTAGGGGAAAAAAGCGGATTTCAAAAAAAAATTTGTTTAAAAAAAATCAAAAGATACGGAGGCGTAACTCAAAGCGGAGATTTCAAAACATGGTAAAAAGAAAAATGACAAGGATGAAATTGGAAATATTCTGTTAAAACACGTTTTTATCAGTCTGTTACCTAGCTCAAAAAGGGGTGGGCCCCCTGGGTACCCTCCTTGGATCCGCCTATGGTCATATCATCTTTTTAAATGTGAAATAAGCAGTATGCGTAGAAGTTTTCTCTCATCTGACTGTTCTTTATTTGGAAACACGTGCTATTTTCTGTACCTACGTTAACAAATCAAAAGGAATCAAATCAACAAGTTTATATTGACTTTCAATGACACGTTCAAACATTATTAGTAATTCAGTGACATTTAGTTTAGCACCGCCACTTTTTTTCATTGAAGCGCCTGTACTAAGACAGAAAAATAAGCGGTCGGGTATTTGTGATTTAGGGGTATCGATTTTGTCTCTTTCTACGATTAGTCTGTTGGATTTTGTTTCAGCTTGTCCTGTGTCTTGTGTGCCCAATTTTGGCAGGCTCTCTGGATTGTCCATTTTTTCATTGCCTCTTCCGTGTTTTCTAACGTTTATTTCCGACAGTTTGATTTTTTCAATTTTATAAAACCAATGAAAGCAAAATATAATTAGTTAGTGTTATTTACATGTTCAGTCCTGTTCTATAGAAATGATGGGATATTTATTCTATGTTATCTTAATGCCTTCATCAAATTTTGTTTAAGTGGTATATTGAGGATTAATAAGGATGGGTCACATGAAGTCACCATTGGTCCACCTTCCTTCGGTAAAATGAATGCCATCAAACTCATTCAAGGAGGATCAAGTAAGTAATACATTTTATTTAAAAAAAAATATACCTCTACTTCTTGTTCCATTTTTAAGGTACATGTAGGTACGTCACTCCGATTGAATTATTTGATTGCTTTTTGCCAATTATATGTGCGCGCACAACATATCTTGAAATATAACTAGAAAATTCAAATTGTCTGAAACCGAAGCAGACGATATCTTGTGTCTTACTATCCTTACCCCAAGATTATGTCAGTAAGGATATCAGAGTACAGTCCTACTGGCTGACCACACAGCCAGATTATATATCGAGTAAACCCAATAGTATAATGTTTTCTTAATATCTTTCCATTCAAAAAGTACCTTCTTTAACCATATCTTATGCCACCAATGATGTTAAGGAATACCATGTCTTGTTGCCTTTCCATACCACACCACAATTATATCATGGCGGTCAGTTTAATTGGAACAGGAAACCGGAATACCCAGTGAAAACTACCGACCTGCCGTAAGTCACTGACAAACTTTTTCACATATTGTTGTATCGAGTACACCTCGCCATGGTCGAGATTCGAACTCACAACTTTATATAAATAGTAGTAATAGGTAAGGGGGGGGGGTAATAAAAATAATGTTACACCTGCACTGAGTTGTTTTATTGAAATGCGTGTACCAAGCCAAGAAAGTGAGAGATCATGCCTATGTGTACCAAACCAAGAAAGTGAGAGATCATGCCTCTGTGTTAAAGGAGTATACATTTTTCCTCTCTTTCTATGATTTTTTTATTCAATTTTGGAACTGTTACAACGGTATGGTATATTCTGCTTTTAAATTATTTTTTTATATCTTCTTTATGTTTAACTTTAAGTATTCATATTTTTAAAATATGTTTTTTTCTTTTCCAGCCTAAAGATACAAAGCATAGTGATCGTTCATTATTAAACTATAAACATCTATAATAATTAGCAATGTTACATTTAATGAAACACATCGTTGGTGTAGGGGTTAGTGAGTTTTCATCGAGTTTGGTAGATAGTATGTTAGACACATGGTAGGGTAAAACCAAAGATTATGACATTGGTATTTGCTGGTTCTCTACTAAGCATGCAGTATTAAGGAGTAAAAGCAAATTGGTCAACTTGGAACCAGGATAATGTGTCCAAATGCACTTCATGCCTACCAGCTAGGAGACTGTTGTTTCAGAGAGGTATCACAGTAAGCAAAACAAATCCATCAAATCATGTTGGGTTTATCTACAAAGCAGACATTACCGTAAGTTCATTAAAGAGCAACTTGTTCTCGCCAAGATATAGCTGCAAAATTGCTCACTTGTCGTTAAATAACCATCAATCACTGTGTTTAAAGATGTACAAAACAAATAACTCGTAATGTATATGTTCTCTCTGTGTAATTTTGGCTAGAAGCAAAATGATTTTATTTTTCTACCCGACTACTGCCAAATGTAATAACTAGCTATCAGCATGCTTGACCGATACATTCATGTGTATTGGCATGGCCTCACCAATAAAACTGCATGTGTTACCATAAACTCCCAATTGACACCCACAACTCTTCCAATACAATACTGTACATGTTATTCCTTAATTATGTGGCAAACATATTTGAATTATCTGTATGAAGTTAATCTCCTCACTCTTGTAAGGCGAATGCACGTTAGTGGGGATAATCCAGATCTAACATAATAACACTACAAACATTGATTTGATTTGATTTGATTTGATTTGTTGTGCTTAACGCCACTTTCAACAATATTTCGGCTATATCATGGCGATCAGTTTTAGTGATGGAAGAAGCTGGAGTACCCGGAGAGAACCACGACCATGGGCAAGTAACTGGTAAACTTTATGACTTACGGCTCGGAGTCGAGTGTACCTTTTTTGTAATTTACAAAGCTGGGTGCCAACCCACGCCGTATTGTTGATAGGCTTGTATGAGTTGTTATGTAATCCAACTACCTAACTCATTGAGCCACCCAAGTCATCACTACAAACATGTTAAAGACAAAAACAAATAATAATAACTTTTACACAGACAGCATGTTCAGAGTTCCCTAACAGCTAATTACGTATAGGAGAATGTCCAAGTAACTCTCCATTCCTTAAAGATAATGGAGCCGAGGCCCATTGTTTTTAAGGAATGGAGAGATACGAGGACATTCTCCAACTTAAAATCCACCCATTGTACTTTATCAATTTTATTAATTATTAATCTTGTAACAAAAAAAAGTCTGTGTATAGTATCTAAAGTACAAAGTATTAAATTGTTTGCCCCTTGTCACTTGTGGGACCTTAAAAGTACAAAGAGAACAATAACTCTCCATTCCTTAAAAATAATGGAGAGTTTGGACAATAGATTTACATCACATGTGGATTTTAATTTCTACTGATTTCACTTCGGTTTATACAGACCAAAAGGACTTGTCAGTATTAGATATAACGAAGATAAAATGTGGAGAGGATATGTATAGGCTTGTCCTGCTATACAATCCTTTTCAGTACTTTTCTGAATAAAATACGTTTAAATCAAATTAAGATAAAATGCCAAATATAAGGAATAGTACAAACACCACAATCTGGATGGACAGAAAATCCCCCAGTGACACATGTCATGACGTTACGAAATATCCGTGTCAAAACTTCTTAATGATTTATCACTGATCTTTACATAGCACTAGACGTTCAAGAGTGCCCGGGTGGCTCAATGAGTTAGGTAGTTGGATTACCTAACAACTCATACAAGCCTATCACAAATACGGTGTGGGTTCACGCCCGGCTTTGTAAATTACAAAAAGGTGCACTCGACTCCCAACCGATAAAGTTTACCAGTTGCTTGCCCATGGTCGGTGGTTCTCTACGAGTACTCCGGCTTCTTCCACCACTAAACTCCTCACCATGATATTGCTGAAATATTGATGAAAGTGGCGTTCAACACAATAAATCAACCAGACGTTCAATAAGAGGATCAGGCACTGCTTACTTTTCCGGAACACCTGAGCTCACCCTTAGTTTTTACTGAGGTTCGTGTTGCTCAATGTTTAGCTTAGTTTTCTGTGTTATGTTTTGTGTGCATTGTATTGTCAGTCCTTCTTCGATTGCAGACTTCTTTTTACTCCTTTAGCATCTTCAAATTTTCATAATATCAGAACGACTTAATAAATTGAAAAACACAAAAAATACAACACTGTCGAAACAATTCCAAGATCAAATATCAAAATAGTAGAAAGAAGAAAAATCAATACCTTTAACACACAAATTCATGGCCGCTCAATTCCCTAGCTTGGTACAGGCATTTCAATAAAATACACATACATTTACTAGATAACACAAACAAATATTGGAAGTCACATTATTCTACATGGTAAATTTCTCATGCTCCATATAGGAGATCCATGTGTTAAATGTGTTTGAAAATTATTGAAGAAAGCACCAATTGTCTACCTCAAGGATGTATAAAACATGAGATCTTAAAAATAAAAACTAAAATAGTTTTTTAGTAGTTTATTTATATCAAAATATTATAAAAATATATGTTGTTCATATTTCATATACATATATTTATTAAATTACAAGTGTGGACACAGTAATGTGCTGTCCAAAAGGCAAGTGTGGATGTCAATATTTCATATTATTAACTTGAAAAAAAAAAATTCATGGACACAGGGGTCCTGGATTTTTTTAATAAAAAACTAATCCTGGATTATTATTTTTGCTTAAAGTCCGGTCCTGTGTTTTTATTTCAAATTTTCATAATAGCCCCCCTCCAACTCCCAAGGGATATAAAATGGTATCATTAATAAATAATAAATTCAGATTTTCTATTTAAAATAAATCTCATTTACAAAAACCACTGATATTTGTTCAATTTTTAGCACTGATTTAAGCTTTAGTCACAACAAATTTTTATTTTTCTCTTTAAACTGTCGAAACATAACATTTATTTAACTGTAAAATTCACAAATAAAATTCACCCAACCCCCCTTTTTTCCCCCTTTTTTCTTGTTTAAATCAATGATCAACAATATTCCAGAATCAAAAAAATGAATAAATATAACATAGATTTCTTTTACATGCATCTTTTTATCATGCGAGTCATTGTGTTTTAAATCAGTCATCCAATCAGGACGCTCATTATTCTTGTCCAAGATAAAAATACATCGCTAAAATTACCTTTGGGTGTTTCCCCACTTGAACTCGTAAATTTACATAGAAATCATCATAAAACTTCACACATGGTTTTGTCTATCATATTTCTTGAAGACAAACATAAAATGTTATTGCATTTGTCAATATTTTATGAGTATCAACAGTTTTTTCAACACCGTATCTGTTTCTCGATACAGCCGCCCGATTACAGTGACCTGTGACCCACTTTAGCACGTTCTACCAGTTTTTTTCTTAATAATGTTGTTTAATGATAGCATTATTCAACTACATTATGTATAAGATGTATCAATTCATGATAAAATGCTTAGGTATGGCACTTTTGTTAGTTGGTCCCGCTTACAGAAAGACCAGAGGCTCTCAAGAGCCTGTATCGTTCACCTGGTAATAAAAAAAAACAATTGGTCCTATGTAAAAACTATGTACTGCAGTGGTAGTCATCTTGGAATTACGATCAACATAAAAAACACAAAGTTTGTAAAGGACCTTCCAATGATTGATGCACAGTTTAGGTTCAATCAGTGCAATAGCTTCAGAGAAGAATATATTTCTGTATTTTCCCCATATGGTTCTGTGTTAATACTATGACCTGTGGTGGCGGCCATCTTGGATTTCCGATCGGCATAAAAAACACACACCTTGTAGAGGACCTTCCAATGATCATTCCTGGGCAGTTTGGTTTCAACTGTCCAAGTGGTTTCAGAGAAGAAGCATTTTGAAACATTTTTCCCATAGGGTCCAATGTTAAACTAAGTCCTGCCGCAGCCGCCATTTTGAATTTCATATCGGAACAAAAAACCTTAAGATTGTAGAGGACCATCCAATGAACATTCATGTACAGTTTGGCTTTAATCATATTTGTAGTTTCTGAGAAGAAGGCATTTGAACATTTTCCCATAGGGTCCAATGTTAATCTATGTCCTGCGGTGGTGGCCATCTTGGATTTCCGATCGGCATAAAAAACACACACCTTGTAGAGGACCTTCCAATGATCATTCCTGGGCAGTTTGGTTTCAATTATCCAAGTGGTTTCAGAGAAGAAGCGTTTTGAAACATTTTCCCCATAGGGTCCAATGTTAAACTAAGTCTGCCGTAGCCGCCATTTTGAATTTCATATCGGAACAAAAATCGTAAATTTGTAGAGGACCATCCAATGAACGTTCATGTACAGTTTGGCTTTAATCATATTTGTAGTTTCTGAGAAGAAGGCATTTGAATATTTTCCCATAGGGTCCAATGTTAATCTATGTCCTGCGGTGGCGGCCATCTTGGATTTCCGACCGGCATAAAAAACAGAAAATTTGTAGAGGACCTTCCAATGATCATTCCTGGGCAGTTTGGTTTCAACTGTCCAAGTGGTTTCAGAGAAGAAGGATTTTGAAACATTTTTCCCATAGGGTCCAATGTTAAACTAAGTCCTGCCGTAGCCGCCATTTTGAATTTCATATCGGAACAAAAAACCTTAAGATTGTAGAGGACCATCCAATGAACATTCATGTACAGTTTGGCTTTAATCATATTTGTAATTTCTGAGAAGAAGGCATTTGAACATTTTCCCATAGGGTCCAATGTTAATCTATGTATTGCGGTGGCGGCCATCTTGGATTTCCGATCGGCATAAAAAACATAAAATTTGTAGAGGACCTTCCAATGATCATTCCTAGGCAGTTTGGTTTCAATTATCCAAGTGGTTTCAGAGAAGAAGCGTTTTGAAACATTTTTCCCATAGGGTCCAATGTTAAACTAAGTCCTGCCGTAGCCGCCATTTTGAATTTCATACCGGAACAAAAAACGTAAAGTTTGTAGAGGACCATCTAATGAACATTCATGTACAGTTTGGCTTTAATCATATTTGTAGTTTCTGAGTAGAAGGCATTTGAATATTTTCCCATAGGGTCCAATGTTAATCTATGTCCTGCGGTGGCGGCCATCTTGGATTTCCGATCGGCATAAAAAACATAAAATTTGTAGAGGACCTTCCAATGATCATTCCTAGGCAGTTTGGTTTCAATTATCCAAGTGGTTTCAGAGAAGAAGTGTTTTGAAACATTTTTCCCATAGGGTCCAATGTTAAACTAAGTCCTGCCGTAGCCGCCATTTTGAATTTCATACCGGAACAAAAAACGTGAAGTTTGTAGAGGACCATCTAATGAACATTCATGTACAGTTTGGCTTTAATCATATTTGTAGTTTCTGAGTAGAAGGCATTTGAATATTTTCCCATAGGGTCCAATGTTAATCTATGTCCTGCGGTGGCGGCCATCTTGGATTTCCGACCGGCATAAAAAACAGATAATTTGTAGAGGACCTTCCAATGATCATTCCTGGGCAGTTTGGTTTCAACTGTCCAAGTGGTTTCAGAGAAGAAGCATTTTGAAACATTTTTCCCATAGGGTCCAATGTTAAACTAAGTCCTGCCGTAGCCGCCATTTTGAATTTCATATCGGAACAAAAAACCTTAAGATTGTAGAGGACCATCCAATGAACATTCATGTACAGTTTGGCTTTAATCATATTTGTAGTTTCTGAGTAGAAGGCATTTGAATATTTTCCCATAGGGTCCAATGTTAATCTATGTATTGCGGTGGCGGCCATCTTGGATTTCCGATCGGCATAAAAAACAGAAAATTTGTAGAGGACCTTCCAATGATCATTCCTATGCAGTTTGGTTTCAATTATCCAAGTGGTTTCAGAGAAGAAGCGTTTTGAAACATTTTTCCCATAGGGTCCAATGTTAAACTAAGTCTGCCGTAGCCGCCATTTTGAATTTCATACCGGAACAAAAAACGTAAAGTTTGTAGAGGACCATCTAATGAACATTCATGTACAGTTTGGCTTTAATCATATTTGTAGTTTCTGAGTAGAAGGCATTTGAATATTTTCCCATAGGGTCCAATGTTAATCTATGTCCTGCGGTGGCGGCCATCTTGGATTTCCGATCGGCATAAAAAACAGAAAATTTGTAGAGGACCTTCCAATGATCATTCCTGGGCAGTTTGGTTTCAACTGTCCAAGTGGTTTCAGAGAAGAAGCATTTTGAAACATTTTTCCCATAGGGTCCAATGTTAAACTAAGTCCTGCCGCAGCCGCCATTTTGAATTTCATATCGGAACAAAAAACCTTAAGATTGTAGAGGACCATCCAATGAACATTCATGTACAGTTTGGCTTTAATCATATTTGTAGTTTCTGAGAAGAAGGCATTTGAACATTTTCCCATAGGGTCCAATGTTAATCTATGTCCTGCGATGGCGGCCATCTTGGATTTCCGATCGGCATAAAAAACAGTAACTTGGTAAAGGACATTCCAATGATCATTCATTTACAGTTTGGGTTCAGTCAGTTCATTAGTTTCAGAGAAGAAGATCTTTGAAATTTCAGCCAATCAGAGCATATTATTGGCCCTGGCAGCCATATTGAATATTCGACTGGAACGAAAAACAGTAACTTTGTAGAGGACCATCCAAGGAACATTCCTGCTAAGTTCGGTTCCAATCGGCCAAGTGGTTTCGGAGAAGAAGCTTGAAATGTGAAAAGTTTACAGACGACAGACGACAGACGACAGACGACGGACGCCAAGTGATGGCAATAGTTCACCTGGACCTTTGGTCCAGGTGAACTAAAAAAAAACTACATGTGTATACAGATGGCTTAGTGAAATAAGTTTTACAACTACATATTTTATATAATAATTATTCTAAATAATGTAACTATTATTAAAGCTAAAGTTCATCTGCCTCGGGCATAGGGAGCGGTCATTCTTGTGATCGTATGGTAGTTGAATTTATAACTACAAATGTACCTATGCAATTACGGTAGTGCCTATAACCACTAAAGTTGTGAGTTCGAACCCCCGTTCATTGGGTGGTGTACTCGATACAACATTATATGATAAAGTTTGTCAGTGACTTGCAACAGGTTGGTGGTTTTCTCCGGGCACTCCGGTTTCCTCAACCAATAAAATTGACCGCCACGATATAACTGAAATATTGTTGGAAGTGGCGTTAAACACCATAAACCAAACCAACGTATTAGAACTAAGGTTCATCTCCATCAGACATAACTAACCTACAATATTTTGGCTATTATCTTGTTAATCATCTTTGATTTTCTTGCCTTTGCTAATCTAATCTTTTGACATTGATTATTCCTGAGGAGAGTTCTTCCTGAAACATGTAGTATGCACTCAACAAGATATCTACTTCACAAATCATAATACAGTCCATGCCCATACAGTCACCTCTATTAAAAGGTCACCTTTTTTCTTATCCTGTCATAGAAAATTTTATATAAATTGAACCTCTTTTAAGAGGTAACCTGTCTTATAAGACCACTGTTCTTGGTCCTAAAGGTGACCTCTTAATACAGATTTGACTGTAGGTACATGTATATTCTAACATGGTGTGCTACTTTCGCTTTGAAAACAATAGAGGGCTCTAAATAGCACAGAACACCCTAAGCACATGCACAGAAGGCATATCTAATCGACAGCGTATTTTGCATATTTGTACTTTATGTATGTTAAATTAAAAGAATAAAAATAATCAATATACAAAAAAAATCAGATGAAACTAATTTTTGATTGCTATAAATTTTTATAACGTTTCTGTAGCATTATATATTCTTGTAAATAATAGCGGGAGGTAATTGGAACAGGCCCAAAAATAACCTCTGTCTAGGTACGCTTAAATGCATAAAATTACTGTAAATACCCTGTTAGAACTAAATAAATGCATTTTATCCCCAAAAAATATCAAATTTACAAAATTCTGTATGCATATTCATAACATATTACAGTAAGAAAAATATTCTTTAAAGCTGAAATAAATTCTTTTTCACTTGTATCAAACAATAAAGAAGGTTATATAGTGGTATCATATCAAAACAATTTAAAATTTACTACATGTACTTTATAAAAACAAATCAACATAAAGGAACTGCTATTAAAACACAATTAAAACTTTAGTGAGAAATTACACGCAGTAAAATGAAAAAATATTAATAAACAATCTAACCATCGATTTGACAAGAATTCTTTGGTATTATCTGAACAAATATTATCGATTTTTTCATGTCAAAGAAAATATTCGATTTTTGTTCCTGTGAAAATCAATTTCATAAAACCACACAATCCAGAGAAACATGCAACTTAGGACACAAGACACAGAACAAAGTCAAACAAAAATCAAGACACAGAAAAACATAAACTAAAAAGATGAGCAAAATAATCATTTTCTATTTAGCAATATTTTATCCTTAATTTTCTTCCATAGTAGAATTCCTAATCACACAGCAATCGTAACTACTCGGCCATTCTCGCTACCCTGCAAATAACCTTGTACGTACATAGTAGAAATTCTTCTTAAATTGTTTGCCGGAAGTTAAGTTAAGTTAAGCCGCACACAAATATAGTCCACGAAAATCCAATATGGAAGACATACTAAGTAAAATCATGCAAAACTAACTAAAACTTTAATTGAAATACAGAAAATTGTTTAAAATATAACTTTATCAAGCTTTCATGTAACTGACATGTGAAAAGTAGTGCGATTTATATGCCTAATGCATACAAGATTATTTGCAGGTTAGCGAGAATGGCCGAGTAGTTACGATTGAATCACACAGTATATGAATAATTGAATGCGGTGAAGCCAGCAGTAATCCTCAGGATTTTACATCGATTTCAGTGGAAAATTTGAATTTAATTTTTTTAAATTAAAATAAACCTGTCTTATATAAATTGATGAAGATCAAACTAGATGTCTGATTTAGTGTCAACCAAGCTCAGAGGTGATTTTAAATAAAATATTTAACTTCTGAGGATTTTGTTTGGCTTCACCTCAAAATATTTTCTTCATATCAGAAATGCTATTCATTGACTAGTCAATTTCATAGTGTGATGTCACTCCGGTTTCGAGAATGAACAAAATGTAAATCAAAATCCATACAAATGGACGAAGAAATAAAAACAAATGACGGTATTCTAATGATTGTATTAAAATTCACTCAAACATATTTGTCCTTTTAAGACACGACATGTTCTGATATAAATTTTTCATATACAGTGAAACCTGTCTAAACCAAACCCTTGGGATCAACTATTGTGTTCTGAATAGACAGGTGTTTAGTTTATACAAGTTAAATTAACAAAGATTTCATGCATTAGGATTTTATTTAAAGTTTGATTTATACAGAATTTTGGTTTATCAAGGGTTCGGTTTAGACAGGTTTCACCCTACTAGTATGTTATTTCATTCTATACATATCAGAACGATGAGATTCTCATATTTAAAATTCTAACATGACCTCCTTCTTTCGCTTTGTTAAAAAACGAGCGAGTTATCCATTCGGTATAATCTCATGAGCACATGCACCAGTGAATGTGACTGACTTTTCCATTGGCAGCATAAATTGTGTGCGACATTTTCCGCAAACGTAAAAATAAATTACTGTCTTCCAATCAAAGTATACTACCGTATTTGTACTCTTAGACATATCAGAATCAAAATAAATCATGGAAGACAGAATGTGTTTTGAGTTTTAACATGGATTGGCGGATATTAGTAAATTTTATCCCTCGCTTCTGGCTCGGGATAAAATACTAATATCCGCTAAACCATGTTAAAACTCCCAACGCATTCAGGCTTACATGATTTATTTCTTAAATAACCAATGCTATTAAAAAAAATTGCATAACAGCTACTAATGAAAAAAAAAATAATAACTATATTAATCCGGCAAAGACATCTGATATGCTTAATCTCACAATATTGGAATATGAGTATAGTAACATTTGAAAACAAACATTAATGGTCGATGAATTTATCAACAAAAAATAACATGAATTATTCTATTAACTGGGAATCTCCATAACAGAAAATCACAGAAAACACACAATTGTACAATAACATAGTTCTTATATTTAGGATTTTAGTACTTACAACTCAATACAGTCAAACCTGCTTTAGTGACCACCTTTATTAAGCAATAACTTGTATTATTTCTTATGAAGCATGAATCTTGCAATCTGATTGGTTAGTTACCCGGGTGTAAATAGCACCCCACCCCAGCTAAACCATTTACACCTGGGATAAAATAAAATAAAGTAATTTTGAACTACACACAGCAATAGTATGATATAAAATGATACACTTACATAAAATTTGATGATTATAAACAATAATATGTGTAATATATGTAAAATTGAAAACAAAATAGCATTTTTCTCAATGTGCTGGGTTTTTTTTGTTGAACCATTGTTTTTTTTTTTTTTGCATAGACAGTAAAAGGGAAGTAACTTTATTTATTTACGTCTGCCAACCACGCAAAGGGAAAATGGCGACGAAAAGATTTGCTTCCCATACAGAAGCAGAAATTTTTAAAAAAGGGGCAAGTGTTGTATAACAAGAAGTAAAGGAAAGCTTCATAAGAAATAAATGTGCCTCAGGGTGTATGAATTTTCAACACCGGTGTAAAATTCTGTACACCCCTGATTACACCAAGGTAACTAATATTATGCGACCTTAATTTTTATTTCCCTTCACAGTGCATTACATATCAATCAAACCTTTATTAAGCGACCACCTGTCTTATGTGACCATATTTCACTATTCCCTTGGAAGGTCACATAAGAGAGGCTTGACTGCAAATTCAAAAACAATTTTAACAAATAATACATTCATTAACAAACCAAATATTTGCTGTACTCTACATGATGAAACAAGTCTATTAATTCCCTTCATTTGGTTGATGATTTTTGGTGTTTAATGCCACTTTCAACAATATTTCAGCTATATCATGGCGACCAGTTTTAGTGATGGAGGAAGCCGGAGTACCCAGAGAGAACCACCGACCATGGGCAAGCAACTAGTAAACTTTATCACTTGCGGCTGCGAGTCGAGTGCACCCTTTTTTGTAATTTACAAAGCCGGGCACGAACCCACGCCGTATTGGTGATAGGCTTGTATGAGTTGTTAAATCCAGCGACCTAACTCATTGAGCCACCTGCCCCCCCCCCCCTTCATTTGGTATAGAGATTATATATTATATTAGATTATAATTGTATTTTAATTAAAATCATGTGACACAGGCGTCATTTGGTATAAAGCCGTATTATAAAAATCACTCTGACATACTTATATAGAAAGCTACTGACGCCTGTGTCACACAATTTTAATTGAAATACAATTATAATTTATTGATAAATGTTATTCCAAATAAAAAAAAAACATTGTGTGCACCAATTTAGATATCTACAATAGTTAAATAGCAAAAAGTTACCCATTTTCCAAATGAGTATACCTGATAAATGTTATTCCAAAATAATGTGCACACCAACATAGATATCTACATATGTATTACATCATTAAATTAGATTTGGTTATTCATTTTAAACCCTTTGGCTTTATTGCTCCCAAACACTTTTAAATTATTTGGCTTTCCAATCTTTCGAGCCCGTCCTTCAGACGAGACGTAAATAAAACCGAGGTCCTGTGTTGAGAGATTGCCACCCTCTTCGCACGTTAAAGAACCCAGTGTATCAGCTCATTATGAGCATAATGCATGATGAGTGGTCCATAGGAGACCTGTTGCACTGGCTAAATTATCCATCCCTACCCATCACCTTTCCTTGTTTCGAGTCCCGTGGCGTTTAAATCTTTAAATGTTCTCGTCCTGAATATAGCTGAAAAATTACTCGCTGGACGTTAAACACCAACCAATCAATCAATCAATCAATCAACCAATCTTTCGATTTTGAGCATACCTGATGAAGGTTATTCCAGAAATGGGTCGTGCACACTAAATTTGATATCTACGTTTTAATTACTAATATAATAATTAAACAGGAGTTAAATAGCAATAGTAACCGATTATATACTGTCAGCTCTCCAACACACATCAATGTCCCTTCTTAATTGGCTGAACAACACTCTTTACCATCAGCGGTCCATCCTTGTTTAGTCGTAGTGTAGGCCATACCACAAAATCAACCAGTTGACCAGCCACAGTAAACTCTCTCATAATGTCTTTGTCAAGAGTTGCTCCGTTAGCATAATCAAACTCATATGCCATGGGAGGATCCTGTACAAGACTAAGCCAACATATGGCTAAGCATTCTTCTGTGAACTCTTTCAAACAATTGGAGAGATCATGGCCATTTTGTTTCGCATAATTCTAAATATAACAAACATAGCTTAAGCAGGTTTATTCTATAACTTTTTTTCAACTTCAAAAACCTTATTTATTCCATGAGTGACGTGTGCTAGTGGTCAAGTGAGAGTTTGTGCAACGAGATTCAGTATCTTTATGTTTTATTGGTAATCTGTTTTGGGTTTTTTTTCTATTCGGATTGAGCTCCCATATATTGCCCCTCTTCAATATAGGACTTCCGATAATCTTTTTTTTTTCTATTCGGATTGAGCTCCCATATATTGCCCCTCTTCAATATAGGACTTCCAAAAATCTGTTTTTTTTCTATTCGGATTGAGCTCCCATATATTGCCCCTCTTCAATATAGGACTTCCGATAATCTGATTTTTTTCTATTCGGATTGAGCTCCCATATATTGCCCCTCTTCGATATAGGACTTCCGATAATCTGTTTTTTTTCTATTCGGATTGAGCTCCCATATATTTCCCCTCTTCGATATAGGACTTCCGTTAATCTGGGTTTTTTTCTATTCGGATTGAGCTCCCATATATTGCTCCTCTTTGATATAGGACTTCCGATTAACCCTTTGGTATCTTCAAATTTTTCTTACACTATAATTTCAGCATAATTTTATTATCTTAGAATTTTAAGAAGAAAAAATGGTGTACATTTATTCATTGCAATTTCTTAGTCATTTTCTATAAATGCAGTATTCGTGCTAACCCACTTGCCCTAAGCCCAGGACAAGTAAAACTGGATTCTGACAAGTGACAATTATGAAAGAATTTGTTTGAATAAATAGAAATTTTTTCTTAATTTGGCTTTTGGGGAAGTAGGTGAAAAAAATTATGGCAACGACTGTGATTACACCTTTCATGTATTAATTTAAGTACAGTGATGTTCACCATGAATTCTGCGAATCAAAGAGGTCTGTGTCGCCATTGTTCAAAAAGGATGTTATGCAAGGTGCAGGGTATGCCAAACCCTTACAAGAACCTGATCTCACTTCCGGTTGCAGTGGGAGGTCACTTGGTCTGATCATTCACTATTTGGCTTATTTTAATGTTTCACTGGTGAAGTGTTAAATAGTATATCCCGAATGTGATTTATTTGTACTGTTCCCGCCTATTGAAGGTGCAAATTCACTGTGGGTTATTTGTAGGAGGGCTTGTGTCTTATGTACATTATTTGTAGTTGTTTAGGTTTCGTGGTGTCCAACACATGTTGCCAGTTTCTCTGGATTGTCCATTTTGATTGCCCTTTCGGTATTCTCTAACATTTATTTATCTTTATCTTACAGAAGTCATTATATAATGACAGAGGGGCAGACGTGGTTGTGATCGTATGGTAGTTGGATTTACAACTACCTGTGCAGTCAGTATCTATCACTACTAAAGTTGTGAGTTCGAATCCCACTCCTGGCGAGGTGTACTAGATACAACATTACATGATAAAGTTTGTCAGTAACTTGCGGCAGGTCTGGATTTCTCCAGGTACAATGTACTCCGGTTTCCTCCACAAATAAAACTCACTGCCACGATATAACTGAAATATTGTTGAAAATGGCCTTAAGCACAATAATAGTAACCCTATAATGACAGACATATATGAAACGTCAAAACAATACCCTATATACTGACCTGATTAAGATATGGCAGTGCACGTTTTGCAGTTGTTTTTCTTAGATTTCTAAAGGCAGATAGATCTATATTACCCATGTCTGCATCCTAAAATTGAATTAAAATGCATGTGAAATAAAATTGTCTAAACAGAATTACCGGACATCATGAATAAATCGGATATAACAAAAATCCTTAATTATCTTCTTCCAATGCAAAAAGAATTTTAATGTACAACTTAATTCCTATTCAAAATATAAAAGTTCATATTCTGAATTCAAAACATAAATATTAATATTCAAGACATAAAAGTTCATATTCAAAACATAAAAGTTCATATTCAAATCATAAAAGTTCATATCCAATGCATAAAAGTTCCAATTCAAAACATAAAACTTTCAATTCAAAACATAGTGTTCATATTAAAAATATAAGAGATCATATTCAGAATTCAAAACATAAATATTATTAATATTCGAGACATAAAAGTTCATATTCAAATCATAAGAGTTCCAATTCAAAACATAAGAGTTCATATTCAAAATATAAGAGTTCATATCCAAAGCATAAAAGTTCCAATTCAAAACATTATACAATTGTCGAATTGATGACTTTCGATGAGGTGAATACAAGGATTGATCAACCCATGGAACTTGATATTCACCGAGGCATCCGAAATTGAAAGTCATTAACTGTTTTATTATATGACATTAAATCAAATTTGAATTAACACCAATTAAAGTTGACAGATTCAGAAAAAGTACCATAACAATAAGAATTTGTTACAACTTCTGTAATTGGTGGCTGAGACTGTGAAACCATATTGCAAAAACGGAAGCTTAGAATTCACAGTAGGCAAATTAGTTTCGTAAACATCTTTCTACAGAAATTTAATAACATCAAAAACAATATGCTTAGTTATTCAAAATAAACAATGTTTTAACATAAATAAATTAATTTGATGTGTTTAAGAGATTTTGATTGGATAAAAAATTGATGTTATTTTCCATAGACAAAATTTGTAACCGGAAGTCACATGTTGGGGTCTCAATTGGGAAATTTATTAATTTTAATTCTTTTTAAGCAATTATTATCCGTCAAAATATTCTTAGGACAAGAAAAAAATTAATTAGGAATTAATTTATAAGGATTGATCACAATTTTTTGTTCAGTTTATTTCTTCATGAACCGAAAAAAAAATTGCGTTCAATCCTTAAATAATAAAACTTCTTGTCATAATTCTTCAGAAAGACAATCTAGAAACATTTTTATCACAATGGACTTTAAAATGTATAACTAATATCTGTCTGTATATTACATTTTTCAGCTTCCATCATAATTGGGGTGGGGCCGCTGTGGTCGTGATCATATGGTAGTTGGATTTAAACTACCTATGCAATCAGTGCCTATCACCACTAACATTGTGAGTTTGAATCCCGCTCATGGTGAGGTGTACTTGATACAACATTATGTGATAAAGTTTGTCAGTAACATGCGACAGGGTCCGTGGTTTTTTCCTGGTATTCCGGGTTCTTCCACTAATAGAATTGACCGCCACAATATAACTGAAATATTGTTGAAAGTGGCGTTAAACACCATAACCCTAACCTTAAACCTATGATTGGGGTCTTCCCTTTATATTCCTTTTTTTAAATAATGTGTGTTGTTTTACAGTTATCTATCATTTCAAGCATTTAATTCAGTAACTTATATACAAACCACATCCTCCTTAGAACAAGTGAGGGTAGACACAACACTCTTCTCCTGATCTTCTACCACATTCTGACAGAACATTAGCACGTCCTATAACATAATGAGAATAAATCTATGATAATGAAATTATGGCGATGTAACAAAACAATCTGCATTATTTACATGTCACATAACTCTTCAAATTTAGATTCATCAGACAATTGAAATGGGAGAATATAACAATTTTCAGCATCTGCGTCAATAACAGACACATTAACAATGCACAGTGCACAACAAATAGTAGATCAGCTTATTTCTATCAAATATTGGTTATTATTACATGCAGCCTGCGAATAGAGGTTCCAAACAATATTGATTCATTTAAATATGTGGACATTTACATTAAAGTGTAGCATTTGAATGCTTACCACTAAATCAAGTTTTCTGATTGAATTTTTTGTAGCCTTTACCCCCAAATGTCAACATCTCTATTGTCTGCACTACATTCATACCTTAAATATTGCCAAAATGTCAGTTACCACTCTCTTTTCTTTTTCGGAGTCATCTTCAACGTCCTTGTAGGACTCACTTAGCTCATCAAAGGCATCAGTCCACAGATTATCATACAACTGTTGGTACCTGTCAACTAATTTTAGAGGTCTATCAGGGTCTCCGAGGTCTGTTATATTTGGGTCGCCGTCTAGCCTGCTTGCAGATAAGCTACTTAATCTATAACATAGTGTCAGGACTACATAATACATGGCCAAAAATGAAACAGGATAAGTCCAACATAATTGAAATTAAGAAATTATTGCTGTGTACAGAAATCATATGCATACTATTACAGGGATGATTCCAGTAATAAAATAAAATAACTGAAATCAATGCAATTTAGCTGAAACCACCTACACCCCCTTTCAAAAAGGTATGTTTTTGACCTGTTCTGACCTTGTCCTGCATCTTTCATAATTTTTTCCCCAAAGAAAAATAGCTGAAATCAATTAAAAAACTGAAGAAAAAAAAATCCTCCTTGTACTAATTAGTATAATATACTTATATATACATGCTATGTAATGACACAAAACAGTAGTCCTACAAAAAAGAGAAAATGCCTGAAATTTATCTACTTCCCTATCCCAGACAAGAGTGGGTCGAATGTTCGAGTTAACCAATATAAATTATCAACAACACGACGGGTGTCACTAGTGAAGCAGAAACTACTACCCATCCAGAGCTTCTGGGTCAACCCCCTGGTTTTTTAGTGAGCTTCGTGTTGCTCAATCTCTACTTTAGTTTTCTCTGTAGTATTTTGTCGACCATTGATTGTTCTTTTTCTTTTTGTCATTATATTGTATGTCCTCCCTAGAATTACCATTCCTCATTACTCCTTTGATATCTTTAAACTTTTCATAACTGGACTCTATTTCAAATGGACAAATTGTTTACTTATCATCAAGTTCAAGATTATGAGGTTTGGTTAAGGTTGTTGGTGTTTAACGCCACTTTCAACAATATTTTAGTTATATCGTGGCGGTCAGTTTTATTGGCGGAGGACACCGGAGTACCCGAAGAAAACCACAGACCAGTCGCATGTCACTGACAAACTCATCACATAATGTTGTATTGAGTACACCTCGCCATGAAAGGGGTTTGAAGTCACACCTTTAGTAGGTGATGGTGTATTAATATGTTTTAATACTATTAAGGATTTTATATTTTCAAATTTTCTATAACACAAAACAGTGTCTATAATAATTATGGAGGAACTACTTTTCCTAACATAAAGAAACTGATATGATAAAGAGTAACTGTAACTGATAAATTTTCATCAAAATTAATAAGAAAATATGCTGCCTTAAAGCACACAGGATATACCAGTATTAGACAACATTATGAAAAGAAAGTTTAAACAGTGATAGTCAACAAATTAACCAATATCAACAAAACAAATAATCACCTCTCACCTGAAACCATGGAAGACAAAAAAAAGACCATGACATATGACATTGGAAATCCAGGTTCTTAAAGGGTTTGAAGTCACAACTTTAGCGGTGATAGGCACTGGTTGCACAGGTAGTTGTAAATCCAACTACCATAGGATCACAACCATGACGGCCCCGTTCAAGATTAAGAGGTTGGACTAATAATCTTATTGATGTTCAGTTATAATTTAGTCAATAACAATTATCTTCAACATATTGCAACTGATCCATATTTGAAAAGATTAGAAAACAAATTCTTTATTTCTATGTAAATTGTAGCACTAGTTTTGTTTATTACAATACATTCAGTATTTTATTATGTGAAAAAGAATGTTAATTGTCATGGCCCTTCCCACTGTCATTATAAAAGAAAAACGTCCATCTAATATAGCTATACTTCTGAAAGCAAATATTCTTGTGTTTACTGTATAAAGGTGACTGCATATTAGACACAAGGCATAACTTCACAATGGAAACACATTTCATTTAAAAACATTATTTTAATCAAATCAAATGTTTGAAATAAAACTTTGATATCTAAAATATATCAAAACTTAGAAAGACATCATTGTTACTTGCATCAATACATTCAGAATGTATGATTACATTCATATTTATATAATAATAATTACAGTCCAACCTGTATTAAGAGGTCACTTTTGGAACAACAAAAAAGTTGTCTTATAATACAGGTGACCTCTTAAAAGAGGTTCAATTCATATGAAATTTTCTATGACAGGACAAGTAATAGATGGCCTTTTAATACAAGTGACTGCTTAATACAGGTGACCACATGGGCAGTTTTGACTGTATATATATATATGTATACCTATTTCGTAAATCGTTCATTTCTTCATTTTTTGTATCCAGTTCAGATTGCAATTCTGAAATCTGCATTTTAAGATAATTCAGTTGCTTTTCCTTTTCTTCTATATATTTGCTCCTTTTAATTTTCTCATTTCCCATTTCTGCTAATTTTTCATTCTTTTGCTGTATTTCATAATTTTTTTGCTGTAATTCTACCTGAACTTTCTTTATTTCATCTCTTGCCATTTTCTCTTCATCATTGGTATTCTTATGAGCCATGGATTCATTGGTAAATTTATGCTTCCAATTTTCCAGTTCCTCATTTATAAGTTTATCTTTCTTTGTGAACTCATTCTTTTCAATTTCTAACCTTAAGGGATAGGAAAAAAACAGTTTTAACATCCTTAATAAGTAATAATCGAGACTAGTAACAAGACAAAAAACCCACAAAAAAGAAAAAAAACTTTCAGCTAAATTGTATCTTAACATGACGGTTGCCTCTAGTTGAACAGAAACTGCTTACCCTTCCGGAGCACATGAGTTCACCCCCTGTTTTAGTGGGGTTAGTGTTACTCGATCTTCAGTTTTTTATGTAATGTTTTATAGATCGTTGTTTGTCCCTTTGTCTGTCTTTCGATTTATGGATTCTGATTATTCCTTTGGTATCTTCAAACTCTTCTCAGCAGAGAAAGAGTGAGGGTCATCATCAGTTAACAATGGATGTTTTGTCTCCACATCTCCATTTGAATAAATCCGATCCTCCTTCTTTTGATGCTGTTATGCGTAATAAACATGTATTTTGTAGGTGTTTGAATTGACACATTTAATTCCTTTTTTTTGTTTTCATGTAGTTAATAACCCTATATTTTTCAAAATGTTTATACTGACTTGTCAGTCTAGATGACTACTTCTAATGGAAGATTTGGTAAATATTTTGTTCATCCAGTTATATGTGAGGGTTATAAATATTTTGTTCATCCAGTTATATGTGAGGGTTATAAATATTTTGTTCATCCAGTATATGTGAGGGTAATAAATATTTTGTTCATCCAGTTATATGTGAGGCTAAATATTTTGTTCATCCAGTTATATGTGAGGGTTAATATTTTGTTCATTCAGTTATATGTGAGGGTTAATATTTTGTTCATTCAGTTATATGTGAGGGTTAATATTTTGTTCATTCAGTTATATGTGAGGGTTATAAATATTTTGTTCATCCAGTTATATGTGAGGGTTAATATTTTGTTCATTCAGTTATATGTGAGGGTTATAAATATTTTGTTCATCCAGTTATATGTGAGGGTTAATATTTTGTTCATTCAGTTATATGTGAGGGTTATAAATATTTTGTTCATCCAGTTATATGTAAGGGTTAATATTTTGTTCATCCAGTTATATGTGAGGGTTATAAATATTTTGTTCATCCAGTTATATGTGAGGGTTAATATTTTGTTCATTCAGTTATATGTGAGGGTTATAAATATTTTGTTCATCCAGTTATATGTGAGGGTTAATATTTTGTTCATTCAGTTATATGTGAGGGTTATAAATATTTTGTTCATTCAGTTATATGTGAGGGTTATAAATATTTTGTTCTTCCAGTTATATGTGAGGCTAAATATTTTGTTCATCCAGTTATATGTGAGGGTTATAAATATTTTGTTCATCCAGTTATATGTGAGGGTTAATATTTTGTTCATTCAGTTATATGTGAGGGTTAATATTTTGTTCATTCAGTTATATGTGAGGGTTAATATTTTGTTCATTCAGTTATATGTGAGGGTTATAAATATTTTGTTCATCCAGTTATATGTGAGGGTTAATATTTTGTTCATTCAGTTATATGTGAGGGTTATAAATATTTTGTTCATCCAGTTATATGTGAGGGTTAATATTTTGTTCATTCAGTTATATGTGAGGGTTATAAATATTTTGTTCATCCAGTTATATGTAAGGGTTAATATTTTGTTCATCCAGTTATATGTGAGGGTTATAAATATTTTGTTCATCCAGTTATATGTGAGGGTTAATATTTTGTTCATTCAGTTATATGTGAGGGTTATAAATATTTTGTTCATCCAGTTATATGTGAGGGTTAATATTTTGTTCATTCAGTTATATGTGAGGGTTATAAATATTTTGTTCATTCAGTTATATGTGAGGGTTATAAATATTTTGTTCTTCCAGTTATATGTGAGGCTAAATATTTTGTTCATCCAGTTATATGTGAGGGTTATAAATATTTTGTTCATCCAGTTATATGTGAGGGTTAATATTTTGTTCATTCAGTTATATGTGAGGGTTATAAATATTTTGTTCATCCAGTTATATGTGAGGGTTAATATTTTGTTCATTCAGTTATATGTGAGGGTTATAAATATTTTGTTCATTCAGTTATATGTGAGGGTTATAAATATTTTGTTCTTCCAGTTATATGTGAGGCTAAATATTTTGTTCATCCAGTTATATGTGAGGGTTATAAATATTTTGTTCATCCAGTTATATGCGAGGGTTAATATTTTGTTCATCCAGTTATATGTGAGGGTTATAAATATTTTGTTCATCCAGTTATATGTGAGGGTTAATATTTTGTTCATCCAGTTATATGTGAGGGTTAATATTTTGTTCATCCAGTTATATGTGAGGGTTAATATTTTGTTCATTCAGTTATATGTGAGGGTTAATATTTTGTTCATTCAGTTATATGTGAGGGTTATAAATATTTTGTTCATACAGTTATATGTGAGGGTTAATATTTTGTTCATTCAGTTATATGTGAGGGTTATAAATATTTTGTTCATCCAGTTATATGTGAGGGTTAATATTTTGTTCATCCAGTTATATGTGAGGGTTAATATTTTGTTCATCCAGTTATATGTGAGGGTTAATATTTTGTTCATTCAGTTATATGTGAGGGTTAATATTTTGTTCATTCAGTTATATGTGAGGGTTATAAATATTTTGTTCATCCAGTTATATGTGAGGGTTAATATTTTGTTCATCCAGTTATATGTGAGGGTTATAAATATTTTGTTCATCCAGTTATATGTGAGGGTTAATATTTTGTTCATTCAGTTATATGTGAGGGTTATAAATATTTTGTTCATCCAGTTATATGTAAGGGTTAATATTTTGTTCATCCAGTTATATGTGAGGGTTATAAATATTTTGTTCATCCAGTTATATGTGAGGGTTAATATTTTGTTCATTCAGTTATATGTGAGGGTTATAAATATTTTGTTCATTCAGTTATATGTGAGGGTTATAAATATTTTGTTCTTCCAGTTATATGTGAGGCTAAATATTTTGTTCATCCAGTTATATGTGAGGGTTATAAATATTTTGTTCATCCAGTTATATGCGAGGGTTAATATTTTGTTCATCCAGTTATATGTGAGGGTTATAAATATTTTGTTCATCCAGTTATATGTGAGGGTTAATATTTTGTTCATCCAGTTATATGTGAGGGTTAATATTTTGTTCATTCAGTTATATGTGAGGGTTAATATTTTGTTCATTCAGTTATATGTGAGGGTTATAAATATTTTGTTCATCCAGTTATATGCGAGGGTTAATATTTTGTTCATTCAGTTATATGTGAGGGTTATAAATATTTTGTTCATCCAGTTATATGTGAGGGTTAATATTTTGTTCATTCAGTTATATGTGAGGGTTATAAATATTTTGTTCATCCAGTTATATGTAAGGGTTAATATTTTGTTCATCCAGTTATATGTGAGGGTTATAAATATTTTGTTCATCCAGTTATATGTGAGGGTTAATATTTTGTTCATTCAGTTATATGTGAGGGTTATAAATATTTTGTTCATCCAGTTATATGTGAGGGTTAATATTTTGTTCATTCAGTTATATGTGAGGGTTATAAATATTTTGTTCATTCAGTTATATGTGAGGGTTATAAATATTTTGTTCTTCCAGTTATATGTGAGGCTAAATATTTTGTTCATCCAGTTATATGTGAGGGTTATAAATATTTTGTTCATCCAGTTATATGCGAGGGTTAATATTTTGTTCATCCAGTTATATGTGAGGGTTATAAATATTTTGTTCATCCAGTTATATGTGAGGGTTAATATTTTGTTCATCCAGTTATATGTGAGGGTTAATATTTTGTTCATCCAGTTATATGTGAGGGTTAATATTTTGTTCATTCAGTTATATGTGAGGGTTAATATTTTGTTCATTCAGTTATATGTAAGGGTTAATATTTTGTTCATTCAGTTATATGTGAGGGTTAATATTTTGTTCATCCAGTTATATGTAAGGGTTAATATTTTGTTCAACCAGTTATATGTAAGGGTTAATATTTTGTTCATCCAGTTATATGTAAGGGTTAATATTTTGTTCATCCAGTTATATGTGAGGGTTAATATTTTGTTCATTCAGTTATATGTGAGGGTTAATATTTTGTTCATCCAGTTATATGTAAGGGTTAATATTTTGTTCATCCAGTTATATGTGAGGGTTAATATTTTGTTCATCCAGTTATATGTGAGGGTTAATATTTTGTTCATTCAGTTATATGTGAGGGTTAATATTTTGTTCATCCAGTTATATTTGAGGGTTATAAATATTTTGTTCATTCAGTTATATGTGAGGGTAAATATTTTGTTCATCCAGTTATATGTGAGGGTTAATATTTTGTTCATCCAGTTATATGTGAGGGTTAATATTTTGTTCATCCAGTTATATGTGAGGGTTAATATTTTGTTCATCCAGTTATATGTGAGGGTTAATATTTTACTGCATGTGGAAAACAGTTTTATATAACCACATAATTTCACTAAGAGGGTGGCTTGGGCCTATGAAACTAGTTACAACCAGCCACTTTTTATTGAAGTGCCTGTACCAAGCCAGGAAAGTGAGCAGTCATGTTAGTTACTGTATCAATTTGACTCTTTTTCTACAATTTTTTTATTAGATATTGGAACTGTTCCAACATCCTGGTATGTTGTCTCTTATTTTATTGCTAACTCACTTCCTAACCATCTCTTCTAATTCTACATTTCTAGCTTCTAAAGTCTTAATGCTGTCGTCTTCATTTGCCACTAGACTGAAATACAAAATAAAATGTTTTCTGTCAATATTTCCATACATTTAAATATGGGTTAGGGGGTTATGGTATTTAACGCCACTTTCAACAATATCTCAGCTATATTGTGGCTGGATTTTGATATGAAATCCTCTTGAAGTATATATTTCCATCGGCCATCTATATTATTGCAGAAATCATATCTGGGCTACTAGTATTGGTCCATAATTTTAAGTTAAAAAAATATATTATATATATAAAATTAGAAATAAAAATAAAAGAATTTCTTTCAAAAGTGTACTTTATTATTTTTTTATCTTGGTCATATAGAAAGGCTTATAAATATTGAATATATGACATATGTAAAGCTATCCAACACATTTTAAATATTAAAAGTATTGAGAGCAATATGTCTAAAATAACATATCATTTATTTCTTTAAAAGATATTAAAGACACCTGATATTGAAAGCTATGATTGAAATACTATGCATCACATGAGTGTGGTAGTATCAGAGTGATTGTTGTTTAACTCATCAATTTTTCAGCCATATCATGGCCAGAACAAGCTAATTTTCAATGAGATGATGATGAGGTGTACTTTGTACTAGACCAACACAACATGCTTAGTTGGATTTTTTTTTTATAATGCTAGATCACCGACTCAACAGTCTGCATATAGACATGTCGCCCACTCGGACACATTATCCTGATTCTGAGCCAACCTGTCTTTGCTTTTTCTCCTTAATGCTGCATGTTAAGCGGAGAAGCAACAAATACCAATTTAATAGTCTTTGGTTTGACCCGATCGGGTCTCGAACACACGATCTACTGCAATCGAGACGAGCACACTAACAATTACACCACGATGTATCACATGAAAAATAAAAATGCACATGCATGTTTAAATTTTAATGTCAACATTTTTCATGCAGTTATTTTTATGAAATCACAATAGATTTTGTAACAGAATAAAAATGAGAACTCAGATTTTTCAAATAGGATTCGGTTAAAAACTTATATTCTGACATATGATTTTATAAGTCACAATAACTGTTGCATCAAGTACACCTCGACATGAGTGGGAATCGAACTCACAACTTTAGTGGTGATAGACACTGATTGCACAGGGTAGTTGAAAATCAAACTACCATACGATCACACCTTACGACGGTTCCTAAACCTTTTGGTTCAGATGAGCTAAAAGCGATGCCACTGTAAAGTGTTTTATCCTGCAATTGGGTAATTTTTTGTCATAATAAGATAGATAGATAAGATAAGTTTTATTTATAGTCGGCATATTTAAATAACAATACAACACAAGCCCTAGTGGGCTTTTGACCGACATATGGGTTGAAATAAACTGTTGCTTTATTATGACAGTGTCAACACTTTTCACATTAGCCTAATAAAGCTATTAAGCCACACCCCTTACCGGAACTACTATTGAGGTATCAATGGTTTTCAGTTATCTTTTTTTTAACCATTAAATTAAATAACTTTTTTTTTGCAAATTCTATTGCAGGATAAATACAATATTGGTGTATTGACTGTAAATATAGAATGTATGTGGCTCGGCACGAAACGGATGGAAAGACTCGCCTAAAGCTCATATTTCCCCGTTTCTAAGCCTTGCCACATAAATTCTATACATAGTTTGCCGTCAATACACCAATATTGTATCTATATTAGTACTGATGTGCTAGGAGTACACATACCTTTATAAATAAAGAGAATATATTAAAAACTCTAATCTGTTAAATACTTACTCAGACCTTTTCCTTTTCATTTTCCTTGAACCCTGTGTTGGTTGTTTCTGTGGGGTAATCCAACCCTATGAATAGTTTCAAAAATACCTTTTTTGTATTCTCGTTGGTTAATAAAAAAAAATATTCTACCTTTCTTGGCAACAATTAGATCTTTTTTTTTCTATATAGTTTCCTTTTTATTTATTACTTAATCTATATTTTAGGACTAACTAGTGATAAGCCATATTTTGTCGTCATTTTAAACGTTGAATATAGTGCAAAATGTCTGTGGACGTTATTTCATTTTAAAACCAGCAATATTTTTGAACACTGTGTAGTTTTTTTTACTTTAATACATCTATTCAAAAAATGAACAACGTATGACAGACGAATAGTGATGTCATAAATAAGCTTACATGGCGTTTGGCTTCATATTGCCCTACTTAGACCATACACTGCCTTCCCTCATATTTTTTTTTTGTAAATCGTGCATTCTGCTAATAATTATTTATACTTTAACGATCTTGCATTTGTATAGTGTAATAAAAAAAAGTATATATCAATACCTCATAAATCTGTTGTGCATCTTTAAAGTTGTTAACCACCTCTTCATTTCTAAAAACATTCGTCTTTGTGGCGTTGTTTATGGATACTGCCAGATCCTGAAGCGTTTTACATAACTTCAAATCTTCAATTTCTCGTGGTATACTTTCAAGTACTAGTGATGTAGACAAGCTAGGTTTCCTTTCCGGTGTTGGTTCATTTTCCGATATGTCTGAAATAGCATCATCTACTTTGTTCTTTTTTGGTGTATTTTCTGGTGTCTGTTTCCCCTTTTTTCCCTGTCGTTTCTTTCTTCTGCCGCCCATTTTCTACTAAAACGTTATATAAATGACAATCAAAAAGCACAACAACTACAGGTGTTCAGCACAACAACTACAGGTGTTCAGCACAACAACTACAGGTGTTCAGCACAACAACTACAGGTGTTCAGCACAACAACTACAGGTGTTCAGCACAACAACTACAGGTGTTCAGCACAACAACTACAGGTGTTCAGCACAACAACTACAGGTGTTCAGCACAACAACTACAGGTGTTCAGCACAACAACTACAGGTGTTCAAATCAAATGTTTGCGCATGTTAACGTTGATCCTGTAGAATGTGGTTCATAAATAAAGGATAGAGAATACTGAAGGGACAATAAAAATCAAAAATGAATAATTCAGTGAAACTGGCAACAAGACGAAGAAAAGCAAAAAAACAAAAAACAACACAATATGTGTTGGACACCACTATATGCAAACAAACACAAATACACTGTAACGTAAATATGACATGAGCTCTCCTACAAACAACTGGAGGCAACGACGAATCAATTTGAGAACGAGTGTATTGTGTATCGACTATGTAGGACCCTGCTCATTTCTTGTAAAGACAACTTGCAGCATAATAAGCAAGCTTGCTAGGAATTGTTTTCCCGTCCTATCTAATATATTTGTCTTCTAATTATTGCATTTGCTATATATATATTATATACATTTGAAAACGATAGGAATGACACTTGTTCTACTCTTTTTAAGTAACATTTTGCACATGTTTTGGGATTTTTTTTACACTGCAGGAAAAACACAATATACATACATTGTCGGTAAAAAAAAAGAAAAAGGCACATGTATTTATTGGGTCCCTGTAAAGTGAGAAACGAAACAGAAACGAAACATATCGAAACGAAACGAAACAAAACACGACGAAACGAAACAAAACACGACGAAACGAAACAAAATATGTAAAGTGAGAAACGAAACGAAACGATATCATACAATGAATTCTAAAAACCTCGAAAATCATTCCTCGACATCTACGTCCGCTTAAACTATAAGTTCGAGTATATCTAGCTATCGATTATGTATTTTACATTTACGCTATGTATTTTATTGGGAAAAAGTCGTGTACATTTTCATTTCAAATATTTTATTGATAAATCAATAGGATTGGATAACAGGCTATGCCTATACATTGCCACGTGCTATCACGCGGCGACTAAAAACAACCGATAGAAAATAGGGAGCAAGTGTAGAGATTTAATTTTAGTTAGATTGATCAAATTTGATATGACTGAATTTTTTTTTATAAAAATTACAATTTTTCACCTGTTCTTGAAGCTGAGGAATACTTTTCTTAATGTTAAAAATGTCACCAGGTTAGGTGAAACAACAGCCTTTTCACGAAATAAGGCAGCAAAGAATTTTTTCCCTAAATTTTTATGTTCCAAAATTTGAAGAGGCAGTATTCAAAGAAGTATAACGAGTTAATTGTTTCGAAAGTCGACTTTCATAAATGACAACTATACAATAACACACAGAGTATACCGATTCGTCGTCCACGGAGGGGTCCGTCATCCACGGAGCAATCGGCAGTAAACAACTGTTGAGGTCGGTATGTTAAGTCTGATTTCATGGATATTTGGAGGGTGAATCCTGTATTATCAAGTTAGCTGTAGAAATGTACGATGTATAAGCTTCACGTGGGTGTAAGTTAACTTCAGATTGATAGACAATTAATGAAAATATCAATCCTTGAACTAGAAAATTTACTGAAAAGTAACGAGTTTTAGTTTTCAAGAGTTGATTTTATAAAAAAAAAAAAAACTATTTTTTTTTGCAATCAATTTCAACATCAATGTATCTCACATCATTCATATTAAGGCCAGTACATTACTCTTTCTCATCTCTGTAAACTCAAGGCGATTTTTGAAGGATGGGTAGAAAATAATAGAATCCGTAATACATGGAGCTAATCTTTTCTTTTCTTTCCAACACATTTTGTATTATTTCCTTCTGCTCTGATTTGAGCTGTAAATGGAACTGTTTGTCCTGAAGAATACGCTTTATATCTATGTTGTTGTTTTCGTATGCAAATAATTTGGCACGCTACATTAAGTAGCTCCCATCGTGAAATGCGTTGCTGTCATCATTCAGTTAGTATCGCGAGATCACGTTTGTAGGTTCGAAAATGAAAGTCAACATGGCGAAATGATGGTCTAAGGCAAAATCGTGCTGTAATGGAGTGCAACACCACTTTCTGAGGGTAAGATGGTTATGAATGAATAGAAAAATGATTGGTGAAGCGATTTATATGAGGGTTTCGGATAGAAAATAAAATCCGATAGCCACGAAACGTGGAAATGTGTCGACGCAGAGTTGCAGCGGTAAATCCGCTGTTTTCCGTATGTAGAGCTCTATGACGTCCCACGGCTCCAGCAAGTCGAAAAAAAAGCCGTCTGACGGCAGAGGAATCTCGGACTATTAGGACTCGTATACGTGAAATCTTAATGTCGTTATGTTGCACCTGTAGCCTAAAATCTTAAATTAAAGGACTTTGTCAAAGGAGATTAGGTTGAAAATCTAGGCCATTTAACTGGACAGTTAACAAAGCGACAGGCCCTGATACAATCCCAGGAAGACTCCTCAAAGAACTAGCAACAGAAATCACACCGGCTCTCACTTTAATCTTTAAAGCATCCCTACACCAAGGCGAAATACAGGAACAGTGGAAAAAGGCATGTGTAACACCATTATTTAAGAAAGGAGATAGAGGGAAAACTGCCAACTACGGACCAGTATCTTTGACTTCTATTAGCTGCATGATCATGGAACATATCATGCATAGTAACATCATCAGTCATTTGGAAGCCAACAACATCCTGTCCAATTACCAACATGGATTTAGGAAAGAAAGATCCTGTGAAAGCCAACTATTACTAACAATCCAGGACCTAGCAGATGGACTGAACAATGGAGAGCAAATAGACTGCATAGTGCTAGACTTTTCTAAGGCTTTTGATAAAGTCCCTCACCAGCGCCTGATCAACAAATGCAACTACTACGGAATACAAGGAAAGAACTTACAATGGATAGCCAGCTTCCTATCTGGACGAACACAGCAAGTCCTACTGGAGGGAGAGAAATCAACAACTTCAGCCGTAACATCTGGCGTACCACAGGGAACCGTCATGGGCCACTTCTCTTCCTAATCTATATTAACGACCTCCCAGAACAAGTAACAGCAACAGCACCGTTATTCGCTGACGACTGCCTACTATACCGAAAGAACAAGAGCTCGGAAGACACTAATATCTTACAGAAAGACCTAGATGCCTTACAGCAGTGGGAATCAACCTGGCTCATGCAATTCAATCCAGATAAGTGTGAGGTCTTGAGGGTTACGAATAAAAGGAAACCAATAACAAAGGAATATAGCTTACGCGGGACAAGATTAGGTACGGTCAGTTCAGCAAAGTACCTGTGCCTCAACATCAGCCATAGCCTCTCGTGGAATACCCACATCAGCAGTGTAGCAACGAAAGCCAACAACAACCGAGCCTTTCTCAGCAGGAACATCAGTTCATGCCCAAAGAAAATCAAGGCGCAATGCTACCTAACACTAATGAGACCAATCATGGAATATGCCTGCGTGGTGTGGGATCCAATAACACAGAAGAACATCACTGAATTGGAGAGGGTACAACGAAAGGCAGCGAGATTTGTAATGGGGGACTACAAAACCACCAGTAGCGTAAGATCCATGCTTGAACATCTAAAATGGCCAACCCTGGAAGAACGAAGAAAAAGAGCAAAGGTCACAATGCTATACAGGATAATCCACCAGGTAGTGGCTATACCAGTACAGCCCTATCTTATACCACGAGGAGTAGCCTCCACCACCAGAGGTCATTGTCAAAGATACCAACTTCCATACTCAAGACTCCAGTGCCACCAACAATCGTTCTTCCCATCAACCATCAGACTATGGAATGAACTACCTGCAGAGGCTGTCTCAGTATCAACAGTAGATGCCTTCAAGACCAGCCTACCAACAGCACTCCATTAGATGTATATAGATGTTTTTAATTGTACATACTCCAGTTTTGGATTTTATTTTGGATGCTGTTTCCCAGTGGGCATGCGGCGTCAATCTGCGACGCCAGAGGCGATTTGCAGAGTATTGGAAGAAGAAGAAGAAGTTGTTATATGTCAAAATAATGATTAAAATTCTATCTTTAATTGCCCCCATACCCCCCCTCCCCTTTTTTTATATGTTGTACATTATGTCGACGACACCATAAAAGATCATATTAAAAGGGAGATAAATTTTAAAAAGATATATTTCAATCACAGGCACTTGGGTACACTTTATGATTTTCGTTATTTTCATTAAAATTAAATGATCAACAGTATAGTAGAAAAAATGGGTTGTATCAAAATTTGTAAAATATTTCAAAATTAGGTGATTCTGCGTAGAGAATGTTAAAATAGAGGCACTAAAAGGGAAAATATTTAATTTTAATGAAAATAACGAAAATCACAAAGTGTACCCGAGTGCCTGTGATTTCAATTAGGTCGTTGTTTATGTTTACAAGTTCACAATACATGAATATATATACATACGTAATAATATTGATCTGTAATTTTCTTTTCTAATAAGTACTGGAACCGGTATGTGGGAATATTCTACTTTCCGTTTTAAAAATACTTCCTTGATTGGCATACTTGATCAACAAAATGTTTTTAATTCGATGACGAATATGGCGGGAAATTTAATATAGTTTAAAGTTTGTACATATTTTTTCCAAATAAACATGTAATTGGTTGGACCAGGGACGGCCTTATGAAGTGCGGGCCCAATGCTGTTTTCTGTAAAACCTGCAGTGTGTTGTGTGTACTTGAACAGCCGAAAGTGGATAACCCCAGCCCGGCACCCCTTAAGCGCGGGACCCAATTGGAAGCAATGGGTTGAGCACATGTTACATCACAAAACATGAGCCCGTTGTAATATTCATAAAATCATAAAAACGTATATATTTTCATTAAAAAAATATATGCTCATAAATACTGGGAGTAATTAATCCCATATAAAAAAAATAAGATAAGATATTATAGGGTTATTGCATGAATATTGTCCCGAGCAGCATATCATATTGCGCAAGCGTGCGAGTGCAATATCAGGGGCGGATTCAGATTTTTCACACGAAATACCCCAAAAAATTTTCGCGCCTCCCTCCGCAATTGGAAATAATATGATTTTTTGGCGTAAAATCGTGATTTTTCACACGAAATACCCCCAAAATTTTCGCGCCTCCCTCCGCTCGGCGCAATTTTTTTAAGTGCGCCCCCCCCTAACTTGAAATCCCGGATCCGCCCCTGAATATGATACACTGCGAGGGACAATGTTCACCAATATTTATGCAATAACCCTTTTATTATATAGTAATAAATATTTCTTCTTAAGAAGTGTTATTAATACTGTCAAAATATGATTTTTTCATATATCATTACTATATTCACTGTCGTGTACCCGATAAGGAATGGTCATTTCAAGATGGCGGATTGTAAATCATCAAAAAGGTAGGTGTGAAGATTTTGACTATTATCGTTCTTTATAGGTTATCTTAGTGTCTATGAGTTACACGTTTAGATAGGACAGTCTTTTTTCTTCTTCACCATTAAGTCAGTAAAGCTTGATCCTTTTGTTTTTATCGTAAACTGCCTTCGGTAGTTGATCAATGCAGCGACAAAGATATCGAGGCGTAGAATCCAATTTATTTCACCAATTCCTACCGCCTAGTGACTTTTTATATTAATATGTTGATGCCAAAATTATTCAAACATGTGAATTGTCCAGCAATTTTGTTTTCAGCCTTTGACAAGCCTTGTATCCCTCTTAAAACGTCTATGAAAAGTTTGTTTATGTCACGGAATGGTCACGACAAAAACATGACAAAAATGTATAGGAATGGTCTCATGTTTTGAGTCAAGGAATGGACTTTCAAGCCAAGGAATGGTCTCCATCATATAAGATATGCTTATTAATAATATTATTGAAGTTCAATTCCGTTTGTGGTCTTTAATGTAAATCTTCTTATTTCATATGATCAATCTTGCCTTAAAATACCCGAAATACCTTATTTGCTATTAAATTGTTATAATCTTTTCCATTTCATTATGCAATGTTTCTTTTATCTATAGGTACAAGTGTTACTACTGCCAATTTGATACTTCCAATCACCAAGCCATAGTGGACCACTGCTGCCAGAATTATGGGATGAAACATTAAAATTTAGATCTTTTGAATTTAACACTAATGTGGGTAAATTTGGTTAAGAACTCTTTCAGCAATTGTACACATATTGTAATGGTTTATACTTTGTGATATTGACAGGGAGTCATTTTTTACATAAAAATATTTTTGTTAAAAGAAATATTCATTGTTATTTAAATAAATTTTATGAAATCAAATCATTATATCTTTATTATCAATTTGCAAACAATTACAATTATAGTCATTTGATCCAGAGAAAAATGTGAGTAGTCCTGAAGATATAATCCTCTCGGAACATGTGGAAGAATCTCTGCCTCGTGAGCTCTGTGATATTCCCTGACAGTTTGTGGCTACAGTAATTACATGTGATACGTTTTTGTTCACCATGGTTGGTCTGATGAGCCAATAGCTTCCCCTTTTCACAAAATGCTGCTGTGCAAGAATCAGTGGTACATTTAAATTTTATCTCTTGTTTTAAATGTTGTCTCAGGCGATGTCGTCTGAGACCACTTCTACTTTTCAGACATTTTCCACAGTCTTCTCATATAAAATCATTCTCTGAGGCGTGGAAAGATGTATCCATCACAGTAAACCTGTAAAAATGAGAAATACACGATATATCTATTGAAGATTTAAGTAACCTCGTATATTTTTGTTTTCATGAAGTAAATACATGTACTGATTTTAAATATAGGAAAATTAAAATAATATATGTGAACTGAAGCACCTATGTACGAAAAACTAATACATAAACCTAACAGTGGTCTAGACTTAGTGGTAAGAAAACCGAAGATCCAAAAAGTAAAAGAAAAGAAGAAAAAAATAATAATAAAAGTTGAGAACAAAAAGAATTACGACCGATTACTGGACAATTGAACTAAAAGGTATACATTTCATTTAGTTGGTAAGCTTCTGACATTTTTTTGTGACCAGTAAGCGGTCTAATTTTTTTACATCTAGTTTTCTTTTATTAATTATTCTGTGCGGTCCTGCAATATCATGGTCGCTCCACAATGGAAGTCGAATATTTCTGGGGACGTCACAAAAGTATGGTTTAGTGAAGTATGATCGTCTGCTCTCTAATAAATGATGGGACGGAGGAACTATTAGGTAGGTCTCCATCCATAAATACCGCAAAGGTCAAGCGAAAACCGTATACGAAAAAATAAACCGATTTGTTTACATTTGTGCCGAAAAATGCACTGGAAGCCTTCTCTATATTATAACAATGACACTATTTGTTTTCCCACATTGACCCTACATTTTATTCATTGAACGTCGAGTGCCTGTGATCAGAGCAGCTAATGGTATGTCGTCATATTGACAAACCAATTGAAATACATGACAGTGAATGTAGTAAGACAAGAAAAATAAGATTTTATGCGAGTGTGAACACTGGATGAACGACAAAGCCATTGCTCCCGCTTTACATCCGATATGTTCAATCAGATCATTCCTAAACAAAAAAGACCATTCCTTGGCTTGAAAGTCCATTCCTTGACTCAAAACATGAGACCATTCCTATACATTTTTGTCATGTTTTTGTCGTGACCATTCCGTGACATAAACAAACTTTTCATAGACGTTTTAAGAGGGATACAAGGCTTGTCAAAGGCTGAAAACAAAATTGCTGGACAATTCACATGTTTGAATAATTTTGGCATCAACATATTAATATAAAAAGTCACTAGGCGGTAGGAATTGGTGAAATAAATTGGATTCTACGCCTCGATATCTTTGTCGCTGCATTGATCAACTACCGAAGGCAGTTTACGATAAAAACAAAAGGATCAAGCTTTACTGACTTAATGGTGAAGAAGAAAAAAGACTGTCCTATCTAAACGTGTAACTCATAGACACTAAGATAACCTATAAAGAACGATAATAGTCAAAATCTTCACACCTACCTTTTTGATGATTTACAATCCGCCATCTTGAAATGACCATTCCTTATCGGGTACACGACAGTGAATATAGTAATGATATATGAAAAAATCATATTTTGACAGTATTAATAACACTTCTTAAGAAGAAATATTTATTACTATATAATAAAAGGGTTATTGCATGAATATTGGTGAACATTGTCCCTCGCAGTGTATCATATTCAGGGGCGGATCCGGGATTTCAAGTTAGGGGGGGGGCGCACTTAAAAAAATTGCGCCGAGCGGAGGGAGGCGCGAAAATTTTGGGGGTATTTCGTGTGAAAAATCACGATTTTACGCCAAAAAATCATATTATTTCCAATTGCGGAGGGAGGCGCGAAAATTTTTTGGGGTATTTCGTGTGAAAAATCTGAATCCGCCCCTGATATTGCACTCGCACGCTTGCGCAATATGATATGCTGCTCGGGACAATATTCATGCAATAACCCTATAATATCTTATCTTATTTTTTTTATATGGGATTAATTACTCCCAGTATTTATGAGCATATATTTTTTTAATGAAAATATATACGTTTTTATGATTTTATGAATATTACAACGGGCTCATGTTTTGTGATGTAACATGTGCTCAACCCATTGCTTCCAATTGGGTCCCGCGCTTAAGGGGTGCCGGGCTGGGGTTATCCACTTTCGGCTGTTCAAGTACACACAACACACTGCAGGTTTTACAGAAAACAGCATTGGGCCCGCACTTCATAAGGCCGTCCCTGGTCCAACCAATTACATGTTTATTTGGAAAAAATATGTACAAACTTTAAACTATATTAAATTTCCCGCCATATTCGTCATCGAATTAAAAACATTTTGTTGATCAAGTATGCCAATCAAGGAAGTATTCTTGAAATGACCATTCCTTATCGGGTACACGACAGTGATATTGCACTAGGAAGAATATTTTAATATTTGCACTAGTGCAATATGAATAACATTCGGAACGCACCGGCTTTTTTTTTCGGGTTCTTATAAAGACGTTCGAGACCAACAGTAAAATACCAGATATTTTAATATTTGCACTAGTGCAATATGAATGGCATTCGGAACGCACCGGTATTTTTTCCGGATCTTAAAAAGACGATCGAGACCAACAGTAAAATACAAGAATATATTGCACGATTTTTTATAAAGGATTAAATAGAGAAATATTTATTACTATATAATAAAAATATATATGATCATAGAATTATATATTTTTATCATAAAAATTAATATATATTCATACTAACAAATATGTGTTCATAAAAAACAAATATAATATGTTTATAAAGAATAAACGATGTGGCGGACGTTTCCGTAACTAATTACGCGAGGTGTACTCGATACAATATTATGTGATAAAGTTTGTCAGTGACTTGCGACAGGTAGATGGAATTCTCTGAGTACTCCGGTTTCCCCCACCAATAAAACTGAAACTGAAATATTGTTGAAAGTGGCGTTAAACACCATAAAAAAAAACAAAAAACAACCATATATTATAACTGTGATTTATAACTTTAATTGCTACTCAAAGAATTGAACGTGTAGTTCCACACACTTTCTGAATTTAGTAACATTTACCACATTCGTATGAATTTTAATCATAAATAGAGAAAAATAGTGAAACTTTAGATGTTGGAGTATATCCGTAGCGTTAAGCTTCGATTAAATTATAAGGTAAAAACGACATGTTTCAATAAATAAATGCATCGTCCGTTGAAGTCCATCGCTTGGCATCTTCGTTCGTCTACAACGGCTTGTTTACATTTTGGCGCAAAATTTACATTGCACAACTTGTCTCTTATATATATATTATATTACCCCAACATCTAAGGGACGGACCATTTAACTTGAAAAAAAGGGGGGGGGGGGGGGGGGGGGTTATGTTTATTTTCTAAGAAAATATTCTGATTCCCAATGTTGCTGAAAAAAATATTCTGATTTTGGTGGAGGAAAAAAAATAATCTGATTCAGAGTTTTTGTCATATAACCTAATGTTAAATTCTGGAAAAAAAATTCGCGCTTTGCACGACAAAAAAAATAAATATTCTAACTCGTGTTGTCCGAAAAAAAAATTCTGAACGAAACAAAAAACCATACCCCCCCCCCCCCTGCAAATTAAATGGTCGGTCCCTAAATATTCACTATTTTTCTCTATTTATGACTAAAATATGACTGCATTTATGTAAACGTTCTGAATGCCACGAGTTGTACACGTGACCCACTGATTGTACTTAACTAGATTTTTCAAACCAGAAAAATATTGATTATAGTTTGTCTTTTTCTTATTTTTAATACAAAACCAAACTGGATAATTAATTTGTCCTGACACTGAAAAAAAATCTGTCCTACATTCGAAATATTCCCTCCCTTTTCGTACTGTCATGTGACCGTTTGTTTACAATTGGTCAAAATGGCGGTTGTCTTAAATTTTTTACTTTTTCTCACTTCGTTGTATTCCACTAGCTGTATCGAACCAATATACAAATTAAATAATGAGATTGTCAAACAATACAAACTACCAGATCTTCCATTTGATTATGCTGATTTAGAGCCTTATATTGATAGGGAAACAGTTACAGTGCATCATCAGGGTCACCATGCAGCTTACACCAAGAAACTGAATGCTGCTTTGAACAGTTGGCGACAGGAAAATTCTTCTGTAATTATTGACTGAGATTACTGTTTTAATAATCAAATTTCTGACCAAAGTAGAGCAATCTTTTGATTTGTGTAGGATCTTAAATGTACTGCCACATTCACTGGCACATTCACTTGAAGTTGAACTAACTTACTAAGAGTAAGACTAACTAAGTTAGTTGAAGGAAAAATTTCCCCAAAAAATATAGTTATTGTATGTACAATGCTGGAGGGTAATTCTAAGCACCGTCCAATTCTGCCCATATCTATGTTATTCATAGTAGACTACTAGTGCACGGAATTACCTGTAATTACTACCAATCAACAATCTATATAGTAATATACCCTGTAGTTATTAGTTAAAATTGAATCTCCTCTCACATGCCCCTCTTTTTCTCTTTGTTGAAATATAATAGAGTGGAGCATGTGAGGATATCTGACTTTATTAGATTGTTATTGTACACACTGATTACTGTACATGAATATAAAGGGAAGTTTGCAATGCTTATTTTATGCTTTTATAAAAATGTAAACAATGCCAGCTAGGAGTAAAGTACAAGACTAGACACAAAGGGACATTCTTGGATCGATCGTCCCTGTCAATGCTTGGCATATATATTTAGCATTGTTTTTTTTTTATAGATGGGATGTTTCAGTCGTTTTTATGCTGACTTTCATAACCAGTTCATTATTACAATATTTAATTTTATTAGAACATGAAGTGATGGCAATACCTGACTTGGGGTCAGGTGAGCTAAAAATGGAAAGTTATATTCTGGACTGCATAAATACATGGGAAATTATTACCTTTATCAGAAAACATGCAGGTTTTTTTTAATCGTTTTGTTTGTATATGTATTGCTGTTGGAGATCCAGTCATCAAGACCGAAAGAGGGGTGGGTTTGGATCCCATGTCATACAAAAAAAAATCATGTACTGGTATGGCATGGTCTTTCTTGTATTCAGTTAGTTAAGATGAAATTTAAAGGTGATCAATTGCTTGTTTTGTTGGCATTGGACTTGGTGGAATTGTTGACCATCAGTTTAAACTTTCTTTTCATAATATTGCATAAATGTACAATAAACTACTTTTGGCATACCTGTAGTTCACTAGTCTATTGTAGAACAGACGGAAGTTCGGGATGAAGATTTAAATAGTACAAGCATGAAAAATGCTACCATAAATAAGTGGAGCTAGCCCCACTTCATAATTGTATGTGAGGTTGAGAAGGAAGATGTACGACGATATAGTTGCTAAGATGGCATTGGCATTATCGGCAGTTTTGGTGGAGGGAAAACCACTGACGTCTGTGACCTGTCGCAAATTACTGACAACTTTTATGACATAATTATATCGAGAACACCTCGCCTGAGGGTATTCAAACCCACAACTTTAGTGATGATAGATAGGTACTGATTGCACATGTAGTTGTAAATCCAACTACCATGCGATCACGATCACGACGGCCCCACTAGGGATATGTACTGATTGTACCATATGACTTACAGATGATACAATTGTGGATTTGGAGGTACCAAAACAAAAATAAAAAAATTGGTGTGACCCTTTGAATAGTTATTTAAAGATAGCAGTGAAATATATACCAATGGATTCCAATTTGGAATGGACCATTTCTATTTCTGTTCTAGTTATTTTTTTATTGTTATTATTTCAGTGGCCAGCTGAACAATCAATACAGACAATATTAAGAGCAGTACAGAGCATTCCAGAAAAATATAAAACTGCAATAGTGAACAATGGAGGAGGGTAAATCAATATCAAATCATAATAATTAAAAAATCTATGTTGGCCTTATTTTGACACCATTATATATTGAAAACAGTTAGAACCATTCAGGGGCTGCCGTGTCCATGATCATATGGTAGTTGGATTTACAACTACCTGTGCAATCAGTGCCTATAACCACTTAAGTTGCGAGTTCGAATCCCATTCATGGCGAGGTGTACTCGATACAACATTAAGTTTGTCAGTGACTTGCGACAGGTCGGTGGTTTTCTCCAGGTACTCTGGTTTCCTCCACCATTAACTGAAATATTGTTGAAAGTGACGTTAAACACCATAAACCATCAACCAAGAGCCATTCAAGATCTAAGAGGATTTTATAAAGAACATAGCAAATTCATTGAAAATAGTTGAAAAGTAAATACTGAACATACAAAAAAACCAGAAAGCATCTCTTTTGGCTTGTTGTTTCTGCTGTGGTGGCCATCTTTGATTTCTGACTGGATAAAAATAAGATATTGATATTCCCATCATGTTGGGATTCAATTGGGCAAACGGTTTCAGAGATCAAAATGTGAAAACTTTACAGATGACCAGACAATGATGAACCCAAAGTGATGACAATAACCCACAGACTGGTGTATCTGTCCGTGGAGCTAAAAAGCAGATCTGCCACTGGAAATTGCATGTGTGCTGTAAACTTTAGGTTTCCTATTGTATATGCAATAAAGTAATGTGTACAAATTGGTACTAGAAAATTCTGTATTTCACACTGAATTTGAGGAAATTCTGTATTTCACACTGAATTTGCTTATTCTTTATTTACAGGTTTGTCAATCATAATCTGTATTGGTGGGGAATGTCTCCAAATCCAAATGGTGATGATAGATTACCTTCTTCAACTTTACTAACAGACATTGAGCAACATTTTGGCAGCTTTCCACAATTTGTTGAAGTCTTCACACAGAAAGCTCTTACTTTATTTGGTTCAGGTAAAAAAAATCAGAGGATAGTTTTATAGCATAGAGAAATTTACAACATGAAAATTGTCTGCAGACTATGAAGAGAATATAAGATATGCTATATCCATTGAACTTTGCATGAAAATGGAACCTTCGGCCAGCATTAAAGGGAAATATAACTTCTATAAAATGTATAAAAACATATAATTTTAGAATCAAGTGCAAATGTTCTATTTAATTTTCATTCTGGTACCTGAGAATACTATTTTTTCCATTGCAGCATATGTAGAACAAATTATCCGAGTGTTCAGACCATGCAGAACCTTAGGTCTTCATTGGTATAAGCTTGAATCTTTGTATCCAAATGATTATTCATGCCATTTATATTTGCATGTCCATAACTGGTTCTAAATTAGTAAAGACAATTTGTTTTTTTAAATTTCTGCATTGCAGCAAATGTGAAATGTAGGACCCCATCCATCAGGCTCTATAGACTTTGGGACCTTCAGTTGTACAAATCCATGTCTTTATTTTACAATGATGTTGTACTACAAATTTTGTGTCATGTCTACTGCTGGTATTTGACGAGAAAATTTACTCTATTTCCCCCCTTTAACCCTGCACCCTCACCATAGAGGAACTTGATTTGTACAAATCTAAATCTTCTCTTCATAAGGATCACCCCTGCCAACACCACTAAAAACCGGGGTGAAATCAGATGCTCTGGAAAGGTAAACAATTCCTGATCCACTAGTGGCACCCGTCGTGTTATAATAGGTTGTGTATAGCCTACATCTTGTCTTTCATTTATTCAACTTTTTTTCTGATTTTTTATAAATACAATGTAGTTTATTAACATGTCATGAATTTAATTTTAGGATATGTGTGGTTATCAAGAGAACCTGCAAACCATATGCTCATCATTTCTACAACAGCCAATCAAGATTCTCCATTGTCGCAAGGACTCCACCCAATATTAGTTATTGACGTATGGGAACATGCCTATTATCTGAAACACCAAAACAAAAGACCTAACCATGTCTCTGATTGGTGGAAACTTGTTGATTGGAAAAGAGTTGAAGAACTTGATTCTTGGTTTACAAATAATAAACAGCATGAAGAATTATAATAAAAAAAAACCACATTGTTTATCTTTTGTTTGTCAAAGTAGGCAAATTTTTTTTGTATTTAAAATGCAAGAAAAATGGATTTTCTCAGAGATTTAAAGGTAAACAAAATTAGATTACAAAAGTCTGAAATGCTATCATAGACATTTTTTTATTTATTTATTTTTTATTTACAAATGTGTGGAACACTATTAAAGGGAATACAAAGGTGTGAAACACTATCATAGGGGTGAAACACTATCATTAGGAATATATTTTAATGGCTAATATTATGCAGCATTTTCAGAAATTTCTTCTGATATTATCGGGGGAATCTAGGATTTTGACACTAAATCATTTGTTGATTTATACTGTAACTTCAGCAAATATTTCCAGTCTGAATAGTTTTCCAGCAATTGGTCAAAATGTTATACAAAAAACACTTTTTCTTAACATTTAACTATATGCTGCTGTGCTATTTGTGCTATTTATGTTATGTTTAACCATGTGCTGCTTTGTTATGTTTGTTTATTGTTCCATTTTTAAAAAATCAAGTCGGTTAAAGAGCTCTAAAGAGCTTATGTTCTATGTTGTATCTGTATATATATGCTTCCGACTTTAAATAAAAATTACTTACTTACTTTATGCATTATGCTGTTGCACTTCAATTTTCCCTCAATGTTCAGAAATTAATTTTCCATAATAGAAAGCAAAACAATCCAATTTTTTTAATTTGAAAGATAAAAATAAATAAATTAATTTTAGAGTCGCATGTCATTTTATATGTGTTTTGATTGGTTTAAAAAGTTGAGTACATTTTCGTATGTACTGAATCTGAAGTTAGACGTCGTTCCCAAGGCGTTGCGTGCCGTTGTCATCAGGCGATTTTCTTTAAATGAGGCAGGCACCTTTGGGGTTATTTAAATTTATTTCCGATTATTTGCCTTATTTTGAAAAAATAAATATATTTTTCAATATCATAGCAAAAAAAGTTTGAATTAATTTATAAGGATTGATCGAAATTATTTGTTCGGTTCATTCGAAATATTATTTCTTCATGAACCAAACAAAAATTGCGATCGATCCTTAAATATTTTTGTACCAGCTTTGTTGAAATTATATGGCATTTGGCAATGATATGAATAAAATGATAAATGGGTGTGGTTTGTTTTGCAATTTTCTGACTTTGTTGTTTTTAATCTAAAAACTAAAATGCTTGTTATGTGACTTTTAAAGCACCATTTACTTCTTTCTTTTTAAAAGTTTTTTGCACAAAATGATTGCTCTGAAGTGGTTAATGGAAACAAAACATTTGATAAGCAGCAGAATATATTTTTATAGATTTTGAAATAGTAAATTTCTATTTTTCTGAAAAATTGTTGAGTCTGTACTTGGCCAGTTATAATATGTTTGATGATATAGTCAAAAGAAAGTATTTATTATAACTAAATATATAAAAGGCACTAATAAGTTACAAGCACAACTGATTTGGTACATTTTTCACTGTGTATTATCTGTATGATGACCGGTGTTGTTTTTGAAAGTGCAAAAATCATGTAGTGTCCGTAACTCTTTTTGTGCTAATTTGTTTTTATAATATATATTGTTAACTAGGTGCAATTAGTACATATCATTGTTTGTCCATATACATGTAGTTGTAAATTAACTAATTGGGAGATCCCACTGCATAAACTTTTTGATTAGTGTCATTTTCTAAATTCCGTGTTATGATATTGTCATCACTTTGTGACTGTGTCTGTCCTCTACATCTGTTTGCATTTCAAGATTCAAATTTTTCTCACAAATCAGTAGAGCAAATGGGACCAAACTTAAAGTAGAAATGTTGCTTGGATGGTCCTCAACAGGGCCGGCTTTAGGAGGTGCAGTGCCCATTTGTTCTCAGTAAAACCTGCAGTGTATTGTTGTGTGTACTTGAACAGCAGAGAGTAGATAAATCCAGCATGGGGCACCTTAAGCACAGGACCAAATAGCTTATGGCAAGCCCTGGTCCTCAACATTATATGTGATTTTATTATCATTTGTAAAGTCAACATGTCTGTTAGGGTAATTATGCTCTCTAGGTGTGAAACCACTAATTAATATCTTTAAGGTTTTCTACTAAATTTGTGTTTTTTCGAGCCTACCTGGCTATTTTATCTTAAGTTTAACCTTTCCAAGACCATATATTTTCTGAAACGTTCATGATTCCTCTACATTCTGTCAAAATATCATGGGATGTTTATTTAAAGTCTTGCAGTGAAATGCCAGACTGTGGAAAACACCTACTCTAAAAATAGCTCTGTCATCTGCAGGAAATTCAATATTTATAGGTCATGCATCAAATTCTCCATAGAGGTATTAAAATACAACTAAATCCATCAAATTTGGGCTCAAAATAATCCTTATATATTTAACTTCAATTATCAATGTTAATTATTCCATTCCATTCAGTATTTTTCACAATACAACAAAGCGAAAGGAACTTTTTTCTTTAAAAGGGACTACTTTTGTTCTAAGCTCTGATTGGTGAATATATGTTCTAAGCTCTGATTGGTGAATTAGTGGTTTGACACTTAAAATAGACATTTTCCACATTTCCAAATTGATTCTAAAATTATTCGTTTTTTTTGTACAAATGATTTCTTGTAAGATGGGCAAAATTCAATGAAAATAACCTATAATTTTCCAATCATATGTATACAATTTTAGCATTGTAACCACTTGTGAATTTTCTAACTGGTAGAAAATTATCTTCTGATTATTTGGAAGGTTCAAATATCTACAAATTGTAAGAAAATTATACTCAAATTATTTGTCCTTTCCGTTGCTCTTACAAGAACAATACCATTTTTTCTGTGGTAAGGGAAATAACTCCTATATTAAATGTATAAAAACATATAATTTTAGAATCAAATTGGAAATGTGCAAAAGGTTCATTGATTGAAATTTCACAGATCTTCTGAGAAACCACTTGCGTACTTCTTTATTCATGTAGTTATTTTTTATTTTGTCAATTGGAAATCCATGAACACAAACAGCAGGACAAAGTTTTCAGAAAAGTTTTAAGATACCAAAGGAGTTACCAGAAGAGTAAATCAAAGGACAGAAAATACAATGGCCAAAGGAAAATTGACAAATGAACAAACGATGATCTAAAAAACACAACACAGAAAACTAAAGATCGAGCAACATGAACCCACTAAAGACTGGGGATGAACTCAGGTGCTCCGGAAGGGTTAACAGTTGCTACTCCACGTGTGGCACCCGTCATGTTACTCTTGTTATAAGTTATACTTTGGGAAACTTAGTAAGCCTTTTCTCAGTAAATACTATGAATAGAAACTGGATTAAACCCAAATTGTGAATAGATAATCACTGAATGGTCCTTTACAAAGTTTTTTGAGTGGATTTGAATCGATGTTTTGTGTGCATCTATTGGAAATCCTAGATGGCCCCAATCTCAGAACAAAACCCCCTGTCATGTTCAGGTGTCTGAAAACCTTTGAACTTGAGATGAGTTATCATGAGTATCGGTGTGGAACCCACCTCAATGGTGTTAGGTGTGTGGTCATAATTAATTACCTTTACCACTGAGCTGTACAAGCTCTTTGAAAAGATAGCAATCATTAAATCAACAAGTGATGACAAAACACCACTAATTACTGACAATCTACTTGTCAGATAACTAACTTGATTTGACAATCTACTTGCCAGATAACTAACTTGATTTGACAATCTACTTGTCAGATAACTAACTTTATTTGACAATCTACTTGTCAGATAACTAACTTGATTTGACAATCTACTTGTCAGATAACTAACTTGATTTGACAATCTACTTGTCAGATAACTAACTTGATTTGCAGTCCACTGACATAAAAGCCAGAAAGTATTAATGTTCACTAAAAGATGTTAAAAGTGAAAAAATTAGTTGGGTTCAACAATATTTGCTATCTTAACAATGATTCCAAACTACTTGCTATCTATATAACTATATCTATATTCTTTGAGGAGGGAGCCTGTGGTCTAGAAATTAATCACTAATGACATAATAGGTAACAATCAGCTGATCATATATCAATTGTCAGATTGCAGGTACCATATCCTCTTCAAAATGCCCTTCTTTGCCATCTAATGTGTCTATATATCTTCTATTTGTAGGGGGCCGTTGTGGTAGTGATCGTATGGTAGTTGGATTTATAACTACCTGTGCAATCAGTGCCTATCATCACAAGCATCGAAGTTCGAACCCCGTTCATGGCGAGGTGTACTCGATACAACATTACATGATAAAGTTTGTCAGTGGTTTTCTCAGGGCACTACGGTTTCCTCCACCAGTAAAACTGACCGCCACGATATACTTGAAATATTCTTGAAAGTGGAGTTAAACGCCATAAAACTAAATCTATGTGTAGGACCTGTTTGTTAACCATACAAACTCACAACTTGTAGTCAGTCTGGTAATGTAGAAAGAATGCTTACGACAAGCCGTTTTATATTTATTACCTATTTAGAGATTTTGTAGAGATATCTTACAATTAACTTGCAAAGAGACCCAATGAGAAATATTACATGTATCATTAGCTAGAGATATCCTTAATTCTTTTTTTTCTTTTTTTTGGGGAGGGGGAGGGGTCAATTAATTCATTTAAAGATTCTTATATTTTGTTTGATTTATAGGAATTCTTTAATGAAACTTTTAAAGATTCTTTGAATGATTTAATGATATCTCTCAAGCTTTTTTATTCTGCACTGGTTCTATTTGAGCAGTCAAATTGGATATTTTTTTGTTATAATACTTGTTCGTAATCATATTCATACAATCTTATGTTAACAACAACTTACACGTGTCCACCCTATATATACACTTATTATCCACAGAGTTAAATTAAGGAAAATTAGATGAAATAATAAAGAAATTTTATTGAAAATAAATAGGTAATTCCGTGCCACGAGCGTCTGTGAACTATAGACTGTTAAAGATGTGCTATGAGTGATTAACACAAAGTTCGGTTTTTAAAGAGGCGACCAGTCTTTTACTGGTGAAAAAAACCGTCGCAGCTCACTAACAATTTTTATCTCATGATGTTATATCGAGTACACCTCACTTTGATCCAGAGGGAATCGAACTCGCAACTCTAGTGTAATGCATATAGTGGTGATATGCAATGACTGCATAAGTAGAATTATGTTAACTCGAAAAATAACATGATCGTGACCAAGATGCTCTGATACCGTTAGTATACATTTTCAGTATATTGGATTCAGCGAATGCTGACGACAAAGTATGTAAATTTTCATCGGTTCAATTAACTTTAGATCAGCAAGGAAATAACAGAAAAACAAAAGCAGGAAATGGAACTGAAGAAGAGAAAGAACAAAAAATTTAAATCTTTGAAAAAGGGTGTCTAGTTATGCATAGTTTGTATTACCGAACCGAATATAAAGTTTTATATTTCCCGATTTTAAAAGATGCTGTTTTAGAATACAGAATTCAGAAACAATCTCTGCATTTTATTTACACACACAACGTGATATTCTCCCATTGACTCGATCTAATCTATAGTGGCACAAGATATATTCATACATATGTATATGGGTCAATTGTTCCATTGAATCAAACATCCACGACCAGATACTCTCAAATTCGACAACTAGCAATGCTTTTTAAAAGTTGTGTCAGATTATCGAACTGTCGGACTAACAGATCGTCGGACTATCGGGCTGTGAGATTATAGATCGGACCACCTTAAACTTGCAATCGGCAAATTTGACGATCTAAATACTAGTAATGATCTGTAAGTACATGTGTTTAAATCCATTGTTCTAAAGTTGTTTGGTAATTATTAAGTTATCTCTTCTCAGACTGCTTTACCGTTTTAAATTTACTAGAGCTCAGTGCGTCCCCGGGTGGCCGATAGGGAGAACCCTCTCGATTTATGAAGGGTGCGGCAGGATAATACGGAAAGGTTAGCCGTGGACCATAGTAGCTAGTGTACTTGAAGAAGGTCACGATCCCTGTACGCTTAAGACCTCTTTTGTAGAAATGAGGGGGGGGGGGAAGAAAGAGCACTGTAGCAGCTACAAAAGACTAAATTTTTGTCCCTCCCCAACTCTCCATACCTTTTCAGTTGCAGTCAGATGAGAGTCGCTGATCCGGTTGACCAATCACCCCTCTCTTTTCTATATAGTTTTTATATCGTCCTGAATATCGATAAAATACTGTTGGCTGGACGTTAAGCCATTATCAATCAATCAACCAATCAATAAATCAACGAATCAATCAATTAGCTAGATCTCCCTCTCATTCATTTTCAAAAGATCACAGATATGCATGACAGTTGCATGCAGACATTGAAAATTTTGTATGATGAGAAAGACATAAATTTTTCGTCAGAATTTTGTGAAGGTAGTTCCAATGTCTGCATGTACGTGATGCAATCGAGGTTTTGTGTAGTAGCGAAGTCGGCCGATGAGAGCCCAATGGGTTTCACTTCCCGTTCTATTATTAAATGTTAGTAGAGGGGTTAGGTTTATGGTGTTTAACGCTACTTTCAACAATATTTCAGTTAAATATGGTGGCGGTCAGTTTTATTGGCGGAGGAAACCGGAGTACCCAGCGAAAACCACAGACCAGTCGCATGTCACTGACAAACTTTATCACATAATGTTGTGTGGAGTACACTTCGCCTGAGCATGATTCGAACTCACAACGTTAGTACTAGTGGTGTTAGACCACGACGGTCTCTAATGCTAGTAGAACATGATCGTATCTAATAAATATGCTTTATCCTGCACTGGTTCTATTGGGGCAGCAAATTGTATGATTAAATATTTTTTGTTATATACGGTCACAGATAACACCATGAAAAAAAAATATTCGAACGACGCTCGTTTCTGTTGTTTTTAGACGATTTGGCAGTTGTTAGGGGGGGGGTTCTTTGTGTCTGCAGGATAAGTTCAGTATACACACATTGTCGGAAAATATTTGTACTCCGACGTTGCGAAACAGAACAGAAATTATCGGAATGTTTCTAAACTAAATCTTCTGCGGAAAATATATGTATATTGTCTATTTACCAAGTGATATTTTTAGTTGTCTCTGTGTTAAAATAATATTGGGCGAATTTATCGCCAAGAAACTAGTTTTAGTTTCAAACTGGTTTATCGAACTTTTTATTTATTGAGACAAACCAGTATAAAACTGGTTTAAAACCAAAACCGGTTTTCACATTTATTTTTGTTAAACTAAAACCCGTTCATCGAACTGACCAAACTCCCTCGAGGTGCGGTTTGACGGTTTGCATGGTTTGTTTGTGTGTGCTGATAAAGATGGCCATGTAATTAAATTGGACAGCATATCTGCACAAATCAACGATGATGTACGATGTATTATACAATGAGCCGTACCTTCACAAACTCCATAGGTGTCAGATATTTCTGTTAGTGTTTGCTGAGAAGAAGCATATTTTATGTAAATCAGCAGCTGCTTTTCTACAGACACTTTAATCTTACCTCCCTTATTTCCAACAAGAAGCTTGGGAGATAAATGACAAACTTGATTATCTCCAAACAGAACATTCATATATGCTAGATATTTCATATTTATTGAACAATAACACCAGTGGCGGATTTAGAAGGGGGCGTGCGTGGCATGCCCGCCCCCCCCCCCCCCCCCCCCCCCCCCCCCCCCCCCCCCCTAAAATTCGCAAAGCATATGTTATACAACGTTAATTAAGCAGTTCAATAAATAACTTTTTCATGAATGGTTAACTCGTGACCTGTAGTAAAATATTCTTACACATTGTAAATACACGTTGGATGTGTTCGCCGTCAGTAGTTCAGAGATTATTCCATTCTGATTGGTTCCGAGGTACCAGACATCAACTATTTTCTCACGCTAATTAAACATTATTTCTGCAGTCAATTTTATAACTACATGTACACGTGCTATTTAGAAATTATAAAATGGACGACAATTCTAGGCCAAGAAAACAAGCAAGATTGGATACATTTCTTATTCCTCGACGAGACGAGAAAAGTCAAAGGTAAACTAAAAAGTAAATTCAATCAATACTTCGAATAATTAATTTAACAATTGATCTCATTTATAAAACATACAACGAAAACCTATAACGAGAGAATCAGATGATGAAACTGAGACAGTGTGTAGAAACTTGAATGTCCCAAGAAAATGGTCACTTCTCTTTAAATAATGGTTCAAATGTTCTTGAATACGAAATTCTGCAATTTCATATGAAAAAAAAAATATAAGTTTGATTTGTATACAAATACCCGAAAATGTTGCCTTTTACTTTTCAAGTAAAGATCAGTAAAAATACGCGTTGGTATATTGTACATTAAAATACAAAAGTAACATATTAATAAAAATAATAAATTAGCGGCAATTTATTTGTAACAATCTCTGCATCTGCCCGAGGTATCTGCACAAGAAAGTGTGAACAAATCCTTTGTCCGGGTACGTTTATATTATTTATATATCTACCAATGGATGTCTGTACAATTTTTTTTACACATTTTTAACAAAAAAATCTGACTACAATTTATTTGTAATAAATTAATATCTACAACTGCACATGAAAGTGTGAAAATAATCTCGACAAAATGGTTTATGCATATCTCACCTGATTTCCGTAAACATATTTTTCGAGAACTTTGATACATTTTTGTTGTTTGATCTTTTAGTGTAATGAGGTTTTTACGCCCGTTGCTCAAACACTTGATGTCCGTCTGTAAAATTTCTGCAATCCGCAACTCCCCTGACTTTAACCACGCAATTGATTGACTTAAACTATATAATGTATTTGAAATACATTGTAGTTGTGCACAATGGTTTTTAGATTTTTCATTGAAGGCCGGGTGGAGGGGGTAGGAGGATGATTCTGCAACCCGCAACTCCTAAATAACCACTCAATGGATTGAAGTGAAACTTAAACTACGTTGACATACAATGTAGTTTGCTCACCTCGGTTTTATTTTTAGAATTGGAGGTTAGGGGTAGGAGGGAGATTCTGTAATCTGCTTTTTTTGGCGTAAAATCGTGAATTTTCACACGAAATACCCCAAAAATTTTCGCGCCTCCCTCCGCTCGGCGGCCCCCCTAACTTGAAATCCTGGATCCGCCCCTGAACACTGTCAGGTGTATTAAAGCCAAAATATTCCCTTTCCACCAGAAATAAATGCATATATCTATTAGAAGCTTCCGAAACTAGTATTACCATCTGGCGTCGGGAATACCCCCAACATTGCTATATTTAGGATGTGCTATGGAGAAAACGGCACGGTGAAATTTCTTGAAACTTTGCCAGAAAATGTATTTAGACATAACTATTCCATGGTGCAAATTTAAAAAAAATGAATCGATGGGGAAATTTCGGGGTTACCCAGGCCTACACCCTTAAACCATCTATTTAATGGGGCAGTAAAAACCGTCGGTTAGTTTCAAACTAGTTTCAAGCCAGTTTGTTAAACCATAAACATAAACTGTAATTAGTTTTGTGGCATTAAATTCTCCCATAACATTGTAGTTCTAGAAACATAATTAAATCATTTTTTTACTGTCTTCAGGTGTAAAACCACTAATTCACCAATCAGAGCTTAGAACAAGAAAAAAGTTCCTTTCACTTTATAGTATTGTGAAAACTACTGAATGGAATGGAATGATTAAAACTGATAATTGAAGTTAAATATATAGGGATTATTTTGAGCCCAAATTTGATGGACTTAGTTGTATTTTAATACCTCTATGGAGGATTTGATGCATGACCTATAAATACTGGGGGGGGGGAATTTGGGGGGGTAATGACCGAGCTATTTTTAGAATAGGTGTTTTCCGTAGCCTGGCATTTCACTGCAAGATGTCCTGATATTTTGACAGAACGCAGAGGAATCAATGTACGTTTCAGAAAATATATGGTCTTGGAAAGGTTAAACTTAAGATGAAATGGCCAGGTAGGCTCGAAAAAACACAAATTTAGTAGAAAACCTTAAAGAAATTAATTAGTGGTTTCACACCTTCAAATATTTCGGTTGCGGGTGTGGATTACCTTTTTTAGTTTTTACCTACCGGAAGTGAATTATTCCGCCATATTCAAATTAATAAACCTGTCTTGGCATGTTTATCGATGAAAACAAACTGTTTATTACACCGGATGAAGATGTGATATGATAATTGACACATGTATTTGTCATTTATAAACAGTGCAAGGTGATTCATTTTGCAAAACATAATATAATTTTCCGAAATTGTCACAAAAATAAGATGTTTTTATGTTACATTTTTACAAATTACAGTCGCTCTCTAAAAAATGTCTACATCTACATCTTACGATGATCCAACAAATCACTGATGATTATACATCGCAATGTTCGCTACGTTTGTCATTTTTGCTACTAAAAATGCATTAATTACCATTCTTATAATGTATACATGCCATGGTAGTTGTAAGTTATTTTTTTTAGTCGCTGATGCTACGTCCACGGGTTAGATGCGTCCGAAAAAAAATAAATAAAAAAATACTATATAATACTACAAGGAGGCGAACTCACTTGCTCCCATTTTTTTAAGTCGTCGTGTTAAATTGATCGTAACTTCGGAACGCCTTAATATTTTCAAAAAATGTTTCCACCAGTCGAAAGTCAAGTAATTGTCCTTTCCAAAGAGACCCCAATTGTTAGTGTAGGCCTCCGAACTGCTGAGGTATCATACACGAACCAAAACAAAACGGCGTGAAAATCCAAAGTCGTACAAACGCTGGGATGACCACTTCCCATCTGTGTACAGACTTTCCCATGCGTAAGCGAGTCATTTTGACTAGCTAAATACTTTCATCCATTCAAATTATGATAAAATTTCTTACCTTACGCCAATTTATATGTCCTTTAAGTCTGTTTTTGAAAGAAATCCCATTTGCATCCTTGACAAACGCCATAGACGTGAAAATTGAGAGAGTTCTAACGGACTTTTTGATTGGCTGAAACAGAGTGTTTCAGCCAATCAAGAGTGTTTCAGCCAATCAAAAAACCTGTTAGAACTCTCTCAATTTTCACGTCTATGGCGTTTGTCAAGGATGCAAATGGGATTTCTTTGAAAAACAGACTTAAAGGACATATAAATTGGCGTAAGGTAAGAAATTTTATCATAATTTGAATGGATGAAAGTATTTAGCTAGTCAAAATGACTCGTTTACGCATGGGAAAGTCTGTACACAGATGGGAAGTGGTCATCCCAGCATTTGTACGACTTCGGATTTTCACGCCGTTTTGTTTTGGTTCGTGTATGATACCTCAGCAGTTCGGAGGCCTACACTAACAATTGGGGTCTCTTTGGAAAGGACAATTACTTGACTTTCGACTGGTGGAAACATTTTTTGAAAATATTAAGGCGTTCCGAAGTTACGATCAATTTAACACGACGACTTAAAAAAATGGGAGCAAGTGAGTTCGCCCCCTTGTAGTATTATATAGTATTTTTTTATTATTATTTTTTTCGGACGCACCTAGCCCCTGTGGCTACGTCATGTTTTGTCAAATGAATCATTTTTCCAAAATGTGGTACTGAAAAATATAAAGTGGCCATCCTCTCATAAAAAATTAAAAGCAACTGCTACATTGGCCCCCTTTGGGTTCTGTTGGTCATCAATAAAAGGATTCTTGGGTTTTAGATGTTTTATTACAACATAATTCCCAGAAAGTACACAAACAATAGTATCGTGTTATGGGTTTTCGTACTATTATCGATTTTCCGATATAGCGATTAACAGTGTTAACCCTTCATTCATATGACGATTGGAATTTTCAAAGAATGGCTAGTTAAATATTTCTTTGTACATAGGATTGTATTTAAAGCCATTCTTGTATTTTAATATACTCTCGATTATCTGGCAACTTTTGCTGTCAGTAAAATGGCGTCATCTGTTTTCATATGAAGTAAAAACAGGACCGATATAGAGGATGGAAACGAATATAAAATCCGGAAATGGCTGGTTTTAAAATTGCATGGTTCTGGCCACCTACCAAATCATACTACATCTAAATAAAATAACAGAATGTTTGAAAATGACCACTTTCAAAATTGGGTTTACTTTTGATGTTTTTTTTAGTGCTGAAACCACACGCACTGCAAGGTGACATGCATTTTATATAAGAAACAGACACATTTCAATCAGCTCTTTTGTTTACAAGTACGATCAGTGACCCCATGACAGTCACATGGCAGGAAGAGCCAGTGTCTGAGAGGCAGACGACATAGTTCAATTTCATATAGCCCTTCTGGATTTTTTTCCAGCTACTTTATAAATGAAGTAATTTTTTAGCATTATAAAAAGTATGGTTCATTAGGTAGGTTCACTATTTCAATCAATCAATCGATCACTATTTTTGGTACTTGCGTCTTTTAAAGCAACCTTGAACATTTTTTACAGATGTCACGTTGGAGTCCTGTTTACGTTCCAGAAATAGAAAGTAAAAATAGGGCTAAGCAGAAAACACAAAAACTTAAAATATACAGAGACACAGATCTGCTTACTATATATATGATATATTGGTTTCAAGGAAACTATCCACTACATGATTATAAAGTACTCATCTCAATCAGAAATCTTGTCCCTATGTGAGCACCATAACTTTGCATTTGTTTGGGCATCAATAAAACGATTCTTGGGTTTAAGTGTTTTATTACAACAGAATTAGTAATACCATGAAAGTACACAAAGAACAACACATAAAATGTTGAATACAATACAGAAAAGCACGTACATTTGCATTTTAATGACAGTAATTATTGCCTTCATATGAGGTGAATATCAAAAGTTGTTCACCTCATGTAAAGGCAAAATAACTGTTTTATTATAACGAAACTACTCTAAGATGTTTGTAACTTGAATGTTTTGTTTTGCAAAAACAGGATTTTCAACACACTTCCGCTTGCCAGGAGTTGTAGAACAGGCGAAAGCCGATTGTCTCCCTCTACGTACATTATATATGTTTGGATTGTTCATTGAGTTGTCAGCAAATTTTCTGCAAAACCTCCAAATTATCTTATTACTTTTAGTTAAAAATTAAATTGTGTAAAGTTCAATAACTCAAATTAAAGAAATGGTAAAGTATTACAGATTAGTTGAAATTCATTTCAATATGAACAAAACTTAATAGTATAAACAGATACAATTCCAGACTAGCTCAGTTATACATCAAGTTTTTGGTAAAAGGTTATAATATTATTCAGATAACACAAAGCCTATCCATTCAGCATTTACGAATGAAAGTTTAACAGTAAGACGAAAATTAACTTGTAAAGTTAATCGAGTGAACACAATTAACAAAACGTACACAAGATATGGAATTATAGATATAACATACATAAGCAGACAATACAATGAAATAAAAATACACAAAGAAAGATCTGCTTACCATATAAAATGTATATAATATATAGGTTTCAAACAAAGATATCCACTACATGGTTATATGAAATACATTTTCATCAATCACTCGTCTCGATCAGAAATCTGGTCTTGTACAACACAAAGATAACACTAAAAAAAAATTATGAAGTTTATACGAGATGTCAATCTCTTTATATGTATTAAATTTAAATAAAATTACAAACTGCAGTTTCAATACTACAAATGTTTTACATAATTACCAATATAAAAAATACACTAGTTATATATTGTTTTGATATTTTTTGTAGTACAGTAAGGCTATAATTATCCCCTCGCCAACGAAGTTGCGAGGGGATATAGTAACGCTACCGTCGTCCGTCACAATCCTTGTGAACACTCTAGGATCAACATCCTTCAATGGATTTTGACCAAACTTGGTACATATTTAGTCCTTAAGAGAATCTGGAACCCTATTGATTTTCAAGGTCAAAGGTCAAGGTCACTGGGTCAAATTTTTACCGCATAACATCCTTGTGAACACTAGAATCAACATCCTTCAATGGATTTTGACCAAACTTGGTACTTACTTAGTCCTTACAAGAGTCTGGAACCCTATTGATTTTCAAGGTCAAAGTCACCGGGTCAAATTTTTACCGCATATAATCCTTGTGGACACTCTAGAATCAAGATCCTTCAATGGATTTTGACCAAACTTGGTACATACGTAGTCCTTAGAAGAGTCTGGAACCCTATTGATTTTCAAGGTCATAGGTCGAAGGTCAATGTCACCAGGTCAAATTTTTACTGCGTAACATCCTTGTAAACACTCTAGAATCAACACCCTTCAATGGATTTTGACCAAACTTGGTACATACTTAGACCTTAAGAGAATCTGGAACCCTATTTATTTTCAAGGTCACAGGGTCTAATTTTTAGGCGAGGGGATACGCCACGCTTTGCATTGCCCTTGTTAAAGTGTTTGTTTGCCGCAACACAACCTACCAGAAAAGTACCGGGTAGGTGTCTACTCAAATTCATTTTCTTCAAAAACAATGTATTTTTTTTATTCTGGATATTTCCAAGTTCCATAGCAATGGCTGAATGAGGTTTCTTATTTCAAATTTTAACATATTTGAAAAAAAAATCCTACCTATATTACCCTACGTAACACCCATAGGTCGAGTTTGGAGTGGAATAGCCTAAAAAACATGACTTTTACCAAAAATTCCATTGTGTGCACAGCGTCATCAGTTTGCGTGTGTCACCTAAAAATTTTACCTTTTAATCTTCTTAGAAATAAAACCACTGACTTGATAGGATGTTCATTGTATGGTCCTCTACAGTATTATTATGTAAAGGGTTAAAAGTGACCCCAAAAAAAATCCAAAATTTATAAGATATGCAAAATCTTTATTTTCCATCTGATTTTAATGTGTTTTTTAATTGATTTTGACAATGGCTTCAGGTTGTATTGCAGTAGATTTTCTCTAGCAGTTATTGTTTTCAAGCTAATCTTGATGGGAGTAAAACTGGTGCAGAAGCCCCTTATTGACTTGCTGAGGTCGTATTATGCTGAACCCAGCTATTTATTATTATTTTTTAATATTTTTGCGTATGTTTTGAACAATTTCTAATGTATGTGTAAATAATTGCTTGTTTTTTTCAGTTGAGCAATTAAGCCAAAATGACTGACAAGTCTTCAGCACAGGCGCAACAAAAGTTTACCAACCTGCGTAAGAGATTGGATCAACTCGGTTATCGGCAAACTTTAGGATTGGAATCTCTTCCACTGGTAGAAAAACTTTTTGCCGATCTTGTCCATACAACAGACAGTCTAAAGAATGCCAAATTAGAGTTAGGAAAACAAACTACGGAATCAAACGATGTTGAAAGTGCAATAGAACCCTACAAGAGTGACAATGCTAAATTAGTAAAAGAAAATAATGATCTGCACCAACAACTGATAAAACAGAAAGATGAGTCGGATGCTATTGTAAAGGGTATACTTACATTTTTATTTATTTTTTAATGATGCGTTAAATGCATATTTTCATACAATTTATTCGAAGACTTTGATGATACATTTTGCATTAAGAGAGAAGAACCTCATACTAAATATTGCATGATCCTATGGTAGTTGGATTTACAACTACCTATGCAATCAGTGCCTATCACCACTAAAGTTGTAAGTTCGAATCCCGCTCGGGCGAGGTGTACTTGATACAACAATATGGAATAAAGTTTGTCAGTGATTTGCGGCAGGACAGTGGTTTTCTCTGTGTACTCTGGTTTCCTCCACCAATGAAACCGACTGCCACGATATAGCTGAAATATTGTTGAAAGTGGCATTAAACACTTCAAACCAAACCACTGCCATATTAATTAATTGCAGCAAAAATTATAAAAATAAAACCATGAACCAAGTAGTTTATACAATACAAACTTTAGTACTTGACATACATCATACAAACTATTTTGTACATATACTAAATAGTGTTATTTATGGACACAATAAACCATTTATAAATTAGATTTCTAAGTTTCCAAACAATGGACTGATTAGTTTTTACACAACAAAATAAAAGTTTGTCCATAAAGAACTAAAGTAAATACTGGTACCTTGTACACAATAAACTAAATAATTTGTAAAAAATAAAAAAATAAAATAATTAAATGTATGTAGTATGCACACAATGAGCTAAATATTTTGTTCAAAGAAAATGTTTTTGTACAACCAACTTAATACATTTTGTGTAGTTTGTCAATAATTAATGGTGTCCAACACATGTTCCATTGTGTTTTTGTTTTGTTTTTCTTCGTCTTGTGAACTTATGTTGCCAGGTTCTCTGAATTTTGATTGCCCCTTCGGAATTCCAACATTTATTTACAGATATTTGAATAACAGATATATTTGAAATACATACTTTATTGATTTATTTTTTGTAGAATTGAAAGCATCACTGAGAAAACTAGAACATGAAAATGCTGACCTAAAATTTCTGAACAATCAGTATGTACAAAAAGCCAGACAGTTAGAGAAAGAATCGAGGGAAAAGTCAGACAGGATCCTTCATCTACAAGAGAAAAACTTCCAGGCTGTAGTTCAGACCCCTGGTAAAATATATTATTTAACAGAAATGTTTTCTAAGATTTGCAGTATTCCAGTTAGTATATTTTAAAATCACCAGTGACCACAGCAAATATAAAAATGTATTCTATGTTCTCATAGGATGCAATGTTATTCAACTCTTTTCCTTTGTTATACATTCTCTTGAAATAAGACTATTTGAATAATAAGTCAGTGTATATTTAGTAGGTAATTGTCACTAATGATCGATCATTGGTCAATGTATTAACAATGATCTTTCTTGAATATATGACTAATTGCCATCACTAACTCTCACAAGAAAACTGAAATATTGTTGGAAGTGGTGTTAAACACTTATAACTCTAATCTGTAATAGAAAAATACCTCGATGCACATCTCATTATTATCATTAGATGTACAGAAATGTGCAAAATTCATCTTTGTAATTTTCTTAAAATATAATTCTTTTAAAAGCTCGTTTTTTCAAAATGTTATTCCAAATCCAGCTTTTGTTGGATTTTGATAATATATTTCTATCAACAAATTAAAGCAAACTTAACTGTGGTTTTATCCTATAATATCAGTACAGTTTTATTATAAATGTATTTTTTTAAAGTTCATAAACACCAAAATTGAAGTTTGAATGTCAAAAACGCAATATAATGACGTCATTTTTGAATACCAATAATTTAATTCTATTTCATGCATGCACTTGTAGAGCTCCAGATAAGCTGCGTATTTGCGTTTTTTACGCTATGCAAACGAGTAAAAACACATGTATTATCAGATCAGAGTGTACACATTACGCATACATATTGCTGTGTAAGCAAACTTTCCAAATTCGGAGCGTACTTGTACAGTTGTGTACATAACAATACATTTTTGTCTTTGAGAAATTCCCCGTAATTATTTCCCTTTATACTTTTCGAAGGAGAGAGCGTATACATCCGAGGGGTACCGAATGCTTGCCTTTCTAAGCATCAATGTCAAAAGAGATCTGATTGGATGTTTACGATAAATCATCCAATCGCGGTCAATATTACAAATAAATGCGGTTTACGTAATAAGTAAGAACTAAAACGAAAGTAAATTTGGGAACACGTTGTTCGTTGAAAATGAGCAAAACATGAATAAGCGTGCTACTAAGCGCAAGAGTGCTATGGAAAGTTCCTGACAGTTTCATCTGTGTCTAGTGACAGCATAGTTAAAGGAATCATTGATGACATTGTCAACATGGCTGTGAAAACTGCCGAAGTCGACGAGCAAAAAACTAAATATTTACAACATTTTATTAATAAATATGACACAATCGTGTCAAATTCAACAGAGATATACATTTCACTTGCATCCTGCGTTTATTGAATAACACTTGTGTCAAACATAATTTTAAAAGTGTACATGTAAGCAATCTTTTCTGAAGTAGAGAGTACAACAGTGCAAAGGAAATATGCTCTTTTTCAAAAGTAGGGGGTAATTACCCTTTAGACTTGAAAATTATCTGGAGCTCTGCACTTGTATTTAAAAACATGCTGCAAAAACTTATTTAAGAATACCTACATACATTTTTGTTTTTAAATGAAATATATAGAAAAAAATACTGAAGAATACTTTAGCATGTCACTGTACATATGACATGTAGATAAGAAAAAATTCTCGACCTGCTCAGACTAAATTAATTTAAAATAATTTACCTTAGTCAGGTAAAATTGTATTGATTTACCTACAACATAGAATGTTGTTGTTGGTTTATGTTGTTTAATGCCACTTTCAACAATATTTCAGTTATATCTTGGCGGTCAGTTTTATTGATGGGGGAAACCGGAGAAAACCACCGAACTGTCGCAAGTCACTGACAAACTTTATCATATAATGTTGTATCGCGTATACCTTGCCATGAACAGGGTTCAAACTCAAAACTTTAGTGGTAATAAGCACGATTGCACTGTTAGGTGTGAATCCAAATACCATACAATCATGACCACAATGGCCCCTACATATAATGTGATTTGTAATTAACTTGCAAGCACATACATTTGTGTGCATCTTAATTTAAGGTGGTAGGAAAAAGACAATCCCATTTAGACGACAACGAATGGAAATAGATACTATAGTCCCAGAAGCCTGTGGTCCAAGTAGATTAATAGTCCCTAATCCAGAGGATCCATACATTGCTGACCTTCTCCAAGTAGCTGACAGTAGGATTGCAGAGCTAGATGGTGAAGTTAGAAGACTCAATGATGAAAAAGATATCATTGAGAGAAAAGTCAAGAATTTTAGAGAACAAGTAAGTGAAAAAAAATTCAGTACAGGGGAGATAACTTAAAATTTTTATTATTTTTTTATCTGAATTATTTCCCTTTGACCAACCTGTTTTGAATATGCCATAAGGGAAGGAGAATTGATTGTCGTTTGATTCACTACCTATTGTACATCTTTGTCTAGTCCTTGTCACACTATTGTTAATTTGCCACTCCTCTGACACTAGAATAGCCTGCTGATGTATATCTCCTATTTTATTTTCTTTGAAATTGGATTTTGTTGTTGTTTTCTATTTAAATTTAAATTTAATGTCGCTTTTCAAACTTTTTACTGCACCTGATGCAAAAATTCACATGAGTTATTGTCTTTACTTCGTCTTTGTCATCCTTAGACTATTGCATTTCAGTTTTCTTCTCGGAAACCACTGGGCCAACTTAGACCAAACTTGGAACATAATACTGTATAAGTGGTTTTTTTCGCAGATATCTAATTTTCGCTAAAAATTTGCGATAGTCATCGATCAGCGGGAAAAAAGAATACGCGTAAGTTTCCACCCTTTAGTACACAAGTTTTTTTTCTTAAATAATTGTATGACTGTATAGTGAATATTTAACAATTATATGGTCACTGTCATTCTTTAAAGTTGTTGAAAGGACGCTTTTAAAATATTCAACATATAGGGAATTCCTTCCCGAAAACAATGCATATGTTGACAATGATCATGAATGAACTACAAACAATGCCTTATTATTTTAGTGATGAAATAGCATCCAAGCTATACAATCATAACTGAGATAATTTATTGTTAATCAGATTATACTTCACAGCTGAGAGTAATCAAACTTCCAGACTTGACATAATAATTGACAAATACATTTTATTTCTTCTTTTCTTTTTATTCCAATCATTAAAGCTTGTGTTATCACAGTCTGACAGTCTAATTATACATTAAGTAATTATGACACCTTTATACATACATACACTAAATCTTATCGACAATATTATTGATTTTTTTACGCACGGTTAGATATAGTCACACTTTTATTTGTAGTTTATCTTTGTATCAACTGTAAACGTTTACTGGTTCAAAACACAACTGTTCTAGAGAGTTTTAATTCTCTGAATAATTAAAAAGTATTAATATGCATTTAATGATTTTGTGGAATAGTGTCCAAACAAGTCAAGAAATACGAACATATTTGACAATAGTAAACATAAAAACTGGCGGACATGTGATTTCCCGGTTTGAAAAAAGAGTGAAACACATTGTTCTCGTTTATAATGCACTCACCCTCCCTGCAAAATAAAGAATCTGGACAAAATCCCACCCATTATGCATAATAAATTACAGTACTCAATTATTTCAAAACATTTCCTATTTTGAATTGTTGGTCAACCAATTCAGATAATGTAATTCTAATATAACGGTCAATACGCTAAAATTTGATTTTGGTTAAAACTCAGGATTGTGAAAATTAAGTACCGCTAAAAAAAAATTCCACCAATTTGGAAGAAAATCACGAAATTTGGCTCCCGCGAAAAAAACCACTTATACCGTATTCACCCTGAATCACCCCTACTGTATCTAGTTTCAAAATTGTATTTGTTGATAAAGCCAAGCACCCAACATGACTGCTGTTACTATGAGCAGTTCATAGAGATGAAACACACATACATCAATCACCCAACATGACTGCTGTTACTATGAGTAGTTCATAGAGATGAAACACACATACATCAATCACCCAACATGACTGCTGTTACTATGAGTAGTTCATAGAGGTGAAACACACATACATAGCAAATAAACCAACATTTTTCCACCAAATAAGGCCAAAAAAAAAATATGTGTGTTTCCGATCGATCGACCAACCCTAAAATTTTACCACCGACCCTAACATTTTTTATGCAAAAAAAAAAATAGATCGGCAAAATCCGGAAATTCGTCTCCGTGTTTGTTTCCGACTTCAACAATCTTCTTCATTTCCTTGTACATTTGATCGATGTTTGGAACCAAAAACATTGTACTGCATGTCAAATAATTAATAAGCTGTAGTAAGAAAGAAACAAACAAGTTTGTGTGATTTTAGAGGAAGGAGCATACTTGTAGGTTTAAAAAACAAAAATCCTGACCTACCGACCCTAATTTTGAAGACCATGCAATCGGAAACACACATTTTTTTTTTTTGGCCTAAGCTGAAATTTGAACAATAGTTCTTATTTAGTGACAGGTTTGACATACTTGTCGGGTTTTGCTGATTTTGAGAGATTAATTTGAAAAGTTCTTTAAATCCACTGTGCCAATTTAATCCTAACTAGGCTGGAATAGTCCTTTGGTGATCTACTACGAAAAATATATCTGACACCACTTTACTGCATCCCTTCAAGAAGATGACCAGTACTAAAAATAGAATTTTCTTTAAATGCCCAAGACTGCTTCATTTATCATTAGAGTGACCTGAAATTTAAGCCATATCTTTATTCCAATGAGTTGTGTAACATGTTTCAACTTTTTCTGTGAAAATTATAATTTTGCTGTATATATACAAATGACAAAATACCTGTTTTAAAAAACAATTTTGCATATCTTCTCCTCTGAAACTACTGGGCCGATTTGAATGAAAGGTTGACTAAATCATTCTGAAGTTGTCTACTTTCAAAAGTGTATCCGATGATCTTGCCAACCAACCATCATTACAGCTATTAAAAGTGATGCACTGATCATCTAAAATTACTATTATTAAATAATTGGAGTTTATCATGAATCTTATCTATCATACTTGTTACTGGCTTCAGCCTTTTCCCAGGCTACAGTTACCAGATGGCTGTGATGTAATACACATGATGTAATACTGTGTATTACATTTCGGTTTGTGTGCTACGTCATCAGTCAGATTCTTTGTTGCATACACTGCAGACTTGTAGTAATTTTGTTAATTCAAACTTTGTCAAACTTTGACTTGCGCAATTATTTTATGAATTTTTATTATCATCATTAAATTGACGATTATTCTTTTCTTGGATGTGATAGTTCCTGAACATATACCGAAATTGTGACATTTACAGTCAGTCAATTCATGGAGTGAACGTTCGTCTCGCTATCAATTTGACAATGGCTACCAGACGCCATGCATCGATCAGAAACCATTTGGACTCATCTAATCCTGCAAACTGGACGTCTGCAGAATTGAAGGTCGAATTGGAGAAAATTGGAATCGAAATTACCGAAAACTTTTCAAATAAACAATAACGTAGGATTTATTTGGACAATAAGAAAAATAGTTCCGATAATGTTGGGTCCGGTGCTGAACAAGTTGATGCAGCTCAAACTAACGATGCTTCGGTGAATTCCAGTGGTTTAGTTAATATAGGCGATACAGAAACAATCCGTGACAACTTACAACCGCCAAGTAATTCATCGCTTACCAATATTAATCTGGATACCGACAGTACAAGCGTGCGGATGAATCTACATGGGACAACGTCTAGTACGTCTGCGCATGTACATAGCGCATTTCTGCCCAGCTGGAATCAAAACAATAACATTGAGTGCTCACTTTTATCGAACACTATAGCCTTATGTCAACAGGCTCTTGCAGGCTTATCAGGTAAAACTGACAAATTTAACTTACACACAGCTATGAACGCTTGCCAACAACAGACAACGTCGTTTCCGCTACATTATCAACAGGTCACCGATGTTGGGAGAATTTGGAAGCAGTGCTTTCCGTCCCTCAGTTCCCTTGTTTTCAACTTCAAATCAGTAGCCAACAACATTCGGTTATCCAGCTGCAGTTTTTTCTGGAGTAGATATGGTCTCCCCTGAGATACACTCGAAAATTATTGCAGGTAAAGATATCAATCTTAACATCTTGCTTCTGCCTAACTATGAAACTCCGTCCAAGCAAAAGAACAAAGACAACGACGATCGTCTAATGCGCAATCTAACATTAGATGAATTTATTACTGCCTTTTGGTCAATATATAAAAATCATGTGTTTGGCTTTTCCAAACAGAGCTGAAGAGCTAGATGCTTATTTAGCTCATATAGTAGAAACCGCAAGAGTTTGGCCCCAGAAATTCTATGAATACCATAAAATGTTTAGCTCGAAATGTGCTATAATGTTGCAGGATTAGCAGGAACACAACATCAAACTCGACTGGTCTCTCGGAGATCCGGAGTTGCGGCAGTTGGTATGTGCAGGTTCTAGGGTGAATATGTGCAATTTGTGTTCTTCAATAGTGCGTCCATGTGCCCAAACATTAATTCTAGACGTAACCAGTCTCAATATTCCAGGGGTCTATCTTCTACTCAACTGCTAGACCCATATTGGCGAGATGTCATTTTTTATGACGGGGTGCAAATCTGTAACAATTTTAACCAGCCCAAGGGATGCAGTAAACCGTACTGCAGATTCAGTCACATTTGTAAGTTGTGTAAACTTCATGGCCATGGAAAATTTCAGTGTTCTGGAACCAGGCACGTGCAAAACAATAAACAAGTAGAATCAAATGGCAGTAAAGATGGAAGCAGACAACCTAATGCTAGAACTAAATGACTAGTAGAACATGAACCTAGTTACAATGTAGAGCCATCAACACAAATTAACATAGATCAGTTAGAATTTGAACTAAAAAATCATCCAGATAGGTCTTTTGTAAACTACCTTTTAAATAGCCTTCGTTTTGGTTTTGACATGCTAGTATCTAATACTGATATACCTACTTATGAATGTAGAAATGCGTTATCAGCTAGAAATAATCCAGATATTTTACTAGATTATTGCAAGAAGAAATTGACAAAGGTTTTATTAGAGGCCCTTTTTCGAAGCCTCCATTTAAACAGCAAAACTGGTCTCAAGAGCAGCTACCGCCAGTTTCAGAATTCTTATTAATGCGGTTTATAGCCTTTTGTGAAACTCAAATGCATCTGAGATATTCCACCATCAAATCATATTTATGTAGCATATGTTTTTTCTACTTACAAAAAGGGGGTTTCAACCCTTTAGAAAACTTTTTTGGTAAACCCTTACCAAATCTTAGAATTGTATTGATGGGTCTCAAGAAAAAACATTCTGATTTTCCTAAAAGAGTACAATTACCTATAACATTTGATATCTTGCATAAAATGTATACCTTGCTCCACAAAGGAGTCTTCAACCTATTTATTGATTCATTGTTAGAAGCTGCTTGTGTTGTTGCATTTTTTGGTTTTCTTAGATGTGGAGAATTTACTGTGTTAGATCAATTTAATTCTGACACCAATTTATGTTATAATAATGTTCAAGTTACAAATGAATGTACTTTTCTTTTGCTTAAGAAATCAAAGACTGATCCTTTCAGATATGGCATAACAATTCCGCTTTTTAGAAATTGTTCAGATATCTGTCCTGTTACCTCAGTACAGAATTATATTAAATTTAGAAATAGCATGTGCATTGCTACAGAGTCTTTTTTTTGTGACAGATGGATGAGGGCTTACCCTTGTCTAGAAAATTTTTCATTTCTCATGTTAAGCATATCTTAGATAAACTAGGATTGTCTAGTGAAAAGTATAATGGTCACTCTTTTCGTAGTGGTGCAGCCACTTCAGCCCATAGGGCGCGACTTGAAGATCATCTCATTCAAACCTTAGGACGATGGTCCTCCGATTGTTATACGAGGTATATTCATACTTCCCCAGAAGTATTACAACAAGCTCAGGCTCAAATTGTTGCCACATTTGCAAAATAACTTCATTGTTGCCTTGTTTAATTTGTACTGACAACTTGGAGTTGTGGTATTACTATAGTGTATATATTTTCCTCCTCCTTAACTTTCAACTTGGGGCTACAGCTGCAAGCATCTGTATTTGGCTATTTCGATAAAAAAAATTGGTAAATTTGAAAGAATTTTTTCTCTCATTCCCAAGTTTTCAAGAATTAATTGAGTAGTCTCCCTTTGTATGGAGATGATTCTTTGTTTTCATTTAGGTTTACTATGCAGTTGTATAAGTCCCCAGTTGCCAGTTGTATAAGTCCCCAGTTGCCATGTTGTATATAACTAGTTTAGTATGATTTTAATAAACATTTGTTTTTTCAGTACTTAGTATTTGTTTGCTGCCTAACTTATATATGTATTCAATATTTGGCACTCATATGGTATGGCCCTGTCATCAAATTTTTAAAACCTTTCCTTTGCCGACACTTACTGAATTAGATAATTACGAATTGCTGATCTTCATCGTCTTGCATGCATACTCAACTTAAATTATGTAAGTGAGTTATAAAATTACTATTATTAAATAATTGGTGTTGATCACGAATCTTATCTATCATACTTGTTACTGGCTTCAGCCTTTTCCCAGGCTACAGTTACCAGATGGCTGTGATGTTATACTGTGTATTACATTTCGGTTTGTGTGCTACGTCATCAGTCAGATTCTTTGTTACATACGCTACAGACTTGTAGTAATTTTGTTGATTCAAACTTTGCCACCACTTCCCCACCACTCTCCTTGTTGTCAGGGACTTATGGGGACTTAGTGTTGCTTGTTTCAACAGTTAGTTTTTTTGTTTTTAATATTTGTATATACAGTTGACATGTAGTAGATATGTAGGTTTACTTTATTTGTAGTTATGTATTTTTAGCTCACCTGACCCAAAGGGTCATGTGAGCTATTCTCATCACTTGGCGTCCGTCGTCGTCGTCCGTCGTACGTCGTAAGCTTTTTCAAAAATCTTCTCCTCTGAAAGTACTAGACCAATGGAAACCAAACTTGGTCTGAATCATTACTAGGGTATCTAGTTTCAAAATTGTGTCCGGTGATGCCGTGCACCAACCAACATGGCCGCTGTTACTAAAAATAGAACATATGGTAAAATTGCAGGTTTTTGGTAATATCTCAAAAACCGTTAGTAATATCAAAAATCTGACATGGGGTAAAAATGATCAGCACATCAAGATCTACCTACCCTGCAATTTTGAAGTAAATCTGATTACCCATCTTGGAGTTATTGCCCTTTTTTCATCAAATTTGTAAAATTTTAATGCTTTTCGTCTTATATTTCAAAAACTATAAGAGATAAAGGTTAACTTTAAATTGCAAAAATGTGCAGCATATTAAGATCTACCTACCCTGCAATTTTGAAGTAAATCCCATTACTCATTTTGGAGTTATTTCCCTTTTTTCATCAAATTTTCAAAATTTTAATACTTTTCGTCCTTTATTTCAAAAACTATAACAGACAGATGGTAAGTTGAAACTGCAAACATGCTCAGCATGTCAAGATCTACCTACCCTGCAATTTTGAAGTAAATTTGATTACCCATCTTGGAGTTATTGCCCCTTTTTCATCAATTTTTTTTTTTCCTTTTAATACTTTTCGTCTTATATTTCAAAAACTATTTAGAGATAGATGTTAAGTTTATTGCAAAAATGTGCAGCATATCAAGATCTACCTACCCTGCAATTTTGAAGTAAATCCCATTACCCATTTTGACCGATTATGCAAATTAGAAAAAAGGGGGGATGAAATTAAAAAAAAATCTTCTCCTCTGAAACTACTGAACCAATCTCAACCAAACTTTGCTGAAATGATCCTTAGGTGGTCCCCTTTCAAAATTGTGTCCATTAGCCCCGTCCTGTATCCAAGATGGCCGCCATTACTAAAAATAGAAATTTCTTCAAATGGTCAAAACTGCTCTATTTTAAGCCAGAAAGTGCCCAAATTTGAACTGTATAAGCATAATGATGAACTTTTTAACATATATTACGGGATTTTTTTATGAACTTTGAACTTTTACCGATTTTGACCGATTATGAAATTTAAAAAAAGGGGGGATGAAATTAAAAAAAAAATCTTCTCCTCTGAAACTACTGAGCCAATCTCAACCAAACTTTGCTGAGATGATCCTTAGGTGGTCCCCTTTCAAAATTGTGTCCGTCAGCGCCGTCCTGTATCCAAGATGGCCACCATTACTAAAAATAGAAATTTCTTCAAATGGCCAAAACTGTTCTATTTTAAGCCAGAAAGTGCCCAAATTTGAACTGTATAAGCATAATGATGAGCTTTTTAACATATATTACGGATTTTTTATGAACTTTGAACTTTTACCGATTTTGACCGATTATGAAATTTAAAAAAAGGGGGGATGAAATTAAAAAAAAATCTTCTCCTCTGAAACTACTGAGCCAATTTCAACCAAACTTTGCTGAGATGATCCTTAGGTGGTCCCCTTTTAAAATTGTGTCCGTCAGCGCCGTCCTATATCCAAGATGGCCACCATTATTAAAAATAGAAATTTCTTCAAATGGCCAAAACTGCTCTATTTTAAGCCAGAAAGTGCTCAAATTTGAACTGTATAAGCATAATGATGATCTTTTTAACATATATTACGGATTTTTTATGAACTTTGAACTTTTACTGATTTTGACCGATTATGCAAATTAGAAAAAGGGGGGATGGAATTAAAAAAAAATCTTCTCCTCTGAAACTACTGAGTCAATCTCAACCAAACTTTGCTGAAATGATCCTTAGGTGGTCCCCTTTCAAAATTGTGTCCGTCAGCGCCGTCCTGTATCCAAGATGGCCACCATTACTAAAAATAGAAATTTCTTCAAATGGCCAAAACTGCTCTATTTTAAGCCAGAAAGTGCCCAAATTTGAACTGTATAAGCATAATGATGAGCTTTTTAACATATATTACGGGATTTTTTATGAACTTTGAACTTTTACCGAGTTTGACCGATTATGCAAATTAGAAAAAAGGGGGGATGAAATTAAAAAAATCTTCTTCTCTGAAACTACAGAGCCAATCTCAACCAAACTTTGCTGAAATGATTCTTGGGTGGTCCTCTTCCAAAATTGTGTCCAGCATTTCAGAACACCGACCAAGATGGCCGCCACAGCCGAACTTAATTTAACATAGGACCCTATGGGAAATTCCCATAAAAATCTTTTTGTCTGAAACCATTTGCTCAATAAGAACAAAATTTTGATGAAATAGTCATTGAATGGTTCTCTTCCAAAAATGTGTCTGGCGGTTCGACCCTTCGATCAATTTTTATTTACCTGCAATTTTGAAGTAAATCCGATTACCCATCTTGGAGTTCTTGCCCTTTTTTCATCAAATTTATAAAAATGACGAAGGCTACAATTGTTAATTTTTTTTACCGAAGTTATCAAGTTTTATTGACTGATGTTATTATTATACCCAGGTGAGCTATACAGGCTCCTGGGAGCCTCTAGTTATATTTTGTTGTAACTATATTGAATTATTACATGTCATTTGATACTATGCTTACGCATAGTTTTATTTTTAATACCGTGCTTGCGTATGGAGAGATTAGCCTTTCATTTACCACCATGCTGACGTATTGACTATTCAACTAAATCTGATGATTGATTTGTAAGTCTTGTGGTTCATTTTAATTCCTAGTGTTGAAGAATGAATATTCTTTGTTTTTGTCTTCATACTGACAAACAAATTCTCTTGCATTTTTATCCAGGACATCAGACCAGTGAATACACATTTTTAGACTGGTCTCAGCAGTCCTTACGATAAGCACCAGTTCTCTGGCTCAAGACTAGTAAACCTTTGTTCAGACCAGTAAAATATTTCAGTTTTTATTTAGATATATATAAAATAAAAGTCAAGAATTTGATTCGGACCAGTAAATTCAAATTTAAATTTCGAGGACAGAGTCTATTATTATTTACAGCATGGACTAGTCAATTTCATGTCAGGTGTATATGTTTCATGGTGAAATACAGGCAACTGATGTTTTGTATTGATTTAAAATATTAGTTTATGACAATTTATTAAATCTCAGTATTCCTGAATAAAAGAACAACATTAAATTTTCATCAGAATGTTTCAACGATCATGGTTTCTAAGATTTGTGTTTTGGTCTTTATCAGGGAACATGATTGCTACTTAATATATACATACGGTATATACATGTATAAAAAATTCTGTAGTCTTGTGTTTTTGTATATAGAAATACTGTTGGAATCGTCAATCCTGACTTAACTTTTACTTAAATAATAATTGTCAAAACCAGTAACTGACTTGATTACGGAAATAGCAATCCCTTTTCTAAAATGTATCCATCAACATCATCCGTTGTTCTCGCTATCCAAGATGGCCTCTGTTACTGAAAATAGAAATTTCTTTTAATAGCCATAACTTCTTTGTTTTTAAGATGGAAGTGGTTGAAATTTAAACATTTCTATCATATATATTCCATTTTTTTTTCTGTGAAATTTATAATTTTGCTGAAAATGCCAATTTTCTACAAAAAATCATTTAAATATCTTCCAATAAACCAATGGGCCATATTTGGATGTGGTTTTTGGGTGGTCCCCCTTTTAAACTTTTCCCAGAAACTAAAAACTTTATTTAATCCTGTTTAATGAGAGTCATTGGATGGTCTCTTCCAAAGTTTTCGTTTTTTTTATTGTATGGATGGGAAATCCGAGTTCCCCAATTTTACAGGACAATGTTGAACATAGGACCCTTTGAGAATATGAATAACATACTTTTTGTCAGAAATTACAAATTTGTTTGAACCTAAGCATTGCATGAATAATCAGGTGAGCATCTAATTTTATAATTCAATTATATGTATTTTCAATAAATTGTATTTGTATGATTCTATCAAATTTGATAGTTCTCCAACACATGGTAAAAATACCAATCACTCAATCTTGATTTTACAGTTTGTACAATTTAGGACAAGAAGTTAATGTGTAATATTTTACAATACATGTATACCGGTAACTAACGGCAACAATGTAAACCACTAATTGCAGCTCGCTCTAGCTTTAGGTGTAGTCCAAACTTTAATGACCCAGGTTACAGCAATAGGCAGATGATAAAATATTAACAACAATAATTACAGAATTTACCGTTAATAATTGACAATGTTTTTTTTCTCTCTCTCATTAATCTGGAAAATGCACAGGTACGTGTGGACAGGACTCCCTTTGGTGCCCCTCCCACTTTTCTACAGAATTCAGAATCCAGTTATGCATAGAAAGATGCAAAATAAGATTAAAATGATATATTTTCGATCTGTCCCAAAAAAAAAAGGGGGGAGGGGCTTCAAAAGGTATCCTGTCCTCATGTACCTGTGGGAAAATGATGTAGTCAACTGACTACAAGCTGAGAAGATAGAATCTGTTGAATTTGTTGTAGAAAGGATAAAAATGTCATTCATCCGTAAATGGCTGTTTTTGGGTTGACACGACCGAGTGAAGACGAGTGCACGTGCACTCGTCTCTACTCGTTGTGACACCCAAACAGAACACCTCTAGCAAGAAAAAAATCGTTTAGATATATATCCTAAGCCCGGAATGTCACATTAGCTGAATAACAGATATATTACGGATTTAACCATTGGTTTTTTTTTTCAAATACAGACTCCAACCGTATTAAATATATTTGTGTCTTTTATTTTCATTTTTTTTGTATTTCTAGATGTCCTTTTCCGTACCTTTGACGTCATTCTTCAATGACGTCAAAATATGTGCGACGTCATATTTCATGTATGGGGTGTCTCTTTATTGAAAATACTGTACTTTCAATAAAATATTAGTGAGAAAAGCTCAAATATCAGTAGAAAGCTACTTAGTTTATCAATCGGTGTCACAAAAGTCAATTTTATGTGATGTGTATTTCATAACGCTCAATGATATTGATCTGATAATTTATGCAAATTAGTTACTGATCAATGGCGGGGGTCTCTAGGAGTTCGTGATAGTGAAAGTTGTTGGTTTACGGAAGAAATAGGTACTTACATACGTTGTTGGGAAAGCCCGGGTGATCTTCCACTCATGATAGAAATTTTTGTTTCTTTTCGCTCATTTCGCTGCGCTCCACTTGCGAAAAGACATAAAATTTCTATCACTCATGGAAGATCACCCGGCCTTTCCCAAGAACGTATGTAAGAACCTATCAGTCTTATACATGTATGTTGCATTTATGCATATTTGGTGCCTTTGTCTTTAAGTCATGACCACTTGGTTAAAAAAAAACTTTCAGACAGTCCTCATGATGAGCACTGGTCCTGCGGCCCAAGACCAATAAGACTTTTTCGAACCAGTAAATTTTTGAGTTTTTATTTAGATATAAAAATAAATTCAAGAATTTGATTCGGCCCAGTAAATTCAAATTTTCAATTCGAGGACTGCTCAGACCAAGACAATGTGCATGGTTTTTTTCCATCTCATTAAATTTTGAATTAAATAAAGAAACAATTGATTTGATCTTCCACCAATAAAGTAGACAGTTAAGATGAGAGGTGATGGTTTGTTTGGTTGATATTGGTGGAATTGATGACCATCATTGTTTTAACTTTCTTTTCATAATTCCTAGAGTTGGTTTGTGTATACATGACTATTTTTGTAGTAAATGAACCCCTGTTATTAAATTTGAGATATAAAAACATCTATAACATTTATATTGTAATCAACTGCACCAGTACATTCAGACATCAAATTCACAAAGACATTAATTAGGAAAATACTAATACAGTCAAACCAGTCTTATGTGACCTTCCTAAAGATCATTGAAATAGGGTTACTTAAGACAGGTGGTCGTTAAATACAGGGTTAAAAGAAATAAAAATTATGGTCACATAATATACAATTCGGCTGAGGTTAATATTGGTTTTGCAGGTCAATAAAAACTCATATTGACTTCTACAAGTCTGTAATTGTTTTATTACATATACTATAAGGCTTATGACATCACCCGGTCAATATCACTTTCAGCAGGTCAATACCATTATTTATTGTCTTCTAGACTTTACTTAGCTAAAGTTTGGATATTTACTGTCATTATGTAATAATGCAAGTTATTGCTTAATAGAGGTTGTCCCTAAAGCAGGTTTGGATATATTCCAGGAAAAGATCAGATATATATATATGAAGTTAGTTTCATGTATAAAATAGCTATTCATTTATATGTATACTTCTGTAAAACCTGGCATACATATTTTTAGAGTAACTCTTAACTCTTTAGTTAGAATAACTAACGTTGTAAGTTCAAATCTCGATCAGGGCGAGGTGTATAACAATATGTGATAAAAGTTTGTCAGTGACTTGCGACAGGTCGGTGGTTTCCTCCATCAATAAAACTGACCACCACGATATAACTGAGATATTGTTAAAAGTGGCATTAAACAGCATAACTATAATAACCCTATTGTTTTATGCACAAATATGTTTTATTTTTATGAGTCTTGTAGTTGAGGAAATTAATTTTTATGTGTTCACGCCCAATATTGCTAAATTTGGTGTTGAACACCAATCATTCAACACCTGGGATGCAAAATCTGCTAGACGTCCAATTTGTAAGGATGCTTAACTTTATCAAAGACACTTACTAGATGTAAATTTAAGGAAGCCACAATAAAACTTAATGCCACGATATAACTGAAATATTGTTGAAAGTGGCATTAAACACCATAATCCTAACCCTAAAGAGTATGGCCAAACTACTGTCCCAGATTGAACTGCACAAAGCTCAATCAATTTAAGTCTCATTAAATCTTAGGTGTAAATTGAATTCATGTACATTTCAAGTAAGTTTAAGTGTCAATAAAGTTTCAATTAATACTTATTTTTCACTAAGGTTAGTGTAATCATGGATATATTTCATACTCGTTATATAATGAAGAGTAATACTTATGATTGTGTTTAACTTGTGTGTTCTCAAAATGTAGAATTGTATTGAAATTAGAGTAAAACTACATTTAATTCTGCTTTTTTGTTGATAATTTTTTTAAATCTAAGTTCGAAGGGTTAGGGTTATGGTGTTTAATGCCACTTTCAACAATATTTCAGTTATATTGTGGCGATCAGTTTTAGACATAAATTGACTTCAGGATAATTTTTTGAAAAATTGTAGTTTTATGTGAAATATAAATGGGAAATTGGAAGTTTGTGAATACTTTAGACCACTGTCAATTTATCAATGCATTCTCCTGAATTAGTGTATAAACATAGTGGTACAGTCAAACCTGCTTTAGTGACCACCTCTATTAAGTTAGTTAAACCTGCTTTAGTGACCACCTCTAATAAGTTACAGTCAAACCTGCTTTAGTGACCACCTCTATTAAGTTAGTTAAACCTGCTTTAGTGACCACCTCTATTAAGTTACAGTCAAAGCTGCTTTAGTGACCACCTCTATTAAGTTACAGTCAAACCTGCTTTAGTGACCACCTCTATTAAGTTACAGTAAAATCTGCTTTAGTGACCACCTCTATTAAGTTACAGTCAAACCTGCTTTAGTGACCACCTCTATTAAGTTACCGTCAAACCTGCTTTAGTGACCACCTCTATTAAGTTACAGTCAAACCTCCTTTAGTGACCACCTCTATTAAGTTACAGTCAAACCTGCTTTAGTGACCACCTCTATTAAGTTACAGTCAAACCTGCTTTAGTGACCACCTCTATTAAGTTACAGTCAAACCTCCTTTAGTGACCACCTCTATTAAGTTACAGTCAAACCTCCTTTAGTGACCACCTCTATTAAGTTACAGTCAAACCTCCTTTAGTGACCACCTCTATTAAGTTACAGTCAAACCTCCTTTAATGACCACCTCTATTAAGTTAGTTAAACCTGCTTTAGTGACCACCTCTATTAAGTTACAGTCAAACCCCCTTTAGTGACCACCTCTATTAAGTTAGTTAAACCTGCTTTAGTGACCACCTCTATTAAGTTACAGTCAAACCTGCTTCAGTGACCACCTCTATTAAGCTAGTCAAACCTCCTTTAGTGACCACCTCTATTAAGTTACAGTCAAACCTGCTTTAGTGACCACCTCTATTAAGTTACAGTCAAACCTGCTTTAGTGACCACCTCTATTAAGTTACAGTCAAACCTGCTTTAGTGACCACCTCTATTAAGTTACAGTCAAACCTGCTTTAGTGACCACCTCTATTAAGTTACAGTCAAACCTCCTTTAGTGACCACCTCTATTAAGTTACAGTCAAACCTCCTTTAGTGACCACCTCTATTAAGTTTCAGTCAAACCTCCTTTAATGACCACCTCTATTAAGTTACAGTCAAACCTGCTTTAGTGACCACCTCTATTAAGTTAGTCAAACCACCTTTAGTGACCACCTCTATTAAGTTACAGTCAAACCTGCTTTAGTGACCACCTCTATTAAGTTACAGTCAAACCTCCTTTAGTGACCACCTCTATTAAGTTAGTTAAACCTGCTTTAGTGACCACCTCTATTAAGTTACAGTCAAACCTGCTTCAGTGACCACCTCTATTAAGCTAGTCAAACCTCCTTTAGTGACCACCTCTATTAAGTTACAGTCAAATCTCCTTTAGTGACCACCTCTATTAAGTTACAGTCAAACCTCTTTTAGTGACCACCTCTATTAAGTTACAGTCAAACCTGCTTTAGTGACCACCTCTATTAAGTACAGTTAAACCGCTTTAGTGACCACCTCTATTAAGTACAGTCAAACCTGCTTTAGTGACCACCTCTATTAAACAATAACTTGTATTATGTGACCTTAATATTATTTCCCTTCACAGTGCGTTTTATATCCATTAAGCCTGTTTTAAGTGACTATCTGTCTTATGTGGCCATATTTCACTGTTCCATTGGAAGGTCACATAAGACAGGTTTGACTGTACATGTATTGTCAGCTACACAGACCTAATATACTTGACTAGTGTTGAGATGTAATAAATAGAAGGCTTTGAGAATAAGTCAATTTAGACTACTAATTATACTTTTATCTATTTTGTTGTACATGTAAATGTAAATATAGATCTTCAGTCCTGGAAATGAAAATTTGAATTTACTGGTTCAAATCAATTTCTTTAATTTATTTTTATACATGTATATAAAAACTGAAAAATTTACTGGTCAACAAAGTTATACTGATCTTGGTCCAGAGGACCGGTGCTCATCATGACGGCTAAATCTTTTATGAAATTAAAAAGTGATGAACTACTTAATTTAGAGCGAATGAGTGAATGTAGCTTAACACCAAGTGATCAATATTTCAGCTTTATCATGGCAAGAACAAGTTATTTTTGTTGTTGTTGATGAGATGATAAAGATGCCTGTTTTATAGTGGACCGGTGTTATTTGTTTTTTTATAGTGCTAGTTCACTGAAGCAAGTCTACATGCAGAGACATGTTGCTCAACTTAAAGACACTGTCACTTTTATATCCAAACTCTGTAGTAGTACCAACCATTCTTTGTTCTTATTCCAAAATATTGTGCTGAGCGGACAAGCAGCAAACGTCATTTTTATTGTCCGAAGTTTCACCCCACCGTGGATTTACAACGCTGGAGGTGAGCATGTTAAGTTAACTATTACACAACTGAGTCAGTGTTTTTATGTCATGATGTGAATAGGAAAGTTATGAATATTTTCTATCTTGTTTGTAATTTAATGGTGTTAATATTGCAAATAATTTTCCTACATAACAACCATGTATGATTAGCTGACTTGTCACTATCTTGAAAAGAATTAAAAATTTCAAATTTTCGCCATTAAAAATTATCAAGTTGTTTGTTGAATTTTCTAATGGTTGATCGAAGTGCCTTGGTGATATCATAAAAACTATAGGTAGATTAAACAAAAAAAGCTTTGTTCACTGAATAACCTAAACTTATTAAGCTGAAATGTAGGCAAACATTAATTGATATAAGAAATGATAAATATAAACTTCTCAATGTACTGGTATATTGATATCTTTGTTCAAAACCGAGACCCAATACACATCATATAATCATGATTATTCAGACCCTTTGATAACATTCTCATGATCGGCTTATATTTGCATCCATACAGATTAAAAATGCATGATCAGAATTTCTCCACCAAAGATGATTAAAAATATATAGACTTTGTTTTCACTCATTATTATAACGGCACAATAAAATGTCTCTTTGTTACTTTTACATAATTTAAAACTTAATGTGTACACCTGAAACAGGTAAGAAGAATTGAGAGGCCATTGACAGGGGGATTACAACAAGATTTTTTAATTGTATAGATTATTTTTAATCTGATTATGACAGGCCACTTAATAACAAAACTTCCAACATTGACTTATTTAAACTCTTTTAATGTATTTATTTATCCAAGAGATGATCAGCTTGTTAAAACCCCTCATGCATGGCCCCCTTTAGATTTTCGTCAATAAATCCAATACTATTACAAGTTATAACTTGACTTAGATATAGTATTTGTAGTAGATTGAAATGAAGCGGGAATTTGTCACAGCATATGCAGGCTAAATATTTTTGCCTGACACATTGAGCCGATTCGTGGATTGTGGGTCATATTTCCATATTGAAAGACCTTCGTGGTGTGAAAAGTGTAGCAATCTTTTTTATTTTCATTGAAGGTATGTTTTCCATTATATTTTATCTACATATAGAACAATGGTTTCCAATAAGTGTTTTTGTCTAAAATTAGCATGCTTTATTGATCTTCAATAAAATAATCATTGTCTTTAAAGGCACTGTTAATTTAAAAGAGTATCTGTTGATTATTGAACATATCCTGCAGTTATAGAATACATATACCTTGTTACCTGGATTAATTAATTAAGTTACTGAGAGATGAAAAAGATGTATTGATTTATTATGATCTCACCTTTGACAAATGACTGAATGAATGTACCTTGAAGATATTTTATTAATATTTCCAAATTTTATGGATATTTAGATAATAACATCCTTGTAATAGTAAAATTGTGTTACTATGGTTTTAATTTTAGGTGATGCATTTTTTTTAGATGCATGTACCTGTAATTAATTTTGTTGCTTATTTCAATTCAACACAAATCCTGACCCTTTAAACATATACAAGAACCAACAATGGTATTGTTGAATATACAGTCAAACCTGTCCATGCAGTCACCTCTATTAAAAGGTCACCTTTTTCTTGATCTGACATAAAAAAAATCATATGAATTGAACCTCTTTTAAGAGGTCACCTGTCTTATAGGGCCACTTTTTTTTGTCCCAAAGGTGACCTCTTAATACAGGTTTGACTGTACATACAGACTGTAATTATATATTTTATTTTTATAAGACAACTACCAAGTTTGGGTTTCCTAATGGACAGTGAGAACTTTGTAATATGGACATTCATGTTAGTGCATGAAAATAACCACAAACAGGCTACATATAAAATGATTACTAATATAAAAATGTCAATGATTTAAATTGTAATAATAAAACAGTAAATGTATACAGGTATATACAATGAATAAATTATATTAAAAGATTATTGTGTTTTATTTTATGTTGGAGAGGGGGGGATCCTGATAATTACATGTCGATCCCTGCTAAGGGTGATATGCCTTACTGAGGCAAAGCATAGCTATTTTTCTGTGTTATCCTTCATAAAATAATATAGATATTTCTTTCCATACTGGCCATGGGGTTATACATGATTGATTGAAAATTAAAAATATAAAAACAACTACAATGTAATGTTGAACTGGAATTTGATTACCAATCAAAACTAGACAGTTAATGAAAATATCTGCTTCTTTTATTTATATTTGATATTTCTGTTTTAAAGCTTAACTCAAGTTATGAATTTTGTTGTTGATTTGCTCACATTATGTCAATTTCATGTTGCAAGTAATTTTTGACAAATCATTGATTTCATTTATTGTCTGGTCTGAAGTTATCACAAAATTTTGTTGATTCACTCACATTTTGTCAATTTCGTTATTCTCACGTAAATTTCGACAAATCGTTGATTTCATTAAATATAGTCGTGATCGTATGGTAGTTGGATTTATAACTACCTCTGCAATCAGTGCCTATCACCACTAACGTTTTGGCAGGTTGGTGGTTTTCTCTGGGTACTCCGATTTCCTCCACCAATAAAACTGACTGCCACGATATAACTGAAATATTGTTGAAAGTGGCATTAAAGACCATTAAACATATCTTGCTTATTGTCTAGACTCCATTATGTCTGACATAATATAAATAATAATAAATATTTTATCACCAACAATAAATTATTGTCAAACAAATTCATTTAACATATATCTCCCTTCTACCGTAATTGATCTTTAATAAATATCCAATCAAGTTGAAAAGTATCTTTAAATACCAAGGTGTCGGTGCAAAACGTGCAAAAATTCAATCAAGTCCTTTCAAAGGTGATAAAAGTATTTCATAGTTTAAAATATGTACATGTATGTAGGTGGTGTGATCTGAAGTTCTACTTACACAAATATTTGCTTATCTTAAAGTGAAGTTTGGAAAATTTAAGTAAACAAATTTTAAAGTTCATTGCACACTTAATGTTGGTCAGACCTATCATGAATATTGTCAATAACTTTCCAAATTAAATAGGGGGCGTCGTTGTTTTGATCATTATGGTAGTTGGATTTATAACCACATATGCAATCAGTGTCTATCACCACTAAGTTGGCACTAACCTTGTGAGTTTGAATCCCACTCAGGCGAGGTGTACTCGATACAACATTATTTGATAAAGTTTGTCAGTGACTTGCGACAGGTTCTCCGGTTTCCTCCACCAATAAAACTGACCGCCACGATATAATTGAAATATTGTTGAAAGCAGCTTTAAACACCCTAACCTTAAACAGTTATTATATATACTGAAAACAACTAATGCACTTCAATATTCAGCAATCAGGATTAAAAAAAATCTCAATTATTTCACAACAGTAAAGAAAACATGAATATTTTGGCAGTGGCACAAACTGATTTAGGAAATGCATGACAGTATTAAAACTGACCATTGTAATCGTTTATTATAGTTTTCACAAGATTACTGTTATTAGTTATGTACAGAACACTTTGATGGGTAATAAAAGGTGTGAAATTGGCAGAAGTCATATTGTCCGAGTCTACAATATTTGTGCTTGGGGTACTAAAGGTGCAGAAAAAATAATGAATTAAAAAAAAAGAATAAATAGTAAAATGTCTGGTATTTTTTCCCCCATTCTTTGGAAGTTGTTATTTTTATAGACCTACAATGGGCTGCATAGTTTGTTATGGATTGGAGAACTATTTATTTAAATATTTTCTACTTTTCTCCTACCAGTGATTTTTGTTCTCATACACATGTACATGTATGTGTTTCTCTAGCTTTGCCTATTTGTATATCTTTATATATCTCAGTTCAAATGGAATGGTTACTGCACATTTTAGTAAAGGGTAAAAATATGAAAACAGCCTCATCATAAAAAGTATCATTCTGTGTTACAGAAACAGGACAATTGGACAAATATATCAAGTTGGGCATTCACAAGCTGGATTATTTTAAGTTTGCTCACTCACTACATACAATTTCTTTAATGGTCATTTGTTGTGCTTTTTAACAACTTTGATGTCTGGTTGTCTGTGTACTATGCAGTATTTTATATTGGAAGGATAAATAGTTTGTTGATATATTTACTAGATTGCTTCTAGAATGATTGTTTAAGGCCAGAACTGAGGTTCTACAGTTTTATTTAAAATGTATATCATATGCACATATGGTTTTATGGTGGGATCTCATATTTTTAGTTTTCTATGTTGTGTTTTTTGTTTTGTGTCTTATGCCCAATGTATGTCTTTGGATTGTTCTTTCGTGAGTGCCCCATCGGTTTTTATCTATTGTTTCCTTTATACATTGTGTTTATGTGTTGAGGAGACATGATTATGATATTTTTTCAGTGTTGAAATTGATGTAAAAAATTGATTTAACCTATCCATTGGTTGGGTAAAGGACAAATTTGGTAATAAATGCAGTTGATCATGTTAGAATTTTTTTTTTTAAATATTGAATCGCTTGAGAAAGGTTCCACCTTGTACCTAAAAGTGACATTCATTTTCAAAGGGAATTTTATTTCTTATATCTCCTATTTTAAGCATGTTGTATTCATTCAGTTTAAATATCAAAATTAATTCAATTAGATATCATTTAAATTGGTAAAATATTATTTTTCATTGAATACCTTTAAATAACAACACTTGTCAAGTCATTATCATAAATTGTGAAAATTACAGACGTGGAGCAAGATTTTTCTTGTTTATTACAAATTCAAATGTACTGTTAGTTGTATGTATATACACATCATAAAACAAATATCATTGAAAACTTTTTTTTATCAGTGTAAACTTTATTATAACGACAAAGTTGGCTTGGCTGTATGTATATAACTACATGTATCATAAAATGTGTGTCATTGAAATTTATCATTATCAGTTTAAAGTTTATTATAACGGCAAAATTCTTATTCCTTAAGTTTTGTTTTGATATCGTCCATTGATGCGATAAATATACCATTCATATGTGTTTAAACTTTAAAATATTTGTTTATTCTTTAACAGATATGTCACTTTGTAAAAGTTTTCAACTGAATAAAAGCCATTTTTGCCCGATGGCATGTTAGCAACAACTCACTGATGTAATGTGATTCTATCTTAAGAAACTTATTACAAACCCAATCAGATTTGAAAAAAAGTTCTGTCTGGACCTGCATATTAAGTTATAAAATAATAATGTACTACATGTTAATGTCCTTTGATTTAAATTTTAAATTAAAATCATTTTGTTTTATGTCAATCAAAATAAATACATAATGCTACAGGGGCTCTATGATCCTGATCGTATGATTGTTGGATTTACATCTGTGTTCTACATACATGTATGTAATTAGCCCTTGTCACTAATTAATAGTTGAAAGGGGTTTTAAACACCATAGCCATTATCCCCTCCCCCTTAAACAGGTGTGGGGTCTACTAATGAAAAGTACTATAGAATTCTTAACCCTGCCATATTTCTAAGCATGTCCAAAGCTAGGACATGGATTTCCAGTGTCATGTGTCATGTTATTTTTTTTTTTAAGTTCAAGTGAGTTGAGGTGAGAAGTGATTGTTGATATTGGTGGAATTACTGACCAATAACTGTTTGAAATGTTCTTCTCATAATGGTCCAGACAATATACAATCTATTACATTCAATATTTACAACAAAAAATAAGATGAAGGAAAATGAATATAGTAGAGTTTGTTTGAATATTTGCCTTGTAATGACCACCATCAACCACTCTTATCAAATCAAAATTGGTCCTGGCTCTGGTTAAAAAAAAGGTTTGATTATCACTGAAAAGTTTAACAGTGAATTAAGATTATAAAAATCATTGTTCATGTAAGAATAAAAAATTAACTTCACAGCATATCTTGCCTCCACTCTTTCCAGAGGAAATCCTTACAGATCAGAGGTCTTAAAGACTGCAATTATAACCTGGGATGATTTTTCAGTTATTTAACTGATTTCAACTTTTTTTTCTCTGAAGATAAAATTCTGAAAATTGTTGGACACGTTCAGAAAGGGTCAAAAACGAAGGTTTTGAAAGGGGTTGTGGATGGGTTCAGCTATTAATTGTAGATTTTCAGTTATTTTATTTTCTTACCAGAATTATCCTTGTTTTAACTGGACAATAAAATTTGTTGCAGCCTAAATTAATTTGTTATAATTATAAGACCTCAATCTTCTTTCCCTGACAACCTTTTAATGCATATATTATATTAACTTTGTCCATTATACAATATTAACAGGATTGTCACCTCTTGTTTAGACGTGTCTGACAGCGGCTAACATAAGTTTTTATTGAACCACAGTTTAAATTTACCTTTATCGACCATATATATTGCCAATTTAAATTAATTTTAAATTGCTTTCCGTTCACCTGGTTGGTATAGGTTATCTGTCTTGTTAAAAGACCTGTGCATACTAGCAGTACTTTTTAAGTGCAAAGATCACTAGAATTAAATATTTATTACCCTTTTATGATGCTTTATTAGTTAGCTCTCTTGTATCTAAATTGGTTGTGTTTTAAAACTGATAAATTTGATCATGTCAAGAGTTGTAATCCAATATAAGATGTGGAAAAAAATGGACAAGTGTCTACCAGTTAAAATTTTTATTAGCTCACAAATTATTAGTCAAAAGCCAATTGAGCTTTTAGTATTACATGTACCGTACTTTGAGTCAATCCAAAATATTTTATGAATAAAAAAAAAATCAGTTACAGGTAATGCAAAATTTGTAGTAAATAAAGTCTGAAATAATAGAAAATTTGTAGTAAATAAAGTCTGAAATAATAGAAAATTTGTAGTAAATAAAGTCTGAATTAATGTAAAATTTGTAGTAAATAAAGTCTGAATTAATGTAAAATTTGTAGCAAATAAAGTCTGAATTAATGTAAAATTTGTAGTAAATAAAGTCTGAATTAATGTAAAGTTTGTAGTAAATAAAGTCTGAATTAATGTAAAATTTGTAGTAAATAAAGTCTGAATTAATGTAAAATTTGTAGTAAATAAAGTCTGAATTAATGTAAAATTTGTAGTAAATAAAGTCTGAATTAATGTAAAATTTGTAGTAAATAAAGTCTGAATTAATGTAAAATTTGTAGTAAATAAAGTCTGAATTAATGTAAAATTTGTAGTAAATAAAGTCTGAATTAATGTAAAATTTGTAGTAAATAAAGTCTGAATTAATGTAAAATTTGTGATAGATAAGATTTTGAGTTAAATGTTTATTTGAACTTTTTACCCATATCCACACTGACCTCTTGTGTACTAAATTAAGGACATTTGGATTTGAAGTGTATTCATTTTGCATAAAAAAAAATTGAGAGATATTTAATCAAATCTTCCATTGTGTTCCCAAAATTGTCATTGTCAAAATTAAAGTTGTGATACAATGTCTTGACTAGATTTGAAAGGCATTGTAAGGAATACACATTCCTAGTAAACTGAATTAGTGTTCCAATTAATGCACAGCTACTAATTACAATTACTGTTGTTTGTTTCTTAACTAGTAAAAAAGTATCAATGTGACTTAACGAGCCAGGGTTGTTTACACTGGCCTGGGATTTAATTTGACATAATTAGCCATTTCTGCTTAATTGGCATGTCTGAACAGAATTGAAATGTTGATTTTATTTTCATTTTGAGAAAATGATATTAACATGACCTCCTATATCTTAGATATTATATCGGGAGGCTAGTGTCAAAATAAAACTCCCAAGATGCAAAGACACCATAGTTTAAGATCTGATTATAATAAACCTCGGGAATATTATCATAGGGAACATTTATTTCTGGAAGCTGGAGTAAGTAAAAAAAAATTGAAAATTTCAGATTTATACATTATGTACATGTATACCGTATTAACTGGAGTAAATAATTTTTTGTTGTTGAAAATTTCCAATTTATATATTATGTATATTAATTATACTATAACTACTTGACGAGTTTCATTATCAAAAAAATGTCATGAATGACCAAATAACACAGTAACTCATGAATGGGCACAGCGCATGAGTGAGTTACAACGTTATTTGATCATGAGTGACATATTTTTGATAATGAAACTCGTCAATTAGTTATAGTATTTATTATATAGATAAAAAAAAATGTTTCGAATCAAATTTAATATAAAATGAGTTTAATTGCACTATATTACGTGTGTAGCGTAGGGATATACTATAATGTGTATCGCTTCAAAAAACATGACGCCACCCACCCACGACAATAAAATAATTAAATTGCTTACCTTGAAATATTATTTTAGTTAAATTTGATCCAAATTGAAGCGTACACGAAGCCAAATAACGTCTAATTTTTACGTTTCAAACTGGAAGTCTTCATATGACGTCGACAACGAAATGGCGCGAAATATAGCAAGAGTGAAATAAAAATGGTAATTTCACTAGTGAAATTATCGTTTTTATTTAACTCGGAAATTACGGTATTTCATCGATATCTATATAATAATATACAATATGTAGGTACAATGGATGCTCGATGTGGTATACCGGTAATTAACTTGTACAATGATATAGCTTTAAATTTTTATATTTGAAGATTAAGTTCTTCGAGGAATTAAGAAATAAAAATTAAGAATAAAATAATATTACTGCTAATTAACATTGATGTTTATTAGTATTGTCGGTTGGTATCTTTTTATCCCCTCGCCAACGAAGTTGCAAAGGGATATAGTAACGTTACCTTCTGTCCGTCCGTCCTTCCATAACATCCTTGTGAACACTCTAGAATTAACATCCTTCAATGGATTTTGACCAAACTTGGTACATACTTAGTCCTTAAGAGAATCTGGAACACTGTTGATTTTCAATGTCAACGGTCAAGGTCACCAGGTCAAATTTTTAGGCGAGGGGATACGCCATGCTTTGCGTTGCCTTTGTTTTTTTATCGTTCCTCAGCGAATGTTAATTGCACTTGCAAATATTGAAAAAGTACCCATAATTCTTATTCTTGTCCAGAGTTTGAAAGACATAAAAAAAAATTAAGAATGTTAGCTATAGTTATGCGAAAATAAAACAGAATCTCCTCCAGAACGTGCAATCATTAAAAAACACTGGAACATATTTGACAAAGAATAAATGAACATTGATTCATAAACATGAAGATTGCGACATTATAGAAAATAAAAATGTTTGGATTTCTTCTAGAACAACATGTACCCCCACAGTATCATATTGAGATCAAAAAACGTGTGAAAAATAACAAGCTAACCAGAAGTGTTGAAAAACCAAAATAATATTCTAAATAAAGGTACCGAGTAAAGGCGTGAATTGTTGGGTGTTTTTTCAAAAGTGAAGAAAATGTTTGATTGTTCTGTGGTTTTTAAAGATTTAGTGAAGGGGGAAGAAATTGGAATATGGAAATATAAACATTTATATCGGGTACTGGTAGTCATTGTTTCATCTTTCATCTGTAAAACTGGAAATAGACATGTTTTATACCGTCATTTGTCAAAACTATTCAGAAACTTAAAGTTGACCCTATATATTTTATATATAAAACTAGTTTTTTTTTATTATCTGGAAGTCAATTCATTTCCAATTTTAATATTTTATTTATCAACAAAAGCTGAAAAGTATACAATTTATTAGTAATTTTTAGAAGCATGTTTTTTTTTCAAATCGTCATGATTTAAACAGACTATTTGTCTACAAGCATAGTATTGTATTTTGAGTGTAATTAATTCCATTTTGTGTTCAGCTTGTGGATTCTCAAAATTATTAGTTTACAAAATTGCAGTGAAATTATATAGAGTAAAACTACATGTAATTCTGCATTTGTTGATTGATTAATTTTTTTTTATCGAAATCAGACATGAATTGATTTCAGAATAATATGTTGAAAAATTGTTTTAAATGAAAAATAAAGAGAAAATTGGAAGTTTTTTTTAATACTTTTGACTATTGACTGTATGTTTCAATAATAGCAGCTTGAAAAACTGAAACTGAAGTTGTGAGTTCGAAACATGCTCAAGCGAGGTGGACTCGATAAAACATTATGTGAAAAAGTTTGTCAGTGACCTGCGACAGATGGCTTGTTTTCTCTGGGCACTCTGATTTCCTTCACCAATAACACTGACCACCACGTTATAACTGAAATATTGTTGAAAGTGGTGCTAAACACCATAACACTAACTCCCTTAAAAACTGAATACAAAAATAGAAATGTTTGATATCTTCTTTAGTGATATTTGTTTTTCAGGTTGAAAGACGTGATGAAGAAATAGAAAGACTAAACAGGATGTTGGACGGAGGAAGACCATCGGACGTCGTGGCCCTGGAGGCCAGGAACAGGGCTAACGAGAGAATGATTTCACACCTGAATATCCAGGTAATATAAAATATTTAACAAATAGTTCATGACACTAAGGGCCATATGGCAGTTTATGAAAACTCAGGTATATATAAGAATATATTTCAAAAGTTCACATACGTGTCAGTTCTGAACATAAATTATGCCAGATTTAAAATACTTGTATCGTGTCTTGTAAATATTGGTCAGTTACTCATTTAAACAAGTTCTTGATGTTTTATTAATTAAAGTTTACTATCCAAAATCATATACGTTAATTATATAGTATAAAAGTGTGATAATCGTAGCTGAGTGGTTAGACAGAAGTTTTGAAACTTAAAGCATACTTTAAAAACTCCAGCAGGGGTTGGATACCTGCAAGTCCCAAAATATTTTAAACACGTTTTTAAGCCTAAAATGGTAAAAAGGTTAAAGTTCATATATGCAAGAACAAAAGAGTAAACTGTAGATTCTTAAAAAATAATCCACTGTCCGAACAATAGTGTGACGTGGGAGAAATGTATTACATGTAATTATCAATGAAATGAAACATGTTTATTTGTACATATAGAATGATGTCAGTTTTGCGGTTGAGACAGATGTAACACAAAGAGTCTGATAAGATGAAGTGGGATACTAGTGCTAATGAATGTCGCGACCTTCAAAACTGACGTTACTGTTTTTATCTGTAACATCATAATGTGTTTGACATCACATTGACTAATAATTTTCAGTATCAGAGTCAGTTTATTGATACAGACAATATCACTCAAAGATCATAAGTTACAAAGCTAAAATTTTACTCTTAATGTCATAATGCCACTTTCAACAATATTTCAGTTATTATGATATCTTTTTTTTTATTTTTTTGTAACTTGGTACTGGTAGTCAATTTTATTGGAGGAGAAAATTTGAGTACATGTATGTGATCTGCTGCATGTAACCTTATCGTGTTGATTGTAATGTAATTGTATGGACTTAGTAGTAAATCATAAACATATGTTTCACACATTACTCATGTGTAAATTGAAATGTTTTAGCACTTCTCATAGACCTCACAGTTCCCCTAGACTTCAAACTTCCCATAGACCTCAAAATTCTAGTACAGTTATGTTGATGATTTATTTATTATTGATTATGATGGAACAAAGACGCGTAAACAAAAACAAGTTTGACAGTTTTTGAAATTGGGTTTATTTTAAAAATACTAGATCTACTTGGCAAAATAGAGTTTAAGTCACCCGACCTCAATCTGAACTACTGGATGTTTTGAGTATTAAATTTTAATGTTTTAGTATTACAAATGTAAATGTCTTTATTTTGCAGATTGACTTTTTACAACAAAAAAATAGAGAAATGGAAAGGAAAATGAATGAAGTTTTATCAACACGAGATGAATACGAAAGTGAGGCTTCCAAATTTAAATTACAAACACGACAACTTCAGGCAAAAAATAAGGAGTTGGAATTTGACCTGAATGATGTAGACCGAATGGCTAAACGTCTCCAGACAGATAAAGACATTGTTGTTAAAGAAGCCGATCGAGAAATGACAGAAGCCAAGGTTAATGTTTAATCTTTCTGTATAAAAAATTTACGGTTTTACAGCTGCCACCATGACTTGGTTTACCATTACGGAATATCTATGTCACAAATGACCACAGATATTTTCCACTTGTCGTAAATGCTTTCCAGTCCTTTCCTCATTCATGTCTTATCACTGGCTTTGTAACTAGAGTATCATGGAGGATGCCACTAGTGGAGCAGGAACTGCTTACCCTTCCTGAGCACCTGAGCTCACCCCTAGTTGTTAGTGGGGTTCGTGTTGCTCGATCTTTAGTGTACTGTTTTGTAGATAGTAGTTTGTCCTTTTTAGCTCACCTTGCCAAAGGCAGTGTGAGCTTTTGTCATCACTTGTCGTCCGTTAACTTTTCACATTTTAATCTTCTCCTCTGAAACCTCTCAGCCAAATGAAGTGAAACATGGTAGGAAGCATCTATGGAAGGTCCTCTCTAAAGATTGCTAATTTTGTCCCGATCCATCAACAAACATGGCCGCCATAGGCAATTCTTGTTTCTGATTGGCCGATTTTTTTAAATCTTCTCTTCTGAAACCGCTTGGCCAAATGAATCGAAACTTGGTAGGAAGGATCTATGGCAGGTCCTCTATAAAGATTGCTCATTTCGTCCCGATCCGTTAACAAACATGGCCGCCACAGTCCATTCCTGTTTCTGATTGGTTGATTTTAAAAAAATCTTCTCCTCTGAAACCGCTTGGCCAAATGAATCGAAACTTGGTAGGAAGGATCTATGGCAGGTCCTCTATAAAGATTGCTCATTTTGTCCCGATCGGTTAACAAACATGGCCACCACCGGCAATTCTTGTTTCTGATTGGTTTATTTCTAAAAAATCTTGCCTAGACTGTTAAAAGAAGGATAACTCTTGCCATTATCTCCCTTAGAAATTAACTAATGCTGATATAGTGTAACATGTTTATTCTATACATTACAAGTAGGTATTCACATTTTAATATTCTTTTCTTTTTTTTTATATCTATATTACACCTGTGAACAATTTACCTCTGGGTGCCAGGAAACCTCAAAGGTTTACAAATATTTACAATGAACAATATAATTAAGTAAATAAATACTGGTACAGTTGTAGTAAGAATACAATACCATAAGCAAATCAATCATATTTTATCTCTCATATTCAATTTATAAACATACATTTTTACACAGTAAACAATGAAAGGAATTATTAATACAACTAAATTCATAATGTATCCAATAATAGCTGTAATTTCCTAATATTATATAAGTTTCGAACTTCTGGGTTTTTAATCATCATTTGTATATTACTTCTGAGTTCATTTTTGAGATTTGTGATAACTATTGCTTCCCTGTAAATGCTTTTATTATATTTTATATAATTTCTTGTTTTCCAAATTACCCATTTTAATATACAAATTACTAAATTCATTAAAAGTAGATCTTCAGTTATTTCTCCCTCATACACCCCAATGATTAAGTTTTCCTCAACAAATACTATATTCTTTTCAAAAATGACCATTTGATTTTCCCATTTTTTGTAATCGATATTCTGAATAGACAATGTTATGCAAACATTTCTATTGGAACTGGATAATGCTTTGTTTACATTTAATCTTGTTCAGTATATATCAAATTGATATCCAGTTAAATTTCTTTTCATAAAATGTATCCCATTTTAATTGACATTTTGGTGTGATTGGTTTACATATTTCTTTCTGGATATTCTTCAGTTTCAGCTCTTTTGGAACAATGATTTTATTATTATGATTTCTAATATTCAAATTACTATCTATTTTTAAACCTAATGATTTTTTTATCTTTTCGTTATCATCAGATTTTAATTTCTTAACTAAATTTTCTGGTATTGATTTTTTTATTTTTGCCCATTCTGATATCCAGTTCCTTTTATCATCCAGTCTATTAAATATAGTCTGATTATCAACAAAGGTATTATTGTTTTTGTCCCATATATCGTTTATTTTAAATATATCATTTCTCAAAAACGATTGAAAAAAAAGTGGATTTCTATTAAATTTGATATCAGAGTTACCAAATATGTTTTTATCTAAAATGTCATTTTAAGACTCTGTAGAACATGACCCCAAAAAATTGTTCCATGCTTGTATAGCATCTCGATAGTATTTTGGAATGGATACAATATCTAAACCTTTAATATCGGAGCATTTACAAAGAAAAAAATCAACTCCAAATTTGTTATCGTATTTCTGTAACCAGTGTTTACCTATCGCATTCCATGAGTCCATCTCACTGTTGATTATTTTGTATATAAATTTTTTCTGTTTACTTTTGACAAAATTGTCTATGTTAATCATTCCTATCCCACCTTCATTAATATTTAAGCAACATATGTTTCTTTCTATTTGGTTTGGTTTATTGTCCCAAAGAAATTTCCAAATCAAATCATTCACCTCTTTTTTATATTTCTCTGGTATCCCCCTCATTTCAGTTTCAAATCCCATTTGAGCTAACAGAACATTTTTAACGATTAAAGTTTTTCCCTTAAAGGTTAAATTTCTGGTTTTCCAAACCTGAGTGCAGCTTTTCATTTTATTTATAATTTTTTTCCAAATGTCATCAGTGTCTATTTTGTACCCGTGAAAAACTCCTAGCGTCTTTATATTATCTGAAATCCATGATATGTTAGTTAATCTGGGTCGTTTCCCCCTTAATCTACCAATAAATAATCCTTTTGTTTTTTCATAATTTATCTTAGAGCCGGATATCTTTTCAAATTTCGAAAGAATTAAAAAGGATTGTTCAACACATTCTTCGTTTTTGTTTAAGAGTTTCGTGTCGTCTGCAAACATGCATATTTTTGCTTCCTTTACGGGCTGCCCCTCACAGTCGGGTAGTTTGATACCATGTATTTCCGGAGTGTTTCGGATAGCACAAGCCATCGGTTCTGCCTGAATAATGTACAAAATCGGTGCAGCAGGACATCCTTGTCTGGCTGAACGCGATATTGCGAAATATTTTGATATGAAACCATTTGTTTTTATACAGGTTTTCCTTTTTTAAATAACATATAAACCCATTCACGAAATTTCAGTCCAAAATTAAAACATTCCATAACATAATATAACCACCCCCATTCCATTCTATCAAATGCTTTTTGCTGATCAACAAAAATAATTAATATTCTTTTTAGCAAACCTTGCAAAGGCAATATGAGCTTTTGCCATCACTTGGCATCCGTCGTCTGTCATCCGTTTACTTTTCACATTTTAATCTTCTCCTCTGAAAATCCTCTGCCAAATGAACTGAAACTTGGTAGGAAGCATCTATGGAAGGTCCTCTCTAAAGAGTGCACATTTTGTTATGATCCATTACCAAACATGGCCACCACAGGCAATTCTTGTTTCTGATTGGCCGATTTTTTTAAATCTCCTCTGAAACTGCTTGGCCAAATGAACCGATACTTGGTAGGAAGCATCTATGGAATGTCCTCTAGGAAGATTGCTCATTTGCGTCTCGATCGGTTAACAAACATGGCTACCACCGAAACTTGGTAGGAATCATCTATAGAATGTCCTCTATGAAGATTGCTCATATCGTCCCGATCGGTTAGCAAACATGGCTACCACCGAAACTTGGTAGGAAGCATCTATGGAATGTCCCCTATGAAGATTGCTCATTTTGTCCCGATCGGTTAGCAAGCATGGCCACCACATGCAATTCTTGTTTCTGATTGGTCGATTTCTAAAAAATCTTCTCCTTTGAAACTGCTTAGCCATATGAACCGAAACTTGGTAGGAAGCATCTACATGTACATGGAAGATTGTGTATTAAGTTTCCTCAAAGCAGAATGAAAGGTGAGCGACACAGGCTCAGCCCACTCAGCCTCTAGTTCTTTTGGCCATTGTGTTGTCTGATCTGTCCTTCGATTTACGGATTCCGATTGCACCTTTGGTATCCTCAAACTCTTCTTATAAATATTGGGTGCCTTAGACAAAAGCTCCCTGTACAGGCAACGACTAAATGAATATTGAAAGACAAAATGGTGAGAGACTTGAAACAAATCTAAGACTGTCTTATATTGATTGACCCCTAGTGTCCAAAATTTATATCAAGATATGTTATTGTGTTTTTTGAAATTTCAAATTATATAGTTTATTGGTATTTCCGCCAAAGTGTTAATTTACTTCAGGGATTGTTATTCACAGGTTTTTTTTGTAACTTACGTGACTAATTGTCAGACTATCTTTTGTCATTAAGTGGCATTTAAGACCAAATGGACTTGGACCAGTACTTTTTTTTCCCCAATTTGTAGGATATTACAGCTCTACCAGCAATCCAAAATTACTTTTTTTTTTTATATATATATATATATTGAAAATAGAAATTTTGTTCAAATAGTTTTGTGTCTACATGATAATGTGTGATTAAGCATGCATGTTTATTATGATTTCCCCCCAGAACTAAAGGTTGATATCACTTTTAAAGCATGAAATAAAAAAACCTCATGTTTGTCGGATTGTATGTTGCAGAGAGCCTCTTGTTTGGAATGCCATATAATTCATTGAATTATTATATAAAAAATGAATTATAGGGGCCTTGGTGGTGAAGTGGTTTAGATTGTTGACTTTTGTAGACCTCCAAACTAACATTGAATTATAGTAATTAAGTCTAGTATTTTTCGTAAATCTTTTTGGGAAAGGGAGATAATTAAAGACAGTAATTTAAAAAGAAACGCCTGTCTGAAGAAATTTTTTATTGATGGAAAAAGGACAATGTGAGAAACGCACGTCAAATGAAGAAAGGACTTAAATGTTAGCAGGGCATGATTATATGATATAAACTAAAAGGGGGCCGTCATGATCGTGATCGTATGGTAGGTGGATTTACAACTACCTGTGCAATCAGTGCCTATCACCACTAAAGTTGTGAGTTCAAACTCTGTTCGTGGCAAGGTGTATTGTACTCGATACAACATAACATTATGTGATAAAGTTTGTCAGCGACAGATCAATGGTTTTCTCCGGGTACTCTGGTTTCCTCCACCGATATAACTGAAATATTGTTGAAAGTGGCGTTAAGCAACATAAACCGAACCTATGAACTAAAAGGGAAAATGAAATTGGTGGTATTGAAGTCATGAGTTGAAAGTAATGGACATAGATGGAGACTTAATTGCCTATATTTTATATATATCAACAAAGAGTGTTTACCGATACACAGATACATGTACATGTATTGAATTGATTATTATAGATATGTTGTCATTTGGTAAGATTATTTTTTTTTTTTAGAAAAAGAAATATATTTACTGCATGAATTTGCAGTTTCTGTATATTTGAAATTGTTCGCTTTCAAGATTTTGAGAAATGTGTGCATGTTTACTAGGTGTAGTTATTGTTATAATGAAGTATGTATATGGTAAACAAAATAATTTAAGTCGAATGGCCACGCTCACCAAATATAATTGATGCCTTTGCTTTATGCTCAAATAGAAACAGTTTCCATTAGTGTACGACTCTAATGCATGACATGGTTTAACGTCAAATTTGATTGGATGAGATGCTACATAAGATGCTGTTTATTTGGCACAATGTCTTGCACAGCTGCAGGTGACGTTTCCTAAAATTTGAAATTAAAATTATAATAGTTTTTAAAAGTGTGTTTGTACAGGAGTAGATGTAATGTATTTTGATTGATTGATTTGTGTTTAATGCCAGCTTTAGCAATATTTCAGCTATATCGTGGTGTGAACTAATGTATTTTGATATCTGTTTACTCTTAGCCTGCATAGGCAGTAATATTGATAGCAGAACTCAAATTGTAAAAGTAAAATTACTGATTGACCGTTGAATAAATCAAATACAATTCAGTTAAACTTTTAAGTTGATTTTATAAATGGATTATCAATGATTTGTATATTGACCTTTTGACCTTTACACACGATATTAATATCAATTATCAAACAAAAAATGTGCTACAAACATCATTGATTTCTATGTGTAACTAAGGGACGTTGTACTGACGTAGCTTTGATAATTCCTCGATAAACAAACTATTGTTGGTATGTTTTGCTGGAAATTGACTTCTCATCGCATCTCTGAGAAATTCATGCTCCCAAAAAAAATCAACCTTAGGATATAGTTATTTTCTAACTTGTAGGCATGCATGATATTGAATATAGCTTTTTTATACCCCTCGCAACGAAGTTGTAGGGGGTTATGCTGGTTTCACCATGTCCGTCCGTCTGTAGACAAATCCTATGTCGTACGATAACTTGAGTTGTGTTTCTTAGAATCTTTTAACATTTTATCAGCTGTTTACTGGTGAAAAGAGGAGGATCCCTTTCATTTTTGACGATTTTCACTTATGCCGTTCTAGAGTTATTGGACTTGATATGATGGAAAATAGGATTTTTACCCTATGTCATATGATAACTTGAGTAGTGTTTGACTGTTTCTCAGAATGTTTTGAAATTTTATCAGCAGCTTACCGGTGAAGAGAGGAGGATCCCTTTCATTTTTGACGATTTTCACTTTTGCAGTTCCAGAGTTATTGGACTTGATATGATGGAAAATAGGATTTTTACCCTATGTCGTATGATAACTTGAGTAGTGTTTCTCAGAATGTTTTGAAATTTTATCAACAGCTTACAGGTGAAGAGAGGAGGGTCCCTTTCATTTTTGGTCGGAACAATCAGTAATGTTTTGGTTATGGAAATAGGTTGGACAAATGTGGGGAGTGGGGGGTATATCTTAGTGAGCTGATACTAGTATTATTATTAAATTGCACCAGATCTGCAATTAAGTTCAACCCTATTTGATACTTATTATTTATCTGAACACATTCAGCATAGCTAACAATAGGTGTATTAGTATCAAGTTAATTACTTTGTGCATAGTGTACCATTAAGTGCATGTGAATTATATTTTGGAAATTGTCACAATATCCTAGGTTCAGTAAATTCAAATCGATATGAAATTTAGAAAAAAAAATTCTTCTTCAAGCTATAAGGAATTATCTGACTATCCACCAAGTTAAGAACCTTCAAACCTATAAATATCTCCCAATCCACAAGACATTGTATCCATGACTCACCTTTATAAGATCATTTGAAAATAAAGAGGCATTTTGACCCATTTACGTGATAGAAGACTAACAAAAATTATCCAAAGTAAAGCATTAACAAAGATTAAATAAATGGAATTAGTGTTGAAGCAGAAATGTTAAGATATTTTGTTTTAATTTTAGGACGAGTTAGAGAAGTCACGTCATGATTTGGAAGATTTAGACCAAATTGTTGCTGAACTCAAAGCAGTAAGTGTTGAAAGTACATGTCAAATGGTGGTCTATTGGTTTAAGGTGAGAGGTCATCTATAATAAATTTTGGAGAAAAAAAGAAGACCACAAATGACATCAGGTGTGTAATGGTTAGCGTGTTCGTCTTGAGTGCGGTAGATCGTGGGTTTGAACCCTGTCGAGTCAAACCAAAGACTGAAATTGGTATTTGTGGCTGCACCGCTAAGAATGTGGCTTTAAGGTGTAAGACTGAAGACTAGTTGGCTCGGAATCTGGTAAATGTGTTCAAGTAGGGCAACAGGTGTGGACTGTAGTTTCTGTGAGCTAGTACTATAAAAATCCAAATAAGCGTGTTGGTTTAGAGAAAGCGGACATCTTCATCATCTCATTGAAAGACTATTTGCTCTCGTCATGAAATAGCTGAAAATCTTCTCATGTGTCATTAAACAACAATCACTCATTGACTCTAATTGTATTGTTTCTATTTTAGGGAAATCAGGCTTTAACCAGACAACAGAGTGAATTGAAGGCTCAGATGTCTGTAAAGAATGGGGATCTCCTACGTTTGGAGGAATTATTAGACAGAGTTACAGAAGATAAGAAACGACTCAGTCATCGAGTCAACAAACTCATGGCCAATGGTAAGAACAGACATACAAAAGAGGAAATATTACACAAAATATATTTGGACTGAAAATGATTTTAAGTGTAGGCTTGAAAAAATAGATTTGAAAGCAAATTATATTTGTAAAGGAGGCTTAAAACATCTTGTGTTATACCAGAACTTGCTCATTTTATGGTTTAGCATCATGATACATGAACACCATGTTACTTGGACTAATTGTTAATTGTTAAGTTTATGCATGAATGTTTTGTGTGTAAAAGAATAATATTTGTTGCATATCAAATTAAACACCATTATAACCTTTACATCAAAGGTCAAAATATATATGATTATAAGGATAAAGATATATGTTTTAATTGCATAGGCCATGCTTGATTGTTCTACATATTTGCATTGTGGAAGGAAAGTGAAATGGCAATACAAATTAAATTCATTAAAAATGCTTTACCTTTTTTTTTTTTTTTTTTTTTCACTTTAGAAAAAAAAATTCCACTATACAGTATATTACTAAATTAAGAGTATGTACTTTGATTAATTTTTTTTTCTTCAACAGAAAAAGAACTTGTGCTTGAAATCGAAAGATTGAAGAAAAAGAATGGTCCAGCTACCACAAAGAAAGGTAAAACCTCCAGCAAACTTGATGCCTTCATTCGTAGCATTGAGGAAGAAAGAAATTACTACCGAGATCAGGCTGATGCTTTACAGAAAATGTTACGTGGAGAGATTCCAACGAGAAGCAGAAGTCCTGTAAGGTCAAGGTCATCATCAAGAACGGGAAGTCCAACACGGGAAACAGCAGGAACACCTACCTCAAAATTTGATAAAAAGGTTGGCTTTTATTAGTCCCCTACCGACGAAAGCCGAAGGGGACTATAGTTTTAGGTTCCGTCCGTCACATTAAAATTTTAAATTGTCCGGATTTTTTTTTGACGTCCTTTGATATATTGACTTGATATTTGGTATGCAGCTATATCTAGATGAGTTACAGTTTATGTTCGAATTTCGTTCCAGTCGAATGATTTTTGGCTGAGTTATAGCCCTTGAACTTGTATTTTAAAATCTAGTCACTGCAAGGTGATACTTCTAATATTTTAGGTCCTCTGATTTTTGCAGCTGGTAGGGGACAATGTATTGCTATGTACAATATTCTCAGAATTCTTGTTTTATATTAGAAATTTTAATCATACTTAAGTACAATCTGTGCCTAAATTTGTTCACCTACTTGCCCGAAAGCCAAATTTAGAAAAAAAATTCTATTTATTCAAACTAATTCTTTCATAACTTTCACTTGTCCGAATCCAGTTTTACTTGTGGGTTAGCATGAAGACTGCTAGTAAACTGGAAAAGACGAATTAAGTTTTACCTATATCCAACCGTCCGTATGTACATACATACATATTGTTTGCATTTGTTTTCCACTCAATAACTTAAGTTCCCCTGAACCAAATTATTTGAAATTTATACACAAGATCAGGGACCATTAAACAAAGGTCATGTGTGTTTTTAGACTTTACCACTTTTTCCATTCTTAATTTGCCACAGAGAATTTTTTGTTATATATACCCGGTATATATTTTTTGTTTTAATTGTTCCTCGTGGTTCACCCTTTGGTTTAAGTTATTTATATATAGATTACTATTGTTAGACAGTCTGTACTATAAATATACACTTTAAACTAAGCATACACTTTGTTTTTGTTATATTTCAGAATGTTGCCCAATATGAAACTGTGATCCGTGTGTTGGAAGAAGAGAAAGAATATTACAAGAGGGAATATGAAATGATAAAAGCCACAAAGAAGACTTTATCTTCTGCAAGAGCCACACCAACAAAGGTTTGTAAAAGAGATTTGTTTTTATGAAATGATAAAGGCCACAAAGAAGACTTTATCTTCTGCAAGAGCCACACCAACAAAGGTTTGGAAAAAGACTTATTCTTACTTTGTCATAGCAAAAATAGATGCATTTCAAATACACTATGCCCCAAAGAAAATACATTTGTTTAAACAGCCTAATAAACCACAGCCAGGTAATTTTCTGTTTGCACAAAATATGTTGTATTTATTACGATGATCTGTGTGGTTTCCTGAATATACTTCGGTTTCCTCCAACAATAAAACTGACCGTCACTATATAACTGAAATATTGTTCAAAGTGGTGTTTAACACATAAAATTTGGTTGGTAACCCACGGCTGAGCACACACCGTTTAATCTCCACTCATCACCTGTAGGCCGACTGACTGAGAAATCCTCACGATGAGGGGCTGTTAATTTATATCCATGCTTTAGAGTTGCATAGACGTAGATATATAGTCCAGAAATATACCAAGATATTTACTTTTTTCATCCCTCATTATAATAAAAAGTTATATTTTTACAAAATTTACCGAATGATAATCACAGATTCTGGTCTTTTTTCTGCAGGAGTGATTGTTTCAGTTTTTAGCTCACCTTGTCAAAGGCAAAGTGAGCTTTTGCCATCACTTGGCATCCGTCATCCATTAACTTTTCACATTTTAATCTTCTCCTCTAAAACCCCTCACCAGCCTACTGAACTGAAACTTGGTAAGAAGCATCTATGGAATGTCCTCTATAAAGATTGCTCATTTCGTCCCGATCCATTAACAAACATGGCCGCCACAGGCCATTCTTGTTTCTGATTGGCCGATTTTTAAAAATCTTCTCCTCTGAAACCGCTTGGCCAAATGAACCGAAACTTGGTAGGAAGCATCTATGGAAGGTCCTCTATAAAGAATGCTCATTCCGTCCCAATCCGTTAACAAACATGGCCACCACAGGCGATTGTTGTTTCTGATTGGCTGATTTTTTAGATTCTTCTCCTTTGAAACTGTTTGGCCAAATGAACCGAAACTTGGTAGGAAGCATCTATGGAAAGTCCTCTGTTGCGATTGCTCATTTCATCCCGATCCATTAACAAACATGACCGCTACAGACAATTCTTGTTTCTGATTGGTTGATTTCTCAAAAATCTTCTCCTCTGAAACCACTTTGCCAAATGAACCGAAACTTGGTAGGATGCATGTATGAGAAGGTCCTCTATAAAGATTGCTCATTTCGTCCCGATCCATTAACAAATATGACTGCCACAGGCAATTTTTGTTTCTAATTGGTCAATTTCTAAAAATCTTCTCCTCTGAAACCGCTTTGCCAAATGAACCGAAACTTGGTAGGAAGCATCTATGGAAGGTTCTCTATTAAGATTGCTCATTTTGTCCCGATCCATTAACAAACATGGCCGCCACAGGCAATTCTTGTTTCTGATTGGTCGATTTCTAAAAAATCTTCTACTCTGAAACAGCTTGGCCAAATGGACCGAAACGTGGTAGGAAGCATCTATGGAAGGTCCTCTATGGGATTTGCTCATTCCGTTTTGATCCGTTAACAAACATGGCCGTCATAGGCAATTCTTGTTTCTTATTGGTCGATTTCTAAAACAGCTTTTCCTCTGAAGCCACTTGGCCAAATGATGTGAAACTTGGTAAGAAGTATCTATGGAAGGTCCTCTATAGAGATTGCTCATTTCGTTTTGATCCATTAACAATCATGGCTGCCACAGGCAATTCTTGTTTTAGATTGGTCGATTTCTAAAAATCTTCTCTGAAACTGCTTTGCCAAAATGAACCGAAATTTGGTGGGAAGCACCAATGGAAGGTTCTGTATTAGTTTCCTCAAAGCAGAATGAAAGGTGAGTGACACAGACTCAGCCCACTGAGCCTCTAGTTTAACTGATTTCAGCTATTTTCCTCTTGAGAGAAATTGAGAACAGGTAAAAAATAGACCATTTGAAAGGGGGTGTAGATGGTTTTAGCTATTTTTCATTGATTCCCAGTCATTTTGTTTTCTAACCAGAATCATCCCTTTTTCTGTATAATATATTATTTAAATTATATGATTTTGTATCTGACTTTATTGTAGGGTCTTAGTGATGATCCAGAAGTAACCAATCTGATTAGAGAAAGAGATGAAATGAAAGCTTTATTAGATAAATTCGAAAGACATATGGCTGAGGTTTGTACACTACAAAAGTTATTTTTAGACATAAAGTTGAAGGAGGGTTTCCATGGCAACTATTTTATGGTATATGTAGTTGGATTTTCACATCTACTGTAGAACCGCATCAGTGGTGGAATGGTTATCGTAGAGTACGGTAGTTCAGGTCAAAGCTGATATTTGTTGCTTTGCCGCTAAGCATGCAACATTAAGGAGAAACAGCATATACTGGTTGGATCGGAATCGAGATAATGTGTCGGAGTGGAGCAACTAGTTAAAAGATTGGAAAGCCAAATAATTTACAAGTCTTTAGGAAGGCCTAAACATGATAGCTAAAATTGGCTATAGTTACCTAACATTTGTGGTGTAATAGTATGCATGCAGGTCCAGATTTCAAGAGATTGGATTGAGTCTCAGCAGGTCAAACTAAGCATTCTATATACATGTACATGTAAGCCAATTTTATACCATAAAAAATGGTAAATTAAGGAAACTTAATTTAAGAAGAGAAATGACACATGATATTTATAATGTGTGTATAGGTTTTACCTATATCCATAAGTACGTCCCACATTTTTTTCCCTCTCAACAACTTAAGTTCCCCTTAAGAAAATCAGTTATACACAATAAAAGGAAGGGCAAGTACAATTTTGAAATTGACAATTTTTTTCTGTTCTTGAGTTATGCCCCTGTTTTCTTTAGCTAGAAGTGAGGGTACAGGGCTCACCACGCATAGTAAAAACAGGGTGACTTGACTTCTCTCTCTCTTGACTTAAGGGCGAAGTGAGGGAAAATCTGGGAGACTTCCGAAAATCGATCCAAATTTTAATGTTTCTTTCCCCGCTACCACATGTTCCCCTACCTTTCACAAAAACGAACAATGATCTTAAAAGGATGCAATTAACAAGTTTGGAATAAAATATTGAACATCAAACCCTGTATGGGTCACATTTCAGGAACATGGGAGCTCCTTTTATGTGAATATTGAAGAAAAAGTATGATAATTGGTGAAAAAAATACGGATTTGAAAAGACTGACAGGGCGACTAAAGCTTCGCTTTTTGACAGAAATTGGGCGACTTCATTGAAACCAAGGCGAAGAAGTCACCCACTTCGCCTGGTTTGGTGAGCTCTGGGGTATCTGTGTCCTATGGACACATTCTTCTAATTTATTGAAACAAATGATAAACAAATCTGTTTTATGATGTATAAATTGTTTGTATGTGTAACATTAAAATTGTATATTGTATTTCAGATCCAGGCCAATGTCAAGGTTCTTACTGCTGAACGAGATAAGCTTAGTACTATGTATGATGAGGTAAAAAAAATCATAACATTATGTCATTGTAAAATCACATGACCCAAAGAATCATGTGTGCTTTTGCTGCCACATGGCATCCATGAAAACAAAGTTTTCTCCTCAGAAATAACTGGGTCAATTCGAGCAATGATTGGACCAAATCATTCTTAGGTTTTCTATTTCAAAAGTTGTATCAGATAATCCTGCCATTCATCTAAAATGGCTGATGCTGCTATAAATAGAACATAGGGGGTAAAACACACATACAGAGCCAATAAAGCCACATTTTTCAACCATAATAAGCTGAAATTTGAACAGTATTTCATGTATATTTATATAATGAAAGTTATGACATATGTTACAGGTTTTGATGAAATATAATGTGTTTTGACAACAATTTCTAATTTTGATTAAGAAAAAAAATGTGAAAATCGTCTTCTCTGAAATCATTAAGCCAATAATCTAAAAATGAATTTGCATTTTTAGAATCCTTTTTAACGTTTTGGTCATGTACTAAACAGATGTCCTCATCTCATTAAAAAGTAATTTGTTCTCGCCATGATATAGCTTGCTGAAAATTGCTCACTTGGTGTTCAACACCAATCACTTACACTCCGTGCATGCTTAGATAATTGAATATTGATCTATATTTTAATTGTAGACCAAAGATGAGCTACAGCGAGTACGAAGAGAACTTGTTCGTTCACCAAAGTCACCTAAAACGTCTTTAGCTGCTCAGGCTATATTAAGAAGGGTTGAGAATGAGAGGGACGACTCTCTAGCAGACCTAAGGAGAATGACCACAGAAAGGGATAGTTTACGAGAGAGATTAAAGGTATTGCATAATGTTTGCTTATAACAACTTGCTGGGGACCAAGGAAATGCATTTACTATGAAGATTGTTCATCAGAGAAAATACAAAGAGTTACTTCCCTTGTTCCTATGCTTATATATATTTATTCTCTCAACCTAATGTTTTATAGACATTCTGACTGTATTATGTTTAATGCTAATTCCATTTTGAAATATAATAAAACTTTTGAAAATGTTTTGATTGTATTTCTTTAATCTGTTAGAAACGTTAGAAAAAAACGAAGAAGGCAATCAAGAATGTACAATCCAGAGAAACTGGCAACATTGTGTACACAAGACAAAAAATACAATACAGAAAACTAAGAAGTAAGCAACACAGACCCCACCAAAAACTGGGAGTCAACGCAGGTACTTGTGAAGGACAATCAGTTCCTGCCTCTTATAAGACACCAACCATGTTACTCATATAGTCAATCTGTCCTGGACACCACTATGTGTAAATAAACACAAATAACGTAAATAAGACATCAGCCTTCCTACAAACAACTGGAGGTAAAGGCAAACCAAGCATCGTTTTATGCAGACATCACAACACAGAACTCAGAACGTAAAGATATATGATAGAAAAAAATGTTTGACATTACTATACTCAAACATACACACACACAAAAAACACAATAAGACATGAGCCCTCCTACAAACAACTGGAGTTGAAGACGAAACAAACATCATTTTTATGCAGAAATCGTAACGGACTCACAACACGGAACTAAGAATGTAAATACACATAATAAGGTAACACAAACCCCACCAAAAAAATGGGGGTGAAATCGGGTGCTTGCAAAGGGTAAGAAGTTCCTGCTTCTTATAAGACACCCACTATATTTATTTATGTTTTGAAAGGGTTCTAGGGCAAAAGCTCACCCGACAAGAACCAATATGAAAATGTGTAAAGAATTTGAACAAATGTTGAATGATTACCTCCCTTTGTTGTAAATATGGGATATTTTTGGTGTTGAGTTTCATTTCTGTTATTAACAGCTGTTATAGGGTATTTATTTAGTACCATGCTGATATCATAATTTTTTTTAAATTATGTCATTGCATATAACTTTATAATAAAGTTATGTAATGATAATTTTTATGTATAATTTTCAGATTGCCACTGAATCATCTCTGTCAGATAGAGCAAAATTAGAACAGAAAATTGAAGACCTAGAAAATGCTCTCCACAATGTAAGTTGATGTATAGAATATTTCGTCGCTGTCTTGTGTATTTCAAAGTGTCTATTCAATAAAAACATCATCCTGAAGGGGCTGTCATGGCCGCCATCGTATGGTAGTTGGACTTACAACTACCTTTGCAATCAGTGCCTATCACCACTGATGTTGTGAGTTCGAATCTTGATCAGGGCGAGGTGTACAACATTATGTGATAAAGTTTGTCAGTGACTTGCGACAGGTCTTCTGGTTTCCTCCACCAACAAAACTGACCGCCACCATATAGCTGAAATATTGTTGAAAGTGGCGTTAAACACCATCAAGCAAACAAACAAACAACATCGTCCTGATTATGCATAAAATATATATCACAGCGTTAAGCAACATTCTAATATGACGGCCTATATATCGTCAACAAGTATATGTCGGCATATATCTACCTTTAGCACCTGCGCACTCAAATTATCGATTGGAAAAAAAAAAAAAAAAAACATAATTTAAAAAGTTTCTGTAATGAATAAAAGCCTACAAGGCCATTTCCGTGAGGTCATACACAACAACTACACATTATATTACTTTGTTTACATGTATACACAAATATGCGATGAAAACGCACTCATCTGGGGTTTTCCCCAACGGATGTTACGGCCACCTCCCACGTGAAATTTTGACGACGTAAACAACCAATATTCGTATTCATATGTGGGCTAAACGGAACAGCTGTTGTGTGGTGGATTCTATGATCGCCTAGGGTCATAAAAATTATTGTATTTGTCATATTAGAAAAGAAATAATTCATGGCAGCCGTAGATTTGTGTACATTTACCCATGGGTTGGGCATTTATATTCGTATTTTATCTCTCACTTGCACTCGGGAAAAAATAATCGAATATAAATTCCCAACCCATGGTTAAATGAGCACAAATCTATGGCTGCCATGAATTATTTCTTAAATCAACCAGTAAAAAACATTCCTGATTCATAGACATGGAAAAGTTTATAAACCTGTCAAATGTTTAAACCAAAGATCTGATATTTGTTATGAATAATTACATACTACATCAGCTACCTGGTTCAGAAAAGTTGCAGTGTAGCATTTGTCAGTTTGTGTTGATGTTACCTGTTCTAAATGTTTAAAGTTTGTGTGATAAAGTCAGAATCGTAAAATCTAAAAAAAAATTAGTTCGTCAGTTTCATAAAAATCAATTTTTCTTAGTTCATCAGTTTTGTCAAATCTTAATTTTCTTAGTTCGTCAGTTTCGTAAAATCTAATTTTTTTAGTTCGTGAGGTTCATAAAATCTTATTTTCTTAGTTCGTGAGGTTCGTAAAATCTAATTTTCTTAGTTCGTGAGGTTCGTAAAATCTAATTTTCTTACTTAGTCAGTTTTGTAGAATCTAATTTCTTACTTCCAACATGAAATAAAAAATTGAAATGATAATTGTTTTGTAGTCTGAAACAGAAAAGAGTGAATTAGTGATACGAGTTACAACTTTACGAGAAGACGTCAGACATTATGAGGACCAGGTCAAAGACCAAGCTCTCCGTCTTGGACATACACAGGACGAAGCCTCATCGCATAGATCAACAGCTACACAAATGAAGTAGGTTTTATTAAAAAAAAAGATTTTTTGCATGTAGTGATTTTGAAACAACAATTTCTCACTCCTGAAAAAAAATAATGACGACAAATGTGGGACATGATTACTATTGATCATTTTGAATAATATGTATTAAAAATGAGAGCAGATATTAAAGAACCATAACTCTAGAGCGAACTAAGTGTTATATGTCAATAGTGATCTTGAACTGTTTTAACATTCTAAACATTATATAAAAAGTTTGAAATACAGTGGAACATGTGCAATCTGACACCTGAGTTTTCCAACATCCTGTGACATCCTACAAAAATTTATAGTCCCAAAGTATTTCTGTTAAATAAAATAAAACCTAAGTATTCCAACATCCTGTACAATCGGACACATTTCTCTGATCCCTTGGTGTGTCTGATTAGACAGGTTCCACTGTATAAACAATGCTCAAGAAAATTAACATTCCTATGCAGCAAAAGAAGAATTTATTTTGATATTTCAGATTGTTGGCAGAGGAGACAGAGAAATCTTTAGAAGATACACAAAAGCGTCTAGGACGAAGAGAACATACAGTACAGGAGCAAGAAGAAAAAATATTACAGCTGGAGGAGAGGTGTGCTGAACTGAACCGAGTACTCCATAACACCAAAGATGAGGCTGGACAACAGAGGATGACCATTAGTTCACTAGACAGAGAAAAAGATGGTCTACAATTAGCTATTGATGAAAAGACAGAAAAAATTGCCAGATTGAATGAAGATCTTTTAGCGAAGGTATTTTTTTTGAAAATATGATGGAATTTCTTAGTCAAATCAAATTAATTCAATACTTTCATTTACAATTTGTTCAGACTATTTTGAAAGGAGTTATTACACTTTTTCACTTAGAATAGTTCATTATAAAGTTTGTATTCACATGTCCTCCCACAGAATAGTTCATTATAAAGTTTGTATTCACATGTCCTCCCACAGAATAGTTCATTATAAAGTTTGTATTCACATGTCCTCCCACAGAATAGTTCGTTATAAAGTTTGTATTCACATGTCCTCCCAAAAAATAGTTCATTATAAAGTTTGTATTCACATGTCCTCCCACAGAATAGTTCATTATAAAGTTTGTATTCACATGTCCTCCCACAGAATAGTTCATTATAAAGTTTGTATTCACATGTCCTCCCACAGAATAGTTCATTATAAAGTTTGTATTTACATGTCCTCCCAAAAAATAGTTCATTATAAAGTTTGTATTTACATGTCCTCCCACATTTTAAATGGAATTTACAAGTTTTAGTATGTCTCATGCATAGTTGGTAAGTTTTGAATTCATATTTATTTTGAAAATATGACATTTTGTTTTAAAAAGGAATTGTTTCCATAGCATTTATTTTGAAAATATGACATTTTGTTTTAAAAAGGAATTGTTTCCATGGCAATTTAAAGACAGAATTTCTTAATCAAATCAGATAAATTCAATTTTAGTACATTTTCATTTACATTCAAATTTTTCTGTCTGAAATAAACACACATGGTTTCAAGATTTTAAATTATTTTACATTTCCACACATTTTTATTGTGTAAATAAGAACAACTTTTATACTTTCGTTGATCTTTTCTTTGTGATTTGTTGTCATCTTTAAAGAGAATGTTTTTTTCTTTTCAGGAAAAAGCCATGAGTGACTTGAAAATAAGAGTAAATGAGTTAGAGGCTCAGTTAGAGTAAGTAATAAAGAAAGAATTTATAAGTTGCTTCCTGTTTTGTTTTTTGTGTAACAATTGTATGATTGTTGGATTTACATCTTCCTATACCATCAGTGCCTATCACCACTACTAACATCATCTGTGGTGTAATAGTGGTTAGTGTGCTGACATCAAGTGTAGATTATGGGTTAAAGCCCCTGTGTGGTCAAACCAAAGACTATATTGGTATTCTCAGCTAAGTATACACCATTGAGGAGTAAAATCAGACTAGATGGTTTAGAATCATGATAATATATCCGAGTGGAGTGACATGTACTCATGGACTGTTGTTTCTGTGAGCATGTTGGTCTTGTACAAAGGAGATATTATCGTCATCTCATTGAAATGTAACTTGTTCTGGTCATAATAGAGCTGAAAATTGCTGACTTCTCATTAAACAACAATCAATCACTCACTCATTCATTAAACACACACGATACTAACCAATCCTTTTACTTTGTTTAATTCAAGTTTTATAAGAATATAGATGTCTAAAATAATATTTCTGGATTGTAAAATTCCTGATAATTAGTTTACCCAATATTGATATTACTTCTCACCATCAAAATTGAAAATACCATTCTTTTCAGTTTTTAAGCAATTTTATTATTTTTTCTTGACATATATTAGATAGGACCATTATTATAAAAATAATATATGTATGTTAGATATTTATGAACAAACACAAATATTATTTACTCTTTGTGAAGGTGAGACAACTCTTATTACACACCCAAAGGTGCAAAGAATTTTCTCATAACTGAGGTTTAAAAAACCAAGGTTGAAAAATAGAAAAAATACAAGGGTGTGAGATAACATGGTATTACCAACATAAGAGTGATTGATACATTTTCTCAAATGTAGCATGTGTAACATAAGCGTTGCTAAGGACAGGGGTGTGAGATAAGCTGATTTCATACCCTAACAACCAGGCTGAGTTCATGCCCAAGCAACCATGATATTATCTTGACTCGCATGTGAAAAAAAATGTTTTGTTTTTGTTCAGACATGCCAATGACAACATGGGAATGAAGGATAGAGAAATTAAAAGTTTACACAGACAGTTTGACAGTACGTCTGAAGACCTGAGTGAAACTAGCCGCAGCAAAGACATAGCATTAAGGGAAAACAGACGTCTACAAGATGATTTAGCTGTAATGACCAGGGAAAATCAGGTATATATTCATAATAAAGAAAATATGATATTGTTTGATTATTTATTATTAGATATGGGGAAGTGTTGTGTTTGAATATGTATTCTAAAGCATATCAAGATCCAAGTGAATTTCAAACCACATCAGTGGTGTAATGGTTGGCATTCTTGCCTTGAGTGCGACAAATCGTGAGTTCGAGCCCAGATTGGGTCAAACCAAAGACTATAATATTGGTGTTTGTTGCTTCTCTGCTAAACATGCAGCATTAAGGAGAAAGAGAAAAGACTGGTTGACTTGGAATCGGGATAATGTGTCCGGGTTGGGCGACATGTCTATCCGCAGACTTGTTTCAGTGAGGCACTTTAAAAAATCCAACTAAATGTGTTGGTCTAGTGCAATGAGGATCTCATCATCTCATTGAAAATTAACTATGATATAGCTGAAAAATTGCTATGTTGGTGTTAAACAACAATCACTCCAAGTGAATTTCCACTCTTGTTTGTGAAAGAAATTTGAGTTATCTCACATGGTCATATTTTGTAAATTCAGAATAAAACATCAACAAACATATTCATGATCATTTAAACTTTGTATTACAAATTATGCAGTAGTTGAATTATGATAAAAAAAAATATTTTTAAATTAACCATTTAATGACTTTTCCCAGAAATTGAATCAAGAATTACAAGATGCTCTAGATGATAGGGAGACACTGAAATCTCAGGTTCAAGACTATATGACTGAGGTCAAGAGAACAGAAGATTTACTCTCTAGAAAGGTAGACATTGAGATTTTTATTATTATGTGTTTTTAAAATATTAAGTTTGTCAGATTTTGTTGTTCAATTTTAAGTTTTCTGTATTGTGTTTTGCAGATCATTGTTTGTCCTTTTGTCCCCCTTTTTTGGCCATTGCATTTTCCATCCTCCAATTAAAAGCTTCTGGTTACCCCTTTTTCTTGTGTATAATATATTTATTGCAAGACAGAAATATACATAAATACTCTTTTTATATAGCAACAAGGCAGAGTTTCTTGTTCTTTGGAAGATTTCATTATTATTTCAAGTTTCATTTTTAATTTTCAAATGCTTGTTTATTTTCAAATTGACAGGAATCGGAAAGATCAGATTTACTTGAACAATATAGAGCTTTGTCGGTTGAGGCAGAACAATACCAGACCTCTACTCATCAATTGGAGAGCGAGGGTTCTAATTTGAGATTAGAACTCATGACCAAAGACTCTGAAATCAGACGGAACAGAGATAAGATTGATAACTTAGAAAGAGAAATTCATGAGGTAAACAATGGTTTCTTCTGATCACCATATTTCCTCTTTTTTAACAAAATATTTTGAAATGAAATGTGTCAAACTTAATACAAACAAGTAGAAAATGAAGGTATTTGGACACTGTATAGAGGGTTTCCACTTTTTTCATCAGTCAACACATTCATCTCTGGGTAAAGGATATGTTCCTCGATAGTCAAATTCTGTATATTTAAGAAATAATTCATGGCAGGCATAGAGTTGTGCAAATTTACACATGGGCTGGGCCGTTATATTCGAATTTTACCCCGAGCGAGAGCGAGAGGTAAAATCTAAGAATATAAAGGCCCAGCCCATGCATAAATTTGCACAACTCTATGCCTGCCATGAATTATTTCGATTCTAATAGGACAAAAACGGTAATTTTTAACCTTTCGTGAACTGTGAACTGTATACACACGGCATTTGGTGGCTGTTCCATTTACCTCCTTCGGAAATTTTGAATTGATTTTGAATTATTTGTTTTTGAGCGAGATATTTTAAAACAAAGATATGGATGTTAACATGAAAAACATATTTATTGTGTATTTTCCAACATAGATTCGATTGAACAATTCCTGCGTAAAAATATTTTAAAAAAAAGTCGGGAATTCATTCGTTCATCATTTTGAGCGCTAACAAGATGGCGGAGCGGAGTTGTCAAACATAATGTCGAACACTTGAACAGTTGTTAATAATTGACAATTATTGTTAGATATGAAATAAAAAAATAAATGCCAATGAAAAAAAAAGCTTGTATTATATTGTTGACATAAAAAAAATCCGGAAAAAATACTTAAGACAACCATCTATCGACTTTGACTTTTGTAATATATCGTCATCCTGTGACGTTGTTTACAAGGGACGCTGATTGACACAAGCTGGTTACTGATTTATTTTACGATTTTGTGAGCATTTTACTTGTTTGAATAGCAAAATTCAAAATGCCATCAAATTGGAAAATATCAGTAACTCAATTACATCACCGTCTAGTTATCAATGTATACGTAGGAAAACAAGGTTAGTGCATTTTGTTATTCATGGCCGACACATATCAATGGAATGTATTTGATATGTGTGCGTACTGGAGATCCCCAAATGTAAATTTTCAAAACAAATGATAAAAAAATACTTAGTTACAGAATATTTATTTATAACAGGATTCGACATTAACTTTTTGACCAACTTGTCCATTCGGACAAGTGCCATATTGATTTTACTTGCCCGAAACTGTAAACTACTAGCCCGAATTCTTAAGTGCCATATACATTTGTATTCATGTAGTGCAGAACTATGCAATCTACAATGACCGTTCATAGAGTAGAATAACCCCTCATATTAATTATTTACACCTTATGATGTGGGCATAGTGTTAGTGCATCAATTGGCTATATAATTACGTACCTATCAATTTGCGGGAATATGACAGTTTTATAAATACGGGTGATTGATGAGGATTTCTGAAATATTTTTGTTAGAAAATTTAAGTATAAATGTTCCTTATCATAGACTGACAACGACTGTATAGTTTGTTTGAATTTTTATTCCAGTAATCTATCACGCTTTCAATATTTTGATTGCAAAGGCAATACACATCAGGGATAATTTTCTAAAATTAGAACACCGCAAATAACTCTAGCTTTTCATTAGCCGGCAAAAATAAGATGTTGATGCAGTGCCGCCGCCTATTTAGGCATTCGCGATTGGCTAATATAAATAACACAATCTTAGAAAGGGGAATTCAGTAGTCAACAAAATAAAACAAAATGGCATAAAATACACGATACATAAGACGCGATGTTTAGGTAAAATTCGCCGCGACTTCCAACACTGAATAATTCAATATTAATCATTTTGCTCTTCAGGAATTGAACATATCACAGAATCATTTTCACTTGCGCGATCGGACAAGTTGGGTGCCGTTTTCACTTGCCCCGGGCAATCGGACAACCGTTAATGTCGAACCCTGCATAACTGAGGGGGAATTTTTATTTTAAGGACTTTAAAAATACGTTATATGCCGGTCTTTTGTTTGTTTACACTCGGTCGTCACGGTAATTTCACAGCGGGAGTCACATGGAACAGCCAGATTTGTTGTGTACCACACTTGCGCTAAATATAGAGTTATTGAGTATTATCATGTGTGCCGTTTTATAGACGTCATATTAGAATTACTTGTATACAAACAGGTTGGTGTAAAATATTGTATAGCTGTTATATAACCTTGAGATTTGATTCCAGTAGTTTTTATATTACCAGCTATCATCTGTGATTAATAAATCATACCAATCTGTCAGATCTCGGTGTTTCAATGTGCAAATGTTTGAAATTGTTCATGAAAAACATTTCCATTAGGGGAATGTTAGAATCCCTGTACATATCCCAATTCTGCACTAAATTGTTTGTGGTAGAAGTTGTTTATCCTGTGCTTTACTATATTGTTAGTCTTACTATTTGATCAATATCATATTTTTTCTGTCTTTTAGCATCTGAATGCACAACAAGCTTATGAATTACAAGTATCAAATTTGACCCGATCTGTAGGTCACTTGGAAGAAAACCTCCGACAGCTAGAGGAGGAGAAACAGAACTTATTGGTTGATCTGACTGCTGTACGGGAGCTCTGTGCCAAGTTAGAGGGATCTAAGGAGTCCTTACAGAGACAACTTACATCTTCTGCACTTGACAGGGAACAGGTAACAGTCTATCTATGCCATCTTTGCTAGGCTTCGAGGGCAGTAAGTTTTACCCTTGTCCGTACGTCCCACTTTTGGCATTTGGTTCCCACTCTATTACCTAAATTCTCCTATTAGCAAATCATTTTAAATTCATACAATAGGTCAAGGAAAATAAAATGAATGCAAGGTTTGATTTATGACTTTATCACTTCTATTCCTTTATTCACGAAAATTGTTACACACAAAAATATATAAAAAAATTGTTACACACAAAAATATATAAAAAAATTGTTACACACAAAAATATATAAAAAAAAATTGCTTTTTCAATTAAAGCTTGTGCTGTTTTTTAATGAATTCTTCTAGATATTGTGAAATACCATGTCGTATATTTGATTTTAAATGTACATTTTTATAATGTATTTGAACAGCTTCAACATTTGGTAGATGATATGAGATATATTTGATTTTAAATGTACATTTTTATAATGTATTTGAACAACTTCAACATTTGGTAGATGATATGAGATATATTTGATTTTAAATGTACATTTTTATAATGTATTTGAACAGCTTCAACATTTGGTAGATGACATGAGACAAGAGACTGATTTATTAAAGAGTCAGGTCTGTTCTGAGAGGACAAACCTGAAGAACTTAGAAGGTCTCTTACAGAACAATAGAGAGAAAGATTTCCAGACACAGCTAAATCAACAGGAGAAATCTGCTGAGATACAAATGTTAAAAGACAGATTGTCTCTCAATGAAAGTAAAATGTAAGTAGACAAATATAGATGTGTTTATGGTTTGTATGCCATATGCATTGAAGGCGAAATTCTAGTCAAACTAAAAAAGAATTTTAAATGTGCAAAACACTCATTGTGCATTTTTTAGCATGCTTGCCCTGAGAACGATGGGTTAGAGTCCCAGTCGGGTCAAACCAAAAACTGTGGAATTGGTATTTGTTGCTCTCCGCTAACCTCGCTGCATTAATGAGTATGAGCAAAGACTTGTTGGCTTGGAATCAGGATAATGTGTCTTAGTAAAGCCACATGTCTACCTGTGGACTGTTGTTTCATTGAGCTAGCACTGAAAATCCAACTACGCATGTTGATCTTGTACAAAGTGGACATCATTATCATCTCATCAAATGTAACTCATTCTTGCCATTATAAAGCTGAACCATCGCTCATTTGGCATTAAATTTAACAATCACTCATTCATTTTCTCCTTGTTTTAGACAAAGTCAAGGACGAGAGATAGCCTCACTGAGAACGAGAAATGTAGAACTAGAAGGTGACGTAGAAAGACTTCGAAGGAATCTTACAAGTGAAAAATTTGAAAGGTAAATAGTAATATTATATCAGTCAAGTCAACATTAAATCTGGTGAATTCAGATGCTTAGGGTTATTAATAAAATTATTGGAAATGGTTTAGGGTATGGTGTTTAACGCCACTTTCAACAATATTTCAGTTATATCGTGGCGGTCAGTTTTATTGGTAGAGGAAAACGGAGAAAGCCACCAAACTGTCGCAAGTAATTGACAAACTTTATCACATAATGTTGCATCGAGTATACATCTCACCATGAATGGGATTCGAACTCGCAACTTTTGTGATGATAGGCACTGATTGCACAGGTAGTTGTAAATCAAACTACCATATGATCATAACCCTTATTTGTAATTGAGACAGCCATTTAATTATTAAGATGTAAAATGAAATTGAGATTTTTTTTCATTATGGATACATAATAATTTTTTCTTTAGGAAGGAAAGGAATGGGGAGAATTTGAGAAAAATGGTGGTCCCCTCTACAAAGTAAATTTAAAGTTGTGTACCCCTTACCTTTATCTTCGTAATATAATAATTTATCAGTAATTTGGACAATTATCAGTCAGTGTGACATCAAACACATTATGATGTAAGCAATAAAATAATAATATCAAATTTGAAGGTCTCGACATGCATTATTACTAGTACAGGGGTTTCAAAGTTTTTTATAATAGGAGGTACTTCTTAAATTTTAGGAGGTACCTAAAAATTAGGCTGAGGGCCATAAGGGGTCCAGGGAGCGGAAGCTCCTGAAATCTAGCATTTTGTGGACCAAAAAATGTACTTCAGAGACTGCAAAACATTAAGTGTTTTTGAAAGAAAAATCCCATTAACTTTAGAGTTCAGATTTCACCAAGAGGGAAGACCATGCATTCCCCCCCCCCCCAATTTCTTTATTGAATATTTCAGTTTACAGACTTCAGCCAAGATTATTCATAGATAGTCTGCCATATCTTAAAAAAAAACAAAAGGGCCATAAAGAGCTACGGTTCCGCAGCTAGGCTTGACCAAGCCATTGTTATCAAAGCTTAAACTTCTCAAAATTCTTTTGTTGGCTTTGTCCTTTTCTTTTTCACAATACCTTGGCTTGTGTGTTTTTTTTACTTTATTGCCAGTAATTAAACTCATCAAAGACCATTGGCAGGATCAAGACATATAAGTGTCATAATTAATGAAACCAAGGATGTATATAGAATACGTCCTTGATGAAACATATAAATTTAATTTGCAATCATCAATCTTTAATAAAATTTATAATTTTTTAATAGATCAATACAAATATAATTAAACAAAAACAATACATATTGTTACTTTCACGACTTATGTGCAAAAAAAATGTTCGAACAAAAACGATTTGCGGGAAGACATTTATTAACATTTGAATCACAAAAGTTAAATTATTTTGGAAAAAAAGGGGGGCCGGCGTTTTGACATTACAATGTAATTCGTATTTGAGCCATGTCCGGTCCTTTTTCAAGATTTCTAGTAATTTTCTATCCCTTATCTCCTCGTAACCCCTTTTAAAAATGTTTTTCAGCACATTTTCATTTCTGTGAACAACCACGGTAGGGCCCCGTCAAAATATGTAAATAAATTAGCCATAGGTTTTTATTTTTTTATACCGGAAGTTAAGAAACAAGACAGTACGCCCCAGAATGATTCGACCCTGGGTTTTAAATGGATAAAAAAAAAAATCGCACAAAATATTGTGTAGTCATATATTCATAATACATAATGATCATACTTATATTACTGGAGATTACACTAAATTGTGTTTGAACTTAATTTGTAATCGGTCATTTTTTTATTTTGAAATGATGTCAGCTTTGTTCCGATCCGAGTTTTACACAAGGATGAAAAGATATTGGGGCGAAAACATATCTATTTACCGCATGCGCAAACTGCTATTTACGATTCTAAGGTAAAGTTATTTTTAAAACAGGAAATATCCCATCAACTTGATCGTGATGCAGTTGTTCGATTTGAATGCGAGAATTCAGCAATTGACGTGATCATTCATTTTTTATGAAAAATATTCCACAAGCCTATCGACCATCGTACTTGTGGTTTTGACCACCGCTAATTTTGGGGGGGGTTCAGTAATTTCTGCCGGTACTATACACGATCTCAGGCGGGTAAAAGTACCGGGTACCGGCCCACTTTGAAACCCCTGCTAGTATAGCAGCTCGTCCTACTGGACTCGGTGTGATATTAGTGATGAGGTCTGTCTCGACCTTTAAAACAGACGTTATTCTATATTTATTTTGATCAAACAAATATAGTTAGTTAAACTGTGTGCCATAGAAGAATTGTATAGAATCAACATAACATATTTTTCATTAGATATGTCTCAACTTTTAACGAACACAATTATTTTTACAGGGAAAGAGCATGCCAAGAATTGAAACGACATGGACATAATCCCCCAATTCCAACAATGGACTTTTCTACTGGTGCTGACCGATCCTATAGTTACCATCGGACACTTACTACGACTACCACAAGAACCAGATCAAGGTCAAGATCTAGGTCGCCAAGTCCTTCAAGGTAAGTGTATTGAAAGTGTTCTTATATTGACGAGGCAGATTTTGCATTGGAAATTTTCTGGTAAAAAGATGTGTCAGTCAACCTATTATTTAATACATGCTCCTTATTTTAGAGATTTAATGGGGTACGTGAAAAAGGGGGGGTCTCTTTCAAGATGAGGGGGTTCATGTAAAATAATATGCACATTAACTAGGAAATTATGGAGTTCAGCAACCATACTAATGAAGTAAATAATAATTATGGACCCAATTAAAGATATACAGTCAAACTTGTATTGTGAAAATGACCTGATAAGACAATTGACCGTTTATTTAAGATTGGTCGATCCAGATTTTCAGTTCTGGGGTCCGTTGTTGAACCTATGATTAAAGCGGCATTAGCTACGATTTTGACCAAAAAAATTATATGTTTTGGAAATTGGTAAATAGCTTTAAAATGATGAAATAAAGATAAATATTTCACATTAAACAGCTTATTGTACCACTTTTCGTCTTTTGAGAACGGAAATCACCATCGATTTATTATTTCCTTGCAAGCAAATAATTTGACCTCGCTTTCTCCGTATGCAACTGACCTTACTAGTGACAGGTAAAAATGAATAATTTGTATTTTGTCGCTTATTAACTGCAAACTGGCATGGTTCTTTGTCCGTAATTAACGCCGACTAAAAGCAGATTCACAGAAAATAAGAAATAAGTGCATTGTTGTACTGATTTAATGACGATTCGGCAAACTCTGTAAACAATGCCGATAATTAATAAGATGGCGTCCATTTCTTGATCGATCTCAAAACACGAGCAGTTGCACCTTTTTTTCCCCGATGCTCGTTCATTTCATAACATTTATAAGTTACAGAAACACGTTTTATTAAGGCATCAATCATATCTGATAGTTTTTATGGGTAACAAAAATTTACGATTTTGGCAGATAATGCCACTTTAAGCTAATCATATGATTAGCCCTAATTACATTTTTAATTCCTAATCACATAATTAGTTAATTCAATGATTAAATATGATTAGTTAATACATTGATTAAAAATCGTTTCAGCAACAGAATTTAATCATTGCATTAACTAAGTATGTGATTAGGAATTAAAAATGTAATTACAGCTAATCATATGATTAGTTTAATCACAATTTCAACAACGGACCCCTGTGGTCTGCACTGATTTGTGTATTACTGTGCCCCCTCATAAGTTATTTTATTAGAAAACATGGGGGTCGCTCTGTAATGCTTCGATGTTTTACATTTAATTAGTTAATTATTCAATAATTTAATACCTTAATTCTTACAATTGTGTATTGAAAACATTTCGAAAGTTAATTACCAATGACTTTTTATACGCCCGTCTCGAGACGGGCCGTATTATATGATTGGGTATGGCAGGTGGGCGGGCGTCCACACAGGTTTCCGCACAATAACTTTAGTTCTGTATATCGGATCTTTACCGAACTTGGTCACATGATTCCCCTGTGAAAGAGGAAGAACCCTATTTATTTTGGGGTCATTAGGTCAAAGGTCAAGGTCACTGTTACTATAAATAGAATTTTTGACAACAGGGTCGTTTCCACATGATAACTTTAGTTCTGTATATTGGATCTTTACCAGACTTGACCACATAATTGCCCTGTGGAAGGGGAAGAGCCCTATTTATTTTGGGGTCAAAGGTCAAGGTCACCGTTACTATAAATATAATGTTTTACCGTTTGATAATTTATATAGATGGGCATATTTTGTGATGCACACATTTCTTGTTCTAAATCTAGAATGAAAAGTGACCTCTAAATACTGGTAAATTGATACGATGGGATAAACTTTCAGTGACCATTGACCGTGTTAGTGAAGTGACCACTTATTTGAGTTAAAATAATATGTAAATCTGGTCGGGAGGGTTTTTAACTGGCCGTATACAGCAGGTGACCACAATGGCAAGTTTTAACTGTAGTTATATTTCAAATATTAGGAACCGCCACGATATAACTGAAATATTGTTGAAAGTGGTGTTAAACACCATAAAACCCAAATATTAGGTTTATAGCTTCTTCTTTTTTTTAAGCTAAAGTTTTATTTCCATTCATTATTTTACACTACAGAGATTGAATGGTATATTTTTCTGTGTAAGTATTATTGTTTTTATGAATGCCAGTATGAACGAATACATTATTTTATTTTAATTTGTGTAGTCTTACGATGTAGTATTTTACTAACATTAGCAAAAATTAAGGTTTGTTGAAATTGATGCTGGATTGTTACGTTATGGCTGAAGCTGCATTGTTTCATTATGGCTACTGTTTTTGACTAGTCAATTCTTTTTTGGAGATTTTTGTTTTTTTATATATATGTTATTTGCATGATATATTCAATTTTATACAAAATGTTAAAATATATATTTTTATATATTTAAAAGTTAACGTAGAGTTAGTCTGTCGTTAGTTTTTCATATTTAAATCTTCTATTCTATGAAACATTTGTGCTCGCCAAAGGCTTTGACTTGCTTTTCTGAACGTTTCTAAAGCTTGTACAAATAAATTTCATATTTTCAGACAATGTCCATCTACGGTATTTATCCTGAAAAAAAAATCCTTAAAAATACTGACATTTGAATACAAATTATTAAATTGATTATGTTCAACAATATTTTAGAATATATCAAAAAGAAATTGACATATTAAAGTCGTGGTTCTTGTCTGATTGGTGTTTTATGAAAAAATTTGGAATTATTTCCAATAAATACATGTATATATGTGTCATGTAAAGTTGGTAAGCCTAAATTCAGTGAAACCTGTGTCTAAATAAACCGGAATCATTGTATAAACTGAACTTGAAATAAAGTACCAATGTAGAAAATCTTTGTTAAAATTATGTGTATAAAGTGAACAAGTTGATTGATCCCAAGGAAGTTAGGTTAAGACAGTTTCACTGTGTTATATTTTAAATTTTATATTAATAAATCATGTTTCTTTCATTTTAGGTATCGTAGCCCCAATACCTCCTACCTTGGCTATTCCGGACATCGAAGTCGGTCTCCTGAACGAAGCAGTTACCTGGACGATATTGACACCTCTTTGAAGTATTCAGGAAATGATGTTCTTTGATCTGAATTTTGTAACTAATTATTTAGGTGATAAACAATTTATATTCTAGCAAACAATGTGATATTTTTGACCTTTTATACATGATAGAAAAAAAAATTTGATTTTGTTGCCATGCCAACAATATGTAGAAATTGATGTTAGGGGGTTACCATGGCAACATTCATTATTACATGTATATTCACTGCCAATAAAGCATTTCTCAGCAGAATTACTGTGATAGCAAAGCCATATGAAAATATCCACAAGAAAACATTTTTTTTTCGCTTCTTTCGTAAATGATAAATATATACTATCATTGAATGGTTTTGTGAGAAATGACTTCTCATAGTAATATTGCATTGAAGTCATAGCATGAGGTGTGAGATGCGATATGAAGTCCATTTCGAGCGAAGCATATCAATGAGGCCAAAAAAAAAAAAAATGTGTGTTTCCGATTGCATGGTCTTCAAAATTAGGGTCGATAGGTCGGGGGGGTTTTTTGGTTTTTTTTTTAAACTGTCCTCTAAAATCACACAAACTTGTTTCTTTCTTTCTTACTACAGCTTATTAATTATTTGACATGCAGTACAATGTTTTTGGTTCCAAACATCGATCAAATGTACAAGGAAATAAAGAAAATTGTTGAAGTCGGAAACGGAGACGAATTTCAGGATTTTGTCGATCTTTTTTTTTTTTTTTTTTTTTTTTTTTTTTTTTTTTTTTTTTTTTTTGCATAAAAAATGTTAGGGTCAGTTGGTCGATCGGAAACACACATATATATTTTTTTGGCCTGATAGTATGTTAGAGGATTTGTCAATGAAATGTCATGTTTGAAATCAAATCAGCGATAATATGTTTGTATCACGCATGTTGCTCGATATCACTGTGTAAAGATCAAAGGGAAATTTTACAAGTCGTCAATAGCAATCAATTATGTGGGAATTTGAAAGATGCCTGCATAAGATTCATAAACTGAGAAATGATATAGTGATATCAATTATTGGAGTTATTCAGCAAAATGAACATATTATAGTTATTTCATTGCAAGTCATCATACATTTTGAAGGAAACATGTCAGAAATTACCTTTTCAAAGCACTGTTAAGTGTATATCATTTAGGGAAAGAAAGGAAATGTATATGTATTATAATTAACACACTGAATTTCCGACTATTCCTATTTTCACTAATATCTAATTCTTTGCAGTTCTTTAACAGTAATTTAGGGAGAGGCGTAGAGAATATTTTTTCGTGGATCAGAACATGCACAAACAAAAGTTGGGGGAGACATATAGCTATATTTTTATAATTCTATCTGTGATATTTCTGTAGTGCTGTTGTAATATTTATTTGTTTCTTACTTGTAAATATTGAAGATTTTAATGATAATTTGGTTACTATGATATTAATAAATAACTATTATGGTGAAAATGACTCAAAAACCTTTTGTTAGGTTAACAAATTCTTTAATTTTGTCAAGAGTTGGTCATAATTACATACTTCTTGTAAGCTTTAAACAGATTTTAACGTATTCTTTAAATTAATTTAATGTTTGGGAAATATGGGTAACAGCCTAACCAATCAATGACAAAGAAATTTTCTATTCACCTTTTCAAAAACAGGTGCATTCTGGGATAAATTTGTTTAAATAATATGTGGCTGGATTACAGATTTTTAAACAATTCCTCACAATTGGCTTCAGAAATGGTGAATACATTTGTGTTATGGAAATGTCCTTTCATTATGCATATTTCTTTGAAAAATAATATATTAAAATAAAATAAAGGGTGCCTTAAACAAGGTAAAAAAAATTATACATTTAAATGAATTTTGGGAAATTGCATATTATTGAACCGTTCTGTTTTGTAATATTTTAATTGTTGATAAAAAATAAAACTAGAACACAATAAGTATTGAGATGGCTCCATCCAAATTTTTTCTTAATTCCGTCCAACTTCTTTGTTTGAGAAGATTTTTATGTTTATTTATTTTTTTTTCTATTTGTTTATTAATATATATTTTTGCATTATTTTTATTTGTATGTTAGAAAGTAGTGAAAGTGTAAGAATGTATCCATTTTATTTATTTTGAAAATCCTGAAAAAGTGTAGTGAACTCAACATGATGCCATGAATATACAAAGTCAATTGACGTTGCTGTTTTTAAAAAAAAAAAAGTTTATATCGTCCATGAATAAGATAGCTATGCATTTACATCATTTTATTCAGAAAATATATTATACAAATATACATATTATAATGTTATTTTTTACTGTTAGTTGATACCAGTAGAAATTTAGATGTGTCCTGGATGCATGCACTTCAAAAGTGATATATAGAAAAATTTCAAAAGAGAAAGTAGACCAATTTTTTAAATTGTTGATAACATAATGAGATGGTGTAATTATTGTGTCTGAAATGGAAAATAAAGAAAGATTTTCATACAATTTGAATGGTATACAATAGATTTTTATTATGAAATATATTCTTCATAAAAAATTCAGGACAAATTGAAATGGAAGTGGCATTTTGTAAAAACATGGATGTGAGTCTGGAGTGGAAGACATGGTGTAAATTATGTCGTGGTGATCAGTTACTAGCAAGTGGTTTGGATTTTTCTCACTGATCTTTGAGTGGAATTGGCTTGCCACCTTACCTAGAATGTTGTCAGTAATATTTAACAAACAATTGTTGAAGCATGTTTATGCTGTTAACTATTTGAAACAACTTACTGCTTTTTCGTACATCAAAATTTCTTAATAAAGTATATTTTAAGGTATTTTTGTGTTTTATATTAGTCTTTATGGTATTTTGACATTTGAGATGAGTTCTATCCATATGGAAACCACATCAGTGAGGTAATGGTTGACGTGCACACCTCGGGTGCAGTATATCGTGGGTTCGAGCCCCAATCTGATCAAACCAAAGATAATACAATTGGTTTTTGCTGCTTCTCAGCTAAGCACACAGAATGTGTGTCAGTGAGTGACATGTCTATCTGTGGTCTATTGTTTAATTTAGTTAGCACTAGGAAAATTGAACTAAGCATGTTGGTCTAGTACAAAGCGTGCATCATCATCACTTGTTCTTGCCACTATATAGCTGAAAATTGCTCAAATGGCATTAAACAACAATCAATTATACGACAAATGCTTATCGATCACACTTATAAACAAGATTTTTAAATCTGACAATATTTCTGAGTCATTGGTTGTTGAATAAGAAAGGTAAATAATTTCAAAACGAGTTTAATTGACCAGTTTGCATTTTCCAGATCATTCTTCTAAAAATGGTCAAATACCTTGTCCATGTGGATGGACTTTCAAACAACAGACTCCATTATTATTTAATACAATATATTTTTACACTAAAAATAGAGTGTATATATGCTAAATTGTAAATTTTTAGAGCGTGAAGTGCAGTACCCAAAGTAATTGGCGAAATCTTCAGTTAGTTGAAGGCAGCCTCTTATATTGTAGAAGTAGAGTAAATTTGTTCTACAGTTTACTGCATCGGTGGTGTAATGGTTGGCGTGCTCGTCTGTAGTGCAATATATCGTGGGTTCAAGCCCGATCTGGTCAAACTAAAGACTTAAAAAATTGGTATTTGTTGCTTCTCCGCTAAGCATGCAGTATTAAGGAGAACTGGTTAGCTCGGAGTCAGTATTTTGTGTCCAAGTGGGGCGAAATGTCTACCTGCAGACTTGTCTCCGTGAGCTAGCTCTTTAAAAATCCAACGAAGCATGTTTGCCTAGTACAAAGTGGACCTCATCATCATCTCATTGAAAATTAACTTGTATTTGCCATGGTATAGCTGCAAAATGGCTGAGTTGGCATTAAGCAACAATCATTCATTCATGCATTCACTTATTCTACAGTTGTGATAATCAAAATTGGAAATGTAATGCCAAATAAAAAAAATTACTGACCACATTGATTGTTCTGTGTTTAAAAATGGAATTCACAGTACACATTAAACAGAAGGCACATTTAATAGAGGACACGTTTACATAGTGTGTCCATTCATATCATGGTTACCAAATGTAATGGAAGCAATTGTAATCAAAAATTTTAAGAATTATCTCCCCTTTAATGAGGAAAAAAGCACTAAAGATTGTACCTGCATACTTATCGCTGAAGCAAATCAAATGGAAATAACAAAATTAACTGCTTTTAAAAATAATTAGACCTACACTATACTCATGCCTGATTCATAAATAATTGATAGCTTTAACTCACTTTCAACAAATACAGCTATAAATGAATTTATCACATATTTTATTGAAATAACGCTGAATTTTCATGGGTAATAAAAGCATAATTTGTGGTGTGTTATATGCCTTCGGGGCAATAACATGTTATCTGCCCTGGCAAAATATGTGATAAATAGATTAATACATGGCCTTTTTCATATTGCCCTTATAGCCCTCGACTAATATCGTCCCTCAGGGCCGATATCAAGGTCTCGTGCTGATAAGATAAGATAAGATAAGAAAACTTTATTTGAATTCGGTTTTTGTATAACAATAAACACAAGCTCTCAGGAGCTTTTTACCGAATAAGGGCAATATGAAAAAGGCCATGTATTAATCTATAAATATACATATCAGGACATATATATATGCAAGGCTTTTCTAATCGGTCAATATGGAAAGTAATATTTCGTAATCTTGTGACAATAATTTTTTTTTCATGAGTAATTGATCATCAGTTAATTTTAGAACAATCAAAAATCAGACTTTTGTGACACTTTGTCACTGGAAGTAATGTTTATCAGGCAATATGAAAAGGTCCATTATAAATTTGGTAAATCGGTATTAGGATTTAGCAACATGCCTGCAATATTGCAGCAAAAGCAGAATTTTGGATGTTTCCTATTGTTCAGGTATGGAAATTCAAGTTGTTATGCATTATACTGGCACAAATTTGAATTATATTAATATTATTACGTAATGATATTAATTTAAAAAAATCTTAATGATAACTATGCTAACTTTTGGTATACTTTAAAATAAAATTGTAATGGACATAGATTTTCTTAGAAACTGAATATTTTGATAGACCTTTTCATGAAGTAAAAGAATTTTGAAGCAAACTTTTTTTTAAACTATAGTAAAAGAAATTAAAATAACAAATCAAAGCTATATTTATATTGTAAATTGAAAACGGGTTTATAAAACTAAAATTATTTGAAAAATGAAAAATGTTTTAAACAGACAACTTTTAAAAATGTTTGGGTAAGGGATGACTCTTTCGAAATTGAAATTGACCGATGCAAAAATATATCAAGAGAATAAATGATTTTTGATTGTTCTTTGCTTAAATATTTCATACAAATCTTTAGATGGAAATAGCAAATAATAGACTATGTACATGAATATTTTTCTGTCAAAAGGAATGCTTACCATTTAGATGATTTGATTGTACAATAATTATAATAAGAGTTTGAAGTGTGACCTAATTATTTCCGTTTCGAATCTGTGTCCCCGTCCTGCATCATGAAACTTGTATGAATCAGTATGTCCATAAATTGACAATTCTGATGAATAGCGAGTTTCCCCCGTGATGAAATTAACAATTGATTCGTATGTAAGTCTAGACCATCGCTGTGTTACAGAATCACCCATTGAATTTAAAGTGGAGGAAGGGTTGGTGGAGCTAGAAAATATAATTTAATGTACTTTTCAAGATAAAATAAATAGAGAGTAAATAACAAGATAGGGGTGAGGGTTATGGTATTTAACGCCACTTTCAACAATATTTCAGTTATATCGTAGCGGTCAGTTTTATCAGTGGAGGAAACCACCGACAGACCGCAAGTCACTGACAATGTTTATCACATAATGTTGTATCGAGTACACCTCGCCTGAGCGACATTTGGTGATAGGCACCGATTGCATAGTAGTTAGAAATTAAACTACCATACGATCTCGACCACGACGACCCCTATAAATAACAGGAAAGCAAGATCGACTATAACCGTTCAATACCTTTTTTTTCGATTAAAACAGGTAATTAAGGATTTTCATTCTCGTTTTCTCGACATACAACCGAGTTTTTTTTTTACATGGGCTTACGCTTCTGTTTTTAGAAGTTATCGATTTACGATTCTATGACGTAACTGATATTTATTACCATCAATCTATTTCATCTCAATTATTTCAATATTAATTTGTTGCTAGGTTATATACGTTATCTGATAGCTTCAGGAGGTGATAACTAAATTCTTCAATGCATTCTTGGGATGCACGTGCGTGCAAACAGCTGTCATTATGCTACATAAACAGTGCAATGATATAAAGCTAGTAGATGTGTATTGTTTCATGCGGGTTAAGACCGGTGTACAAACGAGCCTTAATCTGTCGATAATCTTATGGTATACTCAACATTTTCGTGACAATAATATCGATAACAATTCAATATTCAGAATGAATTCAAGGTCAATTCCTTATTACATCACGATTTGTTCAAAATTTTATGATTAATGCACAATGTTAGCTTTTAATATTATAAAGTAAGGGTCTTTGAGGAATTTGTCATTATAATACGATATGGTGTTTAACGCCACTTTCAACAATATTTCAGTCGTATCGTGGCGGTCAGTTTTATTGGTGGAGAAATCCATAGATCTGCCACAAGTCATTGACAAACTTTATCACATAAAGTAATATCGAGTACACCTCGTCATGAACGGAATTAAAACTAAAGGCCCGTTGTCACTATCAAAGTTTTCCATCAAAAACTTTGTCAAACAAAACTTGGACAAAGTGTCTGTTGTCACTATCAAAGTTTTTTGATCATCTTTGTCAAAGAATTGGAGGGAAATCTTGTAAACACGAAAAAATGGCTCAAACTCTCACAAATTATGAAAACATTGCGGTCACTTTATGTCTAATGAGCATTGCAATCCTTAGAAGGAGACTTCGGGACCGTGCAAGGGTGAGAAGGAGGGCAACTAGATATTGGTTGCTGAGAGGGAAACAAAGAAGCGCATACAATACACTTCTTAAAGAATTGCACACTGAAGACCCGAACGAGTTCCGAAATTATGTTAGAATGGACAAAACAACATTCAAGATGCTCCTTGAGAAAGTGAGACCACTGATAGAGAGACAGGATACCAAACTTCGGGAAGCCATATCTGCGGCAGAACGACTTGCAGTGACATTGCGTTTTCTGGCTACTGATTTTCTCTTTCCCGCCTTTTTACTACCATGTGCTTTTGTTTTGTAAACATCATCTGATCATTCCAAAACAGTATTCTGATTGGTTGATTTCCATCAAAGTCCATCAAAGTTTGAAGAAAAATAGGATAGAGTTCTATTCCATCAAAGTTGGTCAAAGTTTTTGATCAAAGATTTCTTTGACCGTTGTCACTATCAAAGTTTCATCAAAGACTTTGTCAAAGTTTTCTTTGACAAAGAAAACGTTGATAGTGACAACGGACCTTAACGTTATTGGTGATAGGCACTTGTTGCATAGGTAGTTGTAAATCCAACTATAATACGATCACAACCACGACGGTCCCTCACATAATTAATACAGTTAGTGTGTCCTATTAAATTTGACAACATCGATGTACGTATTTTATTTGTTAAGCATAATAAATTGGTTGATTTTTTATTTTATTTATTGTGTTTAAACGCCACTTTCTGCAATATTTCAGCTATATCATAGCGACGATCATGGGCAAGCAACTGGAAAACTTTATCACTTGCGGTTGCGAGTCGAGTGCACCCATTTTTGTAATTTACATAATAAATTGGGATCGGACACAAGTTGTCCTAAGTTATTAATAAATTGGAGGAATTAGGAATACACACAACATTATAATGAGGCCCAAGATGCAATAGCTGGAATCGGGGTTCAAATGAGGGTATCTGGGCTTTACGTGCTGTGAACAGAATTCGGAAGAGTATATGTATCCACGATCCTATTTGTCAGAACCCTCAGTGCTGGATTAATTCTTAGACAAAATAAGCCCGTGCTTAGGGCATCAAGGGGCAAGGGGGCACCACAAAAATCCGACCACAAGGCAATTTATTTTATCAGCCAGATATTAGGCTCAAAAACACACCAAAAATACCCCAAAAAAATAGGAAAAATGAAATAAAACACTAATAGATGTTATAGGTTTTATTTATACATGTTAAAACAATATTTAAAAAAAAAAAAATTAATTGAACATTATGCCAGTGGTGTGGAGGCACTAAGGTTGACCTGTGTTTAGGGCATAAATTGGCTTTAATCCAGCCCTGAGTACCCTCCTTGCTATTACACTTACAACACAACATAAATAATCATATAAGTGTCGTATAATTATGTCTGATTGATTTTCGACAAAACATAAAACAACATTTGCAGAAACAAATCCAGGGGTTTGGAACAAGTTATATTTTCCTGACAAATTATAAAAATGACTTTTTCTAAAAAAAATATTCTGATTTTGGTGGAGGGGGAAAAAATCTGATTCAGAGTTTTTGTCATATAACCTAATGTTAAATTCTGGAAAAAAAATATATATTCTAACTCTCGTGTTGTCCGAAAAAAAATTTCTGAACGAAACAAATATCCATACCGCCCCCCCCCCCCCTTGCAAGTTAAATGGTCGGTCCCTAATGTGTGTGTAATTTGCATTGTGTCGAGTATGCCATTATTACAGTAAATATTTGGTATATACATATAGCTAAATGTCATTGTCTTGAACTGTTAACGTCAACCATCCATTTTAATTAAGGTTAACAGGAATCTATCTGTTCGGACATGACTTCCGAATATAATGTAACAATTGGCGGCAAAAACTTTGGCACTCTTTTTTTAATCGGGTTATCTTTTATATATTGCCAAAACACACTCAGAAGAATTATGAATGTTTGTATGATCCCGTACGTTGTGTAACGGGTTAGACTCTACCAATTACTCCATGTTTCTATGACGATTGAAGACCAGCGATAAGAATCTGACAAGATACGGCAACCCGAGGACAACATAGTAGCTATTTATTTATAAAACTACTTTTGCACGTAAGAAGGGTGGTGCATTTTACTTTTTGTGTTTGCTTTCCAATGACGAATCCAACTGCACTGGTGGATTGCATGAAATGGTTAGCGTGCACGCCTCGAGTGAAGTAGATCTTGCGTTCGAATCCCGCGGTGGGGTCAAACCAAAATACAATAAAATTGGTATTTGCTGTTTCTCTGCTAAGTACAGAGTATTAAGGAGTAAAACAAAAACTGTAATCAGGATAACGTGTCCAAGTGGAGCGACATGTATACCAGAGGACAGTTGTTTAACGTGTCCAAGTGGAGCGACATGTATACCAGAGGACAGTTGTTTAACGTGTCCAAGTGGAGCGACATGTATACCAGAGGACAGTTATTTAACGTGTCCAAGTGGAGCGACATGTATACCAGAGGACAGTTGTTTAACGTGTCCATGTGGAGCGACATGTATACCAGAGGACAGTTGTTTAACGTGTCCAAGTGGAGCGACATGTATACCAGAGGAGACTTGTTTAACGTGTCCAAGTGGAGCGACATGTATACCAGAGGAGAGTTGTTTAACGTGTCCAAGTGGAGCGACATGTATATCAGAGGAGAGTTGTTTAACGTGTCCAAGTGGAGCGACATGTATACCAGAGGACAGTTGTTTAACGTGTCCAAGTGGAGCGACATGTATACCAGAGGAGAGTTGTTTAACGTGTCCAAGTGGAGCGACATGTATACCAGAGGACAGTTGTTTAACGTGTCCAAGTGGAGCGACATGTATACCAGAGGACAGTTGTTTAACGTGTCCAAGTGGAGCGACATGTATACCAGAGGACAGTTGTTTAACGTGTCCAAGTGGAGCGACATGTATACCAGAGGACAGTTGTTTAACGTGTCCAAGTGGAGCGACATGTATACCAGAGGACAGTTGTTTAACGTGTCCAAGTGGAGCGACATGTATACCAGAGGACAGTTGTTTAACGTGTCCAAGTGGAGCGACATGTATACCAGAGGACAGTTGTTTAACGTGTCCAAGTGGAGCGACATGTATACCAGAGGACAGTTGTTTAACGTGTCCAAGTGGAGCGACATGTATACCAGAGGACAGTTGTTTAACGTGTCCAAGTGGAGCGACATGTATACCAGAGGACAGTTGTTTAACGTGTCCAAGTGGAGCGACATGTATACCAGAGGACAGTTGTTTAACGTGTCCAAGTGGAGCGACATGTATACCAGAGGACAGTTGTTTAACGTGTCCATGTGGAGCGACATGTATACCAGAGGACAGTTGTTTAACGTGTCCATGTGGAGCGACATGTATACCAGAGGACAGTTGTTTCAGTGAACAAGTGGAGCGACATGTATACCAGAGGAGAGTTGTTTAACGTGTCCAAGTGGAGCGACATGTATACCAGAGGACAGTTGTTTAACGTGTCCATGTGGAGCGACATGTATACCAGAGGACAGTTGTTTAACGTGTCCAAGTGGAGCGACATGTATACCAGAGGACAGTTGTTTAACGTGTCCATGTGGAGCGACATGTATACCAGATGACAGTTGTTTAACGTGTCCATGTGGAGCGACATGTATACCAGAGGACAGTTGTTTAACGTGTCCAAGTGGAGCGACATGTATACCAGAGGACAGTTGTTTAACGTGTCCATGTGGAGCGACATGTATACCAGAGGACAGTTGTTTAACGTGTCCAAGTGGAGCGACATGTATACCAGAGGACAGTTGTTTAACGTGTCCAAGTGGAGCGACATGTATACCAGAGGACAGTTGTTTAACGTGTCCAAGTGGAGCGACATGTATACCAGAGGACAGTTGTTTAACGTGTCCAAGTGGAGCGACATGTATACCAGAGGACAGTTGTTTAACGTGTCCAAGTGGAGCGACATGTATACCAGAGGACAGTTGTTTAACGTGTCCAAGTGGAGCGACATGTATACCAGAGGACAGTTGTTTAACGTGTCCATGTGGAGTGACATGTATACCAGAGGACAGTTGTTTAACGTGTCCAAGTGGAGCGACATGTATACCAGAGGACAGTTGTTTCAGTGAACAAGCACTATTAAAATGTATTGCCATTTCCACCATCAGTAAAACTGACTCCACAATCCACGACATACTGACACTCCACAATCCACGACATACTGACTAATCGTCGGTAATGAAAACGTAGATATCTAATTTAGTGCGTACGACGATAGCCTTCATCATATACACTCAGAGTCGGAAGATTGTAAAGCCAAACAAAAAATCATGAAATCCAACGGGCTAAAACAGGATATGACGAAGGGAGATAACTGAGTTTCGGAGCTATGTGTTACAGAAGTATTGTTGAAAGCATTCGTTGGGTTCGTGTTACTCGATCTTTAGTTTTATGTATAATGTTTGTAGATCATTGCTTGTCCTTTTGACCTTCTTCTTTTGACCATTGCATTGCCTGTCCTTCTTCTATTTACGGATTCTGATTACCCTTTGGTTCTTCAAACTTCCTTATCATATAATTATATTAAGTACAGTTTTACTCCAAAGGGGTTGAAGCCATATACTCAATACAGTTCAATACAAATATCATGCAATACAAATTATATTTCAATAGAAAAGACAACAGCAAATAAACATCAATAATTCATATGAATATGAACTATAGGTTAATGTAAAAATATGGTCCACTTTCCTCGGTTACCAATGCTTTTCAACAAATGGGACAAGGAACTGCGCAAGTTGAAAGTGGTGTTAAACAGCTATAATACTATTTCGTAAAGAAATGACGTACATTTATTCCATATAGTTATCCATTCGAGACACAGTTTGGTGTTTCTATAATAAATCTTGCAAACATTCCAAGACTCTGTCATATACCCGTAGTCTGCCAAAATACCAGTTTATCAAGTCAAGAAATGATTCAAATATATTCAGCATACAGAGGCATTTTACACGTTTTATGACAGTTCAAATAAATTGATACAACATTTCTACCTGTCATTTTTATCGCAGTGGTATCATTATATTGTTGGCAGTAGTGTAGTATATAATATAGCCAGGGTGAGTGAGGATACCTTCAATTATAGAATGTATATAAAATGAATGGCCAAGGTGATTGGGGATACCTTCAGCAATAGAATGTATATATAAATTAATATGTGCAGTCCGTAGTAAAAACGGATTTGGTCATTTTTGAAATTTATATCCTTAGTAATAGTTATTATTGTTATTTTTGTTGATTGGATGAATTTCTAATTAGATTTAAGATTGGTTCCTCTTTCATTCGTACCACACTTCTTTTCACAAAATAAACGCCAGATTTTGATCAGGAAATGTTGCTTAAAGTTTGCATACATTATAAGCCCTTTGGCTTTATTACTCCCAAAACTTAAAATTATTTGGCTTTCCAATCTTTCGATTTTGAGCGTACCTGATGAAGGTTACCATAGAAACGTGTCGAGTGCACTAAATTTGATATCTACGTTTTTATTCTTTATGGTCATATGTGTTTAGATGATTGAAATGAAACGTTTTTTTTTTTGTTAATGACAAGATGCAAAATAGAATAACCTCTTGAGTCTTAGTATTAGTTCTATTTAACCGACCATTCTGGAATTTTAACACACCGACCCTTGGCACAATAATAAGGTGTGGATTGATTATGGGGTTTCTAGTCTTTCCCATTTCCAAACAGAAGGTGCCAACGAGGTGTAGCCTGTAATTAAGTATTTATTAATTGTTTGTTCTGTATAATCAAATCTCTACGATCATTTGCTAAAGATAAGAATGGTAACATTACGTACACCATAGACCGTGCCACAATTTTATTGTACATTCAAAATTCCTGAGGTGCATGCAATGTGAGTTGAACGGTTAGTCACCTCTCTGAGTGTTTCGTTGTGCCAAAGGGTCATGCATTGGTCACTTTTGTGGTCACTTATGTGCACTTATGACCACTATATGTGCCAAAGATTCGTGCAGTGCTCCCGGTTATTAGCAATTATGCTATTAGTAACTATTAGTAACTATTAGTAACTATTAGTAACAATAGTATATTTCTACAACAATAAATCATACAAACATATACAAACATTGTCCCAGTAAACACGTGAGGTTTGGCATTGTCCTCACACGTGGACATCACTTTCATGACCACAGCGTTTCACTAAGGGAGAGGTTTAGGTCCATAAACCTAGTTTACTTCCCTCCCACCCCACCCCCACACATTTTATTGAAGTTCCTGTGGTTGTGTGTTAGAGGTATCTACCTTTCCCTCTTTTAACGATTCTTCTATTGTATTTTAGAACTGTTCTGACAGTGTTGTATTCTATGTTTATTCTTTTAATACGCATTCACACACAATGTCAATTTCAATTATCTATGAAGAGCAATATTGAATGTAAAATGAATGTATGAAATGCATGTTTAACATCAGTGCTGGTCAACAGTTCCAACGATATCAACAAAACGAGCAGTCACATATCACCTTAAGTCATTGAACATAGAAAAAGACCTGGACATATAACTTTGGAAATTAAGGTTCGTGCGTGAAATACCTAATGCAAAATTATCAGATTTGGAAGCCAAAATAATACTGTACATACACGAATTTAACGCTTTACAAAAAATTCACACACGACACGAAAGATCTAGTCAAGCGACCATAGTTGCTCTGATGTAACTACATCGCTAAGGATGGAAAGTAAGAAAGCGACACTGTATACCTCCTTACTTCTACGGATAATACACCTTTATTAGCAGTAACTAGTTTAAGGGGTTATCCGTTATGTTTAAGCGAGGTTTACATCGGGCACAGTTCTTCAAAAGCTTCGTTTTTCAAGCACATTCATTACAATATCAAAATGCTTTAAAATATATTTCAAGGCCAGTTTCAATAAGTAAAACTGCCATGTCATTAAATTCTAGTGTACAGATACAGCTTTGGCACTTTTGAACAATTAAGCCCAGAACAACCCTCTATTTGACCTGCAATTGACCCGAAAAGCATGCTTGATCTGATTGGTACTGAAAAAAGGAAAAATTGCAAAAACTGCATTTCTTAAAAAAAAAGAGTATTTGATTATTGTTTTAAACTGTTTTGAATGTTCTTACTTTACTCTAGTCAATATGATTATGCAATAGGATGTGCATGGCGTATAGGAAAGTATCCCCAAAATGTCACAATGCATAAAATATTTTGTAGATGTACGCATACACAAATAAACAATTATTTTTTTCAGATCAATGACATTACATTTCTTAATGAAAATTTTTATTGCATTTTTTAAAAAACATAAAATGTTGTCCGATGCTTTTAAACCGTTTAACAAGGTTCATGGAAAGAAATTAATTTCAATCGTTTTAACATCCTGATTGCCATGGCAATAGCTGGCATACTAAACTTTAAACCATTTTTTAATCTATAGAATCTACAAAAATTTTCTCTATTTAAACTGTTCCTTTATTGTTTAATAGAAATATAATTGAAACCTGAATCACTTTAGATTTTTTTTTTATATTTAAAATGTACACTGATGATATTTATCGTGCAAACAAAATTTAATACATGCTATGGCAAACATTACAGTATATGATATAATAAATGACAAAAACTGCCAGAAAGCAGAGAACAATATGACAAATTACAAGGTACAATATCTAACCTCAATTCCCATGCTGCATTTAAATATCTACAACATTTACTGGTGAAAGATTTACTAGACGCTCTACAGAATTACATAATATACATATAGACAGTAAAGTTGCACCGTCATATCTTCCTGCAAACAAATTAAATCACAGAGATGAATAGCATTATTTTCCGCCAATAAACAGACATTCCTTCTTCTCTCACTCATCAAACAAGACAGCTGTGACTCAGGTTGTTATTAATTAAGCAAATAAGCAAATAAAATATGTTCTGTAAGGCCACTAATCAACGATGTTTTTTTTTTGTTCCTTCAAACTAATCATGCTTTGTGAATAATGAAAAATATATAAATAGCACAATTTATCCAAACAATACGTTCAGACTATTAACACATCGGTGTTTCATTATCTGTTTCTTTTTTGATAAATGAAAGAGATCGAATAATTACCGATATCTTACACACCATGTAGGGGGTGTAGTTTAACTTTATTTGCCAGGAACTCATCGTTCAATAAATATCTTAATTAACTTCCTGGTATCACGCCAGATGTTTGGGTGAGAAATATTTCTAAAAGTCCATTCAAATCTAATAATAAAATTTACAGCTGCATAATGGAACAATTCCCTACTATTACAGACCGTGATCATCCTGTAATCTAATAGAAGATGTTTGTTTGATGGTGTTTAACGGCGGTCAGTTTTATGGGTGGAGGAAACCGGAGTACCCGGAGAAAACCACCGACCTGTCGCAAGTCACTGACAAACTTTATCACATAATGTTGTACACATCGCCCTGATCGAGTTTCGAACTCACAACATCAGTGGGGATAGGCACTGATTGCATAGGTAATTGTAAATCCAACTACCATGCCATCACGGCCACGGCGGTCCCTAATAGAAGATAAAAAAAATCGTTTTCTAAACGTCTAACTTAAGTATTCAGATACAAAGCCTCAAACACAGACATTTTCTCCTTAAGTTTGACACTATGACAGAAAACGGAAAATAATCATGCATATTTTCTCTCCATCAACACCAAAGAGGACAATGCAGGTTCCTTTATAAAAAAAGAAATTGTAGATACCAAAGAGGTTATCAGAAGCCATAAATCGAAGAACAGAAAATACAATGGCCAAAAAAAAAAGGACAAATGAAAAAGAAAGAGTAACAGAACAACATTGAAAACTACAGAGTGGGCGACACAAACCCGACACAAATCCGGGGTGAACTCAGGTACCTCGGAAGGGTAAGCAGTTCTTGCTCCACTAGTGGCACCTACAGTCATTAGAACATAGAACAATGAACCTCTGAACTTGTTTAAGTATATTGATCTTTTTATATGTTTCATAATGAAAATGTTTGTTATTTTACTGCCAAAGTCTGCCATGAAATTTTATTTAAGCGTAGATGTTTACTTTATTCTTAATCAAAGTAATGTGTGTTTTAGATATACTTATTTATTAGTGTAGTTATTATATTTTTATATTTTTAGTCTCTCGTAACTCTTTTAAGAGTGGCTCTTGTATGTTTTAAATATATGCTGAATTTTTTATTGTATATCATTGTAAAGAGGTGAGACTTGAATAAAGTATTTGTCTTGTCTTGTCTTGTCTACGATTTCCACATAAAACGTCTTTACCTCAAGTTGTTTGTAGGGGTGTTCATGTGTTATTTATGTTATTTGTGTACATTGTGGTGTCCAACACATATTGTGTTGTGTTTTTGTATTGTTTTTCTTCGTCTTGTGTGCCCTATGTTGCCGGTTTCTCTGGATTGTCCATTTTTGATTGCCCCTTCGGTATTCTCTAACGTTTATTTTCTCATATTCCATTATTTAACTTTTAGCTATACGGAACACGTTCTGTTCGATAATACATTTAATATTCCGACCGTTGTTATATGTATGTATATGGTTGAGTGAATATTGAATTTCTTAACTCACCTTAATTTCTCCCCGTCAATTAAAATTCAGAATCTATGGAACCTTCGACAGAAACTGACAGGTACATCGAGTCGAAACCTAACTGATCGTTTTTGATTAATAATTTTAAAATGCATATCACGGAGACTATTAATTTCTTTAGATGGTCATGACTAATTGACATTTAATCTGTTGGAAGTATCAGTTATGATTTTGTTCGTCCTAAGAGTAATAGCCTTTAACCAACATATTGTACCCTCCTAACTAGTAGTCATTGACCCTGCTATTGTACCCTCCTAGCTAGTAGTCATTGACCCTGCTATTGTACCCTCCTAGCTAGTAGTTACTGACCCTGCTATTGTACCCTCCTAGCTAGTAGTCATTGACCCTGCTATTGTACCCTCCTAGCTAGTAGTCATTGACCCTGCTATTGTACCCTCCTAGCTAGTAGTCATTGACCCTGCTATTGCACCCTCCTAGCTAGTAGTCATTGACCCTGCTATTGTACCCTCCTAGCTAGTAGTCATTGACCCTGCTATTGTACCCTCCTAGCTAGTAGTCATTGACCCTGCTATTGTATCCTCCTAGCTAGTAGTCATTGACCCTGCTATTTTACCCTCTTAGCTAGTAGTCATTGACCCTGCTATTTTACCCTCTTAGCTAGTAGTCATTGACCCTGCTATGTTACCCTCCTAGCTAGTAGTCATTGACCCTGCTATTTTACCCTCCTAGCTAGTAGTCATTGACCCTGCTATTTTACCCTCCTAGCTAGTAGTCATTGACCCTGCTATTTTATCCTCCTAGCTAGTAGTCATTGAACCTGCTATTGTACCCTCCTAGCTAGTAGTCATTGACCCTGCTATTGTACCCTCCTAGCTAGTAGTCATTGACCCTGCTATTTTACCCTCCTAGCTAGCAGTCATTGACCCTGCTATTGTACCCTCCTAGCTAGTAGTCATTGACCCTGCTATGTTATCCTCCTAGCTACCAGTCATTGACCCTGCTATTTTACCCTCCTAGCTAGCAGTCATTGACCCTGCTATTGTACCCTCCTAGCTAGTAGTCATTGACCCTGCTATTTTACCCTCCTAGCTAGCAGTCATTGACCCTGCTATTGTACCCTCCTAGATAGTAGTCATTGACCCTGCTATTTTACCCTCCTAGCTAGCAGTCATTGACCCTGCTATTGTATCCTCCTAGCTAGTAGTCATTGACCCTGCTATTGTATCCTCCTAGCTAGCAGTCATTGACCCCGCTATTGTATCCTCCTAGCTAGCAGTCATTGACCCTGCTATTGTACCCTCCTAGCTACCAGTCATTGACCCTGCTATTTTACCCTCCTAGCTAGCAGTCATTGACCCTGCTATTGTACCCTCCTAGCTAGTAGTCATTGACCCTGCTATTTTACCCTCCTAGCTAGCAGTCATTGACCCTGCTATTGTACCCTCCTAGATAGTAGTCATTGACCCTGCTATTTTACCCTCCTAGCTAGCAGTCATTGACCCTGCTATTGTATCCTCCTAGCTAGTAGTCATTGACCCTGCTATTGTACCCTCCTAGTTAGTAGTCATTGACCCTACTATTTTACCCTCCTAGCCAGCAGTCATTGACCCTGCTATTGTACCCTCCTAGCTAGTAGTCATTGACCCTGCTATTGTATCCTCCTAGCTAGCAGTCATTGACCCTGCTATTGTACCCTCCTAGCTAGTAGTCATTGACCCTGCTATTGTACCCTCCTAGCTAGTAGTCATTGACCCTGCTATTGTATCCTCCTAGCTAGCAGTCATTGACCCTGCTATTGTACCCTCCTAGCTAGTAGTCATTGACCCTGCTATTGTACCCTCCTAGCTAGTAGTCATTGACCCTGCTATTGTATCCTCCTAGCTAGTAGTCATTGACCCTGCTATTGTAACCTCCTAGCTAGTAGTCATTGACCCTGCTATTTTACCCTCCTAGCTAGCAGTCATTGACCCTGCTATTGTACCCTCCTAGCTAGTAGTCATTGACCCTGCTATTTTACCCTCCTAGCTAGCAGTCATTGACCCTGCTATTTTACACTCCTAGCTAGCAGTCATTGACCCTGCTATTGTACCCTCCTAGCTAGCAGTCATTGACCCTGCTATTGTACCCTCCTAGCTGGTAGTCATTGACCCTGCTATTTTACCCTCCTAGCTAGCAGTCATTGACCCTGCTATTGTATCCTCCTAGCTAGCAGTCATTGACCCTGCTATTGTATCCTCCTAGCTAGCAGTCATTGACCCTGCTATTGTACCCTCCTAGCTAGTAGTTATTGACCCTGCTATTTTACCCTCCTAGCTAGCAGTCATTGACCCTGCTATTGCACCCTCCTAGCTAGTAGTCATTGTCCCTTCTAGTTTACCCTCCTAGCTAGTAGTCATTGACCCTGCTATTTTACCCTCCTAGCTAGCAGTCATTGACCCTGCTATTGTATCCTCGTAGCTAGCAGTCATTGACCCTGCTATTGTACCCTCCTAGTTAGTAGTCATTGACCCTACTATTTTACCCTCCTAGCCAGCAGTCATTGACCCTGCTATTGTACCCTCCTAGCTAGCAGTCATTGACCCTGCTATTGTACCCTCCTAGCTAGTAGTCATTGACCCTGCTATTGTACCCTCCTAGCTAGTAGTCATTGACCCTGCTATTGTATCCTCCTAGCTAGCAGTCATTGACCCTGCTATTGTACCCTCCTAGCTAGTAGTCATTGACCCTGCTATTGTACCCTCCTAGCTAGTAGTCATTGACCCTGCTATTGTATCCTCCTAGCTAGTAGTCATTGACCCTGCTATTGTAACCTCCTAGCTAGTAGTCATTGACCCTGCTATTTTACCCTCCTAGCTAGCAGTCATTGACCCTGCTATTGTACCCTCCTAGCTAGTAGTCATTGACCCTGCTATTTTACCCTCCTAGCTAGCAGTCATTGACCCTGCTATTGTACCCTCCTAGCTAGCAGTCATTGACCCTGCTATTGTACCCTCCTAGCTAGCAGTCATTGACCGTGCTATTGTATCCTCCTAGCTAGTAGTCATTGACCCTGCTATTCTACCCTCCTAGCTAGCAGTCATTGACCCTGCTATTGTACCCTCCTAGCTAGCAGTCATTGACCCTGCTATTGAACCCTCCTAGCTAGCAGTCATTGACCCTGCTATTGTACCCTCCTAGCTAGCAGTCATTGACCCTGCTATTTTACCCTCCTAGCTAGCAGTCATTGACCCTGCTATTTTACCCTCCTAGCTAGCAGTCATTGACCCTGCTATTGTACCCTCCTAGCTAGCAGTCATTGACCCTGCTAAATTACCCTCCTAGCTAGCAGTCATTGACCCTGCTATTTTACCCTCCTAGCTAGCAGTCATTGACCCTGCTATTGTATCCTCCTAGCTAGTAGTCATTGACCCTGCTATTGTATCCTCCTAGCTAGCAGTCATTGACCCTGCTATTGTATCCTCCTAGCTAGCTGTCATTGACCCTGCTATTGAACCCTCCTAGCTAGCAGTCATTGACCCTGCTATTGTACCCTCCTAGCTAGCAGTCATTGACCCTGCTATTGTATCCTCCTAGCTAGCAGTCATTGACCCTGCTATTGTATCCTCCTAGCTAGTAGTCATTGACCCTGCTATTTTACCCTCCTAGCTAGCAGTCATTGACCCTGCTATTTTACCCTCCTAGCTAGCAGTCATTGACCCTGCTATTTTACCCTCCTAGCTAGCAGTCATTGACCCTGCTATTGTATCCTCCTAGCTAGTAGTCATTGACCCTGCTATTTTACCCTCCTAGCTAGCAGTCATTGACCCTGCTATAGTACCCTCCTAGCTAGCAGTCATTGACCCTGCTATTGTACTGTCCATGTTGTTGTTGTCAATCATCTTTGTGATAATATGTGGTCTTTTTGCGCAGGTTTGTTATTGTTTGTTTATGTATGTATTACCATTGACGATCCAGTTATCAAGAGGGGAGGGTTTGGCTCCCATTAACCGGAATAAACCCCGCCACTTTCAGAACCTGGATTTCCAATGTCATATGTCGTTGTATTTTTTATGTTCAGTGAGCTAAGGTGAGAAGTGATTGTTCGTTTTGTTAATATTGGTGGAATTATTGACCATCACAGATTAAGCTTTTTTTAACAATCTCCATTGCAATTATCTACATATTATTTTGTGGTAGTTTTATCCTTAGGGATACATATATCACAATAATGTAATTCTTCAGTAGAACTCAATATATGTACAGATAAGTTTAAGACATTTGATATAAACCCCTAATTATCGGAGAATGTTTCCACTTGAGAGTTTCTCTGAGGTTCTAACTAATGACTACAAAACAATATGTTCTACTGAGAAACATGTTGTACAGTAATTAGCACTTAAACACAGATTCCCGAGTGAAAGTGTCTAACAAATCAAGAAATCTGGAAAGTCACTACAAGAAGGTAGCACCTCCTGATTATAGTTCGTCGTCTAAATGTATAGACTATATCTACTACTGTATATTAATGTATAGACTATATCTACTACTGTATATTAATGTATAGACTATATCTACTACTGTATATTAATGTATAGACTATATCTACTACTGTATATTAATGTATAGACTATATCTACTACTGTATATTAATGTATAGACTATATCTACTACTGTATATTAATGTATAGACTATATCTACTACTGTATATTAATGTATAGACTATATCTACTACTGTATATTAATGTATAGACTATATCTACTACTGTATATTAATGTATAGACTATATCTACTACTGTATATTAATGTATAGACTATATCTACTACTGTATATTAATGTATAGACTATATCTACTACTGTATATTAATGTATAGACTATATCTACTACTGTATATTAATGTATAGACTATATCTACTACTGTATATTAATGTATAGACTATATCTACTACTGTATATTAATGTATAGACTATATCTACTACTGTATATTAATGTATAGACTATATCTACTACTGTATATTAATGTATAGACTATATCTACTACTGTATATTAATGTATAGACTATATCTACTACTGTATATTAATGTATAGACTATATCTACTACTGTATATTAATGTATAGACTATATCTACTACTGTATATTAATGTATAGACTATATCTACTACTGTATATTAATGTATAGACTATATCTACTACTGTATATTAATGTATAGACTATATCTACTACTGTATATTAATGTATAGACTATATCTACTACTGTATATTAATGTATAGACTATATCTACTACTGTATATTAATGTATAGACTATATCTACTACTGTATATTAATGTATAGACTATATCTACTACTGTATATTAATTGCATAAAATAGTCCCTCATTTGGTGATTTTATGGTATTTAATGACATGGTCACCATGAGAGCTTGATACTTCTGGTTTCCACCATCAATAAATCTGACCGCCGCAATATAGATGCATATTGTTCAAAGAGGCGTTAAATACCAAAATTCAAATACAGTGGGAGTTAAGAGTGTAGATTTAGTAAACATTCTATCTTTGTGTTACTTTGTTTGGTTATATTTCTGACATTTATATTAATATAACAATATATAACAACCGGTTACACCACGCCACATTTTTGTGCCTGTCCCAAGCCAGGACCTGGATTTCCAACGCCAGACGTAATGGTCTTTTTTGTGTATGTTCAATGATTTGCGGTGAGACGTGATTGTTCACTTTGTTGATATTGGTAGAATAATTGACAACAACTGTTTAAACTTCCTTTTCATAATTGTAGTTCATAGCATGGTTAGATATTATTTAAAATATAAATTTGCTTCTTTTGAGAAAAAAGATTTTTCCTTTTCTAAATATATATAATTTAGAAAAGGAAAAATCAATTTTCTCAAAAGAAGCAAATTTATATTTTAAACATATAATCTAGAAAAGGAAAAATCATTTTTCTCAAAAGAAGCAAATTTATATTTTAAACCCAACAACGTCATAGTAAGCTTAGAATATTAAAAGTTCCTTTTTTAAACATATTTCAGGCATATGTGACCTTGACCGATGTTAGCTATCCTGTTTAGACCCTCCGGTTTCCTAGTTTCTAAAGCTTTAAATTATTTGACCTTCCAAATTTACGACTTTGAGCGTACCTGATGAAAGTTATTCCAGAACCGCTTCGTACGTTCCAAGTTTGATATGTTTGTTTTTATTAGAACAACGGAAACTGAATTCCTTATCATTCTATCATCTTCCTTTAAATTTGGTTGGTTGGTTTTATGGTGTTTAACGCCACTTTCAACAATTTTTCAGTTCTATCGTGGATGTACTCTTCCTTTATATGCTGATGAACTATTATGCTGTTGTACTGTATTTATATTGTATTGTATATTATTGTAGTGTATATTATTGTATTGTATTGTATTGTATTGTATTGTATTGTATTGTATTGTATTGTATTGTATTGTATTGTATTGTATTGTATTGTATTGTATTGTATTGTATTTGTATTGTATTGTATTGTATTGTATTGTATATATTTGTATAGTATTGTTTTGTATAGTATTGTCTTATATTGTATTGTATTGTATTGTATATATTGGTATAGTATTGTTTTGTATAGTATTGTCTTATATTGTATTGTATTGTATTGTATATATTTGTATAGTATTGTTTTGTATATTATTGTCTTATATTGTATTGTATTGTATTGTATATATTGGTATAGTATTGTTTTGTATAGTATTGTCTTATATTGTATTGTATTGTTGGATTATTTAGCGCTTGCTAACTGAAACAAATGTTCATGGGTAGACATGCTATCCTATTCGATCAGAATATTTCTAGCAAATCAGTTTCCGTTCTTTCTCCTTAATGCTGCGTGCTTAGTAGTATTCACCAATTTTATAGTCTTTGGTTTGACCCAACCGGGTGTTGAACCCACAATGTACCGCACTCGAGGAGAGCACGCTAACCATTACTATAATAAAAACGTGCCAGTTAAATTGGTTGTAAAATACGTTTGTTGCAAAATTTCAAGTTCCCTTACAATGGGCCAGATTGCATTATCATGTATAATTCCTCTCGTCTGTGATTCCACCATTGCATGTCTCTCCTCCGCTCTACCACTCAACGTCTCTCTCTGTCATTTCACGATTATGTCACTTTTTTTTTAGATTTCACCATAGTATTGATTCTCAGATCTGTGTTTCTCTCGGATACCCCTAAATAAAATGCAAAAGGTGTACATGTACTATCTAATATATTCAGTTTTTACACTTTTTTTGTATGATATATGTGCCCCTTCATATTGTTTCAAAATGTCAATTATTTTTAGAAATATCTTAACGAGATTCGCGTGCCTGTTTCTTTGTTGCAATTACTATTTTATCATCATATCGTGCATGCTGAAATTGTTAAAATTATCGCTCATACATAAGTCGTCTAAAAACTCACTTTGAGGTACGAATTGTACTCATTTCAATTAATAGTTGAGAGTATCGCTCATCTGTCGGCTTCGATGAGTTGTCTATAACACACAACCACATTTATGGTGTATTAGTTAGCGTGTTTGCCTCGAGTGTGGTAGATCTTGGGTTTGATCCCCGGTATGGTTTAGCCAAAGTCTATCAAATTGGCATTTGCTGTTTCTCCGCAAAGCACGCATGCAGCTTTAATGAGTAGGTAGACTGGTAGGCTCGGAATCAAGATAATGTGTCAGAGTGGAACGACAATTCTACCCGAGGATTGTTGTTTCAGTGAGCTAGCACTATACAAAATCAATTAAGCGAGTTGGTCTAGCACAAAGCGGACATCATCATCATTTCATTGTATCAAACTTGTTCTCACCATGATATAGCTGAAGCAAAAACTTGCTCATTTGGCGTCAAACAACAATTACTCGCTGACTCTATAGCTCACTGTTGCAAAGTAAACCTCCATCACAATAAGTTAGACAAGTCACAACAGGTCAACTGGCAACCAATAGATAGATTAATTGTTGTTATATATATGACCAATAATCATGTGCCAGGTCTTAATTAAGTGTTGGCCATGGCCCTTTTACTACGAGCATGTGTACTCTATATACAACATTGATAGTGAGGGATGAGAATGAACTTGGCAAAGCCAGTATTTACAGAGTCATTGATGGGGAATTCGAGATTAAGGTATATTAGGACACGACAATCATTCGAGTTTCTCATGAGGATTGCCATTTTTCTGTATCTATTAAAGTAAAACGGGATTCATTTCGAATTTTTGGAATTGTAATGAGATCCTCCTCAGCCGCTTAATGGAGGATTGAGTCAACCGCAAAGTTTAAAAATATCTGCATTGGCTATAGTTTTTTTAATTGACCATATAACAAACTTTTAATATATATATAAGGCGTGTTCCTTAGCTCCAATACCAGATACAGTTCTAATAAAGTATGCAAATAATAAAATTCGTTGGGAGTCGCCATTCTTATTGTTCTAATCATGATACAATCATGGATTAAACACAGAAGAGGTTGTTTTCTATATCATGATAATTGCAACCCCATCCCACTAATTTGTTATTACAGAATAATCATTCGACTTTGAACGTACCTGATAAAGGTAATAAACGTTATTCCAGAAACGCGTCGTGTGCACTAAATTAGAGATCTACGTTTTTATTTTTAATACAATATCTTTTGACTTTGTAAATCTTTTTATAGGCTTGAATTTAATTCAAATTAATATATATAGAATCATCTGAAAATACATTACGTCCAATTACATTAGTTTAAACATATTTTATTGTCTTATAAATGTACAGTTAGATTGGAAACAAGTTATATCAACTTAGTATATCCGCTCTATACAATAATGTTATATACATAAATAAGAAAATGACAGCAAGTTACATAATATAATAAATGTATACATGAATATATTTGATAAACAGAAGTAATGGGAACAAAGGGGGGATAAGGGGATTGAGTGCAAATAAATGATAACATCCTGAGTACAGGGTATAATTTCGTATCATTCAAATCTATTAGAATGGTGTATATATTTTTGGACATTTCTAAACACTATTAAATTGTTTTCGTCAGTTAAATTATCAGAGCCAAATAATAAGTTTTCAATTGAGATAACTGTATACGGTGTAATACTCATAATTAATTGCATTCTTGCATTCGTATAAAGGGGACATTCTAATAAATAATGAATAGCATCTTCTAAAGGACATCCGCAGGCGCAGATGGGGTCACTAACTATATTTGCTCTAAATAAATCTGCTCCCAGTGAACTACACTGATGTCTTAATCTAGTATGTATTATATTACATTTCCTACTTCCTAACAAATAGTAATTAGAAACCTTAAATAGTAATTAGAAACCTTAAATAAATTACATTGTACAGCTATAAGTTAAGTAATTGTTATAGATCGTGAGAAATTTGAATTACTAGAAACCTAGAAACGTTTCTTAGAAAAACTCGGAAGAACCATGTGAAACATAGTTAATCAGTACTTTGGAACTTTCTTTCACTTTTCATAATGACGGAACTGTAAACGGAAGTAGTAACTGTAAATTTAACTATGGTCATATATTGTCGTTATTAATATCAATAATACAAATGTTGTCGTAAATTTAGTTGCGGTTTTGTGAGTGAGTGAGTGAGTGAGTGAGTGTTGCTTAATGCCAAATGGGTGATTTTTTAGCTCCCGCTATATCATGGAGAGAACAAGCTAAATTAAATGAAATGATGAAAGATGATGTAACACTTAAGTTGATATCTACTCCTAAGTGTTGCATGCTCAGTGGAGAAGCAACAACTACACATTTTATTATCTTTGGTTTGACCCCACCGGGTTCTCGAACCCACGATCTACTGCACGCGAGATGAGAACGTTAACCATTACACCACCGATGTGGCTTATGGTTTTCATAATTCGTACCATTTTAATAGCCTTTTATAACAATTTGTAATGACTTATTTATGTAATTATATACATACATACATACATACATAATATGTACCAATACTGGTCATTTAAGGAAATTTCGAATCTTGAATGGATAATATAGAGATAACTGTATTCCTTAAGGGTACACCAACAATTAAATTGGTTCATATAAAGAACAGTTTTAAAGTTGAACATTTTATCATGTGTGGTGTTGTATGTAGACAACTTCGAACGGGAAGACAAATACCACGATGAAACTAAATCTGCAGACATTTTTTTTATATCTAGCACCAAATAAAATTGGCGTTCTAAGTTTATTCCACAACTCATAATGTTTCGTACATGTTTGTGCATCCTTTTCAGTGTTTTCTATTGTAGGAAATATAGATCGAATCAATTCCATCAATTTATAAAGCTACTATTTCACACAATATGTTTAAACAGGTCTTTATAATGATATTTCTCTAATTTTATTATATAAAGTCAAACATTATTTTTATCTACATGCATATATGTTGAACATTTGATCATGTACGGTGTTGAATGTAGACAACCTGGAACGGAAAGACAAATACCAGTCTATTATATATGATATTGTTCATCAAATAGACTGTTTACTTTCAATTATTTAGAATAATAAGAATCATTGTATCTTCACAACTCATTAACTAAATGAATAGAGTAGCTGTACATTGAAGCAAGCTAACTTATTTTATTTGCATGTGGTGTATATGTTCGGTTCATCTTTACCTCCAGTTGTTTGTAAGAGGGTTCATGTCTTATTTACGCTATGTGTGTTTGTTTGCGGATAGTGGTGTCCAGCACATATCGTGTTGTGTTTTTGGTTTGATTGTCTTCGTCTTGTGTACCCTATGTTACCAGTTTCTCTGGATTGTCCATTTTGTATTGCCTATTCGGTATTCTCTAATGTTTATTTCCTGTGCATCCTACAAAACTCATAGGATAGTTACTGATATCATGAAAGTTTGTGATACCTTATTGCTGATACCGACTTTTCTTCTAAAAATGACATAGAAATGGTTTTCGTATGGACATTTGACTTTGTTCGAGTGTACTTCATAAATGTTATTCTAGAAACGAACTATATTACATATCTACATTTGTATTCTTTATATTAAGAAATGTACAAGGACCCTAGGAAAAAAAAACCTTGGTTATTTGACCAAAAACTGCTTTAGATTGCACAAATTACCATATAAAAGAAAACCGATGTCATACTTTATTTTCAGGAAAAATTCTGGTCTTTTCTGTTAATTTCTCTATTATTATATGACATCACTTTTTTTTCATCATTTTTCTCGTCTCTTTCATCATTATAATTCGAACACTGCTACTTGTGTGGTTGTCTGTCAAAACAACATTCCATAGTAGAATAAATTGCTTGGTTTCATTCCTCGGGTAAAATAATATATTTTTCTCAAAGAAGTTATGATATATTTTGAACATTTTGTGATTAATTGCTGTAAAGCAAAATAATAGTAGCGACACTATGTTGTCGTATTGTCTAGAGTCCAATACCAAAACATAAACCAATATAGATAATACATAACTTTTTCTACTGCAGTTTTAGTGAGCTTATATTTTTAACTCTCAGTCCCTATGGAACTAAACACAAAAATGAAATATTCTCCAGAATCACATTTCCAAATTTAAGCTGTAAATAGATGTTAACTGTACTTGAGTCGAACTCGCTCATAATTCTGTGTGGTGATAAGCACCAAATACTCTACATGATAGGGGACGTCGTGATCATGATCGCATGGTAGTTGGATTTACAACTATCTGTGCAATCAGTGCCTATCAGCACTAAACCTGAGTTCGTATTCTGCCCATGACGAGGTGTACTCGATACAACATTATGTAGTAAAGTCTGTCAGTGACTTGAGACAGGTCGTTAATTGGTACTACGGTTTCTTCCACCAATAAAACTGACCGCCACGATGTAACTGAAATATTGTTGAAAGTGGCATTATTTACCTTAAACCAATATAGTAATACTTTCGATTTTGAGCGTCACCTGATGAAGGTTATTTTGAGCGTACATGATGAAGGTTATTTTGAGCGTCACCTGATGAAGGTCATTTTGAGCGTCACCTGATGAAGGTTATTTTGAGCGTCACCTGATGAAGGTTATTTTGAGCGTCACCCGATGAAGGTTATTTTGAGCGTCACCTGATGAAGGTTATTCCACAAAAGCGTCGTGTGCACTAAATTTGATATCTACGTTTTATCAGAAACGGCCATTTAACTCCAAAGTTTGTCAGCGACTTGTGGCAAGTCGTTGGTACTCTGATTTTTCCACCGGAAACTGATAAAACTGACCGCCACGATGTAACTGAAATATTGTTGAAAGTGGTGTTAAACTCCATAACCCTAAACATCCAAAATCAATTAATGGTCTTTGTGAGAGACCAGATGGTACAAATTAAATGTAAAATCCAAATGCCAGAATTAAATTTGCATATAACGGTCAAAAGTATGTGTACAAATTAAATATTAAAGAAAATTAGTTACACGATAGATGTACTAGTTCATCTATCAAATTATCTATGCTTCAGTAAAGAAACCTGTTTCATAGAATTAAATGCTGCTGGCATTTTATCGTCTTTATGAAGTGTTAGACATTAAGCTTAATAGTTTTTTTTAACAAGATCCTTTAAGAAATAAAGATGAGAAACATATTTCTAATAGATGTCGGCATGTTTAATTACATTTCTACACCAGATCTGATAAATGTAATAACGTTTCTTTTATAGAATGATAGTATTGATGTAATTTCCCTCTCCAATAACGCTTAGTGTAATACACAATTACCACAGGCACTTGTTTCATTCAAAAAATATATGCCCCCTCCTCTTCCTTACTTCAAGGTAAACAACTGCCCTTTACCCCTTCCCCACTTCGCCTCAATATTTTTCGCTTATTTGTGATCCTTTCGCTGACCCAATTATATCGTTACACTCCCGAGATATTTCTCTTTTCGACTGCCACATTTAAATATAAATACCGGGCCCCCCTCAGACGAATTGGAAGGGAATATTCAGCGAAAGTCGCATTTTCTATTTTTCAGTCAATGAAACGGATACAACCACTTCCGGTTTGCGCTGGATTTTTCATATGCATTCGGAATTCTCTAGACCGGTCTTGTGTAACAATGCCATCATGATCATCTCCTCTCAAATGTAAAGTAAGCCTTTGAAATACAGATAATTGTTCCAATGCAGATTATAAAAATATGTTCAACTCCAAATTACTGACATTTGATTTTTAAAACACCTTTTTTTTTAAGTTTCTAAATCAATTTAGAACGGACCGGAAGTGACTGTATCCGTTTCACTGACTGAAAAATAGAAAATGCGACTTTCGTTAAATATTTCCTTCCAATTCGTCTGAGGGGGACCCGGTATTTATATTTAAATGTGGCAGTCGAAAAGAGAAATGTTTACCTTGAAGTAAGGAAGAGGAGGGGGCATATATTTTTTGAATGAAACAAGTGCCTGTGACAATTACAAATACGACCAAACTAACTGCAGAGAAAAACTTAGTATCTAGAACTTGGATAAGCCGTTTACTTGGATAACTCGAAGTTTAAAGGGCCGTCGTGGCGTAATCGTATGGCAGTTAGATTTACAACTACCTGTGCAATCAGTGTCTATCACCACTAAAGTTGTAAGTTCAAACCCCGTTCATGGCGAGGTGTACTCGATACATCATTATGTTCTAAAGTTTGTCAGTGACTTGCGACAGGTCGGTGTTTTTTTCTGGGTACTTCACCAATAAAATTGACCGTCATGATATAACTGAAATATTGTTGAAAGTAGCGTTATCATAAACCAAACCAAACCGAAGTTTTAAAAAATCCGTTCAAAAGAGCTTGTAGTTTAATGTATAATATTTTAATATTCAATACATCTGATAATTCGAATGTTTTCAAGTAAAATCATGGTAAATTAAATTAAACTTTACAGAACTATGACAGAGTAAAATGCTACGGGGGGAGTGTTTGTATTGCTGTTCTCCATCTTACGGTCGCTGTCAGGTGTTTAATGGGGTATCATAATTAATACTTAAAATAAGAGGCGAGACGACTGCTAAATTATAGAAGGGATACATGTATATATAACTTCTAACCGGTAAACTCGATCTCTGTGTATTATTACTCACAGATACAATAATATCAAGAATGAAAATCAATTACTGGTCAATCAATTTATATATACCCTACCATATAACCAAAGATTATATATATAAACATTGACATAACCATGGGACTCTCCTCAAGATATGTACATGATCAACTAACGTTGTTGTGGGTGGCCACAAAAACATTTTAATATGCATTAATTTATATCGAAGGAACTTCTAGTCTAATTCGATCAGACTTCCGTTTCTACGAAATTTTCTCTACACAACACATCTGTCTAGCTTAGATGATATAAAAGTGGGAAATAAACTGAACGATGTCTTTAAAACTACAGACGGGACCCATATGTAGTAAATTTGTATTGGTCATTCAGGTCATTCAGGTCGTTTATACTATATTGTTTTAAGGATTTGATAAATGATACTCTATAATATCTCGAGACCACACACTACCGACTAATTAAGATGGCAGCTTCCGGTGAAATGCAAAACGAAATACCTCCAATCAATACTAAAATTGTGGTACCTGGAACCTTCCTTTCATTCTAGTGGAACAGTAATTGCTTATCCTTCCGGAGCACCTAAATTCATTCCAGGTTTGTAGTGGGGTTCGTGTTACTTTTTAGATTTATGTGTATATTTTGTAAATCGTTGTTTGTCCTTTTGCACTTTTTCTTTTGGCCATTGTGTTGTCTGTACTTCTTCGATTTACGGATTCTGATTACCCCTTTGGTATCTGCAAACTCTTCTTGCATAGTTTCATTACAATATACAATGTATATATGTTATGAGAGGATACGAATAGGTAGGTCTGCTACAACTTTCCACAGTGTGTGCCAACTTTTGTTCATGTTTACAAGAGTGCCACGTGCTTTTCTATGTTGTTCCCTTGTTAAAGTAAAGCTTAACCTTTCATTCTTTATATAAAGCCACCTATATCTTTGGCGAATTTATTAATAGTACAAAACCAGACTGTGTTGAAGGAGACAATGCCAATGGACTGCAATAAAAAAAGGTGAAGGTTGAAGCTATCACAAAAATGCCAAATCTGTCAGGGTCATGCACAAAAAAATCCTCTCTAATCACGTGTATGTATAACGGCTGTGTGCTACCTGTAACTTTCAACAATAATTCAGCTATGTCGTGGTCATCAATTTTAAAGATGGAGGAAGCCGGAGTATAGATGAAGAAAACCATCGACGTTGCGGAAGTCACTGACAAATTCATTATGCAATGCTTTATCGAGTATTCCTTGCAACTTTCTGTCCTGATACCAATGTAGTATTTGAAAAAGAAAGGGATCCAAATTAACCGATTTGACTCTGTCATATGTTTTATCTGTCCTAAACCATGAGGTGGTAGTTAGTTTCGTTGATAGCATTGACCACCATTGTTTAAACTTTTTTCTCATAAACAAGGAAACAATCTAATAATAAGACATATAGATCTTAGTTCTTACATATTTGTTTTGTTTGTTTGTTTGTTTGTTTGGTTGGTTTTTTGCTTGGGGTGGGGGAAAAGGTACATTGTTGTTCTTAATTTTTACATCTTCATTTTTCTCTTGCTTACTAGTTCTTTATTATAGTTTGTTATTACATTTGTAATTAAATCAGCTTTAAAAAGTAAAACATGTGGCTTTTTTAAAAATATATATACAACTGTAATGGCTCCATAATACGTTTGATACAAGTTGATTGTAATCATGGCCTCTGTGCCTGAAAGGGTATTGAACTTCCAGCTACTACAAAATGGAATTAAGAGACATTTGGTTTCACAGAATATGATATTATATTTACGGACAATCTAAACATGTTTAAAATGTGTTTTTTTAAACTAGGTGGTTCCCAAAGCTAGAAGCACTCAAAGCACAAGAAGTTAGCAAAGAGATTTTAACATAGGTGTGACACTATCAATACCAGACTGGTTTTGTCCATTCCTCGACACTCCCAGACATAATTCATAAATATACATTCTTATTGACAAGATAATAATGAGTTACACTAGTTATGGTGGAGGAAAGACCCTAAAACAATTTAACAAAATGCAAAAGATATTAGATTTTACACAATTCTTTAATCGATTTTCTACATAAATGGCATAAGTATCTTGGCGGGGGCCACCGTGGCCGTGATCGTATGGTAGTTGGATTTACAACTACCTATGCAATAAGTGCCTATCACCACTGATGGTGCGAGTTCGAATCTGGGTCAGTGCGAGGTGTACAACATTTGTCAGTGATTTGCGACAGGTCGGTGGTTTTCTCCGGGTCCTCCAGTTTCCTCCACCAATAAAACTGACCACCACGATATAACTGAAATATTGTTAAACACCATCAGACAAACAAAACATTTTTTTATTGAAGTTCAAGCAAGAAAAGTGGTCTGTCATGTAACAATATGGGTATCCATTTTGCCTGTTTCTACGATTTTTCTATTAGATTTTAGAACCGTTCAGACAGTGTGATATTTTAGAACCGTTCAGACAGTGTGATATTTTAGAACCGTTCAGACAGTGTGATATTTTAGAACCGTTCAGACAGTGTGGTATTTTAGAACCGTTCAGACAGTGTGATATTTTAGAACCGTTCAGACAGTGTGGTATTTTAGAACCGTTCAGACAGTGTGATATTTTAGAACCGTTCAGACAGTGTGGTATTTTAGAACCGTTCAGACAGTGTGATATTTTAGAACCGTTCAGACAGTGTGATATTTTAGAACCGTTCAGACAGTGTGATATTTTAGAACCGTTCAGACAGTGTGATATTTTAGAACCGTTCAGACGGTGTGGTATTTTAGAACCGTTCAGACAGTGTGATATTTTAGAACCGTTCAGACAGTGTGATATTTTAGAACCGTTCAGACAGTGTGGTATTTTAGAACCGTTCAGACAGTGTGGTATTTTAGAACCGTTCAGACAGTGTGATATTTTAGAACCGTTCAGACAGTGTGATATTTTAGAACCGTTCAGACAGTGTGATATTTTGGAACCGTTCAGACAGTGTGATATTTTGGAACCGTTCAGACAGTGTGATATTTTAGAACCGTTCAGACAGTGTGATATTTTAGAACCGTTCAGACAGTGTGATATTTTAGAACCGTTCAGACAGTGTGATATTTTAGAACCGTTCAGACAGTGTGATATTTTAGAACCGTTCAGACAGTGTGGTATTTTAGAACCGTTCAGACAGTGTGATATTTTAGAACCGTTCAGACAGTGTGATATTTTAGAACCGTTCAGACAGTGTGGTATTTTAGAACCGTTCAGACAGTGTGATATTTTAGAACCGTTCAGACAGTGTGATATTTTGGAACCGTTCAGACAGTGTGATATTTTGGAACCGTTCAGACAGTGTGATATTTTAGAACCGTTCAGACAGTGTGATATTTTAGAACCGTTCAGACAGTGTGATATTTTAGAACCGTTCAGACAGTGTGATATTTTAGAACCGTTCAGACAGTGTGATATTTTAGAACCGTTCAGACAGTGTGATATTTTAGAACCGTTCAGACAGTGTGATATTTTAGAACCGTTCAGACAGTGTGATATTTTAGAACCGTTCAGACAGTGTGATATTTTAGAACCGTTCAGACAGTGTGATATTTTAGAACCGTTCAGACAGTGTGATATTTTAGAACCGTTCAGACAGTGTGATATTTTAGAACCGTTCAGACAGTGTGGTATTTTAGAACCGTTCAGACAGTGTGATATTTTAGAACCGTTCAGACAGTGTGATATTTTAGAACCGTTCAGACAGTGTGGTATTTTAGAACCGTTCAGACAGTGTGGTATTTTAGAACCGTTCAGACAGTGTGATATTTTAGAACCGTTCAGACAGTGTGATATTTTAGAACCGTTCAGACAGTGTGATATTTTGGAACCGTTCAGACAGTGTGATATTTTGGAACCGTTCAGACAGTGTGATATTTTAGAACCGTTCAGACAGTGTGATATTTTAGAACCGTTCAGACAGTGTGATATTTTAGAACCGTTCAGACAGTATGATATTTTAGAACCGTTCAGACAGTGTGATATTTTAGAACCGTTCAGACAGTGTGGTATTTTAGAACCGTTCAGACAGTGTGATATTTTAGAACCGTTCAGACAGTGTGATATTTTAGAACCGTTCAGACAGTGTGGTATTTTAGAACCGTTCAGACAGTGTGATATTTTAGAACCGTTCAGACAGTGTGATATTTTGGAACCGTTCAGACAGTGTGATATTTTGGAACCGTTCAGACAGTGTGATATTTTAGAACCGTTCAGACAGTGTGATATTTTAGAACCGTTCAGACAGTGTGATATTTTAGAACCGTTCAGACAGTGTGATATTTTAGAACCGTTCAGACAGTGTGATATTTTAGAACCGTTCAGACAGTGTGATATTTTAGAACCGTTCAGACAGTGTGATATTTTAGAACCGTTCAGACAGTGTGATATTTTAGAACCGTTCAGACAGTGTGATATTTTAGAACCGTTCAGACAGTGTGATATTTTAGAACCGTTCAGACAGTGTGATATTTTTTTTTCAATTATATATTCCTTATGGCAATAACTTAAACAGAGTTATCACACTTTACACTCCATCATCCAGGAACGATAACTCTGTGAAAATGATTGTCCTTATCTAGTTTCTGGTTCTCGATAAGGCTTTGATACAACTATTAATTCTTTTAGATATTTTTTTAATCTATGAATGGATGATCAACATCCAATTTCATGGCCATATCGATATGAATAATTGCGCTCGCCATTCTGTCGTCATGACAACAAATAATTTCGAGACAGGTCCAAACATATACCACAAATTTTATTAAACATTTATAAAATGTTTGTTTTTTCAAGACTTTTTGATAGTTTTTCGCATTTGCATTTTGGAACATCAGTGTCGTCTTACATGTATATTTAGTTCTAGAACTGAGTTATTGGTGAAATTCGGCTTCGATCTTTGTTCACTAATTGGTTCTTCCCTGATCACCAATTGTCGTCCATTATTGACTTTATTGTGATTGTCTAATTAATTGTGTTGACAATGAAGTAATTAGATTAGTCTGGCGATTGGTATCTGTTAGTATTACTTATTACACCTGGTGATGAACACACGTGGGAGTCGTTAGGAATGTAAACAACAGGGAAATACGGAATGTTCTTCTGAGTGTACTGACAAATACAGGAAGCATTTTACATGTATAATAGACATTTAAGCGAAGTTATATTTTTTGAATCTTATTAAATCGCCACGATATAACTGAAATATTGTTGAAAGTGGCGTTAAACACCATAACCCTTACCTTCAGTATACTGACAAATACAGGAAGCATTTATAATAGACATATGCTTTGAATTTATTAAACCGCCACGATATAGCTTAAATATTGTTGAAAGTGGCGTTAAACACCAAAACCCTTATAATTACCTTCAGTATACTGACAAATACAGGAAGCATTATATATATTAATAGACGTTAAATACCATAACCCGAACTCCTGAATGTATTAAATAGTTGAAATGAGTTCCAATTTCAAATAATGAGTTGGAATTTTAAGAATAATGTACACGCAAAAACACTGTTTTTGTTATCAAAAAAAAAAAAATAATAATAATCATTTGAAAAATTAGGTTTAGACTTATGGTGTTTAACGCCACTTTCAACAATATTTCAGTTATATCGTGGCGGTTAGAACAATTAGAAGTTGAAATTGAATATAATGCAATCGTTATTTACCGGAACTATAGCTGCAGCAAAGTTAAATTAAAGTTTCTTTTTTGTATCAGGAGGTAGTCAATGATTTATTTTAATTGTTTTTGTCGCAGTGTTTTTTGGGAGTATAATAAATAAATACTTTCAAAAATATATTTTTTCAAACATTAGTTTACGCATTATAAAATATAACTAAAAAATTAAAAACAATTTCACTTTTGAAATACTTCAAAGAATACTAGGTGATGACAACCAATCTGTGTTTTCCCCTTGTTCAAGTTGATAGGGTACAGAATACTAATAGTAATTCCTCAAACATAAATTGCAAGTGTTTATAAATACCTCTAATACCGTTAGATTTTAACAGTATGTATAAAAATCATATCTTACAATATTGTTACATTACTTGGTGCGAACAAAAATACATTCCTCTCAATTAACTCTTAATATCAATATTTGCATGATAAGTAACTTTTTTTTTCAAAATTGAAGATAATTGACAATTAGCATATATATGACAGAAACAATAGTTATCACAATGCGGAAGTGCATCGCAAGACGTCTAAAGAAAATGAAACTAGCATCCATAGTGTTCTACTACTTATATGGTACGCAAATCACCTCATTCTTTGACACACTGCACAATACACAAAATGCAGTGTTTATGATTGTTACGCGAAATTCGTCACTATATTACAATTACATTACTCAAAACACGTACATTGTGTTCTTTCCAAATATGGGGGTAGGTGTTTACTACGATCAGAAAGGGGAAGTATTCAACATTCAATTTCATCGGTGTTTTACCTTACTGCTAGGTAAAATGTTTATGTATTGATGTTAATTAAGAATGAAATTAACTGTGCATCTCCTCTGACGCGTAAGCACACGACCTCCTTAGCAACAGAGAACGCGCGTGGTTTATCCTATGATCAAACTATCAGTATCGTGTTTCATCCAACTTGTATGTACTTTCCTGACAAGCGACCTCTAGTGGTGGGTAGGCGATATATATGTATCTCCAAGAGCAGTATTTAAAGCATTCATTCGGGCGTTCAAGATAGTTTGCTTCACTATAAGCCTGTGTCGAGCAGTAGCGAAGGAAGGATAGCTCCATTTCGCATTTAGTCTTTTATACCTTTAATATTTTGGGAATTCAATGAGTGTATTAAGGACAACAGATTCCAAAATGTCTTTGTATCGCGATCTCGATTCAGATATTAACACCAACACGACCAGAGTCGTTAGATCACATACATACAATGTATACAGGGGCAGCTCCCCAAGCACCCAAAACCGTCTGGAGGTGAGTAGAATGTGTGAATCAAATGTTTTAATGTGTGAATAATGTTTTGTGTGAAAAAAAATATTTTTAAAATGCTTATTTGTGATCGTCTGTTTGCCTTGCTTTGTTTCAAAGAAATTGCTACGTGTTTCAAATGTACATGCAATAAGTCGTGATGGAAAGCCACACAGCTTATGACGTCGAACCAACGACAATATTTCAAATCCTTCATGCTTTTGCTTTGAAGACATTGGATTTTAAGCTTAGGATTCACTGCTTCATGGATTTTGCTTATGTGCTTAAATACTTCCTTAATGTTTGCCAAAGACTAGTGTTGGGACTTTAAAAAGCTTAGTCCACAACCAACTAAAACATGGATTTTAAAATATGAAACGAATTATATGCTGAGCCACCTTCAATGTGCAATTATATTACAAATATTGTAACAATTTGCTTTAAACTTGTGTGTTTATTGATAAGCATGGAATAAAAAAAACAATTTTAAAGAGAGCTTCTGACGCAAACGAAATTCTTTACGATAGTATAAATGTACTATCTTATCAGTTGCATAAACACATATGTAGAGAAAGAGATAGACTTACTGTTTACAACGTTTAAGTAAACAAAATTTCAACATGGATTCCTGCACAGCAAGAGCAGACGAGACTACTTGGATTTTAAGTACATTATGATTTACATCAAAACACTTGGTATTTTATCTTGCAATCTTTTCAAAATGGCGTGAAGGGATTGTAAAATATAAAAAAACAAATTAGATTGGAATTTCAAAAGTAAATTTAAGATTTCAACAATAGTCTTTTGTAATTTACCAGTCTTTTTTATTTGTTTTTTAATAATACTATTTCATCTGATAATTGGAGAAAAACTATTAAGATAATTGTTTATTTATAAATATCAGAGGTCAAAGAAGGTCATACGATATTGCTGATCTAAGCTATCATCATCTTCGTGATTGATCGGCACTTTCCGCCAATTGGCATCCACGCCTATTTTGGTCATTGCATGATGCGCTCAGCAGCAAATGCTATTATCAGTACAGAGTTACATTACACTTAGCTAAAAATACAATAAGGAATTATGATAAGGAAATCATCTTACTTCATGATCATCCTATTGTTTTTATATAATAAAAAACTTAGAATATTAAGACAGAAAATAATATAAAGTACAATTTTTAAAAAATGAGTACAAACTGATTATACATTATCCTTTATAGTACATTCCCAAGTTTTCTTTAGTTAGTATTTTAACAGTTGTACAGAAAGTGCACCATTACTCTATAATTTCACATAACTTTGCTTTAAATTAAATTAACCTGTAGATTCACAAGAGTTACATTTCAATGGCGGGTCTTGTTCTTCTCTTTTTATTTTATTTTACAGAAAACAGTTGTGAAACTAATTAAAAGTTAATTAGCTGATACGAAATCGAAACAATATCACGTGATTAATAAAACACATTTTGATAATAGACATAGTTTCTATTCCGTCTATTCAGCTATCTTCTTATGTAGCGATGTGGAATTCTGGAATCTTTGCCAACTATTTTTCTTATTTGGTTCTGTGGCTGTTGTTTTCAAAGAATGTTTATTTCATTTATAAATGATATTGAACTGAAGCAAGCAAATAGAAAAATATATATAGCATACTTTAAACCGAAAGAGTATTTTAAAAGTCATATGATGGAGTGAAGCCTGAGAATAGACCCGTTTGAACACATTTTCGGGAAAATAACTTGTTTAATTGAATAATTGAATAAATGAGATTTTTTTTATTATTCCCCTTTTTATATTTCAATTTTTATGGCATTCTTATTTTCTCATCATTTGATCAGAATAATCTTGCACTTAATAATTATTTTATATTATTAAATTGTAAGTTCGAACCCCGTTCATGGCGAGGTGTACTCGATACAACATTATGTGATCAAGTTTGTCAATGACCTGCAACAGGTTGGTGGTTTTCTCTGGGTACTCCGGTTTTCTCCACCAATAAAACTGATTGCCACGATATAATAACTGCAATATTGTTTAAAGTGGCGTTAAACACCATAAACCAACCAACCAACCAATCACTCAATAATAAAATGTCATGATCACAAGCCATAATAGAAATAATCCCTTTAAGAAATTCATAAATGTATTAAAAAAATCTTTATAAATATATTTACGAGAAATATTTTCACTTTGAATTTGTATATAAGTTGTAACAAACTAACAAATGTGTTTTTGTAGCACATTTTTATACTGTTCATATATAGGCACACAATAATGAGAGTAAATTAACAAAATAAAGACGTGTATCCCCTTTTTATTTGCAAATTTTTGATACCATTGTAATTTTGTTAGACAGTTTCTGACGGAGATACCAAAGTAACAAAAAAGATTATAAAAAAAGTCATCCGTAACGTAGAAACTGTTGGACCAACAGATAAGACTGTACAAGTCACACGTGTAGAAAATGTACAGCGAAACTTTTTCAAAGAGGAGGAGCTACGAATGCAGGTATCGCATGGAATCCGTTCTGACCAAGTACCCAACGTTTTTGTATGCTCTGGTTTTAACGGGTTACTCAATTTCTGTACTGTAGAATTCAAAGTTGAACTTCACTTTTGAACCATTTCACAAATCACACGTACACTTTAATCTTTGAAGAATACATTGAAGTTAGTTGGAAGGATATGTGAAACGATACCTATAAGAGTGAAGATTTATACTTTAATTCTGCAGTATGGAGCTACCAGATTGAGTAAACCGTGAACCGGATTATCAAATTGTTGGGTATACCTAAACCATGTCCGACTCTTCCAATCAATCCTTCACATACAAACCTTTGATCACGGACAACACAATTGTCAAACAACCTAGCATCCTTTGTTCTATTCAACGTTCCATATACTTCGATTCCTTGACCAAAAGCATTTGTTTTCTTTAATTCCAAATAAAATGCAGATCTTTTGAATAGGTCTGTTTTTCTACCTCCTCTAAATCGTTTGAATTTGAAGAGGTCTATTATATACCTCATCCAAATCTTTAGTATGCACACAACTTCCTACCTGTTCTTATTTGAAATCCAAATATATATATATATATATATAAAATAGTATCAAGAATCATATTTGATCCACCTCATCTTGTATTAATTAAATATTTAAATATGTCGTCAATTCTTATGTAATATTGTTTCTTTCATAGATATATTAACATTAATGTTTTCAGAGCTCATGTTATTTATATTGAACTTAAGGTACACTGTTTCATGTTTTGTTCTTGTATGAAATATTTGTAGTTAAATTCTTTTTTGTTTTTGTTTTTATGTATTTCTTTGTCATGTTTTTTGTTTATATTAATGCTTAAATTGATTTTGTATGCAAATTTCTTTCTTTCTATATTGATGCTTAAGATGTTAGAAAACAAATTTTTAGTCAAGTTTTCCGACAGCCATAATATAAATTAATATCTTACTTTATATATTTTTAATTGGAAAGATTGTCATTTTATTAATTACATTCTGTCATTCCTTTACAGGCCAGAATCCGGGAACTCGAGGATGCTTTGGATTCCGAGAGGGAGATGAGACTAAGGGTAAGTATTTTATTTACACTCTGATTGCAGGGACGAGTATCCCCCCACCCCCCCCCCCCCCCCCCCCCACCCCCAAAAAAAACCAACAACAAATGAGCATTTTGTCTCTTTATTCTATAAAAATAATAATAACATAGGTTGCATACGAATTCATATGCAGTAGCATAGTGTAACTTTATAGGCTATTAAATATACATGTAATATAATATTTTATTGTTATTTAAGCATATTTGATAGCTTGTGACAATATAAAAAGAAATGAAATTCATCATCAATGCTATTACAGATCATAGCGTAACTGATGTAAGGGGGTTATTTGCACAATGCCGTTATCTGGGAATAGTAATCTATTAAATAGTCTATAAACATATTATAAAGATATACATGTAGATATAATACATATCAACATGCTTGAATAACAATCTGATAATTATATTATGCAAACGATGTGCAGCATGCATTAGCTCCATATGCCATATTATATTAATTTGTCTTAGAACATATGTTTTCTATCATAAATGTATATCAATACACACATCTTACTTCCTTATAACATTCCAGACATAGAGGAGAGCACACGAGTAAACAACAGGCGTAAAAAAACGATTACTGATTTCTTCATACATTCCAAAAATATTAATCGTAAAAATCTGGAAGATTAATAAAAGAAAATAATGACAGGCGTAACTTTAAAAAATCGATTATTTATTTCTTCATACATTCCAGAAATATTAATAGTAAAATTCAAAAAGATTAAAAAAAACGGCAGGCGGAACTTAAAAACGATTTGTGATTTCTTCATACATTCCAGAAATATTAATGGTAAAAATCGGGAAGATAAATAAACACATAGTAAAGAAGCACAACATTCATGAAGAAAAATGAATTTAGATAAGAAAAATATCTGATGTCTATTAAGTGAGAAACCATTATAATAATAATATTTAGAGCATCTGGTCGTGTAGGAGTGCAAACCGTTGCTAAGTGCTATGTAATCAATAGATCCAGACAACTTCCTATATTTGTACACACGGAGAAACCTAATACACTTGACTGTACATTCCAACAATATTTCTATCAATATTTTGTAATGAACAAAATAACATGTAAAATTCCTGGATAATGTTTTGATATATATATATATATATAAATAAATTAATAAATAAATAAAAACTACAGATAATATTTCAAAATATGATTTTTAATATTTGTAAGAAAAAATGTTAATAAAGAGATATAGTTTCTTTTACTTAAATGTAAAATATAAATAAACACAACACCTTCACCCCTCCACATTATCCTTCAATAAGACAACACTGTTAAAAATAAATTCACATATATTTTGTTACTATACAGTTAACTTTGTACATTATTAAAACAAATTATCGGAACCAGTTTATTTGGTTTTATTTCTTTGAGGAAGCAAAACTAGAACAGAAATTTATCAAGTCGCTGCAGTTTATTCACCTAGAGCTAACCTTTTCTTTTTAAAAAAAGAAAATGAACAACAATCTCTTCCGAACTAATTTCATAAAATGTTTCACTTTGTTAAAATATGCCAACCATGTAATGATTTTGTCCCTTGAATTAACATCATCCATGCTTATCTTTTACTTACAGTATGAAAAACAAAGCGCGGAGCTGACCTTCCAGCTAGATCAACTATCAGACAGACTTGAGGAGGCTGTTGGCTCATCAACATCAATAGTAAGTTTCTCAAGTATTCATATAAGAAGAGATTGAAGACACCAAAGGGGCAATCAGAATCCACAAAGAACATGATTGCCATTCTTGAATGTCGATGTTGGTGTGAAAATTATGACAGTTGAACAGTATATAATAAAAAAAAACATTTGTTCATTTCTGTATTTTTGATAAGAGAAATAAATTTGACCATAAATTTCAAATAGATTTTAAAAAAAATAATAAGGGCACGGTGAACATGTGGTTGAGGCAACAGATCGTCTGTATTAACCACTACTATTGTGAAATCATCAATTGCCCAGACTGTCCGACTACCTCCACCACTAAATATGATGCCCATGTTATGGTGAATGATTAATGATAGTGTAGTATGTCAATTGAGTGCGGTAGATCGTTGGTTCAAGTCCCGGCCGGGTAAAGCCAAGTACTATACAATTGGCATTTGTTACTTCTCCACTAAGCAAGTAGATTAACTGTAATAAAACAGATATATCATATTAAAACGTCGAAAATTGCACTATCCATTTTTATGAAATTAACATCCCAGAATGATCAATAATTATTAATTACTATATTATTTTTTGCCATACAGAGTGAGGTAAGCAGGAAGCGTGAAGCAGAAATCAGCAAGGTTCGTAAAGATTTGGAATTATCAACTGTACAGTTCGAGGCTACAGAATCCAACATGAGGAAGAGACATCAAGAAGCCCTCAATGATCTAACAGACCAGTTAGAACACATGGGAAAATCCAAGTCTAGGTACTAGTAGTTTACCTCTATTGTTACTTTTTCTTTTAGACAGTGTGTGTTTGCCTGTACCCGTTATAGTCCTTTATTTCTGTGTAGTGTTTTGTAGCTAATTGTTTCTCCTTCTTCGATTTAAGGCTTCTGTTTACCCCTTTGAAATCTTCAGTTTCTTTTTACCATTGTATTGTCTGTCCTTCGATTTAAAGATTTTGATTACCCTTTAAACTTATTTTGTCATTTATTACATTTCAACAGTTTTTTTTTACAATTTTAACCCATTTTGTTATATATTAATGTTGCTCCATCTTTCCATAATTTTGTCTCCAAAAATTTACCAAGTTAAATGTTTATTTCTCGTTTATTCCAGAGCTGAAAAGGAAAAGAACCAGCTCATTATTGAGATTGACTCAATCCAGGCTATGAACGATAGTCTTCAAAAAGCCAAGGTTTGTATTTCAAATTAATAGACAGTCGAATCTCGTTATGTCAAACTCGGTTTACTCGAAATTTCGGTTAAGTCCCGTTTTAAATTTAGTACTTTTCAACAAAACTTACTCCTCTTAATTCAAATTTCGATGTGTCGAAATTTCGGGTTTCTCGAAGTAGCTTTTCAGTCCCTAATATACATATCCATTCAAATTATGTTCATTATGTCTAAATTATCTATAAAATCAATTAACAAACCTGTCAAGGAGTCAACAGTATGGCCTCCTGTATTTAAATTGATATTTTATATAAAGATTTTCAAATACTTGTATATTTTTTTATGTATATCTTTGAATTTAATACAATTGTCTTGATTTAGTTTCGTATTTTTTCATTCGGCCTTACATATGAATTAACGATTTATCTTACAGATGTCAGCTGATTCCAAAATCGATGCCCTTGAGGGATCAAACAACCGTCTGAAAATCTCCGTTGATGACCTCACTCGCCAGTTGAACGAAGCTAACGGAGCCAAGGCACGTCTTACCCAGGAAAATTTCGATCTACAACACCAGGTCCAGGAACTGGATGGTGCCAATGCCGGTCTCGCCAAAGCCAAGACCCAACTTCAAATTTTGTGTGACGATTTGAAGAGAAACCTTGATGACGAGAGCAGGGTATGTACATGTATAAAAGTCTAACAAAATACTAGCATCCATATTGGACCAAGTATCTTCTAGGACCTTAGTTTATGAAAGAAACACCATTGGCTAAGAAGTAGCACTGATAAATGTTTTGTTCATTCCAGTTATTAGAAAATTAATTCACATCTAGCAAATTATTTTGTTCAATAAGTAATCGAATATTCCATTCAACCATAACTCTGGGATTGTCATAGGTTCTGTTAACCATTTTCAAGTACAAAGAGTCAATGACTCTGATATTTTCAAAACATTTCATTTAGGCTTAAATTTCGAATTCAATGAAGATATGACTCTCCGATTTTCTAAACTTCATTTAGACTTTTTAGACTTCAAAGATCAGGGGCGGATCCAGGGGGGCGCAACGCGGCCCCCCCTAAATTTGGAAAAAATATGATTTTTTGGCGTAAAATCGTGATTTTTCACATGAAATACCCCAAATATTTTCGCGCCTCCCTCCGCTCGGCGCAATTTTTTTAAATGCGCCCACCTAACTTGAAATCCTGGATCCGCCCCTGAAGATAATGTGAGTTACGATATCTTTGAAGTATAAAGTCTAAATGAAACTTGACTCGATGATTTTTAAAGCTTCATACTTAAGCTGTATTGGGGAGGGTTTATTATTTATTCTATTAAATTATACTTCTCAAGTCGGTAACTCTCTCAAGACCCTTATTCAGTTTCTAATATTTCTCTTCTCCAGCAAAGACAAAACCTTCAGGTACAATTGGCAGCCCTTCAGTCCGACTATGACAACTTGAACGCCCGTTATGAAGAAGAATCTGAAACCGCCTCCACACTCCGTGCCTCATTCAGCAAGATCAGTGCTGAATATGCTGCCCTCAAGACCAAGTATGACAAAGAACTCATGGCTAAACAAGAGGAACTTGAGGAAATCAGGTAAAGTTTTCATTTTATTTTATATTATGCTGTATCAATTCTTTAATTTCAATAACAATAGTGTTCTGTAGTTTGTATTTTGAAAACTGTCGATTCGCATACGAAACAATTTCTCTACTCTCCATCCCTGAATTTAACGAAACGACAGAAACTTTAAAGAAGTAGTAATCAACCGAAAAGAGTAATAGGGTGTAATGTACGGTGTAATTTCATCAAGTTTAAAAGATGCTAAAAAAATGACACATTTTCCCTGGTAAAATCGTCTATTTTAAAAGGTTTATTAGATTTTATCCAGAATAATATTCGTTCTTTTCTATACCTTTGCAGACGTAGGTTGAGCGTAAGAATCCAAGAATTAGAAGACAACTGTGAACAGCTCAGAGTTAGATGTAATTCATTGGAGAAGACAAAGAACAAATTGACTGCCGAGATCAGAGAAATCACCATCGAACTCGAGAACGTATGTATATTATAGTACTTTGTATATTTTTTTCATGAAAAAAATAAGGAAGATAAATCTTTTTTTTTAAATGACAAAAACAATAAGGGAGATAAATCTAGTTTTGCCATAATGTTTTTGTTGAAGGATATTAATCGATTTGATAAAGAGTTAAGAATTCTATCATGATAAATGAGAATAATAAATTTCAACATCTAATATAATGTTATGAATTAATTATTGTTCAACTTCTAAATTAAATTATTAACTTACAGGTCCAAATCATTGTCCAAGACCTCACAAAGAGGAACAGACAATTGGAGAACGACAACGCTGCCCTACAGAAGAGATGTGATGATCTCGCAGCCGAGAACGCCCAACTCAGAAACGACAAGGCCAACCTTGAACAAGAGTGCTACAGGCTCAGGGTAGCAAACGCTGAACTCGCAGAAAAGAACGGAAACTTGGAAAGAGAGAATGCCCAACTACAGAACGCTCTCAGAGAAGCCAACACCGAACTCAAGAACGCCAACAGACAGATCAACGAGTTGACAGCACTCAAAGCTCAATTAGAGGCTGAGCGTGACAACCTTGCCAGTGCACTCCGTGACACTGAAGAGGCTCTTCGTGATGCTGAAGCCAAACTTGCTGCCGCCCAAGCTGCCCTCAACCAACTCCGTGCTGAGATGGAACAGAGACTTCGTGAGAAGGATGAAGAAATCGACAGCATCAGGTTCGTTTCAATTAATGTATATTTCAACATTTCAAGATCGTTGTTTGTCCTTTTTCCTTTGGCCGTGGTATTGTCTGTCCTTCTTCGATTTACGGATTCTGATTACCCCTTTGGTATATTCAAACTCTTCTTCAAGCCACATCTTTGTATACAGTGTCATGACATATTTTCCAAAAGATGAAAGTTCCTGCCATTGTGATCTATATATATTTTCAATTAAAATTCCATTTTTTTGTGTGTGTAATTTTACATCTTTTTTAGTATAATTGTGTATTTAAAATTAATTAATTTTAATTATGCAAATAAAACAAATTCGGCAGTAGAAATTAATTGAGTGGGAGGGGTATTATGTAATATAGATAATAAGATTCCTTTACATATAAAAATAAAATAAAATATGATAAATGATGACGCATGTGTATTCCATACAAGGTCGATCTTAAGATAAGGATGCATAGTTGTAAGCTTTAGAGATAGAAGTTTTGATGATAATGATATACACTTAGGATCTATAATACCAAACTTCATATACAAGGTCAATTCACAGCAGTTTCTAATCATTTTTCTAAAAATATATTAAATTTAATCATATCTTCCTACATTTTGCAAACTCATAGGATTCAGTTAGCAGTTTTTCGCTATGGCTAGCAGGCGCTATCCTCACCACCTTTCTTATGCTGCAGTGCCCATTACTACGTTGGATATATATTACTAATTCTTGGATAAAACGAATTTTATAATTTACCTTTTTTCTCGAGATTTTCAAAAGCGTTGGATATTTGTTACTTGTTATTTTTCTTTACAACATAAATATGTCAATAACACGAACTGATTGTTTTATTTCAGAAAGAGCAGTGCACGTGCCATTGATGAACTCCAAAGAACCTTGGTAGAAGTGGAAACCCGTTACAAGACAGAAATCACACGTATCAAGAAGAAGTACGAAACTGACATCCGTGAACTTGAAGGAGCCTTGGACAATGCCAACAGAGCTAACGCTGAATATCTGAAACAAATCAAGAGCCTCCAGAACAGGACTCGGGTATGTACATTTCTTTTCCTGAAGCACTTGTTTTTAAAATCGAAATGTTATATTAATTTAATAAGTCTTGTTTCCAAAATAACTACTTAAGATTGAATTCAGTTTTATTATTATTATTATTATTATTATTATTATTATTATTATTATTAAATGTTTTGAGTATTAATTTATAAGTAGGATATGTTTCTAATATACAATATAGAGTTATAGAGTATTTACATTTGAGTTTCGTTGTTAGGATATAACATATACATGGTATTATGTATATTTTATTCAGAAACTACCCCTTTACAACGGGGGCAAACATCAGCGGGGTACCAATGTTTGCGTCTAATAACATATATTACGCATGTTTATTGACTCCCGTTTTTGTTTTGAAGGAATTGGAACTTCAATTGGAGGAAACAACTCGCCAATTGGACGACTGCAGAAACCAATTATCATTGTCCGAGAGGAAACGTATTGTCCTTCAACAAGAGTTGGAAGATGCAAGATCTCTATTGGAGCATGTAAGTCACTAAGCTATATCAAATGAAATTACAGAAAGTAAAAAATGCTTCTTTAAAGACCCTGCTGGGTTTCTCTCACTCTCTCTCTCTCTCTCTCAAATGTTTGAATTTGTGTTGATATGATTACAAATTGAGAAGTGGATAAGAATTATAGCTGTTTAAAGCCACTTGTCTTTCAATAATATTGATGCTAGTCTGAACTAATTGCAGAGGAATACCGAAAGGAAGCTTCTTTCAGTAGATCACTGACAAACTTCATCACAGATCTCACCATTTTTATTGGAATAAAATAGGAAATAAAATCAGGCAGAAAAAAATTCATACCATATTACTGTTCTTTTACTTATTTTAATCCAGGCCGAGAGAGCCCGCAAGAATGCCGAGAACGAACTTGGAGAAACATCTGCCCGTCTTACTGAAGTACAATTGCAAGTTACATCACTCACAAACGACAAGCGCAGAATGGAAGCCGATATCTCCGCCATGCAGAGCGATCTGGATGATGCAATGAACGCCCAGAGAGCCGCCGAGGAACGTGCCGATCGTCTCCAAGCCGAGGTCAACAGACTTGCCGATGAACTCAGACAAGAACAAGAAAACTACAAGAACGCCGAATCTCTCCGTAAACAACTCGAGATCGAGATCAGAGAAATCACTGTCAGACTCGAAGAGGCTGAGGCATTTGCTCAAAGAGAAGGAAAGAGACAGATCGCCAAACTACAAGCAAGAGTAAGTAGGCCAGCATCTACTCTAAAAACCAATTACTTATTTACAGTTTCAGGGGTATTTTTGGCTATACGTAAACGCCTTATACTGAATCTTGTACATTTCAAAACTTATCAATCTATTTGCTAGATAATCCAAGATAAACATAAAAATGTAGTTTTATCATTTTGATCTCATGTCAAAATTTATATTGAATGTTTCTTGTCTGCAAAAACTGACTGCATTCAGACAGACGAGTTTTATTGGTTCTCATTTGTTAAAACAATATTATGATAAATTTATCATATTCACAACATCTGTTTTACAATATAAGATATCTCTTCTAGATCCGTGATTTGGAGAACGAATTGGAAGCTGATCAGAGACGTCTTAGAGAAACAGCTGCAACTGCCCGCAAGTTCGAACGTGTATGGAAAGAAACCGTTACACAAGCTGATGATGACCGTCGCCAGGTTGCTGAACTAACCAGCCTTACAGATCAGCTCACAATGAAATGTAAAACATACAAGAGAATGATTGAGGAAGCTGTAAGTTTAGTTTTATACTTTGTCCCAGGCATTTTACCCCCCCCCCCCCCCCAATCATGTGTGAATAGAATAAGTTAAGTCCTTCCTTTATTGATAACATGAATGTAATATCCTGTAATGAGTTCACGAGTTGAAATAAAGATATGTATTACTCTTACTCACGAACTCGGGAACGGAATCTTTCGCTTAAATAAAAAAAAAAAAATTTCCTTGAAACAGTTTACAAGACTTTCATTCTCAAGAACGTCATCTATCCTTGCAATTTAAAAAAACAAAGTTCGTTGAAACAGCAAGACTCTCAAACTGAGAAAAGAATCTTTCGTTTAAATGATAAAAATAGAAAATAGTGAAGTTCCTTAAAACAGCAAGACTGTCTTTATCTTATTGCTTTAGAACATTCTAATAGGCAACAATAGTGAACATTTCATGTTTAATTTTGATATTTGGAATATTTAATAATTCAAAAAAATATTATTGATAAGGAAGTAAAAACCATTTAAATTTACCTCTTTTAAATTTGAATTAAGTAAAAATCAATTAAATCTTACCTCTTTTAAATTTGAATTACAGGAGGATGTTGCCTCCATCACCATGAACAAATACCGCAAAGCTCAATCAATGATTGATGAAGCTGAACAGAGGGCTGATATGGCAGAGAAAAATCTTACAACCGTCCGTCGATCACGATCCATGTCTGTCTCACGGGAAGTAACCAGAGTAGTTAGGATCTAAGAAAATAACAAGTAAGTTTATATACATTTGGTTCATTGATTGATTAGTGTTTAACGCCAACTTTAGCAATATTTCAACTATTTCGTGGTGATTTATACACTTGGGTCAAAGTACTTCATAGAATAACTGAAACTAAATTCAAATAAATCTGACTTCAAACAATTCAATTTTGGAGAATAGTGATAGAGACAACATTTAACAGGAGACAACTATCTTCTTTCTTCTTTGGTATGTTCCTCCATTGTTTGGAGCACCTGACTATATGAGCAAGTCAACTAATGTAGACGTTTTATTCTCTTACTTTTGAACATGTGTGCGATGGTAAAACAAAAATGTTGTCATGGTTTTTTTTTATCAATATTAACCTTTAATATCAATTTCACATTTCCACAATTCACATGGATAGAAATGAACATGTTATGAAAGAAACCATTTTCATTATTTTCTACTCAAAGATAATACATACGGAAATATAACCAATATCGTTTTTGGGGAAGGAGGAATATTACCTCAAACATTCAAACATTCTCTGATATTATGGAAATAATATTTCCTCAGATTTTCCATTGGCCATTGTATTTATTGTCTGCCCTTCTTCGATTTACAGCTGGTGATAACCCTTTGTTATCTTCAAACTTGTCTTACAAACTTTTCTCTTTCTTTTCAGATTTTTAAGAAGGAAGTCATCATTGATTCATCATTTCTAAGATATTAAAGCTGTGTAAATGTTGATACGTGACATTACAGAGACATAATTCCAATTGTTTCCCTAATTTATATTGTACAGATTATATTTATTTTTGTTGAATATTCATATCTGGTGCGTATCACTGCGCGTGTTTGCTGCATGAATTCAAAGAACTATTTTTTCTGTTTGCATAAAAAAAAACGAAGTTATTCGGTCAGAACCAATGCTCGGCACAGCGAGGCATGCACATTTGTTTCATTTTATTGTACTGATGTTAAGAAGAGTCTTCAGTGACATGTATGTGCAAAAAAGAGCTTAGGAAAGTGAAGGGAAATGCTATGTCAAACGGACACAATTTTTCTATATTTTTTTTTCTAAAAAGTGCAATATTCTTATTCATTTTTTTATTATTATATTCATTGTGATATACAGAGTATAAGATATTTTTATTGTTTTTATACATGTAATTATGAGAAGGAATTAATGTACAGAGATATATGGAATAAGGACTGTTTGCATAAGATGGTATATATGTCGTTTGACTATTTAATTGTGACTATTATCATGTTGATATTTTTTGTTTAAGTTTATGTAAAATCAAGAGAGGATAATAAGGCATTTCCTGTAAAACATTTAGATGAATTAGATCTAGTCAAAGAGGTCCAGCCAGAGACTGAATAGCTCTATCCGACGACATAAAATTATAATGTACGTCTACCAATGCTAAAATAAATTCCGTCACTGTTGCTTAAACTTCTTGCTTTATTGTTTTTAATAAAATGATGGAAGTATGAAGATACTTATGTCTTATTTTAAAATATATTACATCAAGACATACATAAGAAAAGTTTGAAGATACCAAAGGGGTAACCAGAAGCGATAAATTGAAGACAGACAATGCAATTGCCAAAAGAAAAACGATAATCTACAAAGCAATACACAGACAACTAAAGATCGCGAAACACGACCCTCACTTCAATCCGAGGGGAACTCTGGAAGTGTCAGCAGTTCCGTTACATGTGGCATGAATAAGGAAGAGTTTGAAGATACCACGGAGTATATCGAAGAATGTCTAATACAGTTATTCAAATTCGAAAACCAAGGGGGCTATTGAGTTATGATGTTAAATGCCACTTTCAACAATATTTCAGTTATATCGTGGCGGTCAGTTTTATTGGTGGAGGAAACCGGAGTACACGGAGAAAACCATCGACCCGCCGCAAGTCACTGACAAACTTTATCACATAATGAATTCGAAAATCAAAACAAATCTTCACGGTAAAAACAAAAGATATATTCACAAAAGAAAGCGTGTCATCTGACACTTTAGGAACAAACCGAACTACACAAAAAATGTATAGATAACCATTGTTTTGTTTGTTGTTCTTCATTCGACATTCACTGTGTAATCTTCATGGATAAAATAATCAATAAAGTGAAATGGAATGTCTGATACTCCCAATTAATTACAGACAGTTTATGGAAGAAAATATCGTTCAATGTTTGGTTGAATGGTTGTTTGTCAAAACTAAAATACAAAAAGATACGAATATGTGGATTAACTCTTGCACGGTTTGGTTTTATGAAATACAACAAGAAAGTTTTACGATATCAAAGGGGTAATCGGAAGCCCTAATTGAAAGTAGAACAGACCAATACTGTGATACAAAGAAAAAAAATGGAAAAACAAGACTAGTAATGGTCGACAAAACACTATACAGAAAACTAAATATTGAGTAACACCAGCCCCACAAAGCAGGATGCAAAAATAAATACGATGTATGTAATGATATTATTATACTGATGTACCCCTCTCTCTCTCTCACACACACACAATACATATACTTGCACATAAACTCAAATAAAATCATTCGGAATGGAGATTAGAAGAGATGGTTGAAAGTTATCACTTTCTGACATATTGGTAAAACATGGAGATAGGCCTGAGAAAATGCGTTGCTTATTATCTATCTTTAACATCTGGTATTAAAGTGAATCTAATCTAATAGAATGATGGCCGGCCGTTAACCATATGATAATTACATTTTGATATTAACATTATCAGCTGTTTCCCGTCGATTCAATCTCTTGTATGATAATCCAAATTTTTTTATGTTTGATATCAGCATACATCTACAGTCAGAAACAGTATTTCCAATAAAAAATGATATCTTAATCCAATCAGAAACAAAACAAATTGAATCTAATACAACATGATAAATACTTCACCCAGTCAGGAAACGTGAACATGATTCAAAATAACACATACTAAGAAGAGTTTGAAGATACCAAAAGGGTAATTAGAATCCGTAAATCGAAGGAGACAACACAATGGCCAAGCGAAAAGGACAAAAGGACAAACAACGATCTACAAAACATTACACATAAAACTAAAGATCGAGTAATACGAACCCCACTAAAACATGGGTGACCTCAGGTGCTCCGGAAGGGTAGGCAGTATCTGCCCCACTAGTGGTACCTGAATATGTTTTCCAATTCAAAACATAGCAAAGATATATATTTGCAGATAAAACTAAAACGAAACTACTAGATGATACATTAAAGGATTAGATGAGAAAGAGCGACTCTTACTGTTCTGTGTATAGTGGATTAAGTATTGTCTAATAACAACGTGACTTCAGACGTTTTAAATTCAAAAGTGTAATCACTTGCAGTGATATTAAAGACACAAGTATATGCAAAGAGGAGAAAAAAAACCACACATGCAGTAAAACAAGACATGATAAATGCGGAGTGCAAAATATTAAATACTCGTACAGACATATCAAAGACACGAGCACTGAAAAATGAAAAGAAAAAACCAGTTAAAGCTATACTAAAACCAGAGATAGTGCAACATGCTATAAACACCAGCTGTCAAACAAAAGACAAAGGTGGTGTAGTTCAAAATGAAACAATGCATAAAAAGTTCAATAAAAATCAAACAAAGTAAGAGAATGAGTGAGTGAGTGAGTGAGTGAGTGAGTGTTGCTTAACGCCAATTCAGCAATTTTTCAGCCATATCATGGTGAGAACAAGTTAATTATCAATGAGATGATGATGAGGTTCGCTCTGTTCAATACTTTAAGTTGGATTTTTATAGTGCTAGTTCATTGAAACAACAGTCCGCGGAAAGACATGTCACTCCACTCGAACACATTATTCTGATTCCAAGCCACCCAGTCTTTACTGCTGCGTGCTTGCCGGAGAAGCAACTGAAATACCAATTTTACGGTCTTTGGTAGTAAGACAATGAAATATCACCCAAAGTGTACATTTATTCTGAAGAAAACAATAAAATTTAGACAGTACAAGATTTGTGGTGGCTTGAATAAAGACAATATGTATGAGATATAGTTGTCCCATCTTCGCTAGCCAAGGGTTACGATCCGCTCTACTCATCTTCACCCTTGGCATCGTTAGACGGATTTTCGAGGTCACACGGTGACGGTTTAAATGTAATGCAGCTAGTGGTAGCTGCAACCAATCAGAACGGGATTTACAAAAAGCACATATTCTGTAGGAAAAATGTCAACAAAATAAAAATGCAAAAAATCGTCAGTCCGGCACGATTTTGATAGTATAAAAAAAGTTTGTACGATTAGCCGCTACACTATTCGTACAAAAAATGTGTACGAGGAGACGCTACCTATTATAATCTCGGGTCAATTTTCAGGGCATTCAAACGAAAGGAAATGAAAGCCTCGCGTCGATTGGCTGAAAATGACATCATTACAAGGGGCGTAACTGTCAAAATCCAGCAGGTGGCAGTGCGCGGGAATTACAAAAATCCGTCTAACGATGCCAAGGGTGAAGATGGGTAGAGCGGATCGTAACCCTTGGCTAGCGAAGATGTAGTTGTCCATGCTACACGTCAGTTTCTAAAGGAAGAGGCTGATCAAGTATTAATGCAATTATTACCAATAGAAGATAGATCATATTTGATAGCTAAATTGTATAGTGTACTTTTCACAAATATTACGGAGTACGATAGACATACATACCATGACAACACTATCAACAAAAGTCGTTCTCTGTATAATAAGGGGGGAGTATTTGTAATAAAGACTTGTATGCGTAGGAATAGCCGAGACTAAATGTTACATTATATCCTATGGGACAAGCCTTACCCAACATTCATATCAGATCAAATATAGAAGTAAATAGAACTTTAATTTATTACTTACAGATTGCAAATTATAATATCTAGTTTTGGATCATAAAACTAGTTTAATCCCGTCAAAATTTGACTGAAGTGCCGGTGTCATCGAGTAAAATTTCCCCCCATTATAGATTACAGCGAACTGATATATTTTGTTAATAGTGAGTTATGTTGAAATTGTTTAAGTAAATTATATTCATTGGTATTAGTTAATTACCTCTATTCTCTATCCAGAGTTGTCGTTCCTGCTACGCTAGACTCTATCTCTGTCAACGCCCATTTTACAAGATTCTTGTAAAAGTTAGAAACAGTAAAAAAATTGTACTTAAGATTTTTTGAATTATTGTAAATATCAATAAAGATGAAAATAAATCACTCATTTCAAATCAATTCTCTCTTAAAAATGATTCCCCCCCCCCCCCCACTTCTTGGAAAATTATTTTGCGGAGGTAAAAATTAAAAAGTTAAATACGATCACAAATCATTTTTAAGAGAGAATTGATTTGAAATGAGTGATTTATTTTCATCTTTATTGATATTTACAATAATTAAAACTATGATTGGTGCAGGTTGTGGTAAACTTGTGATATTTGCAGAAACTCCCATAGACCCAATTAAACTTGACACAGACACAGATACACTGTTATAAGGCGAAGAACTTGACACAGACACAGGTATGCTGTTATAAGGCGAAGAACTTGACACAGACACTGGTACGTGGTTATAAAGCAAATGATAAGACACCAAATTCGCACTATTAACTGTAGTCGCTACTACAGAAGATGTAGGTTTTTTCCTTGATGCAGCTACCACTGTACTATATGGCAACGAGGAAGCTTTCCTCTTCCTTGCTGAACTCCGCAACATTATTATACACCTGAAACTTAATATTAAAATTGTTAAAAAATTGTTTATTTTAAATATTTAACTTTATTTGCAAAATTACACACATATGGGTCAAGCAAATACACAAGAACATGACATAATGAACAGACATGCACACAAATGAACAATTGGATACTATTATAGATGTTTTGTATTCAAAACTTGAACTTAATTTGACCTCGTTCTTCAGTATGCATTCGACAGCTGAAATATTGTTTGATGGGGTTGATCTTATTTATTCATTTAGTATTATTTATTTATTTTATTATTATTATTTTAAAAGGTAATAAAAACAGCAAAGTTTGCAAATTTAAAAATACCAGCTCAAAAACATGTGACGTAATACCACATTACCAATATTCATATAAAGCAAATAAGTCTACAATATGAAATAGAAATAGAAATAGAAATACTTTATTAAACCAATTAAGGAACCTTTGCGGGTTTATAATTTCATACAATGATTACAATACATAATACAAATTAAATTGATGAATAACGATTTACAAGGAGGGAATCAGACAACCAAGGGTGATAAAAACAACAACCGTTATATATTATATGGATTATTCCCCTTTGTCCAAGATTAGAAAACTTAATGAAATGGATGTGGCCGATTCCCTCCAAGTGGTAGACCTAACAAATATGTATATAAACTAAAATAATAACAATAATAATAATTAATGCAAGGACTGGACCATGTCTTGAGGAGTTATACATATAGATATGTGTGTATAATTTTATGTATAAAAGTGTTTACTCAATATATATTATATGTAACACTCACTGTTAACAATTATATGATATTATCTTACTTGTATCATGAAGAACCTCATCCATCAGAAATATTTTTTTATCTCAATTTAAAGCTTTGAATAAGAAAATGACCTAAATTTCCAACCAAAAATATATTTTCAGTGGTCATTAACCATACAAATTTGAATTTATAATCTAATTTGATAAAAATTTTACACTAATTTTTGAATTTTAGTAATACGTATAAACGTGTGTGTGCAGACTGGCTTCCGCAAACCTGTGGCCGAACGGAAGCAGTGTCGAATAAAATTACACGAGGTAATTCATTCTCTATCCAGAGTTGTCGTTCCTGCTACGCTAGACTCTATCTCTGTCAACGCCCATTTTACAAGATTCTTGTAAAAGTTAGAAACAGTAAAAAAAATGTACTTAAAATAGTTTTAATTATTGTAAATATCAATAAAGATGAAAATAAATCACTCATTTCAAATCAATTCTCTCTTAAAAATGATTTGTGATCGTATTTAACTTTTTAATTTTTACCTCCGCAAAATAATTTTCCAAGAAGTGGGGGGGGGGGGGGAATCATTTTTAAGAGAGAATTGATTTGAAATGAGTGATTTATTTTCATCTTTATTGATATTTACAATAATTAAAACTATTTTAAGTACATTTTTTTTACTGTTTCTAACTTTTACAAGAATCTTGTAAAATGGGCGTTGACAGAGATAGAGTCTAGCGTAGCAGGAACGACAACTCTGGATAGAGAATGAATTACCTCGTGTAATTTTATTCGACACTGCTTCCGTTCGGCCACAGGTTTGCGGAAGCCAGTCTGCACACACACGTTTATACGTATTACTAAAATTCAAAAATTAGTGTAAAATTTTTATCAAATTAGATTATAAATTCAAATTTGTATGGTTAATGACCACTGAAAATATATTTTTAGTTGGAAATTTAGGTCATTTTCTTATTCAAAGCTTTAAATTGAGATAAAAAAATATTTCTGATGGATGAGGTTCTTCATGATACAAGTAAGATAATATCATATAATTGTTAACAGTGAGTGTTACATATAATATATATTGAGTAAACACTTTTATACATAAAATTATACACACATATCTATATGTATAACTCCTCAAGACATGGTCCAGTCCTTGCATTAATTATTATTATTGTTATTATTTTAGTTTATATACATATTTGTTAGGTCTACCACTTGGAGGGAATCGGCCACATCCATTTCATTAAGTTTTCTAATCTTGGACAAAGGGGAATAATCCATATAATATATAACGGTTGTTGTTTTTATCACCCTTGGTTGTCTGATTCCCTCCTTGTAAATCGTTATTCATCAATTTAATTTGTATTATGTATTGTAATCATTGTATGAAATTATAAACCCGCAAAGGTTCCTTAATTGGTTTAATAAAGTATTTCTATTTCTATTTCTATTTCATATTGTAGACTTATTTGCTTTATATGAATATTGGTAATGTGGTATTACGTCACATGTTTTTGAGCTGGTATTTTTAAATTTGCAAACTTTGCTGTTTTTATTACCTTTTAAAATAATAATAATAAAATAAATAAATAATACTAAATGAATAAATAAGATCAACCCCATCAAACAATATTTCAGCTGTCGAATGCATACTGAAGAACGAGGTCAAATTAAGTTCAAGTTTTGAATACAAAACATCTATAATAGTATCCAATTGTTCATTTGTGTGCATGTCTGTTCATTATGTCATGTTCTTGTGTATTTGCTTGACCCATATGTGTGTAATTTTGCAAATAAAGTTAAATATTTAAAATAATCAATTTTTTAACAATTTTAATATTAAGTTTCAGGTGTATAATAATGTTGCGGAGGTCAGCAAGGAAGAGGAAAGCTTCCTCGTTGCCATATAGTACAGTGGTAGCTGCATCAAGGAAAAAACCTACATCTTCTGTAGTAGCGACTACAGTTAATAGTGCGAATTTGGTGTCTTATCATTTGCTTTATAACCACGTACCAGTGTCTGTGTCAAGTTCTTCGCCTTATAACAGCATACCTGTGTCTGTGTCAAGTTCTTCGCCTTATAACAGTGTATCTGTGTCTGTGTCAAGTTTAATTGGGTCTATGGGAGTTTCTGCAAATATCACAAGTTTACCACAACCTGAACCAATCATGTTACCTCAAACTACAGACCACAGTACTGATCAGGTTCCACTCTATACAACTACATTGGGATCCAATACAGGTAATAATACTTATTTGCCCATACAAATCGGGTCTAGTCTAGATCAAATGCACACACCACATCAAATTGTTGGAATTGCATCTGATATTACTGTAAATGTGACCCAAAATATAAAACAACAAATTAAAAAGGGGGAATATGTGGATTTGGCTTCACTGTTGACAAATAATCAGCATCATGATAGCAAGCAAAAATTGATTTTCCAGCAAGGGGAGCTAATTTTACAACCAGACCAAAATTACAAAAAAATATTTTCAATCGACACATGGACAACAGCGTTTATAATATTTACAAGTATTTATTGTTCAGCACATCCAGAAAAATTTCAGGACCTTTTAAAATATATGAGTATGGTCCGATTAGGGGCATCACGATGCGCAAATCTCGGCTGGAAAATGTACGATGAACAGTTCCGGCTGTGTACAGCGCAGGATCCTGCAAGCTCTTGGTCTTTGGTCGATTATGAATTGTGGTTGATATATATGAACAATAACTAGGATTGGGTCGTTTAAATGTATATATATGGTGGCAGGGGAAACGAGGGATAGTTGTGAGCCAAATCAAGGGTCAAATCAGATTAATAAAGAAATATGAAGACCCCCCCACAATTCATTATATTACATGTTGCAGGTAATGACTTGGGTTGAAAAAAAAGTTGGTTTTGTTTGCGCAACGAAAAAAAAATATATATAAAATTTGTTGAATTTTGATTAAACTACCAAATACAACAATAATTTGGTCACAAATCCTCCTCCGCCTGAAGTGGAGATATTCCGCAAACCAAACTGCTATGCATGAATCTCGTTACAGAATTAATAATTCTATTGCATCCTTTGTTACAAAGCTTGGTGGTCATTATATCAAGTACCCAGATGTATGCTGAAACTATACATTTCTAAAATCAGATGGAGTTCACCAGTTGGAAATGGCATATTTTTTAATATTCTGCAAGGTGCAATTGAGTATTTTATGTTGTCAAACTTGGGTGGATTAACCTTCCCAATTCATAATGAAATGGTACACATCTTTGTTTAAAGGATTAAACTATTAGATGTTATTGATTATCTTACCTTAATTATGTTTTATACGGCCTTAATTATGTTTTATTTAATGCTTGAAGTTGTTTTCGAAGTACGTATACATCTTGATAAGATTGATCGAATATCTCAGTATCTATAATCTAAGTGGTTTAAATAAAAACCACATATCTATCTATCTATCTATCTATCTATCATCTATCTAAATGGTTTAAGTACAAACCACATAACCACATAGTCAATTTGTGATGTATATATACATGTATACATTGTATGTTGTCGCTTGTATGATTAATTTGGTGTTGGTTCACAGGTTACAAGCGAATATCCCATTTCATGGCGGTTGACAGTGCAACCAAGAGTTTGCCTGCTCTGTCAATATGACGGAATTCGCTGCTTTTTATGCTTATCTTTGTATACTATTCTGCTTGAAACATACCATTTGAACATTTGCACCTGTGTATCCCACGGTGTGATCAGACTTTAATTTACAAGCACCTGTGTATCCCACGGTGCATTGTATACCCGTTGAATATCTATCTATCTATCATTTATCAAAAGGTTGCCATAATTTGTCGGTAACCGCATATCTTGTTATCGTATCTATCTATCTATGCATTTATATATATTGATCTGATCAAGGATGGCCTCGACGGCTTAAGAATAAAAATGTACAGAAAAAAATGTATGGTTAGATTTTACTTTGACAATTGCTTTGTAATCCGGGTCATATAAACATGAAATACAAGTGACGTATGTTACTGTTTATCACATGAAAATATATTTATTCAGCTCCATATCGAAAAAAGAATCAACAATTATCGAACAAAGACCATCAACTTGTGTTATATTTGTATATAACTTGGTAGAATTTATCTCAATATGGTCTAATAAAAAAAAACGAAAACGCGTTTCTGGACAAACCTTCATCAGCTACGCTCAATATAGAAATACTTCAAAAGGGTTTGGGAGCAAAAAAAACATAGGGCCTAAAGTTAATCATAAATATGCGTGCATTGACCTAGCTGAAATGTGGAGGTTGAATGGAGCTTTAACCAACGTATGGTCGGAGGTATTTGTTACATGCATTGGTTCGATCTGCATATCATAGCTTAATTTATAGTGTGTAGTCACTAGTTGTCTTGGATGTTTAGATTATTTTTTGTCATGGAATTTTTTTAAGACGGGTCTCTTTCTTTATTATATAAATATTAATTCATGTCTCCGCAGAACACGATGTGATATGCGTCATTACATATATTTTTCCACAAGTTCTTTGTTGATGGCATGTATGCATTAATAATACATATTGGGAGTGGTGAACTATTTACAGTGGTGACGGTTATTTCCATCCAGCATGGTGTTTACTATATCAGAGATATTTTTGTGCCAAAAGATTGCTAATTCTCGTTGCCCTCTTGTTGACTTGTAATCTAGACGTTGGTTTATGTCGTCTATTGATTATGTTGATTTTGTTTTACCATGTTAATCCTTGTTTATGTTATTCAGTGGCTTATTTTCTAATGACATAAGCTAATGGTCTTATTTTCTAATATCATATTAAGCCAATAATCTTGTTTTCTAATGACACAAAAAAATAAGGAGTGTCGTGGTCGTGATCGTATGGTAGTTGGAAATTAACAACTACCTGTGCAATCAGTACCTATCACAATTGATGTTGTGCGTTCTAATCTCAATCAGGGGCTAGGTGTACAACATTATGTGATAAAGTTTGTCAGTGACTTGCAACGTGACGGTGGTTTTCTCCGGGTCCTCCGGTTTCCTCCACCAATCAAACTGACCGCCACGATACAACTGAAATATTGTTATATGTGGCGTTAAGCACTATCAGGGGCGTAGCTAGGTATAAAATGAAATGTAGGCACAACTTACGACGAGGGGTCTGGGGGTCGCTTAAGGCCCCAGCAGGTCCAGGGCAGATCAGGTTTGCCCCCCAACGGAAAACGATTTTAAGCGTAAATAGATGTACAAATGGCGAAATCGGAACAATAAAAGACATGAAATATATTCTTATTTTATCATGGGAACAATACAAAAATCGAAGTTGTTAAAATATTTTTGCTGAATATGAGAACTTTTGACTGAATGTTACGTATACCCTTAATGGAGTAGCTACACGTAAGCTAATAGTAAGTCCAAAGTATTTCATTAATACTTCAAAATCAGCAAAGAAAATTAGTTCTGTAACTTGTCATTATACGCCTGTAGCCAAATATCAAAGCAGCTCAAAATCTCGAGGTTGTAGAAAAAGGTCCCGATATAGGATTACGGATGATGAACATGGATAAAGTTATATGCATCGGCTATACTTTGTGGCAGGGTATAAAAAGAATAACGATGTTTTCTTACACTGGCAACACAGAGGAAGTCCGGAAGTAATTAAGACCTATAATAACAGATGTGCAAACTTAATTTTATGTAATACATGTATCATTATCATATATAATAATATAATACAAAATTAAAAAGAAATATTTGTTTTCTAATTTATGTACCTGCTTGGAAATTTGAATATATGAGAGTCGTTCCACTTTGAAGACAAAAGTTTTCGTTTTACTGTGTCATCCATTACGGTTAATTTGGCAATGTCAGGGTATGGAGGTTCAATATTCTGTTGAGTATCGGTGGTTGAAACGGAAGGCTCCAAGTCTGATTTGGTTGCTCCTGTCTGACTTGATTCGGATTCAACTGGTCCGCTATCAGTCTCAGATAAGCTAAGTGCTGGACTGTTTTCACTTGTATGTATTAACTGTTCAGGATCATTTTCTGAAGATTCGCTTATCTTTTTAAACATTTCATTCAAAGTTCTAACTTTAAGTTTAGGTTTAGAGCCAGACATTTTTATACTGCAAGCCAAGAGCCCGACAACAGTTCTTTTGACGGTCAATGACAAACTATTAAATGTATCAATTCATTTCTAGATTCAGATGTTAAAAAGCGTATGAAAAACCAATTGTATTTTATTTTATGTCAAGACAAAGCCTTTGAAGATAAAAATGAACGGTCAATTTCAAAGAGTTAGTTAAGGTCACAGTACTCATTACTCATTACAAATGTATATCTTTCAACTTGTGGAAGCTTGTTATCAATATACATACAATAAACATAAAACAGACATAATTAAAATATGTAATGCGTTGTTTGTCATTTTTCATCAATAAAAAAATTTGGGGAAAAATTATGTGTAGGCACGTGCCTAAAGTGCCTTACGGTAGCTACGCCCCTGACTATCAAATCACAGGGCCTTGTCACTATCCACGTAAATATAGTTATCAATGCATAAACACTGTTTATGTGCATTGATAGTATATTTACGTGGATAGTGACAAGGCCCTGTGATCAAACAAACAAATAAACAAATCAAATGCATAAACCAATGTATGCGATGCGTCAGTTGTTTATGATAATTTGTAAATATACAGAGTTTCCTTTGATATTCTATGTATTAAGGGCCCGGATGGCTCAATGAGTTAGGTAGTTGGATTACCTAACAACTTATACAAGCCTATTACCAATACGGCGTGGGTTCGCGCCCTGCTTTGTAAATTACAAAAAGGGTGCACTCGACTCGCAGTCGCAAGTGATAAAGTTTACCAGTTACTTGCTCATGGTCGGTGGTTCTCTCCGGGTACTCCGGCTTCTTCCACCACTAAAACTGGAACCATGATATAGCTGAAATATTGCTGAAAGTGGCGTTAAACACCACAGATTTTGTATTAAGAGTTCCTTAAGGAGCGTACACGTATAGATTGTTCTTAGTCAGCACCATGCATTTTGTCTCAGTTTATATGTAGTCATATGTAACAGGTATAACATTATAATGGTGATTTTGTCTCAGTTTATATGTAGTCATATGTAACAGGTATAACATTATAATGGTGATTTTGTCTCAGTTTATATGTAGTCATATGTAACAGGTATAACATTATAATGGTGATTTTGTCTCAGTTTATATGTAGTCATATGTAACAGGTATAACATTATAATGGTGATTTTGTCTCAGTTTATATGTAGTCATATGTAACAGGTATAACATTATAATGGTGATTTTGTCTCAGTTTATATGTAGTCATATGTAACAGGTATAACATTATAATGGTGATTTTGTCTCAGTTTATATGTAGTCATATGTAACAGGTATAACATTATAATGGTGATTTTGTCTCAGTTTATATGTAGTCATATGTAACAGGTATAACATTATAATGGTGATTTTGTCTCAGTTTATATGTAGTCATTTGTAACAGGTATAACATTATAATGGTGATTTTGTGTGCACTAGATAAGTCTTATCTCTAGAATTATGAAAACAACAGTAGATACACTCTTGAGGATTTCCTATGATGCTGATTTACATGTTACTAACTACTAGTGTCTTTGATTTAATTTAATGCTTTATTTATTTCATGAGGATTACATACAACCAGAGGCTACTAGTAGCTCTTTTCAATTTATATTCTTATGATAGATTCTCTGTTGGCTTCTTCGATTTTCTTGTCCAATGTTTTGCGAGCATTTATTTTATACTTCATTTATGGGTTATTTGTACAGGGATGCTCGATATACATTTTCATTGTATGTATTGGAGAACGCCACACCCTTGAATTTATCGTTCAAATATATTCTATAAATTCAGATGTTGGTTTATAATTGTTTTACCAGAGATAGTTAGTATGGAATCCCAATCTATGTTTGCTGAATAATTAGGCCGTTGAAATTTTCTCTCGTGAAAAATATATTATACACAGCGATAAAAAAAAATTGCCTATAGTTCTCGAGATTCTCCAATGCGAGATAACTCTGTTGCACTTATTTTACTCCAATGCAAAATGTTCTTATGAAACAATGTTCATTTCTTTTGTTTCTCAATATTATACAAAATGAGCGTTTTAAAATATTCAATATTTTGCGGGGGGAAATACACAAGTGTATAATGAACAAATGTTTCCCCATTGGAAGAATTGCGATATTATAGTTCACTGCTAGTACTAGATTATTCAAAAACTAACTTGAAAAGCTAAATATTAAAGAATATGGAAAGAAAACAACAAAACATGGAAACGTATGTGGCCAAACCCAGCTATGGCTAGCCATGCCTTCATTTACAATAATTTCTTTAAATTGATGCTTAAATTCCTTAAACAATACCAAATAATTCCACGTGATCGCCTTCAGTGCTGTAGGTTGTGAGTTCGAGCCTCTGTTGGCTCAAACAAGACTATAAAATTAGTTTTTGCTGTTGCTCCGCTAAGCACGCAGTATTATGATTAAGAGCAAAGACTGGTCGTCTCGGAATCAGGATAATGTGTCCAAGTAACGGGACATGTCTACCAACGGACTGTTATTTCAGTGACCTACCACTATATAAATCCAACTAAACGTGTTGGTCAAAGTGGATATCATCATTATCTCATCTAATGTAACTTGTTCTGGCCATGATATGGCTGGAAACGTGTTAAGTTTGCGATACACAACACTCATATACTCACTCATGGCACTACTGAGGTCCTGGGTGTCAACGCCCTCGAGTACCACTGTGTCTAGGACTAACCCTCCACCAACAGTACACAGCAGGCAATTTTCTCTGTAACCCCCTCAATAGACTCATCAATTACACATGCAAGCCGGGTAATTATACATATCGATCAATACGGATGCGTTATTTGTCATTGGAGGATGGCATGTCAAAAGTTTGTCAAAGTTGTAATATGACGTAATAATTCAAAACCGATTAGGCTGTTGGTAGACAATCAATGTGGATGTGCTCTTCCTTTCTGTTTAAATCATGGTATTGAAAGGTAATCTGTAAGAATAAAAAAAACCATTCTGGTCTCTCACGAAAACCAATAATTTCCTTAGATGATTATGACTAATTGATATCAAATCTGTTTTACAGTATCAGTTATAATATATTTTAAGCAATGACTGACATTGTCATTGTATTATCAACGGTTAAGTTGTTCATTTAATGATATTGTGTGGCCTTTTTAGTGGAAGCGAATTTGTTCAGGTATTGTTGGTATATATATTTCCATTGGAGTCGGAGAACCAAATGTAAAAAGGAAGTGGTTGGGATCCCATTGACCGGTTTAACACCACCACATTTTGTGTGGCTGTCCTAAAGCTCAACCTATATTTCCATCGTCATTTGTCGCGGTTTATTTTTGTGTTCAATGATTTTAGATGAGGGTTGTTATTCAGTTGAGTCGTTGATCATCCCTGTTTCTTTTTTTTTTCTTTTCATAATTCATTTTATAATTACATTTACCGTCTGACGAAATTGCAGGCCCTGCTAAAAAACATAAAACTCAACAAGGAATATACATTTGTAAACTGATTGTCCGTTTTTTTTTCTATCCCTGTAGAGGCACACATTAATTTTTTTCCTATAAAGCTATTTTTCTCCCTATTATGCGAAATATGCAAATTTACTTCACCAGTTGTACAAATTGTCTTTCAAATTTTATTACGATAAAGACATTTATAGCATTAAACAATAAATTTATATTTATTCATCAACTATCTAAACATTTTTCCATTTATTGCCAAACAATAAAATGAAGAATTTTGTAATTTTTATTAGTGTTATATTGATTGATTGATTTTTTGGTGTTTTAACGCCACTTTCAGAAATATTTCAGCTATATCATGGCGACCAGTTTTAGTGGTGGAGGAAGCCGGAGTACCCGGAGAGAACCACCGACCCTGGGCAAGCAACTGGTAAACTTTATCACTTGCGGCTTTTTTTTTAGTTTTATATATCCCTTCTTAATTGCGTTAATAAAATTCTACCAAGCTCAGAGAGAGAGAGACAAATACCGACAAATTCTGGGAAAACAAGGACAGCATTATTAACTTTTCTTAGTGGTTTTTCATTATAATAATCAACTTTGAAATTCAAATACAAAGAAAAACGTAACTTTTTTTTCAAAAGGGGAGATAACTCTTAATTTTCATAACGTGTGTAAGTTAGCATCATGGAATAAATGGTTACACATGGACTGACACTCATTGTAAACAATCTTTTATGCATTTTTGTAATTGGTAATTGCTGCATCTCCATTAAGCACGAAACATTAAGGAGTGTGAGCAATGACTGGTTGGATATACATTTTGTATGTCAGAGTGGAGCAACGTTTCTCCCTGTCGGGTGTTGTTTCAGTTAGCTAGCACTATAAAAATCCAGCTAAGCGTTTTAGTCTAGTAAAAATATCATCAGTTCATAAAAAAAACTTGTTCTCGTAAAGATATAGCTAATAATTTGCTCACTTGGCGTTAAGCAACAATCAATCACTCTCACTGCATTTGAGGGTTAGGGGTTATGGTGTTTAACGCCCGTTCTAACAATATTTCAGTTATATCGTGGCGGTCAGAAACCGGAGTGTCCGGAGAAAACCACCGACCTGCCGCAAGTCACTGACAAACTTTGCCACATAATGTTGTATCGAGTACATCCCGCATGAGCGGGATTCAAACTCACAACGTTAGTGGTGATATGCACTGATTTCATAGGTATAGTTGCAAATCCAAAGTCGCATTTGAGGCGAGCACATTAAATGGCCAATTTTGATACGCCATCGAGGTGGTCCAATCAATGTTAGAGTGTGCGTATGTTACTAAGTAACAAGCTACTTCATGTTTTCTAAGTGACATGGAAAACAATTTAAGCAAAGTTTTAGGTCAAGTAATTCTTTTTGAACTGTTTAGATTTTAAAATTTCTCTGGTGATGGTGAAATAATGTATGCCTTTTTCATAGTGCAATTAGTATCGATACAGAAAGGGTGTGAGTGTGTTAACAAGCTACTTCACAAAAATATTTCTAAAATGACATGAAAAACAATTTAAACAAAGTTTTAGGTCAAGTATAAACTTATTTCAAAGTTTTTCCTTTTTTAGATTTCTCGGGTGATTGAAAAATAATGAGGGTCCTTTCATATAACAATTTGATTGTGGTGTATAAAAATATCGACAGTTTTAGCAATTATAATGTATGCAGGGTACATAAATGTATATTAATGATTCGTGCATAACGTATGTAAATGAACTCTGTTATAAAAGTGGTAAAAGGAAAATTGAATAAACAAGCTTAGGTATTTACTATATTGATTTGAGATAACGGTAAATATTGACCTTAACAAATCAAGTACATGTATGTACCTGTACCACACCTACATGTATACCTACCTAGCATATTTTAAAGTATTACCGCTAATAAATTATAATCTGAATTCTTTACAATTTTTTTCCATGATGGATTATTTCTATACAAGATAAAATTTAGCTTATCAAATTAGCCAAACATTGGTCTTTTTTAAAATATTTACTTTTAGTTGGCTAGCAGATACTCGGGCCTGATGTCTGGTTCGTGTTAAGCTTACCCCCAGTTCACTTTCAACTTTGGCAAGCAGATACACGAATCTGGTTCGTGTTAAACTTGTCCCTGTTCATTTTCAACTTTCCAATTTTGTAACTACCCTTACTCTATCAGGTGGTTCGATTTCACTTAAAATTAAGAAAATATAATGTACAAAATGTTATTTTTTGGTGGATGGTAAATGTCAAAAAGGTCAGGGGACCATCGTGGTAGTGATCGTATGGTAGTTGGATGTGCAACCAGTGCCGATCACCACTAAAGCTGTGAGTTCGAATCCCCTTTCATGGCGAGGTGTACTCGATACAACATTATGTCATAAAGTTTGTCAGTGACTTACGACAGGTCGGTGGGTTTCCCCGGGTACTCCGGTTTACTCCACCAATAAAACTGACCGCCACGATATAACTAAAATATTGTTGAAAGTGGCGTTAAGCAGGAATGTTGAAATGGATTTTGTTTCTCCAGTTCATGAACCTCTCAAAAATGAAGATAGACCATGCACAGTGGTCACTGTTACTTTTTCCACTATTTATGTAAACTTGGCAAGTTTGACGACTTCATTTGGCTCATACATTGTTTACTTTCTGATTCAAAACAAAAACAAAAAATTAAAAAAGTTATCAAACTATGTCAGAAGTAAACAATATTAAATTTTTACTTTATTTTATAGAATACCACCACGATATAACTGAAATATTGTTGAAAGTGGCGTAAAACACCATAAACCATAAACCACAACCAACCGCATCCAATCATAATAGATTGTATTCAGAGTAACGGTATTGATATACGCTAAAGGTTTATCACTAACGCATTTCATATGCACACGATTCTGAATTTTGTATCTGTTTTTTCTTCTTTTTTTTTTCTATAATATATTTTTTTCACATCTTGTAGTGAGTGTTATGCAACATAAAATAAACGAATATTTTCGTTTAGTTAAATAGTAGATATTTTTAATATTTTGTTATGTGTCTGGTCTTGAAATCCATGTTAACTTACATGACGACCTTACAACAAACAGCGTGTTGCCACGATCGAATTAAATCGTAAATATTCTACAAATTTACGAGATATATGTAACAATTATTTTGTATATATATAAAAGGTTAGATAACAGAAAGTTAATATTTGAAATAAATGTTCCCCTCTTATAGTAAGATTTTTTCGCTAAAATACACCTGCATATTTTTGTTTAAGCATTTTCTATTTATTCACCTTATATAATTCATTGTATCTATCATTATTCTATTATTTTCGCCTCATTTCTTTTAGCTCATTGCATTTTGCCCCCCCCCCCCGCCGCCTTTTTTATATTTTAAATGTCAATTTGAACCAAATGTGTCCAGACATGTAATAAATAGCTTAAAAAGTTATTTGAGTGATTATGCAATGGTAATCCATATTGACTATAATATTGAATATAGCAACAGAAAAGTCAGTCAGGGTACTGTTGAGTAATGGATTAATATTATGACGAATGTAGCTTATTTTTTTTTATATAATATACATATGTATATATTCTAAGCAAGGGCAAATAGGTATACAACATACCCACAACCCCCTTCATGAAAACCATGAGAAATTTAGATGGCAAAGGAATTAACAGGCAAAAAGAAGTCATTTTATAATTATACCTGTAAAAAAATCTAACCTAACGTGTCACAGTTTTAAATATGTTTAACTGATTTATTATGTTTGTACTAGAATTACAAGTAACCATAATAGTTTTAATCGTATAGGTTCCAAATACCACCTGTAATAATTAAAAATAGTTTAAACAAATATTTGGTCCCTTTCTAGTCCACTTTATCATAAATTATTTATGAAAAAAAACATACATACTCGTATATACATGTATAGAATTAATTGAAATTTCACAAATATACAAACATATTATTATTTACATATTTGTGAATTTTCAATAAATTCTTATTTATCATTAACCATGTATTTCTAGTTCATTCATAGACCATGTTGTATCGCAAGTTTGTAAAACCAAAGCCGACTATAAAATTGGCATTTGTTGCTTCTCCACTAAGGAGAAAGAGCAAAGACTTGTTGGCTAGGAATCAGGATGATGTGTCCGAGTGGAGCGACATGTCTGTACGCGTGGACTGTTATTTCAATGAGCTATCATTATAAATATCCAATTTAGCGTGTTGGTCTAGTTCATAGCGGACATCATCATCATCATCATCATCATCATATAGCTGGAAAATTGCTCATTTGGCATTAAACAACAATTACTCACTCACTTAATAACCTAACTGATTTACTAAGTTCGGTCAATATGTCCCCCATTATCTTGGCATCTCTTTACAATAAAATAGTCATCCAATCTAACTTCTATTATCAATGCATTAGATCTACACACCCACAGCATATCAACTTAATTACCCTTGGTATATAGACAGGGGTACTATATTTACCCCAACAAAAATCCGTTTTCATTTGTATGATTTTTTTTTATATTTCAGTGTTTTCATATCACATTTTGTATTCAGAGGTGGAACCAGAGTTCCTAAAAGTAGGGTAGCTGTTACATTTTTTTTTGGCACTAAACGGGTGTCCAGGCCAAACCATCACCGTAAGAGATTGTTTTTTAATTTTCCAGATAAAGGGGTGGGTACCTCCGCCAATTGTCCATACGGTTCTAATCACTAGAAGTAACATATCATATGTATTCTAAAACATAATATCTGCAAACACTACATTGAGCATTTCCCATGCATCAAACCATACACCATTCACAATGAAATGACGACTAACTGTTATTGCTTCTTTTCTATACAGAGTCATTATATTACAGGAAGATGGCTTTCTGTCGTGGGTGAAAAAAGTTTGATTAATATATATATATATATATATAAACGTCTAAAATGTTAGCACAACGATATCAAAAAAGGATGTTAAAATGTAACAAAAATAACTATAAGTCTACAAAAAGACTATAATTATAATGAAATCGACGGATATTTCGCTTGACCGACAAGCTTCATCAGCGTCTGTAATCCGATTTGAAAAATTTCAAGCTTCATCAGCGTCTGTAATCCGATTTGAAAAAATATTTCAAATCGGATTACAGACGCTGATGAAGCTTGTCGGTCAAGCGAAATATCCGTCGATTTCATTATAATTATAGTCTTTTTGTAGACTTATAGTTATTTTTGTTACATTTTAACATCCTTTTTTGATATCGTTGTGCTAACATTTTAGACGTTTATTTATCATTTTTGTTTGTTTGCACAGTATCGTTAACACTTGTTTCCGATCCGACATAGAATAGAATAGAATAGAATAGAATAAGTTTATTAACCAAATCAGGGCCCCAGGAGGGCATATACAAATAACAATTATGATTGATACACAACAACAATACAAATAACAATTATGATTGATACACAACAACAATATATCAACTTAAATATTCGCGGTGAAATATCAATAATTGTGGTGCAGGCACACTCGGGCAGGAAAAGAGATATATGCACATAAACGTACATACACTTACACACATATATATGAGGGGGGGGGGGGATGAGAGAGAACATATACATATATGTACCCTCAGCACATGAAAACTATTCATGAATATATTCCTAAAGTACAAAAGCCATTCATGAATATATGCTGAAAGTACGAAATATTATCCATTCATTATTCAGTTATTGTAGACCCATTCATTTATTTCAATTATTTTATTGGAAATAGCACATATGATAATCGTGATTCAAGTGCATACAAAATCATAATATGTGCAATTTTAGACAAAATTCCAAAATAAACAGTTACAAAGATCAAATCTTGCACCATAAATTATATTAACAGAATTTGTCTTGGCAATAAAGTAGGTGCATGCACAAGATTGTAGAAATACGACTTAACTTGACATACCCACTCATTGATATATTGAAATGGAAAATTTACGACCCAATAGTATATTTTAAAGCTGAAAATGTCGAGCCATTTCAGCTGCTTCAATATGAAATCACACCCCATTTTTATACAGTATGTATAATTCCATATACTTTAACTTGACATCCCCACTCATTGATTTATTGAAGTGTAAAATCTACGACATAATCGTATATTCTAAAACTGAAAAAGTCAACCCATTACACTATGAAGTGACCCCCCCCCCCTTTTTATTTTATTTTTATACAATGTACAAAATTATGCCAATGCCTAACTTGACATTCCCAAGCATTGATATATTGAAGTGGAAAATTTACGACCTCATCGTATATCTTAAAACTGAAAATGTCGACCCATTTCAGCGGTTTACATATGAAGTGACCCCCCCCCCCCCCCTTTTTTTTTCTTGTTATCAACATAAATTTGTATATCATTGACACGTGACTTGATATCTCCCAGACACATTACAAAAAAATGATTTTTTTATTTTTTATTTTGCCGTAAGGTTATTAATCATAATAAAACATTATCAAATAAAATTTATTATGTTGATCATTACTCCAAATTATTGACGTAATTGTTATTTTTATCTCGAAACAATGAATATTTAAAAGTGATAAGCCCCTTAGGTCAACTGTGTATTTTATATAACAACCAATGAAAGTTTTCGTTTCTTGTTGCTATGATCCAAACAAAAGTTTTGATTCGCTGACGATTACCCACCTCTATATAAATTAGGTCACATTTCATATTTGAATATAAGAACATTATCACAGTCTAACCAGTAACCAGGGTCGACTCTGCACACACATTATAACAAAATGAGGGAAATCGTACATTTACAAGCCGGACAGTGTGGAAACCAAATTGGTGCCAAAGTAAGTTTTTTACTTTTTTTTTTTCGTATTTAGCTTGTAGTAAGTGAATGAATGGGTGCGGTTTTTTTTTATGGCTGCCGTACCCAATCTTGCCGCCCGATGCATAAATCGACACGAAATTGTAATGTAGGTCAAAAATAAATTTGGAGAACTAGAAGATATGTTTTCAACATTCTGAATGACATTTTATGAAAATTCTTTTTGAAAAGGGGCATTCAGTACAAATATCAGATTGTTATTGCCGTGATTGATTGAACAGTCTGCTGATTCATCAAGGAATGATTCATAAATGGTTCCATTGACCATTACTAATCGATACAACACGCCATTAATACTTCAGTTTTAGAAACAGAATTATAATAAAATATTATAATATAAATAATAGAAAATTAGTCATAGTTTGCATTGAAACTAATATATAATGTGCATTTTGTGATTTATAACGGAGAGACTTGTGATACCAGTGATAATGTCTCAGTCTGCATCAAATACCACTAGCCCTAAGTCCCAGTCTAGTAAATATTGCATATAATTTACTTAATCAAATTGAAAATTTTCTTCTAAAATGCTGTTCGGGCTAGTTTGTCAAAATATTTTTGGCACAGCCTTATGTCTGTCACAATATTCTAGGTCTCCAGATTACTGCTATTTAAATTTTTAATTTATTGTTTTTGGCAGTTTTTTTTATGTATTGTCAGGGAATTATATGTTTTATAATTCCCTGGTATTGTATGGGGATTGTCAAAACGACTTCTAAACAATACACAAAAAAACATGATTAAACCTGCATTTTTTGTTTAAATGCCATTTAATTTTACTCAATTTAATTACAACAATAGGTATATTGTAATTTCACTTTTGTTTGTTCATGCTGATATTAAAGATAAATATAAGTATCAATATTCGACCATTTTGTAGTCATGGTGAAATATAAACATTACATGTCCCAAACATAGGTAAATAATATGACGCATGTAAGCTACAATTGGCAAGTACTTGATATGGGACAGAACATGACCAACAAAATTAAACAAACTTGGTTTTTAAAGAACTTCTTTGTTAAAGAATTTAGAAGGTAAAAATCAATGACTTGGTCCTTTGTCATTAAATTATTTGACACCTTTAGTAAGCAGTATTGATTATATGAATGTGTCATTGAAAATCATTTTGCCAAGATAGGTTACTGCTATCGAATATACTTGCTAACTAAGCTGGGTATTTTTTTTATTGTCATTTTTTTGCTTTCTCTAATATTTTTTTCTGAATCTTTTTGTATACACACACTTTCATTTGTAAATAATAATTTTCAAATGTACCAGTATAAAACCCAGGACTAATTTATTTTATTTTTATTTTTTTTCAGTTCTGGGAAGTAATCTCAGATGAGCACGGTATTGACCCTACAGGAACATACCATGGAGATTCAGATTTACAATTAGAGAGAATTAATGTATACTACAATGAGGCTACAGGTATACAGCCTTTACATTTGAAAAACAAATAAATTCTTTCATTATAATACATCATCATGTTGAATATTCAAAATGATCTGACCACTGTTTGAATAAATAAAATGAAAAACAAATTATACCACACTGATGGAACATTTTCTAGATCCAATAGAAAATTCGATAACCCTAATACATACATACATGACCGTTTACTTTCCTGGCTTGTTACAGGCACTTCAATAATATTTTAAAATAAACTAAAAGGAAATGCTTCATTTGAGTTTTTCTCATTTTAATTTTCATAAACCTGGACTTTTTTTTTTAGGGTAACAGAGTTGCACAATCAGTAATTTTTAAATAAACTGTACCAGTTATAGCATAAATGAGAAATGTACTATTTGCAAAAACTTGCACACTAAAATTCGGTTCAAACAAATATTCACAGCTGTAGCATTTTGAATCTACCTGTATTTTATTGATATTGACCAATTATTTATAATAAATGCTATTTTCAGGTGGCAAATATGTACCACGTGCAGTATTGGTTGATTTGGAACCTGGTACCATGGACTCTGTCCGATCTGGACCATTTGGCCAAATCTTCAGACCAGACAACTTTGTTTTCGGACAGAGTGGTGCAGGAAACAACTGGGCTAAGGGACATTACACAGAAGGTGCCGAACTTGTAGACTCCGTACTGGATGTTGTCAGGAAAGAAGCTGAAAGCTGCGACTGTCTTCAGGGATTCCAACTTACACACTCACTTGGTGGCGGTACCGGATCAGGAATGGGAACACTCCTCATCTCCAAAATTCGTGAAGAATACCCAGACAGAATCATGAACACATTCTCAGTTGTACCATCACCAAAAGTAAGCACTTTATTAAATTATAAATCGGAATAATCATGACAAAATTAATTTTCAATGAACAACATATTTGCATAGTTTGTGCAAATAGGTAAATATTAACTTTGCTCTGCCAAGTTACACCTATCGTGGCTTGCGTCAGGCCCTCTGGTTTCCTCCACCAATAAAATTGACCACTACGATATAACTGAAATATTGTTGAAAGTGGCGTTAAACACAATAAAACCAAACCTATCGATAATGGGTCACTTTTACTGTAGAATGTTTCTTATGTAATCTCTGGATAAAAAATAGAATAATTTCAAGTATGGAAATACTGGCTTCTTTGGAAAGATTTTTTTTCTCACTATTTCCAATGGTTTTTTTTTCCATACAAACTATCTCTTGTCATTTTTCTATATGAAAATTTGTGAAGAAAATGCTTGTACACACAGGAATAATTTTAACACCAAGTGAACTTAAGTTACTTTAGGAAAGAAGGAGATTTATATCCTGGCAATTTATTATATCGATCAAATATAATAATATTTTACATGAATAGCAAAGTGAATATTTAAATGTGAATGTTATTTATAAAAGTTTAATTTCATTTCAGGTATCAGACACAGTAGTAGAACCATACAACGCCACACTCTCAGTACATCAACTGGTAGAAAATACTGACGAAACATACTGTATCGATAATGAAGCTCTTTATGACATTTGCTTCAGAACCCTTAAACTTACCACACCAACATATGGTGATTTGAACCATCTAGTCTCAGCAACAATGTCCGGTGTAACAACTTGTCTCAGATTCCCAGGTCAACTCAATGCTGATCTACGCAAACTTGCTGTCAACATGGTACCTTTCCCACGTCTCCATTTCTTCATGCCAGGATTTGCTCCCTTGACATCACGTGGTAGCCAACAATACAGAGCACTCACTGTTCCAGAACTCACACAACAGATGTTCGATGCTAAGAACATGATGGCTGCTTGTGATCCAAGACACGGTAGATACCTTACAGTTGCTGCCATGTTCCGTGGACGTATGTCTATGAAGGAAGTAGATGAACAAATGTTGAATGTACAAAACAAGAACAGTAGCTACTTCGTTGAATGGATCCCTAACAACGTCAAGACCGCGGTATGTGATATTCCACCACGTGGTCTCAAGATGTCTGCCACATTTATTGGTAACAGCACAGCCATTCAGGAATTATTCAAGAGAATCTCAGAACAATTTACCGCTATGTTCCGTCGTAAGGCTTTCTTGCATTGGTACACTGGTGAAGGTATGGACGAAATGGAATTCACAGAAGCTGAATCCAACATGAATGATTTGGTATCAGAATATCAACAATACCAAGATGCAACAGCAGAGGAGGAAGGTGAATTTGAGGAAGAGGAAGGAGAAGATGCTTAGACAATCCGTTAAAAACCAAAAATTAAAAACTTCTAGCCTTTTCTTGCAAAATCTGGAAATCCTTTTTTCAATCGACCAATGTTGACAGTTCTATCTTTTACAGTTTGTTATTCAACTAATTAGTTGGATTTATTTTAATTGTTGATTAATACAGCAAATTGAATGTACTTTTCACATTCGACAATCGAACAAAACTATTTTTTTTGCTTATTATTTCCCTTCACTGATGAATTTGTCACACACAAAATAGTTTTAAGTTCCATTAAAAATACCATGTGTTAATGGTACAAGTGCTGTAGCAAAAAAACTTCATACGAGAAATAAAAAAGATTGATCGAATGAAATGTTACCTTAATTAACACAAAAAAAGCATATAAACTTGAGCCTATAGGATAACCATTAGAGTTATGGCGTTTTTATGCCAGTTTCAACATTATTTCGTGGCTGTCAGTTTTATTGGTGAAGAAAACCATTGTCCTACTGCATTACCGACGAACTTTTATCACATAATGTTGTATCAAGTACACCTCGCTATGAACGTGATTCAAACTCAACTTTGGTGGTGATAGGCACCGATTGCATAGGTGGTTGTAAATCCAACTACAATATGACCACTACGGTCCCAGGACAACGGTAAAATATCAACTAGAGAGAACAGCTAAAAAAGATCAAACAATATAATGACTTGTTCAGTGATAAAAGTCTATTGCATCCATTACACTACAAAAAAGTAAACTGAAAAATGTTCACAAGTCATGCCCATTGAATACCAAGTCTGTTTCAAAAGGTTATGGTGTTTGTTAACACCACTTACAATATTTCAGTTATATGGTGGCAGTCAGTTTTATAGGTGGAGGAAAACAACACTCGGGATACAAATAGGGGGGTTATGGTATTTAATGCCACTTTCAACCATATTTCAGTTACTTGGTGGAGAAAAACTACCCACCTGTCACAAGTCGCTAACTATTAGCTCACCTGGCCAAAGGCCATGTGAGCTTTTGCCATCACTTGGCGTACGTCGTAAACTTTCACATTTAAATCTTCTCCTCTGAACCAAATTAAACCAAACCTGGCAGGGATGGTCCCTGGGTGAGTCCCTTTCAAAATTATTTCTGACAGCCCTGCCCTCCATTCAAGATGGCTGCTGTTACTAAAAATAGAAATTTCTTCAATTGTCCATTGCTGCTTTAGTACAAGTTCAAATGAGCTCAAATTTTAACTGCAGCTGCATGGCAAAGAGTAGTTTAACATTTTCCCGGGTTTTTTTGTGAAATTTTTCTTTCAGCCGATTTTTTCCTATGAAAAGATCACATTTAAATCTTCTCTGAAACTGCTGAACCAAATCAAACCAAATTTGGCTGGGATAGTCCTAGGGTAGTCTCATTTCAAAATTGTGTCGGACAGCCCTGCCCTCCATTCAAGATGGCTGCTGTTATTAAAAATAGATATTTCTTTAATAGTCCATTGCTGCTTTATTATAAATAAAAAATGAGCTCATACTTTAACTGCAGCTACATGACAATGAGTAGTTTAACATATAGTCTGGGTTTTTCTGTGAAATTTTTCTTTCAGCCGATTATGCAAATATTTTGATAAAAGATCACATTTAAATCTTTTTCTCTGAAACCACTGAACCAAATTAAACCAGATTTGGCTGGGATAATCCTTGGGTAGTCCCATTTCAAAATTGTGTTTGACAGCCCCGCCCTCCATTCAAAATGGCTGCTGTTACTAAAAATAGAAATTTCTTTAGTTGTCAATTTCTGCTTTATTGCAAATAAAAATGAACTCAAATTTCAACTGCAGCTACATTGCAATGAGTAGTTTAACATATATTCTGTTTTTTTCTGTGAGATGTTTCCACCAGTTTATTCCGTTTAGGAATATGAGATAAAAATCGCATCAAAATCTTTTGCTCAGAAATTTGAGTTGAAATGATCTTTGGGTGGCCCACTTTCAAAATTACGTGTAACACCCCCATTTTCTATCAACTTTAGATGTCAAATTGAAAACCAGGTGAGCGATTGCAGGCTCCTGGTCACAATGTTGTATGGAGTTCACCTCGCCATGAACGGGATTCAACTAACTACTTTAAAGTAGTGGTGATGGGCACAGGTTGTTGTAAATCCAACTACCATACAATCACGACCACATTATTTTATTTTTACCTACTTAGTGTACTATTGTAAAAGGGGGAGGGGTTTATGGTGTTTAACCGACCTGTCTCAACACTAATGTAGGCAATACAAATAGGAGAAATAACAAAACCAGAGGGGCGCTGCCGCCCCCCTAAAATTGGAAAAAATATGATTTTTTGGTGTAAAATCGTGATTTTTCACACGAAATACCCCCAAAATATTTGCGCCTCCCTACGCTCGCCCCCCCTATCTTGAAATCCTGGATCCGCCCCTGAAAACTACATGTACTTGGTGTTGACCTTATAATCTGGTGTTAAATTACAATAATGATCCTTTCTTGTGTTCTGTTGGTGTTGCTCAAATAGGAGTCCTTGGGGTATATTACTATCGGAGGAGACAAAGAATAGATCACCCCAAGAAATCTTGTGTGATTATGTATACTTCTGAAAAGAAAATCAACAGTAACGGTCAACAATTTCACAAATATCTACACAAGCCACCTTCTCTCACCTCAAACCATTTAACACATGAACACATAAAGACCGCGACATCACAGGCGCTCGTGGCACGGACCACCCCCTTTTTTCTAACTTTCTGTTTACAAATTTATTTTCAATCAAATTTCTTTATTTCTTTATTATTTCATCTCTTTTTCCTTATTTTAACTTGTTCGTGTCAGTATTCATACAATCTTATGTTAACATCAAATTGCATGTGTCGACCCTACACAGATCAGTGGACATCTGAAACATGCTATCAACTTCAGTAGCTCCAGCCCGTCTGACCTTGAGTGATTTAAGGTAGAGTTAGGATGTGTAAAGTCCTCGCAACAATCTATGTAAACACAACAATATATTTAGTATGTTAATCTACTGAAATTGTAACATTTGTCTCAACGACAGAGCTATTGCGTTCGGTCCTTCGAGATCTGCTCTGATCAAGGAAGAAGAGGATCATAATATCATAGAAGCAGTTCCAGGTTTTGGCGTTTGAGGGGGTGGGGCAGAGGGCCGAAGCACCAAAGGTTTGAAGAATTACAAGCATTACTAGTATTCTGATTTATAAAAAAGAAACAAGGAATGTTATACAACACATGCTTTGTAAATTTCAAGGTGTAGGACGTACGCCCAGTTCGACCCCTCCAAATATGATGTAGCGTTCCCCTATTATACAGACATTTTCTATTATGCCTTGGTTATCCACCCCGAGACTTTTAATATCGGGCCCACACAAATTACAACGCTCGCTAGACACATTTTTACATTTCGCAGTCAAAGGGAGGTAACATAATCTGTATATGTTATAAAGATTGTCATGTATTATTCCCATATCTTTAAAATTGTAAGATACAAAATGTATTTTTATTATTGAAAATGTATTGTGGGCGGCGCTTAATTTTGTCTAGTGACCATTACGTATTTAGCCTTAGAACTTCCAAGAAAGTCCGTCAAACATAGTTCGTGGAAAAAACTTAGTTACTGTTTCAAGTTATAGATCAGTAACATCCTACAAAAATGTTCTAAGCTCCCGTGACCGATTATGATTATTTGGACGGTCACTAGGGAGCTTAGAACTTATTGTATAAGGAAATGACAATTTAACTTTAAAGAGGGGGCCTATGTTTTCTCTTTGAAAAAAAGTTCTATAAATAAAATTGGGGGATTAATAAAAAGTATCTAAACTACGATGTCATGATTGATTAGTGAAAATCTATCTTTTGTGGACCGAAAATCTAAGATGGCCGTCACCCAGTGACGTTGTTTATATCTTATCTTCTCTGAAGACCATTGACCAGCAATTGGGAAGCAACATTGGCTCGTATGGTTCAGCATACCGTTGACGCTAGATCTTTGTTCATCTAAATCTATGTTTGCAACATTAGTTCGGATGCTCCTTGTATGATCTAATATACCATTGCCGTTTTCATTTTTGTTGATCATTTATTATAAATCCATGATTGCCGCCAATACAGGACAGCTCATTTGGATATCATATATCCGAGGGGTTAGAGTTATGTTGTTTAACGCCACTTTCAACAATATTTCAGTTATATCGTGGAGATTCGTATATATCTGACTTTCGCAAAAATGTATTTGATTGTAAAATGAATAAATTCGATTCTATAGAATAAACTAAAAATGTAATATTGTTTACTTCTGACAGAGTTTGTTAACTTGTTTAAATTTTTTTTGTTTTTGTTTTGAACCAGAGAGTAAACAATGCATGTGCCAAATGAAGTTGTCAACCCTGCCAAGTTTTTCTTAAATAGTGGAAAACGTAGCGGTGACCACCATGCATGATCTACATACATTTGTTTGAGAGGTTCACAAACTGGCGAAACAAAATCCATTTCAACATTTCTGGGGTTTTTTGTTTTTTTTAACATCAATATCACAGATTTTTTTTTAGTAAATATCTTGTTACATTTTTACTTCAGAGTCCAAGTTCCTCTGAAGTATCCCTGTGAAATTCTGTTTTGAATATCCAGGGAAATACTCAAAACTATATTTACTTATACAACTATTTTATTCTAATATATTCTATTGCTTAAGTTATGATCACAATTTATTTAATATATGATTGAACAATGAATTCGTTCCTAGTAATTTATTTTCCTTCATTTTTCTTTGAAATTCCCTTTTAAATAACAGATAAACATCAATTGTCTTTGTCTTTTGTTCGGATACATAATAGGATTTGTAAATTGTAAATGCCAATATAGTTAGAAAATATTCTTTATCGAAAATTTTGTACCCAAATACTAAATGTTGAAGTCTGATATTGTTTTCAAATTGGACTTTTTTTTAACATTTCATTTATTTTATTCCAAATATGTCTAAATATTTACACGACATAAAAAAGTGATCATAATCTTCTTCTACTTTACAAACATTACATAAACTGTCAGTTGATATTTTCCATTTGAACAGATGTGATTTGGTTGGAATAATAAATTGTAATAGTTTCCATCTAAATATTTTCAATTTGTTTTCTCACAAATTTTTTAAAATAAATTCATATAAGACTGTTATATTTTGAAAGTCTTGGATATCCAAGTAAGTTGTCCAAAAATGTATACCTATAGGTTTGACGAAAACTTTGTTTTTGATAATATTGTAAAAATCTTTGTTAACTAATTTATCCATATTTATCACCCTACCAGCAGAAATAATATTTCCTTTTTTTATATTAATAGTAGTTTTCACAGATTTTTCTTCTGATAATTGCACATACCACTCTTTAGGAATTGCTTTTTTCAGTCGACTAAATTCACTAAAAAAAATTAATTTTATTTTTTAATTTCTCTATCAAATAGTCTTGTGATACCCTCCCAGTTTCGTCAGTTATGTCGTTCACATACAAACATACAACAGGTTGCTATCAATCTAGTTTTTATAAATTAAACTTTTATTATTAAATTTTATATATTTATTTCCCCAGATATTTTGGTTTCTTATCCCTCTAAAATTAGCTGGTGTTTTTGTTTGTCCACCTCCAAATTCTACCCAACAGTTTATTATTTCTTTATAAAACTCTGGGATATCATTAAAATTTTCTATTGATTTACTATTGTCTATATTCATTTTAAAAATTACCCAGTTTTTTCCAAATTTATCTAAATATTTTCTTGGTATAACTTTCCAATTTGGTGTTTCTGAACTAAGCAGTCTTTTGACCCATGACACTTTGAGGGATTTAAAATAACGGTTTATATCAACCATATTCAATCCCCTCTTTTCATAATCCCCTATTAAAGTTAATCTTTTGATTTTATCTGGTTTCCCTTTCCAGATACATATTTTTTATTGTTTTTTTATGTGTGTGTTTCTTTGTTAAAGGGTTAGGGAGTAATTTTTTAAGGAGTAGGTGGAGTATTTTCATGCAGTTATAAGTAGAATGAGACATTGCAATGGTTGATTTCCATGACAACAGTATTGTACACCTATTTCAATTTACATAAAAAAAGAGTCAATATTCAACACGAGTATGATTCTTTAGCTCTATAAAGTTAGGATGCAGTTAAACCAGGCCATCTCCAGCTCACATAAATCGTTTTCTTGGTTAACTCGAAATGAAATTATAGTCTTTTGAAGTAGCAACTCGAATATGTTCGGTTTACACGAATTAAAATCGTTAGTCTGTTTTACGTCGACATAACGAGAATTCACTGTATATGCAACAGTATTCAACAGCGTATGTGCATGGTGTAATGGTTTGCGTGCTCGCCCGACTGTTGAAGATCGTGGGTTTGAACCACCAGTCGGGCCAAACCAAAGACTAAAAGATGATATTTGTTCTTTCTCTGCTAAGCATGCAACATCAAGGACACGGGTGTCGGAAATGGGACACCTGCCCCTTTAAAATGTGGAGGTGCAAAACTATGTTTTGGTTGCCCCTACTTTTTTGGCTAAAATTTAGAAGATAAATATTTAGCATGGTTGCAACAAATTATCAATAGAAAGAGGTGTAAACAAAGGTATATTTTGAAGCCATATGACACTTTTTTTATTTGTTTGCTTGTCAGTAGTAAAAGTATTCCCCCACTTTTCAGTTCCCTTACAAAGTTTGGCTTCCACTTTCAGCCAGCTATCTTCTAAAAGCTTCCCACACAATCCGATCCACTCCCACGCCTCCGAAAGAAGTTGCAACGACAGAAGGCGATAAAAATATGTGTCCTGGTTTTAATTTCTAATTATGCGTTACTATATATATAATTTTTTTTAGATTATTTTTATGTTTCAAATGTTTTGTAGTACAATATATTTGTACAAAAGAAAAAGAGGTTGAGTTCGATTGTTTTATTTAATGTTTCTTTAATCTGCTTATTCATCTGCATCCTCCGGATCCTCAAACTCGTCTTCCTCGTCCACTGTTGCGTCCTGATATTGCTGGTATTCAGATATAAGATCATTCATATTAGATTCAGCTTCTGTGAACTCCATTTCGTCCATACCTTCACCAGTATACCAATGAAGGAAAGCTTTACGTCGAAACATAGCAGTGAACTGATCTGAAATGCGTTTGAAAAGATCTTGTATGGACGTGCTATTCCCCATAAACGTGGCGGACATTTTGAGCCCACGTGGAGGAATGTCACAGACGGCAGTTTTCACGTTATTGGGGATCCATTCTACAAAATAGCTGCTGTTTTTATTCTGTATGTTTAACATCTGATCGTCTACTTCCTTCATTGACATACGTCCACGGAATATAGCTGCACAAGTAAGGTACCTTCCGTGACGAGGATCACAGGCAGCCATCATGTTCTTGGCGTCAAACATTTGCTGTGTCAGTTCCGGAACTGTTAATGCCTGATACTGCTGACTTCCGCGGGATGTAAGAGGAGCAAATCCATTTATGAAGAAATGAAGTCGAGGAAACGGTACCATGTTTACTGCCAACTTGCGAAGATCGGCGTTTAATTGACCGGGAAATCGTAAGCAAGTTGTTACTCCCGACATTGTTGCTGATACTAGATGGTTTAAATCTCCATATGTGGGCGTTGTTAATTTAAGCGTTCGGAAGCAGATATCGTATAGGGCTTCGTTATCTACGCAGAACGTGAGGTCAGAGTTTTCTACCAGCTGATGAATGGACAATGTTGCATTGTAGGGTTCCACTACTACATCCGAAACCTATAAAACAATACAAATATTTAAAAACAAAATCAAGAAATACATAAGTGAATCATCCAATGTGCTATTTGACGAAGATTAGTTTAATACAAAATTATATTTTAAAGTACTTGCATATTATATATTATATAAATAAAACTTCAACCAACGTTATTTATCCTGCAACTGGGTTATTTTTTGTCATAATAAATGGGTTGAAATAAACTGTTGCTTTATTATGACAGTGTCATAATAACACTTTTCACATTAGCCTAATAAACCTATTTATACTGCAATCGTTCTATTTGAGCAGTCAAAATGCGTTGACAGTATATTTACAAGTGATAAACTGTCACTGACCGTTTATAACATTTAGGCCACGCCTACTTGACCTGATTGACGGGACTACTTTGTTTTCAAACCGCAACGTTTGAAATCCAACGTTACTTGTGTGACGCTATAAAAACATTTCATTTTCCCGTATTTGAAAAAAAAGAAACTACAGCGCTATTAGCGAAGGGAAACACAAACGCATCTCAAATGTACTCGCGGGTGCTGACTGACAATTCGCGCGCACTTGTTCCGATCCAAGCTACAACTGGACACGACCAACGTATCACCAGCAATTGCAGCATCTACAGGAGCTGACATAAACTTACCCCAACATTCTTCTATCTGCTCCCAAACTAACACCTCGAACAGGATATCCTCCATGTTTTACGGAGCCAATCTTCATGTAAACTCCATGAATGTGTACATGTGCGACCGCCATTGACAATATTCGTGTTTACGTTACATGAAATGAGCATTGAAATGAACAATCTTATTGACTTCAATCCTAGAACCAAATTTTGATATTTATTCTCTTGTCTTTTATATTTCATTGTTAAAAAATATTTTCAGCGAAACTGTTGTTTATTTTCAAAATTTTTATCCGAATATCAATGGTATGTTTACCTGTGCATCGATCTTGGAAAAGTTGAGTTCTCCGTCTAATCATATTACTCCGCAAAATCAGTTGGGGCCTCTTGGGGGTAACTAACTTTTTAAATAATTTGAATATTGGTAGTAATATCCATTAATGTCAATAATGATTGCAGTTATAAAGACAATAACAGTGCAATGACTTGACATAAAATTCGATATACGTATTCGGCACGAATCGGGGAAAATGCTCTGGAAACTCTGGCATTTCCCCCGATTCTAAGCCTCATCCGTATATCGATTTAATGTCAAGTCAATGCACTGTTATTGTCTATTAAGCCACACCCTGTCATAACACTTTTCACATTAACCTAATAAAGCTATTAAGCCACGCCCCTTACCGGAACTACTATTGAGGTATTAATGGTGTTTCTGTTATTTTTTTTGTTGCAAATGTTATTGCAGGATAAATACAATATTGGTGTATTGACAGTTCATATCCAAAAACCAATTTTCATTATCAGTAATGGTTTATAACCAGCAGATATTTAATATTTTCTGAACTCGTCTTATGACTTACTTTCGGTGATGGAACAACTGAAAATGTTTCCATAATCTTGTCTGGGTATTCCTCTCTGATTTTCGATATGAGAAGGGTTCCCATACCAGATCCGGTCCCGCCACCTAGAGAATGGCACAGCTGGAATCCCTGCAAGCAATCACAACCCTCACTTTCTTTTCTGGCTATGTCGAGGACATTGTCAATCAGTTCTGCCCCCTCTGTATAGTGACCTTTGGCCCAGTTATTTCCAGCACCGCTTTGCCCGAAAACAAAGTTGTCTGGTCTGTATAACTGACCAAATGGTCCGGATCTTACAGAATCCATGGTTCCTGGCTCCAAATCAATCAACAGTGCTCGAGGTACATATTTTCCTCCTAAAATATAGATTGTTCTGTAGACAAGTATTGATCTTTTTTTGTCTCATTTGCGTAATGCCTGCAAAACATACTGCGTTTTCAGTGTAAATTTAAATTAAGATTAACTATCTTATCACTTTCACTCAATCGTTGTTGAATATACATTTAACATATACTTTCATGTTTTTGTAGTGACAATTTTTTTCCAGGTACAGTTATGTCAAATACGGTACCAGGGGCGGGCGCACGCGCCCCTAAAATTAGAAAAAAATATGATTTTTCACACGAAATACCCCAAATATTTTCGCACCTCCCTCCGCTCGGGGCAATTTTTTTAAGTGCGCCCCCCCTAACTCGAAATCCTGGATCCGCCCCTGTGTACGGTCGTATATTAATAAATATGAATAATTAAGATAATACGTCTTTAATAGAGTCCACTTTACAGAGAACATAATTCATAGAATTTCATTGACTCCTGACTGACATATGTTTGTTGAAGATTTTAACATAGGTAACGTTATTTTCATAAAACCCATCCCAAGCGATAAATTGATACGAAAAATTTTTATCTATGTTAAAACGTCATACAAACGTATAGCTACCATTAATTATTTTTGATGCGGTATGCAGTATGGGACAAATTCATTGCAAAATCAGTATCATATGCTGTTTCATCCCCGATCGGTCCTTCAGGCTGATATTGGTTCCTCGGGTCAATTCCGATACGGATTCACCATTAGGCCTCAGTGTTATTTACAACTCTCCTAACCAATGGCACTTGTACTCACATGTGGACAATACTTGTATATCCGCATCATTTCACTAAGATTGGAGGGTTAGGCCAATAAAACTAGCTTAACCCCGCCACTTTCTATTGAAGTGCCCATACCACGCCAGGAAAGTGAGCAGTTATGTATAGGTGTGTTAATGTATCGATTTTGAATCTGTTTCTACGCTATATTTTCTAGATTTTGAACTGTTCTGATGATGTGGTATTTGTTGATTTTCATTAAATATTTCCTAAGCGTAATAATATTCAACCAAATCTTAATCTATACATAAATATGTGAATCAAACATATGATTTTTTCATCTTATACCTGTAGCCTCATTGTAGTATACATTAATTCTCTCTAATTGTAAATCTGAATCTCCATGGTAGGTTCCTGTAGGGTCAATACCGTGCTCATCTGAAATTATTTCCCAGAACTGAAAAAAAATTAAGTTAGATTATTTTTTGAAAAACCGAAAGAAATAACATTTTTACCAAAATTTCTCGTTGAAAACTGCAAGGTCAGATCATTATTTTTTTTGGGGCATCTTTCAGGTCAGTTTATTTTTACTATAAAATTTGAAGACAGAAATAAAAAATAAAAAAGCGCATACCTCCTTCCCTTAAAAATATAATTGGTCGTTCTCTTAGTATTGTTGTCTGGGAAGAACTACTCGCTCAGTAAAGAGATTTTCTACAAACTGTCAAGACTTATAATAAAGATGTAACCTATAATTCTATGATTATATCTGGTTTCGTCGTTGAGCTGCACGAGGGTATAATGCTCTACGACAAAACCAGATACGTCACACATCGTCTTATTCAATTTAAAAAAAATTAATTTATGTTATTGGACTCTTAATATTTATTGAGATACCATGATGGGGACTTAACATTTATTATTCATAATGTTTTTTCAGGTCGTGCCATCTTCACTCATTGACATGAATCTATGTCATTAATAATCAATTTAAACAATTAATGCATTTCTTCTTCGAAAGATATTGATTATAAACAGATTGTAATTGACAACATTATATAATTCTATAATGTTCCCTTGTAAAATAAAAATAAAAATAAAAATGGTAAGATGTTAGGGTTATGGAGTTATGATGTCTAACGCCACTTTCAACATATATATATTTTATTTAGAAGCTACCCCTTTACAACGTGGGCGCCAACCATCAGGGTAGAAGCAGTGGCGCGTCTATAGTTAATAAATACAAATTATATACAATAAAATGATAATTACTATATAGCCAAAGAAATAATAAATGCAAAAATTGTATAAAAATGAAAAATGTTAATGTTCATGTTCAACTATCTTTTCTTATCAGAGACATATGAGCCAGTGGCAAGGGACACATGCCCTCCCCCCTTTTGACAAAATTTTAAAAAGCTGGATTTTTAGTATAGAAGCATGCATTCAAATGACATTTTTTTAATATCATTTCATATTTTGCTTATCAGTTTTGAAAACTAACCACTTTTTCTGGTCCACCCTCAAAACTAGTCCCCCACTTTCTGGTCCACTCCTACTCATCTGCTAATTTAATGCATGTCTAGTCACCATCCAAAAAATGTTTCCGAGATAGAAAGGGTCATAGGGAGTTAAAACAGACCAACATCTAAAATATTTTTATTTTCATTCTAATACTTTTTTGTATGCAGTTTGTTTTCTGTATTTTGTTTTTTAAACAGTTTGATTCCATTGAAACAGTCTTCTCTTAAGTGTTTCAACAAATTTGTTGTACATTTATCATTTCAAATATACGGGGGGGGGGGGGGGGGGGGGGGGGGGGGGGCGGTGCAAAGTGGTCAACGCCCGAAATTATGTATTTTATTTCTAAGGTTTTTCCTTCAGACCTGCCTGTAGTTCTTATGAGATAAACAAAAAAGTCAAAAAGTGAGCCAAAAAGGACTAGAAATGCAAGTGAACAAATGTGGCAAACTTGGATTAACAGCATGGGATCTCCCCTTTAGTTATTGGGGGTCCTAAAGGGGGGGTACCAATCACGCAATCACGTTTAAAATTTGGCAAAACCACGCTTCACGCTTAGATATTTGGATATTTCACGTTTCACGCTTATCTGCATGGATTGATTACCGTTTATTGTCAGGCCTCAGGGACTTCTTGGCGTCAGTTATATGTGGAAGACCTTATTGTGACATCTGTATGTGTAGTTTTATAGTTGGTTTTTGTTGTTTAGTTATATGGATTGGCAGTTCCTCATAGCTGTCAGATTGTGACTAATTTCACCGATTATATTACGATTTGAATGTTGTCGACTATATACGAGTGGTAGATATCGCTCACTTTTCCTGAGCATATGAATACACTAGCTGCGGAACCGTAGCCCTTATAGGTCCGCAAATATCAGAAAACTGGCCAAGGACCATAAGGGCTACGGTTCCGCAGCTAATGAATACACCAGACGTGCTTGTGTTTCGTCTTCACGCTTAAAAGTAAGTTAGATTTTCACGCATTCACGTACAGAATAATGATTTTTCACGGATCACGTTGCCGTGCCATATATATTTTCCCAAAATGGCGACGTCAATTACTTATCAGTAAAAGTATCAACTAATTTACCGGGCTATAGCAATGTAAATGAAAAAGGTACATACCTCATCTTTCAGTATTTAGTTATTTGTCCCTTTCCCCTCATAACGGCTCTCAATCGGGTTGGGATACTTTAAAATAGACTGTATATAGTGAAGTGGAAGTTTATACCAAATATCCTGAACAGCATAGATTCTATCAAATCTTGTTTAGTTTTGATATCATTCACCCTCCCCTCGAGTTGAATTTTAAGTGTCTGCTAAACATTTTCTATGATATTGAGATCAGGGCTCTGTGGTGGCCAAGCCGGAAGCCGAGTGGGAATGTGGTTGTCTCTTTTCCACTGGGTGGTCCGTACGGAGACATGACATGGCGCGTTGTCCTCCTGTAGTGTCCAACGGTCCGTAGGAAAATGCTTAGTAACAACTGGCCATAAACATTCATCCAGCACATTTATATACTCCTCGGAATTCATATTTCCTTCTACTGGTTACAAGTTTTCCAACACCTTTGTTAGTAATACAGCCCCAAAACAACACAGCCACAGGCGACTGACGATCCTGGTCACCATACTGCTCTGCACATTGAGGCATAACAGTTTCATGTGAGCAACGCCACACATATATTTTCTTGTTTTTTCCAATAACAACTTGCGTTTCATCTGAAAAATTGATTTTTGACCAATGTTCCCTTACATTCCAGTGATATTTTGATCTGCAAAACGCTCTCCTCTTACCTCGGTTGACACCTCGAATAGTAATAGACTTCGCAATTCTTCTCCTTTTGAATCCGGCATCGTGTTTAAACGCCTCTGGACTGTTCTATGTGAAAGTTTGTAAGGTGTGCTATTATTAAATTTAGAGGTAAGGTCTCTAGGGCCTGTCTCCTGTTGGTTTTAACCATGCGTAGTAGCAGACGATCAGTTCTGACATTCGTCTTCTTTTTCCGGTCGCTTCTCGGAAGATTTTCTATAGTGCCTCGTTCCCGGTAACGTTTTATGATGTAAGAAACTGTTCTCCGGGTTAAAGACAAGAATTCTGCCATATTACAAGCAGTATACCCTTCTTGATCAAGCCCCATGATAGTTTCTTTCAGGTCAGTAGACAACTCCTTCCCCATTCTCTATCCAGAGTTGTCGTTCCTGCTACTCTATCTCTGTCAACGCCCATTTTACAAGATTTTTATAAAAAATAGAAACAGTAAAAAAAATGTACTTAAGATTGTTTTAATTATTGTAAATATCAATAAAGATGAAAATAAATCACTCATTTCAAATCAATTCTCTCTTAAAAATGATTTGTGATCGTTTTTAACTTTTTAATTTTTACCTTCGCAAAATAGTTCTCCAAAAAGTGTGTGTGTGTGTGTGGGGGGGGGGATCATTTTTAAGAGATAATTGATTTGAAATGAGTGATTTATTTTCATCTTTATTGATATTTACAATAATTAAAACAAATTTAAGTACATTTTTTTTACTGTTTCTAACTTTTACAAGAATCTTGTAAAGAATGCTCCTTCCTGTCTCGCACCATTTTATAAACGCTGTGCTCCCCCAAATCAATCGTAACTATTCGGCCATTCTCGCTACCCTGCAAATCAATCGTAACTACTCGGCCATTCTCGCTACCCTGCAAATAACCTCGTATGCATTAGGCGTATAAATCGCACTACTTTTCACATGTCAGTTACACGAAAGTTTGATAAAGTTATATTTTAAACAATTTTCTATATTTCAATTAAAGTATTAATTAGTTTTGCATGATTAGATTTTACTTAGTATGTCTTCCATATTGGATTTTCGTGGACTATATTTGTGTGCGGCTTAACTTAACTTAACTTCCGGCAAACAATTTAAGAAGAATTTCTACTATGTACGTACGAGGTTATTTGCAGGGTAGCGAGAATGGCCGAGTAGTTACGATTGCCCTGCAAATAACAGGGTAGCGAGAATGGCCGAGTAGTTACGATTGATTTCACCTTATTTACAGTGTCTGGTGAAATTAATACACCTCAAAATTATCCAGAAAAATGTTTGCACAATTACTGATACTATTACTAGGTCAATTATGAACAATTATGATGTCATTTTTACTTAACGTCACATTTTAGGAAAATATATATGGCATGGCAGTGCCATTCACGTATCACGCTTAGACCCCTTTCAGAACCACGTTATTGTACGTGTACTATAGATGCGTATTAAAAAATATTGATGACATTGTCATCTTTGCGTGTCAGTTGTGACCCAAATACGATTTCAATGCTGTCCTTTACTTGTTGTCAGTTGTGACCCAAATACGATTTCAATGCTGTCCTTTACTTGTTGCAACATAAAATATGACGTGATAAATTTTTTTATTAACATGACGATGAATGGTGGCCCGATTCGTTTTTATTTACGCATTTATTGTAGAACTTTAGGAATATTGTGGTACGTGTACTGTACAAATAATCTTGGAGACAGGAATTGTGTTTGGATTTCTTTTAAACTGGTAAGTCATATAACGAAATGTCAATAATTTGGAGTTCGACAGTGAAATGCAGTTGAGCGTGACATAAAATGTCCATACACAGGGGCTAGGTGCGTCCGAAAAAATAAAATAAAAAAAATACTATATAATACAAGGGGGCGAACTCACTTGCTTCCATTTTTTTAAGTCGTCGTGTTAAATTGATCGTAACTTCGGAACGCCTTAATATTTTCAAAAAATGTTTCCACCAGTCGAAAATCAAGTAATTTTCCTTTCCAATGAGACCCCAATTGTTAATGTAGGCCTCCGAACTGGGGTACCGGTAAACTGAGAAACGAAAAGAAACGAAACGAAACGAAACGAAAACAAAATCCAACGAAATCTGTAAAGTAAGAAAACGAAATCCAACGAAATGAAACGAAATCTGTAAAGTAAGAAAACGAAATCCAGCGAAATGAAACGAAATCTGTAAAGTAAGAAAACGAAATCCAACGAAAAGAAGCGACGAAATCTGTAAAGTAAGAAAAGAAAATATAACGAAAAGAAACGAAATCTATAAAGTAAGAAAGCAATATCAAATGAAAAAAAGAACGAATTCTGTAAAGTAGGACAAGAATCGAAACGAAATAAACGTTTATTCTTTGTAAGCACTACTAGAGATATCCAATAAAATTACGTAACTCGACCTAAGCTACCTATCGAGACGTATCTTCACCTATGGTCACGAAGCATGACTCACGGGATCCTACATTTAAGTTTGATTGAAAATTACAATAACATTCAGCATTCATTCAAATACTAGTATTCCACATCTCAGTATTTTCTATTTGATACCGACTGGATGCACACTTCGGATTGATTTATTTATTGTTGTTTGTTTAACGTTCAGTCGCTAATATTTCATGCATAATCGGGACGAGAACAAGTTGAAAAAAATCAAATTGATAAAGATAAGCGAGGTTGGGATGGGAAACAGGAAAAACAATTTTTGACTGCAATGACCTGGAAAAGGGGAGAGCTGGATCGAGGCGGAAAATTTTGCCATCTGTAGCGGCCCCAAGGTAGCATACTCTTACGAAATCTACAGATGGGATATTTTTTATACGTGCATGAAGAGTGGCACCCTCCACACACGTTGGCCTACTATGGTCCGCGGTAAGAATTTCCTCTAATAGCCTGCCAACTCCCGAAGCGAGGGCTACCCTATTTAGCCATCGAGTCACCTAAGTTACACACGTTAGTTGCTCGGGGGGCTGAGCCTCCGACACCCGGCCAGACTCTAAGTACTCTTAGTCGGCTTTTACGACAAGCCGAGATCTGCTTCAGGCCTATTCTTTATGACGCCCGGGGCTCGCACAGGGCTTTCGGAAAACAACATCTTGAAAAATGTCCTCTGTCAAAATTATGCACATTAACTATATAATTTCATCATATTACATCTTGAATATTTTCTTTAACGGGATAAGTCAGTAAGTGCACATTTTGGGAGCTACGTGCCCTAAGCACGGGCTGTTCGGTAGTTAGGGGACCAGGCAAAATTTATCAGGGGTTGGAACCGATGCATTTCAATTTTGCCTCTTAAAAAGTCTTTGTCCCATGTTCAATACACAGGCCTGTGGTTCAATATTTATGGCAAAAAAACTACATGTCCCATGCCTAATTTCAATGAAAATAATATAGGTTTTACCAAATTCTGCCAAGAAAACGTGACTGAGGTCCCATGAAAACAAAAAGTTGCAAAAATATCTTTGTCCCATGGGCTTTTGCACTGGTCCCTATTGCCTGGTCCCTTATCGTATGAGGAATACTAAGGCAAAAATTTAAAACAAGACGTCCGAAGGTTTAACTATCTGAAATTTACTAATTGAAAGTTTTATAGATAACGTATGTACTTTTGTTTTTTTAAACCATTTCACCAAAACATTGATAAACATTGTTTTACTTGAATAAATACTCCCCCCCCCCCCCCCTGCCTCAGTTTTAAAAGAGCATATTAAATCTGTAGAGAAAATTCACTAAAATCCAATTTTCCATAGGAATCACACCCATTTGAAAATATCTGGGCACGGGCATGTAGACCTAGAATAGATCAGTAAAGTATCTATATTGTTTTAAAGCATACATTAGTGTCCTTAGAAATAATATGGAGTTTGAATGGAACTCATTGACATTTGGCGGACATTGAGACCTTGACTCTAATCCAACTGATTACCACCTAAAAGTTAGAATTTTTGTTTTGTAAATGAATGGTTCAAAATATCCTAATAGATATATGGATTACTAGTCAGGCGGGGGTTTGGGGCGTATGCCCCCCTACAAATAGAAAAAATACGATTTTTGCATGAAATCTTGATACCAAAATAATTTCTCGCCCCGCTCAGCCCGCCGATTATTATTTTTTTTTACTCTAACCTGAAATCCTGGATACGCCCCTGTATCTTAAAAACATATTGTTGAGAAATACAGTGTATGAGAAAACCATGAAAAATTTAGTCCAGAAACCATAGCCACTTACTTGATTTTTGTAAACTATTGGTGTTATTGATATAGGACTCAATATGAAACTTATTTTGACAAGAATGCTGGGCGTTATGTATATAAATGAGGCTTTGTAATTTGCTGTTTTGTCGGATCGTTGTCTCGTGGACATTTATTCAGCATCTCAGTATTTCCATTATTTTGGCTAAATAGTATTTTCGACAAACCTAAGACGGCCGAGCTATGAATTGTTATTGGAAAAATAATGATTTCGACAAATCAGGTGCACTACTAATCAGTAATGTAGAATTTGAATAAATTCTGCACTAATAACAACCTCATTCTTTATATAGGGAAAATGTCACTTTACGAAGATATATATATATAAGAATGTATACTATCAGATAAGTTTTCAACCGAAAGAGGGTGCATTTTACATCTGGAAGCTATGTTGGTCCTTGTGAAAAGACATTTTCTCCATTTTTCCGAAGTTTAAAAAAATCAAAAGCTAGATAAAAATAAAGCCCAGTGTTCCTTATATTCGGACAAAGTGAAATAAAAGTTGAACAGGTAACTCCAAAATCGAAAAAGTTATAACTTGTCATCCATTTGTGATAAGAAACAACATCCCTCCTCCCCCTGGACACCCACCGAACATCGATTCCCATCACCACATTTCTTCTTCGAAAAACTGCCCACAAGCGCAACCCTGAAATTTGATGATACTGCCTTATACATATGCACATCGGGTAGTATTGTGAGTGAAGGTCGTTTCGCTATTGAGATATACAAATGTAGACTTGCAAAAAAATCACCCCCCATAAAAAGGAAAAATTAACGACATACTACTCCATCAAAACATCAAATACTCAGGGATGGAAATTAGCAGGGGCCCAGTTACCCAAGTCCCCTACAAATTTGGCTGGGCTACTAGAAATTGAGGTTTATTTTAGTTACTTAGATAGGATTGGGCTACTAAAAATTTTGTTTGTCTAGCAACTGATACCGGTATTTCCCTGTGTCTTTCCGTGAACTACTACGGGCGTTGGTGTTGTTGTGCATGGGGTATATACCCGCCTGTGTATTTTGCAAATTGATTTTTTTCAACTTGTTCTCGTCCCGATTATGCATGAAATATTAGCGACTGAACGTTAAACAAACAACAATAAATAAATCAATCCGAAGTGCGCATCCAGTCGGTATCAAATAGAAAATACTGAGATGTGGAATACTAGTATTTGAATGAATGCTGAATGTTATTGTAATTTTCAATCAATAGGTAAATTCATAGGTAAAGATACGTCTCGATAGGTAGCTTAGGTCGAGTTACGTAATTTTATTGGATATCTCTAGTAGTGCTTACAAAGAATAAACGTTTATTTCGTTTCGATTCTTGTCTTACTTTTCAGAATTCGTTCTTTTTTTCATTTGATATTGTTTTCTTACTTTATAGATTTCGTTTCTTTTCGTTATATTTTCTTTTCTTACTTTACAGATTTCGTCGTTTCTTTTCGTTGGATTTCGTTTTCTTACTTTACAGATTTCGTTTCATTTCGTTGAATTTCGTTTTCTTACTTTACAGATTTCGTTTCATTTCGTTGGATTTCGTTTTCTTACTTTACAGATTTCGTTGGATTTTGTTTTCGTTTCGTTTCGTTTCGTTTCTTTTCGTTTCTCAGTTTACCGGTACCCCTCCGAACTGCTGAGGTATCATACACGAACCAAAACAAAACGGCGTGAAAATCCGAAGTTGTACAAACGCTGGGTTAACCACTTCCCATCTGTGTACAGACTTTCCCATTTTGACTAGCTAAATACTTCCATCCATTCAAATTATGATAACATTTCTTACCTTACGCCAATTTATATGTCCTTTAAGTCTGTTTTTGAAAGAACACTATCAGCCAATCAAAAAGCCTGTTAGAACTCTCTCAATTTTCATGTCTATGGCGTTTGTCAAGGATGCAAATGGGATTTCTTTCAAAAACAGACTTAAAGGACATATAAATTGGCGTAAGGTAAGAAATTTTACCATAATTTGAATGGATGAAAGTATTTAGCTAGTCAAAATGACTCGTTTACGCATGGGAAAGTCTGTACACAGATGGGAAGTGGTCAACCCAGCGTGCCGGAGGTGGTCAACCCAGCGTGCCGGAGGTGGTCAACTCAGCAGTCCGGAGGCCTATACTAACAATTGGGGTCTCTTTTGAAAGGAAAATTACTTGACTTTCGACTGGTGGAAACATTTTTTGAAAATATTAAGGCGTTCCGAAGTTACGATCAATTTAACACGACGACTTAAAAAAATGGAAGCAAGTGAGTTCGCCCCCTTGTAGTATTATATAGTATTTTTTTTATTTTTTTTTCGGACGCACCTAGCCCCTGTGTGTCCATACGTCAAAAAATGACCAGAGTTGTTTTAGTCATTCACAGTGGTAAAAAATGAACAGATGTTGTCCTTATTGATAGTCCATGTTAACATAAAGTCCTTTCAGTACGCCCGTGTTGTATAAATCAAAGTTTTGATCGATCGATCAGAGTAAATATTAGACCACCCGCGTAGATTCTGCAAAAAAATAAAACAAAACAAAAACACACCAAGGCGAGTTTTTCTACATCGGCTGCAAATGGATCAAAAAATAAATTTGATATTTTCTGAAAATATTGTAGTTCAAAATTAAGTCAAATTTATTCTATAATCATCTTTTACTTGTGCTGTGTTTGTTTACAGTACACACTGACTGTAGTCTGTACATAACATAACATAACATAACATAACATAATTTTATTCTTCAATCGCATACATACAATGGGTTTGACAAATGCATACACAAACATTATTAAGTAGTAACAATAATAAACATTATTATACCTCACATAATAAAGAATCAATTCTATTGGTTAAAAGATAATCACACGACATAAAATAATCTGGATATTTTTGCTTTTAATCGCCGCCAACGGTGAATAACCTCAAGAATTACACACGTCCACTGAATAACCCTATTATTCAACGGTGTAAACAGTAATAACCCTCGAAAATTACAACGTCCAGTGAATAACCCTAATGAAAATAGCAAATAGTTCATGGCCCTGAGGGTCATATGGCAGTATATGGACCGGTCCGTCACCAACAAAATATTATATGGACCGAAGCTCTAACGGTCCATATACTGCCATATGACCCGAAGTGACATGAACTATTTGCAACATTATACTTTTTATCTAAAATAATGCAGGTACCTGGCCGGTCCATATACGAAAATAGTGACCGGCTGCGCTAACAAAGACAAATAGGGAAAATAAAAACGTAAAGTCAAAGTGTAATATTAATACTTTTTGAACAATTCAAATATTAAACAGTATATTTCAACTGTTTGTTCGGTATAATAAAACAGTTACGGCCCTCTGAATCGGTAAATATCCAAAATTGTCAACTCCACTAGGGTTATTTCAACCCTCGGGGAAATAACCCTAGTGGGGTTGACAATTTTGGATATTCACCTCTTCCGAGGGCCATAATTGTATACTGTAAAAGCAATATCATTTCAAGTGGGGAAAAGACATGTCGTCACGATTTGCGGAATTGACGCAGTCGCAAATGAAATAGATGTCGTTTTGAAATTTTTTGACTTTGGAATGAAAATACAAGATTTTATTTAACAAAAACAAAACAAAGTAGCTATTATTTAAATCTTTTTCATGAAAGTAATTTATTTTCGTATCTATGCTGGCTTTACATCCGTGTTTAAATGTCTGCGCCCCAACATTTAAGTCTCATGAAAAGTATATTCGCGAGACCGACGCGAGAAATAGAGCATCAGTATGTGGTTTACCGGGGTGGTCTACCGTAATGAGGACTAACGTCCTCTGTAAAGTGTAATTAAACATAATATCCAATCATGTGTAGTTCAGAATAAATATTGTGCCATTGAACATCTGTTGGTGTGAGGTACAGGATATAAAATCCTGCTAGTGGCCAAGTGGGTGGTGACGAGATCTCATCGATCCTTGTGTTATAATAAAAAATTGCTACATGCCATGGCTTCCTCAACATACCCCGTTTCCCGGCCATCAATAAAAATAACAACCATGATATACAACTGAAATATCGTAGAAAATGGCGTTAAGTACAACCGACATTTCACATCTTACCTTTGCACCTATTTGGTTGCCACACTGTCCGGTTTGTAAGTGTACAATTTCTCTCATGTTGATTGTTTGGTAAGGCAAAACTAAAGTGGTCTCAGCAGAAACAGACTGCCAGTTTTTAAACAAATTATGATCATAAATCCATTGTTTTCTAGCAACTATTATACCCTTGGCACCAAACAATGATTTTATCTACCCTGTGACAGAAAATTTCTGTTACAAAAAGTCTTGTTTTTCTTGACTTTTAATTTCTATTTCCCAGGTGTGTTGGTACTGGTTCCTTCTTAGGACAATACATTTTAGTAATTGAAAATCATTTCTTTTAATCTTCAGGGTTAACAGTGTTGGTTTTTTTTCATTGTAGGTAAGTTTTTGTTTATGTGTACACACAGGGGCTAGGTACATCCGAAGAAAAAAAAAAAAAAAAAAAATACTATATAATACTACAAGGGGGCGAACTCACTTGCTTCCATTTTTTTAAGTCGTCGTGTTAAATTGATCGCAACTTCGGAACGCCTTAATATTTAAAAAAAATGTTTTCACCAGTCGAAAGTCGAGTAATTTTCCTTTCCAAAGAGACCCCAATTGTTAGTGTAGGCCTCCGGACTGCTGAGGTATCATACACGAACCAAAACAAAACGGCGTGAAAATCCGAAGTTGTACAAACGCTGGGTTGACCACTTCTCATCTGTGTACAGACTTTCACATGCGTAAACGAGTCATTTTGACTAGCTAAATACTTTCATTCATTCAAATTACGTTAAAATTTCTTACCTTTCGTCAATTTATAGGGCATATAAATTGGCGAAAGGTAAGACATTTTAACGTAATTTGAATGGATGAAAGTATTTAGCTAGTCAAAATGACTCGTTAAAAAATTTCTTTGGCATAGAAAAGGACCTGTATTTATGTGCTGTATATATTCCTCCTTTTAACTCAGTCCACTCAGATGAAGACTTCTTAAATTTAGAAAATGAAATAGCACTATTTTCAACAAAAGGGGAAATAGCCTTAATTGGTGACTTCAACTCTAGGGTCGGAAATTACCCTGATTTTGCCAAATATGAAGCAAATGATACCAACTTATTTCAAGATATTTTACCTCATAATTAGATTGCCATATACAAAGATATAACCAAGATAAAAGTTTGAATTTCCATGGAAAATCTCTACTCAATTTGTGCATATCATCAGGACTACGGATACTAAATGGTCGTTATTTAGGCGACTCTTTAGGATATCATACATGTTTTACTCCAAATGGTTGTAGCACTGTTAATTATGGTATTGTAAGTAAGTGCCTTCTGTCCTCAGTTAAATATTTCTGCACTTTAGATCCGTCATATCTCTCTGACCATGTTCAAATATATTTTACATTGAAATGCAATATAAATCCTTCTTTCAAACTGAGAAAAGATACAGCCTTGAAAAAAGTATATAACCTATAAATGGACGAAAGAGTCAAAAGAAAAACTGACAAACTTTTTATGACCGCCATGATATAACTGAAATATTGTTGAAAGTGGCGTTAAACACCATAAACCAAAACCTAAACCAACTAATTTGTAATTTGTAAGCAGTAGTAAACACGAAAAAACAGGTTTTTGGTCAGTCGAATGTTAGGATATCATTCCTACACAATTTATTTTGATATTTTTTGCACTGTTTTCGGTTAATATAGGCTATAAACTAATTTATAAATTTATGTAATGTTCAATTGCGATGTATGAAAAGTTTGAAGATACCAAAGGGTTAATCAGAAGCTGTAAATCGAAGGACAGATAATACGATGGCCAAAAATACCAACAATGGCCAACCAAATACTACACAGGAAACTAAAGATTAAAAAACACGAACTACCACTAAAACCGGGGATAAACTATGTTTTTTTTTTTCTAAAAAAAAATATTCTGATTCCCAATGTTGCTGAAAATAAAATATTTTTATTTTGGTGGAGGGAAAAAAAATCTGATTCAGAGTTTTTGTCATATAACCTAATGTTCAATTCTGGAAAAAAAAATTAGCGCTTTACGCGACCAAAAAAAATATTCTAACTCTCATGTCCGAAAAAAAAATTCTGAACGAAAAAACCCCCCATTTTTTTTAGCTATTTTCAATCAGAATATTATATAGAACTGTATTCTTGTGATAGTGTATGTCGTTTTTGAATGGAAATTAATGTGTGGTGATATTCTATTGTTTGTTTATGTACATATTGCCGTTAAAGATCCAATTATCAAGAATGGGAGGGTAAAGATCACAGATCCGGTTTTACCTCGTCACATTTTATTGCCTGTCCCACACCTGGACCTGGATTTCCAACATATGTCGTGTTGCTTTGCGGGTTCAGTGTTTTGAGGGGATAATTAATTGTTCGTTTTGTTGATATTGGGGGAATTGTTGACCATCACTGTTTAACTTTCTTTTCATAATGATAGTGATCATAGTAGTCTGTTCCACAATTACTTTATTTTTTTTTATTTTTTTACAAATATGACATTTCATTTGCCATGATTTGGGGGAAAGTTGTACTTGTTGTTTCCATTTATTTTTTTAAAGTTTTAATACATAAGAAATTAGCAATATAGTCTCTGGAAAATAATGTTTAATTTTCCTCGGCTTCACCCTCTTCTTCATCTTCAAATTCTCCTTCCTCTTCTGCTGTTGCATCCTGGTATTGCTGGTACTCTGATATAAGATCGTTCATGTTGGATTCTGCCTCTGTAAACTCCATCTCATCCATTCCCTCCCCTGTGTACCAATGCAAGAAAGCCTTTCGACGGAACATTGCGGTAAACTGTTCCGATATTCTCTTGAATAGCTCCTGAATGGCTGTGCTGTTACCAACAAATGTGGCAGACATCTTTAGACCACGTGGAGGAATATCACAAACAGCTATCTTCACGTTATTTGGGATCCATTCAACGAAGTAGCTGCTGTTTTTATTTTGTACGTTCAACATTTGTTCGTCAACTTCCTTCATGGACATACGACCACGAAACATACAGGCAACAGTCAGATACCTCCCATGTCTAGGGTCGCTGGCCGCCATCATATTTTTAGCGTCAAACATCTGTTGCGTCAGTTCCGGAACAGTTAATGCCCGATATTGCTGACTACCTCGTGATGTCAAGGGAGCGAATCCGGGCATAAAGAAATGAAGTCGTGGGAATGGAACCATGTTGACAGCAAGTTTCCGCAAGTCTGCGTTCAACTGACCAGGGAATCTTAGACATGTCGTGACACCAGACATTGTTGCTGACACTAAATGGTTGAGATCTCCATATGTAGGAGTGGTAAGTTTAAGCGTCCGGAAGCAGATGTCGTATAAAGCTTCATTATCAATGCAAAACGTTTCGTCTGCGTTTTCAACCAATTGATGAACTGACAGAGTAGCGTTGTAAGGTTCGACAACTACGTCTGATACCTGTAAAATAAAAGAAAAGTCAACTTGTCTTCTCCTACTATTCCAGAAATGATTAGTAAGCAAGGTTATGGATGTAAATGAACAAGAGAGACTATTCAATTCTACACTTAGACGCAAATTTAAGTAAAGGAACAGCGCTTCTGTTGCCGTTCTACGTTCCATAAATGTTTGTATTAATTTTTTGTAGAATTCAATGTCTTTATACACTGTTTGTGGTTTTATCATCATAAGATGAAGTATATAGTCTAAACAATCACAGAGAGTATCACAATAGCATCTCCATGCTGCTAAGAACTTAACTGATATTATTTAAGAAATGTACATATACCTTTGGAAATTAGTGTAAAACTAAAGTTTATCGCACTTAAACGTTGATAGTATTAACTTTGACTATACATTATTATTAAATGTTATTTTATGTTTGGATTATAAGAGGGTGCGAATGTCCTTTACCGTCAAGCGTCAAACGTCCTTTTTTCACTATTTTTAAAGTCATGTCGTGATTCGTCAAACACGGTTTTTCTAGCTACCCTTATGCGTCACATTGAAAGAAAATTTTATCAATATCGTGACCGTTATTATGAGCAAGAATTTACCACGAATTGTTTTATAGGAAACCTCAATTCCACACCTCATTTAAAGTTGGTTTTGCCGCTCTTGAATGTCAAGTAACACTGAAGAAGTTAAATACAGAAATCTTAATCCAATCCAATAAAATGAAAAACAAATAATATCACACTGTCGGATAAATTCCAAAATTAATATTAAAATCTAATATAGATATATTCAATATTTAACTTTACTCGTGAAACGCACAGGCTCTTGTGGCATGGAATTCCCCCCCTTTTTTATGCCATCAACTCTTCCTGTTTTCATATTTATCTTCAAATCTTCAATACAGATTGTATGGATATATGGACACGAACACGATCAATAAAGGTGAAAGGGATAATATAATAAATATATTATTGAAAATAAATATGTAAACAGAAAGTAAAAAAAAAAGGAGGGGGGGAGGGGAGGAGGAATTACGTGACACAACAAGCAGGCGTACAAAATGTGATAGCTTTAAAAACTGCCAGTAGTATGATTAGTAATGACAATTAGACAAATCAATCGTGGATTCTCAATTACATTAATGCAGGGAAAAGTGGGAATAAATAATTAATTAATTTAATTTATATTGATTTCAATACATTTAGAACAGTTAACAAACAGTTGTACATGTAATACGTTCTGAATTGATGTAGAATATATTCAGTCTCTTTTCGTATATTGATACCATCCACATCGGTGGTGTAATGGTTTACGTGATCGTCTCGAGTGCCGTAAGATCGTGAGTTCGAAACCCGGTCGAATCAAATCAAATCCTATAAAACAGGAATTTTTTGTTTCTCCGCTTATCACGCCGCAATAAGGAGTAAAAGCAAAGACTCATTGCATCTGAATCAGGGGTATGTGTCTGAGTGGACTGTTGTTTCAGTGAGCTAGCACTATACAGATCCATCTAAGGTTGGTCTAATACAAAGCGGCCATCATCTCATCGAATGTATAATGTATTTTGTTTTCGCCATGGCATAGTTTGCAAAAATTACTCATTTGGCGATAAACAACAATCACTCACTCACTCACTCAATATATTGGTACTATTACGCGAGAGTAAGTAATAACATTTACCTTTGGTGATGGTACAACTGAGAATGTGTTCATGATTCTGTCTGGGTATTCTTCACGAATTTTGGAGATGAGGAGTGTTCCCATACCAGATCCGGTACCACCTCCCAAGGAGTGTGTAAGTTGGAATCCCTGAAGACAGTCGCATCCTTCAGCTTCTTTTCTAACCACATCCAGTACGGAGTCTACAAGTTCAGCACCTTCTGTGTAGTGTCCCTTGGCCCAGTTGTTTCCTGCACCACTCTGTCCGAAAATAAAGTTGTCTGGTCTAAAGATTTGGCCAAATGGTCCAGATCGGACAGAGTCCATGGTACCAGGCTCCAAATCGACCAGAATAGCACGCGGTACATATTTGCCACCTGGAAGGAAAAAATTAAATTTTAAAAACTAACCGACAGTTAAATATCACAATTTTTCTAATCTTAGGCACGAACATTAAGCTTTCTTAAAGGTAGGGGGCTATATTTTTATATTTTATTGTGTAGAAAAAATCTACATGGAAGATGTAAAAATAAATAATCTGACTGCAGTTTTCAACGAGTGGGAAATGTTTTGTACAGTTTGAAGAAAAATTACCCATTTTCCATATCCTTCGTGTGACACATTCTGTCTGGGGAGAAAACAAAGTACCCTCTCCCAAAAAATAAATATTGTTCGGTCCCCTACCTAAAACAGGAGCCATATGTAGAATTTAGATTAGTGATCTATGTATAGAAACTAGTATTCTACAGACAATTATAAGGTTAAGGTTATAATATTTAACGCCACTTTCAACAATACTCCCGGAGTAAACAATTGACCTGCCGCAAGTCACTAACAAATTTTGTCACATAAAGTTGCATCGAGTACACCTCGCAATACAACGGATTCGAACTCACAACTTTAATGGTGATAGCCACTAATTACACATGTAGTTGTAAATCCAACTACCATACGATCACGACCACAACGGTCTATACAGACAATTATAGTTTAATTAGAATTCTTAACATTGTACATGTATGTAAATCTATGTAAATACCACACCCTAATGATTCTCCGACATCTGTTTAAAATTTTGAAAATGATTGAGATTTTGGGATACTTTTGTTTCAGTAACAGTTGAACCTGAACTTCAAGAATTTTTTTCCCATAATATCTCACCTGTAGCCTCATTGTAGTATACATTAATTCTCTCTAATTGTAAATCTGAATCCCCATGGTAGGCTCCTGTAGGGTCAATACCGTGCTCATCAGAGATTACTTCCCAGAACTGAAAATAATTAAGAAAAGACTCCATTATATAATGAAGCACGTCTTTAAAATCACTGGGACCACATCGACATGTTTCCTTCTTACGGAAATACGTGCATAATAGTTTTATATTTGAATCGTCCAAAAAAAAACAAACAAACAAACAAACAAAAACCAAAAAACAAGGGACACAATATTAATATTATATTTATGTAATTTTAATTACATGTATAATTATTTTTCCTGTTCTTAATTGAAAAATGCAAACTTTCGATACCTTTTTATAAAAAAAACATCTACAGATATTTCGTTTGCAAACTTAGCCATTTTCTGTTTATTTTTTTCCCCTTTCTCCAAATATTCTGAAAAAATTATTTCGTCGTTTGTAAATATTCGATAAAATATGACGCTCTACATTTCCTGAAGTCAAATAATTTATGAAAAATATTTAAAAAAAAAAAAAAGCACACCATCATTCGATTACAACAATTCTTAACTTAGCACCTACATATATCTGGGCACCACAAACTTTCTTACGAGATATGGATGCGCACCTTGCCACTCACATGTATCTTGTCACCACATATTGTCAAATGTTAAACAAAATGATTACTTTCAAAATATGGATGCACACCTTGGCACACACATGTATCTTGTCACCACATATTGTCAAATGTTAAACAAAAAGTTTGCTGACAAAATATGGATGCGCACCTTGGCACACGCATGTATCTTGTCACCACATATTGTCAAATGTTAAACAAAATGATTACTTACAAAATATGGATGCACACCTTGGCACACGCATGTATCTTGTTACCACATATTGTCAAATGTTAAACAAAAAGTTTGCTGACAAAATATGGATGCGCACCTTGGCACACGCATGTATCTTGTCACCACATATTGTCAAATGTTAAACAAAATGATTACTTTCAAAATATGGATGCACACCTTGGCACACGCATGTATCTTGTTACCACATATTGTCAAATGTTAAACAAAAAGTTTGCTGACAAAATATGGATGCGCACCTTGGCACACGCATGTATCTTGTTACCACATATTGTCAAATGTTAAACAAAAAGTTTGCTGACAAAATATGGATGCGCACCTTGGCACACGCATGTATCTTGTCACCACATAATGTTAAATGTTAAACAAAAGGATTACTTACAAAATATGGATGCGCACCTTGGCACATGCATGTATCCTGTTTTCACACATATTGTCAAATGTTAAGCAAAACGATTGATGACAACATAGTGATGCTCACTTTGGCACTCGCATTCATCTGGTTATCGCATATTGCTAAATGTTAAGTTTTCCTACTACAAATGTATGCCTACCTTAGCACCAATCTGATTACCACACTGTCCGGCCTGAAGATGTACTATTTCCCTCATCTTTGTAGACAAAAAACAATATACAGAATGAAGTAACTAACAACCTCTCTTACCTATATATGTGTTGTCCGGTGTCTAGCAACCTAGCAGCACGCCTTTGTTTACTGTATGGTAACTAGTCCAAAAGATTTCAACGAATATGTAGTTAAAAAGTTTTAACATGTATGGAATGCGTTCAGAAATACAAGGGTTGCTTTGAATTAAGGTACGAACTTAATGGTTTTGTATAATCATGAAAGAAAAATCGCTATTGTATTCAGCCTTAGGATATGACGATACCGTCCTAGGATACGACAGATGCCCATTCAGCACGCGGTCATATAATTTTATTATTTAAGTAGATGCTATTTGGACAAAATTTAAACGGACACGTCATTCGGTTGCGCTAAACATTATTATATTTTCGTAATATTTATTGTGATATAAAATATACAATAAAATAGATTTAATTCGATGTCCTGGTGTGCATTAAATGTATTTGAATATCTATAATATATCCATTCGGATTCGTCCATTAAGTTCAAGACCATATTTGTTTGTTTGAAACCTTTCTTCTTCTTCCTATCCTTCTTTCTATCCCTATGTTTTGAATATTTTATTTCACCTTATTTTTCTTTATATTTACTTTATCATTAACGTCTAAATATATCATGTTGTAAAATTTATTTGTATAATTATCGCCATTATGTACAATTAATTTTTGTTTATATCTTTGTAAAAGGGAAAGGACTTCACTAATGTTGTCATAACTTGTGTCCAATCCCATTTGCAACTTTTATGCAAATAAAATATGTTTAAACTAAAAAACCATATTTGTGTGCATGCTAATAGTAATACGGTATTTTCGGGTTAAAGCGGTTTTCAAAATGGAGGTACGATTGGCGTATCGTAGCAACCAAACAACAGGCATCTAAACTTCCGGTTTGTCAGCATTTATCAACAGATTACGTTTATCATTATTATCATGGATATTCAAGTAGATTTCTTCTGATGGCAGGTTCCCGATCTAAAGGAATATTTACAGCATAGAGGCATAACATTTCATTTGTATAGAAAACATGAATTAGTCAAGTTATGTGAACTCTAAATATTCTTTCAGATACAACATTTTGGAAATACCACAGGCACAGATCAAATCCACACGGTACGGTAAAAAATCTTTCAGATTTGCTGCACCTACATTGTGGAACAGCCTCCCAGATCATTTCAGGACTGAAAATAGCTTCCCTCAATTCAAGAGTCTTTTGCAGTCCTGGAATGGGTCCAAATGTCGCTGTTCTGCATGTAGATGATACAATTTTGCTTCTGGTTTGCTTATTTATTATTTTTTTTAATTATTTAATTTTTTTTTAGTTTGGCTTGAAAATTTTATATTCTTTGATTGTTTAGTTAGACAGTGCTGCTTTTGCTAATTATGTTGGTACCAGTTTTAAGTAGTTCTAATAATAAAACCCTAAATGCTCGCTTACTCGCAAGGGTTATAACGGGATGCCATTACACGTAATGGAGCAGCCGCCGAGATTTTTTGCGCTCGCTTACAGAGCTTCTGACGCCTGCATTTATCAATAATAAGACATAACCTTTCCTTTTGTCCATTATTATAACAAGTTTTTATCACCTACCAGTATTTTAGAATGTAATTCCCACAAAATAAAATCTTCTCTTTGAAAATTTTGAATTTCGTCATTTCCGGCCTCACTATTTGGATGTCGATACCATATTTGGCGATTTAGGCGTGAATGTTTACCAATCGTAACTACTCGGCCATTCTCGCTACCCTGCAAATAACAGGGTAGCGAGAATGGCCGAGTAGTTACGATTGGAATGTTTACATCAGGTTGTAATAAGAAATACCATATTTAGAAAAGCTCCGCCTTCCGTAGTTTCCGGTTATGGAAAACGATCGATAAATTTGAACAAGGTTGTTGCTAACTTTGAAAAGCATATATTTCTCAGCCAAACCGATTTAACAAGGACTGGGATCATCAGTAATTGTTATAATGAAATGTTTGAAGCGTAAATAGTGAGTTTTTATGTTTCAACTGCAACTTTTTTTTTGCTCCATTGTGACGAATGGGACCACGTTGTAGCTCTGCCGAGACACAAGTTTGTCACAGGAGCTACATTATTGCAGCTAGTTTTAAGTATTCAATATTATTTTTTTTTACCTGCTGCTTCTTTTTTAAATGCTGCTTTATGTTGGAGCATCTGTGTGTGGATCTTGAACAAGAGTCCAAAGAGGCACTTGCCACGTGGGTTCTTGTTCAGATCTATACACAGTCCCCCTTTTTGTGTCTGTTTGTCTTAGCTTATTTTAGTTTGTAACTTTGCATGTGACTTGTGTTTTTTTTTTATTGTTAATGTATATTCGGTAATAAGCTCCTTAGAGCTTATGTTGTACTGTTTTATTATGTGCCGAATCAAAATAAAGTTTCCTTATTTTATCTTATCTTAACTTGCTCAAGAATTCGATCTAGAGAAAATAATGTCAACAAATGACTACGAACTTGAACAAGTAAACAGGAGAACAATAACGGAGAACGGTGTAATACAGGTTGTGTGTGGGATCGGACAAGTGCCGATATGGTCGTCGGATTTAAAACTGTTGCCTAAAATTGAACAGTGTGACATACTTATCGTCACGGTATTTGTTTTCGTGCGTCATCTGTTTTCGTTTTATCCATTTTATTTTGATTTCCACAGCGCACGCATTATTTTTGACGTGTCTTCCGGTTTCTATTTATGGAACATAAACAAGACTACAGCGTGACATCTGTAAAAGATGTTAAAGTTTGCTTTTAAAGACGTAAGAACCAAGAACAGTGAACCTACCTACTGAACCATACTTTTTGTAATGCTAAAAATTTACTTCTTTATAAAGTAGCTGGAAAAAAATCCAGAAGGGCTATATAAAATTTAACTATGTCATCTGCCTCTCAGACACCGGCTCTTCCTGTCATGTAACTGACATGGGGTCACTGATCGTACTTCCAAACAAAAGAGCTGACTGAAATGTGCCTGTTTCTTATATAAAATACATGTCACTTTGCAGTGCATTGTGGTTTCAGCACTAAAAAAAACATCAAAAGTAAACACAATTTTGAAAGTGGTAATTTTCAAACATTCTGTTATTTTATTTAGATGTAGTATGATTTGGTAGATGGCCAGAACCATGAAATTTTAAAACCAGCCATTTCCGGATTATATATTCGTTTCCATCCCGTATATCGGCCTTGTTTTTACTTCACACGAAAACAGATGACGCCATTTTACAGACAACAAAAGTTGCCAGATAATCGAGAGTTATATTAAAATACAAGAATGGCTTTAAAAACAATCTTATGTACAAAGAAATATTTAACTAGCCATTCTTTGAAAATTCCAATCGTCATATGAATGAAGGGTTAACACTGTTAATCGCTATATCTGAAAATCGATAATAGCACGAAAACCGATAACACGATGCTATATATTTATTAAAAAAGTGTGATTGGAATGATGATCGCCTCAAACTGTACAAAAAAAGACAACGGATATGCTTTATTTACTTCCCACGCTTCCTTCCATCAGATTTACACTAAGGAACACAGCACCACTCCTTAGAAAGCTTAATGGGCCTTTCCATTTTAACCGTGAATGACGTTGTATAAATTACATTCACGTCAGGCGTTGCTACCCAAACCGGAAGTAATTATGCCTGCAGTTTACGCAAAATCACATGATTAATAAACGAAAAAACCGGAGTTTCTGCCGGAATGGAAATGACTTGAAAATATCGTATTAAATGACATTTGGGACCTTATTATTGGAATTAATTATCACGTATTGAGCTTTCCAATCATTCGATTTTGAGCGTATATACCGGGTACAACTAAACAGAGTCCGGAGGCAAAATATTAGTTTATATGTATATTAAATGATGTATTCCTGTGGTATTGGTTGTTTTTGATATATTTCTTATAATTTCCAACAAAATAAATAATAAATAATAGGTTTTTATTGAAATATACAAGGTGATCGGCAATCGTTCATAGATTCAAAATGGCGGATATAGAGTCCGGTAGGAATATCGTCGATTTACAGCATGTATTCTGTACATTTAATGTTCTTAGCACCGACTTGTATAAGCTATACATAAATCCACTGCTAGACCAAATAGAGGACAGCGACATAGGTATGCAGATAGGAACAATTCCCTGCTCGGCACCAACATGTGCAGATGACGTCTCATTAATAGCAGATAGCGAAAAAAACCTCCAAATCTTAATTGACACAGTAGTAAACTACAGTAAACAAGAAAATTATAAATTACAACCTGCAAAGAGTGCAGTAATGTCTTTCAATACAAATATGGAAAACCCTGGTTATGACCACACTATCAACAATGAATCCATACAAAAGCTAGATACTATAGTTCATCTAGGGATCACTCATCACAGAAACTATAGGAAAACAACATCTACACAAATCCAAGAAAATATGGAAAAATCCAGGCGCACATTGTATAGTCTCTTGGGAACTGGGTTACATGGGAAGAATGGACTAAACCCAACAGCTTGTCTACATGTACATCTATTGCAAGTCTACGTAATTCCTATTCTGACATATGGGCTAGAAATATTACTTCCATCTAGGACCGAGCTTCAAACTTTGGAAATATTTTATCGAAAATACTAAAGCAGATACTTTCAATCCCAACAAATACAGCAGATCCAGCCGTTTACATCCTGGCAGGTGCGATACCGATAGAAAGCCGGATACATAAATTAGCTCTAGACATGTACGCCAATATATGTAGGACAACAAATTCAATTGAAAGGGAAATAGCAGAAAGACAACTAGGAATGAAAGCAATAAATGATAACAACTGGTTTTCAAAACATTCTGAGAAACACTACTCAAGTTATCATACGACATAGGGTAAGCATCCTATTTTCCATCATATCAAGTCCAATAACTCTGTAACGGCAAAAGTGAAAATCGTCAAAAAAAGGGATCCTCCTCTCTTCACCAGTAGACAGCTGATAAAATTTTAAGATTCTAAGTAACACAACTCAAGTTATCGTACGACATAGGATTTGTCTAAAGACGGACGGACATGGTGAAACCAGTATACACCCCTACAACTTCGTTGCGGGGTGGTATAATAACATATTAAAGACACTACCTAACAATAGGCGTAAAGGTCTTTAAGGGCAGCCACCCCATGCTTTTCTTACAAAAGCAGTTTAGATTTTAAATTATACAGTAATAATTAAGTGATATATGAACTGAATCTTACTTAAAATTTGTGAGGTGGTCCTATATAGGACGGAAGTACTATCAAGACAAGACATGGCAGACATACACAGTAAGCAAGTGGTTAGTCATATTGCTACTTTGACAGCGAATATAATATATGGACTACCTATTTATTGTTTATTTCTTTGTGTAAGTGGCAACTACTATCTTAGTTTAAATTAGATAAGATAACGTAAACCTCATTCCGCTTGTGCTCCAGTTCTTCTTCTTCCAAATACGGGATAGACTCGAAGGATCGAGTGAAATTATCCCGGCGTGGAGACTATAAATTTTGAATTTATAGATTGATATAAATATATTTACATAATTACATATTTACAATTTAACAAGTGGAATTACATGAAGGCTGGAGGGAATTGTATACCCTCCAAACCAGACCTGAAGCTGTCAAGGTCTGTAGCCTGTGCTACTGCTGCCGGGAGGTAGTTCCAACTTCTGATGGTGCGGGGGAAAAAAGAATACTTATATATGTTTTTTGAAGTTGCAATTTGTTTATATTTCTGTTCCCCTCTAGTACGTGTGTCACTTTTGTTTAAGTATGTGTTTGGGTCCATAGTCACTTGGTTATTAATGATCTTGTATAGCATGTTTTTGGCTCTTCGTTGACTCAGAGGCTCCCAATTTAGTGTGTCTAGCATGTTTGTAACGCACCCTGGTTCTTTACTCCTGTAATTATTGTACACAAAACGTGCTGCTCTTTTTTGCACTTGTTCTATGTCCTCAATCAGATCTTTGCTATGAGGATCCCAGCATGTGGATGCATATTCCAATGTTGGTCTTACCATTGTAGTGAAAGTGTGTTGTTTTACTTTCTATGTGCACCCATGAATATTTCGCTTAATAAAACCTAGTGTTTTGTTGGCCTTGTTAGTGATGTTGTTGATGTGTGCTTTCCAAGTGAGATCTTTACTTATGGTAACGCCTAGGTATTTGCTTTCTTCAACAACTTCTAATATGTGATTGTGGATGGTATAATCTTGTTTGATGGTTTTGCGTTTTGTACCAGCTCTTATGACAAAACATTTATCTGCATTAAAAGCCATTTGCCATTTGCTTTCCCACTTTTGTAACATGTCAAGATCTTCCTGGAGTTTATTGGTATCTGATGTTGTATTTACCTCCCTATACAATAAACAATCGTCTGCGAAGAGCTTGGCTGAAGAGTGTAAGTTTTCAGGTAGGTCGTTTATGTAGACCAGGAATAATAATGGACCCAAGACTGTACCTTGGGGCACCCCTGAGTCAACTGTGGCTGTAGATGATTTGACCCCTTCTAAAAGTACAAGTTGTTTGCGGTCATGTAGGAATGAGTAGATCCATTGCAGTGTGTTGCTGCGAATGCCATAGTAGTTTAGCTTGTTTAACAGTCTTTTGTGCAGCACTTTATCAAAGGTCTTCGAGAATTCCAGTAGAATTATATCAATTTGTTTGTTATTTGCTGCCCTTTTGGTGATGTCATCAAGGGTCTCTAACAACTGGGTTTCGCAGGATCTTCTAGCTCTAAACCCATGTTGTGAATCTGTTAGTATTTTATGGATATCTAGATGTTTCATGATGCTTGAATTTACTATATGCTCGAGTGTTTTGCATAGTATAGATGTTAATGACACCGGTCGATAATTGGATGCAGTGTTTTTGTCACCTTTTTTAAATACAGGTACTATGTGTGCTTGTAACCAGTCATTAGGCAGTTTACCTTGCTCTAAAGATGTTTGGAATAGGAAGGTGATAGCCGGGGCGAGTTCTAGTGCCAGTTCTTTTAAGTATCTAGCCTGTATGTTGTCTGGTCCTGTGGCTTTGTGAGGTTTAATGTTTCTCAGCAATTTATATACCCCATTTTCAGTGATTTTGATATTTTGCATTGCAGAATACGGTGATGGTCTTCCTGTGTATACACAGATTTAAATTGTGCGTTTAGTGTTTCTGCTTTGTCTTTTGCTTCACTGTGTAGGTATCCTTGGTTGTCTCTTAATGAGGATATACCTGATGCATCTTGTTTTTTGCTCTTGATATAGCTGTAAAATTGTTTATTGTTGTCTTTTAGCTTTGGACTGATGATGTCGTATAAGTACTTGTTATGTGCCTGTCTGGTGGTTTTTTGAGATAGTGATTTTAGTCTCTTGTATTTTGCCCAGTCTTGTTCAGAATTAGATCTCCAGGCTTTGTTATATGCTTTCTTTTTGCGTCTTGATAGTTTCTTGATTGTAGTATTTGCCCAGGGGTTTGTGAAGATGGCACTAGACCGTTTGGATGGAAGATTTTTATTGATGATATTGTCTATCCCCTGTTTTAGTTGATTTAGTTAGGGTTACGAATCGGTCCCATTCAATGTATGGGAGCAAATTATAATTTTCGTTAAGTGAATATTTCTATTTTCTTTTTGCATATCTGGTCATAACTTATTATTCCCTACAATTTTTAAGTAATGGCGATAGAAAATAAGTTAAAATACCTGTTTCTACCTTCACGATCGATTTAGTATTCAAAAATTGTTTCTTGTCCACCATGGCACCTTACGTATACTCTCGCGATAGGCAGAGCCTATCCATATATGGATCTGAATGCCAAATATGAAAAACTTACTACGATTGATTTAAATAAGGATATCTCCAAAACGAGGCAAGTGCATGTGTAATAGCAACTTGTAAACAAAATGTCGGACAGAAAGAAGATTTCATGCATTCAAATTTTCAGATGGATACAAGTCTACCATGGATTGATGCAGCGTTTACTTAACACCTCAAGGTTTACCTAAATATATTTATCTTTCACCCCCGTTAATTTTTCCAACCACTTACAACGGAATTAGGACAAAAAACCGCCCGGTGTGAATCACTACGGGCGCTGCTCCCATATGTTGAATGGGACAGATTCGTAACCCTCGCTGGGAGTAAAAGCGGACTGAGGGTTACGTTATCGTATCTAAGTTTAAATATGCAAATGTATTAAGAACAGCATTTAAAATACAAGCAACGGAAATATTTATGAAAAGTTTGTCAGTGACTTGTGACAGGTCGGTGGTTTTGCCCGGTTACTCCAGTTTCCTCCACCAATAAAACTGACTGCCATGATATAACTGAAATATTGTTGAAAGTGGCATTAAACACCATAAACCAAAACCTAAACCAACTAATTTGTAATTTGTAAGCAGTAGTAAACACGAAAAAACAGGTTTTTGGTCAGTCGAATGTTACCATATCATTCCTACACAATTTATTTTGATATTTTTTGCACTGTTTTCGGTTAAAATAGGCTATAAACTAATTTATAAATTTATGTAATGTTCAATTGTGATGTATGAAAAGTTTGAAGATGCCAAAGGGTTAATCAGAAGCTGTAAATCGAAGGACAGATAATATGATGGCCAAAAATACCAACCAAATACTACACAGGAAACTAGATTAAACAACACGAACTCGCACTAAAACCGGGGATAAACTTTGGTGCTCCAGAAGAGTTATCAGTTCCTGCTCCAGTGGTAGCACCCATCATGTTACTGTTAAACGACACGTGTGTATCATCTGATATGGAGATTGTGTTGGACACCAAATAAGACTAAAGTTTCGTTGTGGAGGAAGCAGAATTCCCCGGATACAATTTATTGTCGATGAGTAGCTGGTAAACCATTTCCCTTATGTCATGCACACCTCATGGTGTGAACTTATGCCGCCTTGATGGATGTATACTAGTATATTATTATAGACGATCAATGCCTTATCCAACAGCAACTTGATTTATAACCGGAAACGCAAGTCAGAAAAGATTATTGTACACAGCCCATGAGATACTTTAAGATATAGGTAATATTACAATTAGAGGGACAGTTTAAAAATACAATCTAAGTATCTAGACAAAACAATACTAAATAGTTCATGGCACTGAGGGTTATATGGCAGTATCTAGACAAAACAATACTAATGAAACATAAAAACCTCAAGAAAACATTGTATTTATTAGATGTTGTGTTCTAATTGGATGGGGGTTTTTTTCCCCCCGAGTTCATATACAAAACTCCTGCTCGAAAGTGTTGCGACAGTAAGACTAGATTTTTTTTTTTCTTTCAATATTTGGATTGCAGATTTTCTGTGCAGAATGAAGGGAAAGAACTTATTAACATCGTCGTCATTTTGTTTCAATTTAATCAAATTAATTACTAAGTACTTTTGTAGTGAAATTCAAAGTCAAATTACTTTTTTTCATTATCCTTCCAGGTTTAAGGTCTATCTAAAAAAATATCCTAAACACCCTCAGCTTCCTCTTCTTCCTCGTCATATTCCCCTTCCTCTTCCGCTGTTGCATCCTGGTATTGTTGATACTCCGATACCAGATCATTCATGTTGGATTCAGCTTCTGTGAATTCCATTTCGTCCATACCTTCACCAGTGTACCAATGTAAGAAAGCTTTACGACGGAACATAGCAGTGAATTGTTCGGATATTCTCTTAAATAATTCCTGAATGGCGGTACTATTTCCGATAAATGTGGCCGACATTTTGAGACCACGTGGCGGTATGTCACAAACGGCTGTCTTGACATTGTTGGGGATCCATTCAACGAAATAGCTACTATTTTTATTTTGTACATTCAACATTTGTTCATCTACTTCCTTCATTGACATACGTCCACGGAACATGCATGCTACTGTAAGATATCGACCATGTCTTGGGTCACATGCAGCCATCATGTTCTTAGCGTCGAACATTTGTTGTGTGAGTTCTGGAACAGTGAGTGCTCTGTACTGTTGGCTACCACGTGATGTCAGGGGAGCGAATCCTGGCATGAAGAAATGGAGACGTGGGAAAGGTACCATGTTGACTGCCAATTTACGGAGATCAGCGTTCAATTGACCTGGGAATCTGAGGCAGGTGGTTACTCCAGACATTGTTGCCGAGACTAGATGGTTCAAATCACCATATGTTGGTGTGGTAAGTTTAAGGGTTCTGAAGCAGATGTCATAAAGAGCCTCGTTATCGATACAGTATGTTTCGTCAGTATTTTCTACCAATTGATGTACTGAGAGTGTGGCGTTGTATGGTTCTACTACTGTGTCTGATACCTGAAATAAATTGAAAATTAATTTTGTTATCTTACATGATATTTGATAATATTTATTTGATTGCTATTGAAAACAAAGCGACGGGCTACAATCTCAACAGCCATAATACGAACGAAAAACATCTCATTTACGAATAATTCCTTGGACTCGTTTTATAATACTACACAGAAAACAGTTAACACCACAGGAAAAAACGATTCTTGTCTTTGTTGAGTCTTACAAGAACTGTTAATGGAAGCCAATGAATGCATGTGTTGTGATTGTCTTTGTTAGTAGCTATACCTACATCTTGTTTAGGCCCTTTGGTTTTATTGCTCCCAAAACTTACCACTGCAGTTCATGTGTTGTAACATGTCACTAACACGAGATATGTTTCGCTGTCTGTTGGTGACGAACCTTGCATGTCTGGGTTAGATCATTGGAGTTGATCGAGTTCTCCTTTATTGTAGTGTGTAATACCGATATATGACATGAAATATGATATTGTGTAGCGGTGTCTATTATAATATAGTATAATAGTGTGTTATGAATTTAGTATGTACTTAAATGAACATTTATATAATAATGTTGTGTTCAGCATTGACTATGCGAAAATAGTGGCAAAGTTGAAAACATAATGCACAATCTGAAGTGGAGTGCATGGTCACTCACTAAACATAACATTAATATGATTACTATACTGACAGTTCACTATATACATTTTAACAAATAAAACTAGAAAAGAAGTATGCCCCCGCACTTGATAATTATGGACAAAGTTGTTTTGCTAGCAGTGATTTTTAAAAAGTGAAGTGTGTCTGTTAGACACAAATGATGCCCCCCTGCCTGACCATAAGAAATTATAAACAAGTCAACCTCCATTATGTGTATAAACATCATACAAAATATTAAAGCTGTAGCTCCAAAACTGTAGGAGGAGATAGCCAGACAAACCATGTATCTATATCCGGACGGATGAACAAAATGACTAAGTCCAACTTCCTGTCATTTTGAGAATATTTTATGAAAATCAAAATCCTGTGGACATGCACACCTCCATTATGTGTATAAACATCCTACAAAATATTAAAGCTGTAGCTCCAAAACGGTAGGGGGAGATAGCCGGACAAACCATGTATCTAGATACTGACGGACATGGGTAAATTAATATGCCCCCTTTGTCGCGGGGGCATAACAAATGTGTTTGGTGATTATATATTATTGTCAATAGTAGCGTCTCCTATTGCCATGCTATGCCTATATAATTATGATTAAGGGATTTACAATTACCTGTGCAATTAGTGCCTATCACCACTAACGATGTGAGTTCGAATCCCGCTGAGGCAAGGTGTACTTGATACAACATTATGTGATAAAGTTTGTCAGTGACTTTATGACAGGTCAGTGGTTTTCTCCATTTCCTCCACCCATAAAACTGGCCATCACGATATAACTGACATATTGTTGAAAGTGGCGTTAAACACCACAATGATAAACCCACTAGTTTCACGTGAGCAGGATTGATATATTCAAGACAAGAAAGAAAAACATAACAAATAATAAATCTAGCAGGTAAATAGATACATGTAGCACTGTGATGTGACTGGATGTATGTTTTGATTTTGACAAGATTGAGATGTATGATCAATCTTTGTCAGAGTTATCGTTCCTTGTTCCCACATCAACCTCTATCAATGTCTCAACTTTTACAAGTTTCTTTTAAGACTAAAACTCTGCTCATCCAACGAAGTACTCTATAATGTATTATCCTAAGCTCAAATTTCAATGATTTCTCCATTTAGCTTCCACTTATTATCACATATATCGATCATTTCAGATTGTTTTCAATGTTTATTTCATCACTGCGCTTTTAAAATTTGTAATATTTTAAACCATCAATTGGAATGGAATAGCATCAGGACAATGTTAGTTTCATTTCCATTCCGATTAATTAATGGGATTTTTTTTATTTAGATATTCTTGCACAAAAATTTATCATGTAATAGTGCATATATATAATTGAATAATGTGTGATTACGATATTGGTCAAAACCTCAAAGATTGTACGTTTTATATTTGGTTGTGTATAATGCTCAACGTTTCATGTAGCAATGAATGTCATTCGAAAATTAAATAAAAAAGTTACAGATTCTTACCTTTGGTGACGGTACAACTGAGAATGTAACCATAATTCTGTCTGGGTATTCTTCACGGATTTTGGAGATGAGGAGTGTTCCCATTCCCGATCCAGTACCGCCACCAAGTGAGTGTGTAAGTTGGAATCCCTGAAGACAGTCGCAGCTTTCAGCCTCCTTCCTGACAACATCCAGTACAGAGTCTACAAGTTCAGCACCTTCTGTGTAATGTCCCTTAGCCCAGTTGTTTCCTGCACCACTCTGTCCGAAAACAAAGTTGTCTGGTCTGAAGATTTGGCCAAATGGTCCAGATCGGACAGAGTCCATGGTACCAGGCTCCAAATCAATAAGAACTGCACGTGGCACATATTTTCCCCCTACAATACAACAAGACAAACTATAGTATTTTTTTTATCACATTATACTGTGATATACCGTATGTGTTTTTGTATCAGTTGAATTGGCCGCATCCATATCAGGCTGATATACGGGGGCCGTTACGGATTTACAATCTAACAAAACAATTTTTACTTTGTGAAAAAAGATGGAATCTGTTGGAACAATAAGTGTATATGTCACTTGGTCACTTGAAATATCATCTGTCACTTTTCTAATACTATTGGATACAGAACAAACTAGTATTACTGTGAGCACAGCTCACTAAGATATACCCCCCACTCCCCACATCTGTCCAACCTATTTCCATAACCAATATATTACCGATTGTTCCGATCAAAAATGAAAGGGACCCTCCTCTCTTCACCGGTAAGCTGCTGATAAAATTTCAAAACATTCTGAGAAACACTACTCAAGTTATCATACGACATAGGGTAAAAATCCTATTTTCCGTCATATCAAGTCCAATAACTCTGGAACGGCAAAAGTGAAAATCGTCAAAAATGAAAGGGATCCTCCTCTCTTCACCAGTAAGCAGCTGATAAAATTTTAAAAGATTCTAAGAAACACAACTCAAGTTATCGTACGACTTAGGATTTGTCTACAGACGGACATGGTGAAACCAGTATACCCCCCCCTACAACTTTGTTGTGGGGGGTATAAATACAACCTCATTAATATGCAGAATAAATACAATTAAATACCTGTAGCTTCATTGAAGTATACATCAATTCTCTCCAGTTGTAAATCTGAATCTCCATGGTAGGCTCCTGTAGGGTCAATACCGTGCTCATCTGAGATCACTTCCCAGAACTGAAATGCAATTGCCAAAACAAATTATGTTTGTGTCTTTGAAATTTTAGCATATAAAATAAAGAAGCAATTTTTCCGATTTGCCTAACAATCCGTCAAATACTTTATTAAATTTAGATATTAGAGGTTGATTTGCCCTAGGTGTTTACCATTACAAGCCACATCAAGTGTGTAGAAACTGGAAGCAAGGGACAAGCTGACCATTGCCGTTGATATTTATATACAATAGTAAGCAAGGATATCTCGATTTGTAATATATTTTTTTTCATCCATCGATTCCCATCCTAATAATGTTGTTCTTATAAAATATGCATGCCATGTACAGGAGGAGAATAGATTGATCACGTAAATTTCAAATCAATATAAATAAAAAGCTATTTCGGCTTTCTGCTTTGTCGGCCATTGTGTGTCTATTTGTGCTTTTCTTGATGACCGTTAACTTCTCTGTACGTCATCATCTTAGTAAACCAACACAGTGTTTCCTTGGATGTCATTTTTTTTTTTTTTTATATAAATATGTTGGTTTTCCCACTATGTGCCTTGTGACCACTGGTAGGACATACACACTTTAACTTCAAGTTGAAAAGAGCAGTTGGTGGACTCGGCAATATAACACTGTTTGTAAGAACACTTGTGGAATTTAGGTATCCAATAGAGTGGTGGAAGATTCAGTTCTTCATATTAGATTGAAATACCAAAGGAACACTAAACACATTTATGATTCTCCAGGATTTCTTCTATCGGAAGTGTCTTCCAGATTATGTAGGGTTGCCTAATTCCTTTATCAAACAGTCTATGTAATGTGGTTTATTTACAAAAACAATATAATTGTCTTCAGGGACAACAAAATACTTGAGGTAAGACAGGTGTTTTGCAACATTACTATTAGGGTCGAAGATCGAGGTCACCCAAATATTCTGAAGTTTAAAAAAAAAAAATTATATGAATTTGTATCAACGACCTCATAACCTTAACATATGATATGGGGAAGCAAATAAAATATTTGATTCCACTTGGAAGACTTCTAAAGAGTAGACAAGTGTGGAAGAAATAGAATTTCGGACCATCAATAAAAACATCATTCAAATGGAGAGGATGGGTCTAAATGTCAACCCCTTTAAAAACATCATAAACAAAAAGAGCATGTACATGTACAGTGAAACTTGTGCAATCAGACATCAGAGTTCTCCAACATCCACTGTCACCCGACAAAAAATTATACTCCCAAAGTATTTCTGTTAACTAAAATTCCAACATCCTGTACAATTCGACACACTTCCCTGGTGTATCAGATTGGACAGGTTCCAATGTACTGCAGTTTTCATATTTCATGTTGTGATTATGCATTTAATTGTTTAATGATAAATATCCATTATACTGTACACTTATATACACTGAATTTATCTTCCTGTTCTGAAATGCATCTAGTGTATTGATAAAAATATACCAGTTTAAAGTTATTATTATTTATTACATTTATGGTTTTACACAGTATTATAAAACCATACAATTCGTTTTTTGTGATAAATTGTCATATTGCACGTCAGGATTTCATATTGAACGATCAATTTAGCGGTGGGCGAAATCCCAGCAAAATTTTAAAATACTAGCCAATCGTTTTCTACGTCCGTTGCATTGACGTCACACAAACACAAACAGAAAGTGGCACTGAAGTTTTACAAACGAAAGCAGAATCCAAATATAAATTTGGACACACTGAATTAGTAATATAAATTTGTACACATGGAATTAATTTAATATTAGTACAAGTATTTATAATATATTAAATGAATCAGCTCATGGGTTTTGGATTTGAAAATAAACACAACAAACAATCCTACACTTGGCTTGTTAAATGTAATAAAACAATTACAGCACTTCATTTTGTGCAATATGATGTGTTATGGAGCACTGAAAAGCAATATTGACCGCGTCCTTCTGCCTTGGTCAATATTACTTTTCAGTGCTCCATAACACATCATATCGCACTCAATGAAGTGCAATAATTGTATAATATTATACTTTACGTTTTTATTTTTCCTATTTGTCTTTGTTAGCTCAGCCGGACAATATTTTAGTATATTGACCGGGCCCGATCAATATAATGTTTTCTTCCGGATTTTCATGGAACTCGTTTTTTGTCTTAGATATACAATAACAAAAACATGTCGTGCGACAGATTTGCATGTATTGAGTATAATATAACAAATAGTTCACGGCACTTCGGGCCAAATGGCAGTTTATGGAGATAGAGGGAACAAAAGATCATCGAATTTACATAATGATTTACCTGTGTTTACCTTGATCACTCACCCTAAATGGGACCCCTTAATCCCTCTTATTTTTGAAAGGACAATATTCTTTGATTTTGCAAGATGTTGGCATTCATTGATATACTATAGCTGGTCATTGCTTGGTGAATTACATTCGACCATTGACCTTATTTTGGCACCAATTTTCTGATATGCTAAAGCATATCTGCAAATTTCGTTTCGTAAGTTCATCATTAACTGAAATGTGTATTCCTGGCTACTTGCTATATAACTATCACAAAACCTCCATTAATCCAAGGATTTGTATAGTTAAAAGGATATGAATCTCACGAGATTTAACATAGATTGTAATATCATTACACTAGGGAGGTCAGACATTTTTCAATTTTATTTACACAATGACAAATTCTGTAATTCTGTCTTACATTTGAAGACAGCTGCAGTGACAATGCACTAGAACACTATTATTTAAAAGGTGACATGTTGAAATAAACAAATAATGCACATGTTTGGAGAAAATTCTTCATATGTCACAATTTTTTTATATTTAAACTGGACAGAAGCGACCAAAATTGAATGGAAACTTTGGAAATGGCATCGCTATTTTGAAATTATTTATTCCCTGAAACACATGTTGCTGACCAGTTAGACTGAAAGTAAAACTCTTCTGTAGTGGATAGTAGGCTAGGTTTTAATAATCTCATACAGTTTGATGAGAAAATTCAAAATTTTTATTTATACGTTCATTTTATGGGTAAAATTTATCCAATTTTGGTGCCGTTTTCAATTTTCCCATTGAAATGAATGGTAAAAAATAATTTTAAAAATGTGTTTGGAAACACACGTTGCCGATGAAACAAAGACTACAACTATGCAATTTCTTTTAGAACAATGTCTAAACTACATTTATCAAGTACAGTTTCATTAGATTTCATTATTGTTTTCAAATAATTTCTGATATTCTATTTCTTGGTAAAGACAGATAAAATTCAAAATGGTCGCCATTATAAAATATAAGTGGTCATTTTCCGAACTTCAAAATTGTCATAACTTTTGAACCGCTCAACAGATTAAAAAAAAACTAAACACCACTGTAAATATCTTCAGGAGATCTGATCATTGGTGAGTACTTTAAGATATTTTAACACATTTTCAAAAAAAGTCTGACCCCTCCTTATTCATTGTATGCAAGTATGTTGTGTGGTGAGAACAAGTGAGATTACCCATAGTGCAATTCGTTGACGATGCATGTGCCTTGATTAATGGTGGAAATTTTCATCGCTTCAACATTCTAAACCAGTATTTGTAAATATATAAAACCATAATTACAGGTATTATTAAAGTGAAAATATTTGTCCTAAATACCAATCATTAATAAAGTATCAACTTTTTGTAGATGTATTGCCCATATTTCATCAATAATTGACATTAATCTATTTGCTCTTTTGACCTTCATAATCCCGCCTATTATGGGCGGTCAAGACTCAAATTTAAATTTCAAACTCCTCTCTTCTCTCATCATACCGAATAATGAAGTGGAGCCATCATTTTTGTGATAATATAAATATTTTTCAATGAATAGAACGAGTTTTATTGAAAACAGTGTTCCCGATTTGTATTTATTAAGGATTGTTTACCATCATTTGTCAAAATGGCGGCGTTCTGGGCAGAAATGGGGGTGGCCTATTTAGAAATCAATATACTTCCTTGTTTACATGAAATCGACATACCAAAGTGTATAAATGTATATTCGATATATAGAACAAAACTTGGCGTGATTGGTTTCTTTGTTTTATCATTTTTAATATGTTTTTAGATGTATGAAACTCTACTGTACTTTATTTTTTATTTTTACGTGTATGAGGGGTGATACAGAAAAAAACTTTTCCATTGAACCTATATCGGCAAATCCAATGATTGTTTTGTGTAGTGTAGTATATAGACGATGCATAGCACGAACTTTGGTGTAATTGATTGATTTTCCTACGAATTCTCAAGGCATTTCAAAATGAATGAATTAATTTTTGCTCTGTTGTAGCATAAAATCTCACCACGCGAGATAAAGCGAGATTCGTATCCTTTCTACTATATAAATCCTTGATTAATCACAGGAACTCGGATAACTATTTCTGACAAATATGCACTCTGAGGCAATGGCAATCTTGTAGAAAAACCAAAAGGGAAACATAAGAGTTGCATACTGCCTTTTTTCAAAATCATATTTTCTTCTGGTCTTTGCCCAGAAATATCATAAGGTGAGTCACGGTGTGTACCAAAAGGCAGTTCCGCACACAATATAATTTTGGTGGGAAATTACAAACTGCCATTTGGTACACACCGTGACTCACCTTATGATGATATGGAAAAGTTCTGATATCTTCCGACTGTCATGTTGACTTGCGGTCAGAGATCTCGTCCGTTTGGTCAAATCAGGTCAAGAAATGTTTGAAAATAGCATAAAAAGTAAAAATCAGTAGCAAAGGCATGTAAATATGTAAAATTTATTCAATTCCTGACATTTTGATGGCCGATGACAGATATTTCTGGGCAAAGCCTAGACGAAATTATGATTTTGAAAAAAGACGGTATGCAACTCTATGTTTCCCTTTTGGTTTTTTTCTACGAGATTGCCATTGCCCAAGAGTGCATATTTGTCAGAAATGGTTATCCGAGTCCCTGTGCACTAATTAGCATGAATTGAGCATTCTCGATAAAAACACAAAATTGTCATGTTTTACACTAAGGGACCGGTCATTTGTAACTGATAGGGGACCTGGGAGGAAATAAAGGGGGGAACTTTGAAAAATTTTGAATAAACATATTTTTGTAATTAGGAAAAATATTAAATTAATTGTTTAAACAGTTCGATCAGATTGATCTCCAGAATAAAAATAAGAAGAAGAAAAATTGTAAAAAAAAATAAAACATACTTTTGTTTTCTTTTTATGTCTCAGGTCAATTTCTGGTCAGGGAAGGCACTAGTTTTATTTAGCAATGCATATTCATTTAACTGGCAGGGGGGGTTATGGTTTTTTGTTTCGTTCAGAAATCTTTTGTCGAACAACACTAGCGTTAGAATATTAATTTTTTTGTCACCCAAAGCGAAATTTTTTTTCTTCCAGAAATTAACATTAGGTTATATGACAAAAACTCTGAATCAGATTATTTTTTTTTTCCTCCACCAAAATCAGAATATTTTTTTTTAGAAAAAACCCATAACCTCCCTCCCCCCCTGGAAGTTAAATGGTCCGTCCTTAATAAAAACGATTATGGAGTCTCCCAAATCGGCCACTGACAAAAATTTTAAAAAATAAATCAAAAGCTACCTTTGAAATTTTTCGATGTCGGGAATCAATTCAGGTCATCATAATCTACCTACATATGAAATTTCGTTGAAATCGAACAATGTTGAATTTGTGCGGTGGCCATTTTGAAAATGGCAACCGGTAGACATTTTTCAATGTCGGGACATCATTATCTACCCACATATCAAATGTTGATGATATCGGACAATGTTTAATTTTTGCGGCCATTTTGAAAATGGTGACCGCTAGAAATTTTTCAATGTCAGGAATAAATTGGGGACATCATAATCTACCCACATATGAAATGTCGTTGAAATTGGACAATGTTGAATTTGTGCGGTATTGTGGTGGCCATTTTGAAAATGGCGACAGCTAGAAATTTTTCAATGTCATGAATCTATTCGGGACATCATAATTTACCCTCAAATGAAATGTCGTTGAAATGGGACAATGTTGAATTTGGGCTGTATTGTGGCGACCACTAGAAATTTCTCAATGTCGGGACATCGTAAATCTACCCACATATCAAATTTAGATGATATCGGACAATGTTGAATTTTTGCGGTATTGTGGCGGCCATTTTGAAAATGTCGATCAGTAGAAATTTTTCAATGTCGGGACATTATTATCTACCCATATATCAAATTTTGATGATATCGGAAAATGTTGAATTTATTACCGCCCATATTTTATGCCGTGTTTTGGCAGCCATTTTGAAAACGCATAATTGCTCCTCTAATGGTGACCTATCACTATGTAAAATTTTATGCCTCTATCATTATCGATTTAGAAGTTATCAACATTAATGTACGAAATTTAAACTTTCCCATAGGATTCTATAGTAACCCCCACCCCCTTTGAAGCCCTCAAAATATGACTTTGACCCCCTTTACCACAAAGCTGAAAACTTTAGGACCAACTAGAATCATATACCTATAACTCCACCAAGTTTCATGAAATTCTGTCAAGTAGTTCCTGAGATCTGCCGTGGACAAGTTCATGGTCCGCGGAAAGAAAGGAGTAGAAAGAGAATAATAATAATAATAAGAAACGGAGCAAAAACAATAAGTTTGGGGGACTTAATAATAATAATAATAATAATAATTAGTTATAAAATATATATTCATATCTCAAATTGACCAAACTTTGATTCAATTCTGTTCAGTAATAAAAAAAATTATAGCCGATTATAGGTCTGTATTTCCATTTTCAGGTCATGCAATCATGCGATTCGTAGTCCTTCAGGTCAAGATATCTCCACTAATACACAATATATATATTTTTTTTTGTAAAGTATACAAGATTTTTATTTTCCTAATCATAGGGCCCAAAATGGGCATATCAATCAACAACATGAAGATCATTCATACATCAACATTAACAATCATAATTTTAATCATTATTTGGAGACAACACAAAGAAAACAAAGAGAAATAATAATACAGAGGAAAGAGTCAGTCAGCCACAAAGAGGATACTATTTATGAATATATTTATTATATTAAAGTCATTAAAAATAATTATTGTCTTCTTTACTCTAAATAATCTTCTTTTCTTTTCTTGATAAAAAGTTATTATCTAAATACTCAATAAATGCAGATTAAAAAAACAGGATCATCATTGGACATCATCCAAATAAAATGGTTTGGATGATCTAGATTATATAGATTTGGAAATTTTATATATAAATTGTCTAGAATGGTTTTTCTTTACTTTTGATATAAAGGACATTCCAGAGTAAAGTGCAGTTCATCTTCAATAGAATTACTAGTACAATGCTGACAGTCTCTCTCACACCTTGGAAGCAACTCAAGTTTTCCAGAGACTGAATTGAGTTTACGTTCATGTCTACCAGTCTTTATTCTTAATGTATGGTTACTAAGTCTGAACTTTGTCAAAATGTGACGATTTTTAAGATTTTTAACAAACAAATAATTTTCAAGGTTAAAAGATGTTTTATATTTAAAATATGTGTTTAATTTTCCTTTATCTAATAAATATGTGTTTCTTATTTCATTCCATACATTTAGAAAGTTATTTTTCAGTGCCTTTTTTAGCAAAAATTTAAACTTAGATTTACCAAAGTCTTTACAGACTGCAAGATCAATATTTATTTTTTTACTATAAAGGAGTAAATTGGAATACCAAGAGTTGCTATCTTGATTAGTATTGTTTTTATATTCACTAAATGCTCGATTTAATAAATTTGAGGGGAGTGTTCAAGTCTATGCCAGTACATGAACATTTGCTTTAATATATCCATATACAATAGGGAATCTTCCAAGTTCAGTCAGTACAGCTATATTTGTGCACTTTTTTGAAACCCTGAGCATATATTTACAAAATTTTAGATTAACCTTCTCAGATGAATTCCCATTCTTTAAAAATGTCATATAAATTGAGCTCTTTTCTCTATACTCATACATATCTCAAGCTGACCAAAATTTGAATCGATTCTATTGAGTAGTAAAAAAGATATAGACATCATATCTTTTCAGGTCAATTTCCAGGTCATTAGACTTCGTATAACCCGTCAGTTTGTACACAGTGAGCAAAGCGAAAACAAAAAATTTAAATGTCTCTTATTGATTCACCGTGATTTGTGAAATTCTCAAAAATGGCAAATTTTGAATATCCCAAATTTTAATTTCCAATCTTCAATCTTTGTCGTAATTTCCGTGAATCGTGATTTGGATTTTTTTTTTAATTTTCTGATATTCGTGACCAGAAACACCCCTTCCCCCCCCCTTTTTTTTTTATAAAGTTTTCGTCTATGGAAAAGGTGTTCAAAATGCATCCCTCTTAATTAATATAGACATCATATCTTTTCAGGTCATTAGACTTCGTATAACCCGTCAGTTTGTACACAGTGAGCAAAGCGAAAACAAAAAATTTAAATGTCTCTTATTGATTCACCGTGATTTGTGAAATTCTCAAAAATGGCAAATTTTGAATATCCCAAATTTTAATTTCCAATCTTCAATCTTTGTCGTAATTTCCGTGAATCGTGATTTGGATTTTTTTTTCTCAATTTTCTGATATTCGTGACCAGAAACACCCCTTCCCCCCCCCCCCCCCCCCCCTTTTTTTTTTATAAAGTTTTCGTCTATGGAAAAGGTGTTCAAAATGCATCCCTCTTAATTAATATAGACATCATATCTTTTCAGGTCAATTTTCAGGTCATTAGACTTCGTATAACCCGTCAGTTTGTACACAGTGAGCAAAGCGAAAACAAAAAATTTAAATGTCTCTTATTGATTCACCGTGATTTGTGAAATTCTCAAAAATGGCAAATTTTGAATATCCCAAATTTTAATTTCCAATCTTTGTCGTAATTTCCGTGAATCGTGATTTGGATTTTTTTTTTAATTTTCTAATATTCGTGACCAGAAACATCCCTTTCTCCCCCCTTTTTTTTTTATAAAGTTTTCGTCTATGGAAAAGGTGTTCAAAATGCATCCCTTTTAATTATCATTATCATCAAATAGGCTTCGCCCTCAAACAGGTTGTGCCTGTCTCACATTAGATTCTTCGAAAAACTCATGAATCAAGCGAATCGAAGATCGAGCATGATGATGATCCAATTTGAAACAAAGAAAAGAAAGATGGCGTCCTGTGAAATTACACATGATAGTTTATTCTCTATTGAAGCCATCTTTGAAATCATTTAAAGTGAATCACAACGTTTTTAGGAATCCCATTTTTATTTCACATAAAACATGTTTCTTATTTTCAAAAAAATCTGAAACATGATTTTGCAAATACACCCCCGAATCCATAATTTTTTTGTGTTAATATCTGAAAATGAATATCACACAAGAAGTCGAAACAATAAGTTGAATTACCTTTGCACCGATTTGGTTACCGCATTGACCAGCTTGGAGATGTACTATTTCCCGCATGTTTGTCAATTCTATATAATATGATGTTCACTAATGCAATGGCTGTCCCTTACTAAACTTAATGCGAGAATGACGTGTATAATGTATAATATGATAATTTACGGTGTGTAAGCATTGATTTTTTTCCGGGTCGATATCCATCATGCAATGTTAGTCATATCTTTAAGTTGTTTATCAGCTACTTTCACCATAGAGACATGTAGAATAATTATGCTAATGATGTTTGTTTATTTGTTTGATGGTGCTTAACGCCACTTTCAACAATATTTCAGTTATATCGTGGCAGTCAGTTTTATTGGTGGAGGAAACGGGAGGACCCGGAGAAAAACACCGACCTTCCGCAAGTCAATAACAAACTTTATGACATAATGTTGTACACCTCGCCCTAATCGAGATTCGAACTCACAACATCAGTGGTGATAGGCACCGATTGCATATATGTAGTCATAAATCCAACTACCATATACGATCAAGGCCATGACGGCCCCCAATTATGCTAATGAACTATCTGGGAAGACTAATATAGGACAATATATCCACGGTGTGTCATCGGTAGAATGATATTAAAAATTATTTAAGATATATTTAATATCATATTTTACTTTTTCGCCTAACTGGTGGTCGTGGTCGTGATCATATATGGTATTTGGATTTATAACTATCTATGCAATCAGTATCTATCAAAACTAATGTTGTGACTTTGATACTTCGGTTTCCTCCACCAAGAAAACTGATCGCCACCATAAAGCTGAAATATTGTTGAAAGTGGCGTTAAACACCATAACCATAACCCCTGACCCCAAGAAATCCATTCTATTGTGAAGATGGTAGTATTTGTTGCGCTCTGAATGGCATTTCCTGTTATTAATTGCAACTCGAACTGTTCTGAAAAGCGATTTCCATCTTTAATGGTTTTTCACAAAAAGACCTCTCAGAGTAACCTCCCGATTTTTAGATATAATTTGTTACATCAAATGTGACTTCTGTGACCCTCTTATTGTCAATAATTAATATAAGTGATGGCTTATAATGAAAACGTAGATGTTAAATTTAGTGTGCATGACTCGTTTCTGGAATAACCTTCCCCAGGTACGCTAAAAATCGAGATTGGAAAGACAACAAATTTAAAAGTGTTTGGGAGCAGGAAAATTAAAGAGCCTAAATAGGCTAGCCAAAATAATTTACTCGTTCAAACTGCTATTTTCTGTATTATTGCGGTATCTTACAAACCCCTCCCCAACGCACCGCTCACTTAAATTGGGAGGGATTGTTGTTTAACGCAAAGCGAACAATTTTCTCGAAAACAAGTTATTTTCTATATCTGTTTTATACAAGAACAACACTGTTAGATGACTAAAACAACAATCCACAGATAGACATTTAGCTCCACATGGATACACTATCCTCATTCTGAGCCAACCAGTCTTTGTTCTTACTCCTTAATGATGCGTGCTTTGTGAGGAAAGAGCGAATACCAAATTCATACATAGTCTTTGGGTTGTCCCGAACGGGGATCGAATTCGTCAGCCGCACTTGAGACAAGGGCGCTAACCATTACACTACTGGGGGAAGAAGTACAACACTCCTCCCCATTCCTGAAGCCTATATGCTCAGCAACAGAATCATGGAAATTGCAACGAAATATGAGAAGCAGATGTTTTCAAAACAACCTAAGACAATTACCTTGGCTGACATTTGAAAATTGGTTGTGAAGTAATCAGCGCCACTGTTGTATTTCTTTATATATTGGCGGTCTTATTTTCATTAATGATTTGAATCTGAGGATGATAATGAAATAATGTTATACCGGTATTTCTTTTTAAATTAAAGGCAGCTGGATTGTCTTTGAAAAACTGGCTGTATGTGTCCATTGCATACACAGAGATTCCCCACTTCAAACTAAACTAAACAATAGCATAACTCGGAAATCATAAAATGTATAATAGTCAAACTAGAACTTATCTGTGCATTGTGACCAAATTATTGTGTAAAACGTTTGCCCAAGGGAAAGTGAGACCATGAAAAACATTTCCCAATTAAGGAGCGTAACTCCGGAACCTTTAAAGGAATAACATCCAAATTCGAACTTGACCTGTGCATTTCGGTCAAAACCATAATTCTGTCGGCATATTACGTCATCTTTTTGTGTTCAATGATTTGACGATGTTCGCTATGTGAAACTGGTGGAACTGTTGATCAGTAGTGGTTAAACTTTCGTTTCGTAATTAATGAATTGAAATTATTTGCATCAGGGTAACTAAGGTTATTGGAAAATCACGAGACATAACTTCAGAATTGAAGTGTTAACGTTCCAATTGGCCTGCTTTTATCACCCTTGACCTTGTGTATAAATTTCAAATGATTTGCTTATGGAGAATGTAAATTATTAGGGATGTTGCACAAATTGACATACCTACATTACTCGACCTACGTACGTATGGGGATCGTTTATTGATAGTTTTTTATAAAGGCGAGATTCGTCGTTTTATCGTTGTAATATACAATTCTGAAGTATATACTAGAACATATTATTGATGAAATACAATTTCTGTCACTCATGTTTAACAAAACATGATTTATCGATAGAAATAACTGAGGTGCACTCGCTTGGGTAAGATGAAGCTCGTTATGTCAAGATTTCCCGCCAATTCGTTTACTTAATTGACTTAAGCCTTGTGACCTTGACCAAAATAATTATGTTTATTTATAGATTTTAAAACACCAAATCAGTTATTTGATACAGATACAAAATTATGATATTCAATTTACTGATTTAGTTTGGAGGGATTGTAGTTTAATTTCCAAATCTATGAAGGCGATGGTTAAATCACAGGCGCTCGTGGCTCGGAATTACACCCCCCCCCCCCTCTTTTTTTTCGCATTCTGTTTATATTTTTATTTTCAATCAATTTTTTATTTATTTTTCCATCTCTTTTTCCTGAATTTAAATGTTTCCGTGGATAGCATTTATTTTGTTGACACTTGTAAGTTGCTGTTAACATAAAATTGTATACATATGAATATGGACACGAACAAATTACAATTGTATGAATATGGACACGAACAAGTTAAATTAAGGAAAAAGAGATGAAATAATAAAGAATTTTTATTGAAAATAGATATGTAAACAGAAAGTTTAAAAGGGGATGGTAATTCCGTGCCACTAGCACATGTGGGTTAAATCATATTTATGTGTATCTGCGAGTAAATTAAAGAATATGCTAAAAAATTAGAAGAGACAGTTTGTCAAATGGAAGGAACTCGATGCATCATCGCTTCCAAAATATATGTCCATTTTACAAGGATATATCAAGGCGCCACAGGTACTTGTGGACAGGACCCTATGTTGCTCCCTTTATTTTTTATTTTTTATTTTTTTTAAGATGTTGCCCCCTTCGGATCGTGCACTATGTCTTCAATCCTGACCACTATTTTGGCATAGTCATTGCTAACACAACATTATTATGTATAGGAGAATGTCCAAGTAACTCTCCATTCCTTAAAAATAATGGAGCCGAGGTACGAGGACATTCTCCAACTTAAAATCCACCCATTATATTTTATTAATTATTAATCTTCTAACAAAAAAAAGTTTGTGTATAGTATCTAAAGTACAAAGAGAACAATAACTCCGCCCCTGTCCACATCGTTCATAACTCTCCATTCCTTGAAAAGAATGGAGAGTTTAGACAATAGATTTACATCACAGGTCGATTTTAAATAAATGATAGGTGAAAGATATACGATAGACAAATTACAGGTGATTGTTCGAGCTTTTTTCTGCGATTTTTATTAAATTTTTAAGTTGATTGATATTCGCAGAAAATATAGTATAAATACAAATGTCCTTTAGTTTGCATTGACATGATCAATTATTTTACCCTAACAATTAACAATATGTGATCCCGTGTGTCATGCGTAGTGGACTTAAGTCGAGTAATGTAGAGTAATGTCATTTTGTGCAACATCCCTATTAAGCGGAAACAAAATGTGGGATGTACCTATAAACGGATAATTGTGATGGTGATGATGATTAGTGTATTTGCAGAGATGTACGAGTCTGCTCAAAGTAGAGTAACACATGTGTGTTGTCAACATATAATTTTTTATCAATTGTGGTATCATATTAACTCTGTAATTTTCAAATTAATAACTGTTCATTTTAGTAAGTGAATGTTCCTTCAGGTAAAATTCCAAATGTTTTCGGTCTTGGTATAAATTGCGTAAAGATATTTTTGGAGTGTTCTTGTTTAGGCTGCCTCGTTTTCCCCTTCCTCTTCTTCCTCATATTCCCCTTCCTCTTCCGCTGTTGCATCCTGGTATTGTTGATACTCTGATACCAGATCATTCATGTTGGATTCAGCTTCTGTGAATTCCATTTCGTCCATACCTTCACCAGTGTACCAATGTAAGAAAGCTTTACGACGGAACATAGCGGTGAATTGTTCGGATATTCTCTTAAATAATTCCTGAATGGCGGTACTATTTCCGATAAATGTAGCCGACATTTTGAGACCACGTGGCGGTATGTCACAAACGGACGTCTTGACATTGTTGGGGATCCATTCAACGAAATAGCTACTATTTTTATTTTGTACGTTCAACATTTGTTCATCTACTTCCTTCATTGACATACGTCCACGGAACATGCATGCTACTGTAAGATATCGACCATGTCTTGGGTCACATGCAGCCATCATGTTCTTAGCGTCGAACATTTGTTGTGTGAGTTCTGGAACAGTGAGTGCTCTGTACTGTTGGCTACCACGTGATGTCAGGGGAGCGAATCCTGGCATGAAGAAATGAAGACGTGGGAAAGGTACCATGTTGACTGCCAATTTACGGAGATCAGCGTTCAATTGACCTGGGAATCTGAGGCAGCTGGTTACTCCAGACATTGTTGCCGAAACTAGATGGTTCAAATCACCATATGTTGGTGTGGTAAGTTTAAGGGTTCTAAAGCAGATGTCATAAAGAGCCTCGTTATCGATACAGTATGTTTCGTCAGTATTTTCTACCAATTGATGTACTGAGAGTGTGGCGTTGTATGGTTCTACTACTGTGTCTGATACCTGAAATAAATTGAAAATTAATTTTGTTATCTTACATGATATTTGATAATATTTATTTGATTGCTATTGAAAACAAAGCGACGGGCTACAATCTCGACAGCCATAATACGAACCAAGAACATATCTCATTTACGAATAATTCCTTGGACTCGTTTTATAATACTACACAGAAAACAGTTAACACCACAGGAAAAAACGATTCTTGTCTTTGTTGAGTCTTACAAGAAATGTTAATGGAAGCCAATAAATGCATGTGTTGTGATTGTCGCACGGGTGGCTTAAGTCTGTCTTTAGTAGTAGCTATACCTTTCCGTTTGTTTCTTATTATATTATATATATTTGTTATTGAAATTTACAGTTCCTAAATAATGTAATTGTTAATAAAACTAAGGTTCTCTCCCCTCAGACATAGGTGACCTTAGCCTATTTTGGCTATCTTGTTTAGGCCCTTTGGTTTTATTGCTCCCAAAACTTTAAATTATTTGGTTTTTCAATCTTTCGATTTTGAGCGAACCTGATGACGGTTATTCCAGAAACGTGTTGTGCGCACTAAATTTGATATCTACGTTTTATACATCATAGCAAGTCGAGCATATTTACGACTGTCTTCAAAACTGCTGCAGTTCATGTGTTGTAACATGTCACCAACACGAGATATGTTTCGCTGTCTGTTGGTGACGAACCTTGCATGTCTGGGTTAGATCATTGGAGTTGATCGAGTTCTCCTTTATTGTAGTGTGTAATACCGATATATGACATGAAATATGATATTGTGTAGCGGTGTCTATTATAATATAGTATAATAGTGTGCTATGTAATAGTATGTACTTAAATGAACATTTATATAATAATGTTGTGTTCAGCATTGACTATGCGAAAATAGTGGCAAAGTTGAAAACATAATGCACAATCCGAAGTGGAGTGCATGGTCACTCACTAAACATAACATTAATATGATTACTATACTGACTGTTCACTATATACATTTTAACAAATAAAACAAATGTGTTTGGTGATTATATATTATTGTCAATAGTAGCGTCTCCTATTGCCATGCTATGCCTATATAATTATGACTAAGGGATTTACAATTACCTGTGCAATTAGTGCCTATCACCACTAACGATGTGAGTTCGAATCCCGCTGAGGCGAGGTGTACTTGATACAACATTATGTGATAAAGTTTGTCAGTGACTTTATGACAGGTCGGTGGTTTTCTTCGGATACTCATGTTTCCTCCACCAATAAAACTGGCCATCACGATATAATTGACATATTGTTGAACACCATAATCATAACCCACTAATTTCACGTGAGCAGGATTGCAAATATATTCATGACGAGATGTTGCACGCTACGTCGTGCTAAAAATACCCCCACTCGTTCATCTGTAAGTCGCACGGTAAACAGGAAGTGGATGTGCGGTAAACCTGAAAAGGGGAGACACGGTACAAGTCACCACGCCAAAGCCATATATCGAATATAAAATCATTTCTTCCAGTAGAAGCCGAGATAACTGTTACGAAAGTTTTCATTACGGCAAACATGAAAAATTCTAAGTCGCACTGTAAACAGGAAGTAGATGTGCGGTAAACCTGGAAAGGGGAGACACGGTACCAGTCACCATGCCAAAGCCATATATCAAATATAAAATCATTTCTTAAAGTAGAAGCTGAGATATCTGTTACGAAAGTGTGAACGGACGGACGGACAAGGTGATTGCAATATAGCCCCCTCTCTATGAGTGGGGGTATAACAAGAAAAAAAAAACATAACAAACAAGATGAACTGTGAGCTAATGCTCACTTATGATACCCCCGCTCTTCGGCAAACAGGAAGTAGAAATCTGACAGGCCAAAAAACGCTTCCCACGATATGGAGTACCTATATAAAGCTTGTGACCAAATATCAGATTTCTGTCATCAATAGTTGCTGAGAAAAATACGACTAAAAATGGGCATATACAAAATGTATGTTCAATGTGTATAAAAATCAACAAAGTCGGCAAACAGGAAGTAGGAATCTGATGGGTCCAAAAACACTTCACACGATATGGGGTACCTATATGAAGCTTGTGACCAAATATCAGATCTCTGTCATCAATAGTTGCTGAGAAAAATGTGACGAAAAATGTGCTTATATATGTTCAATGTGTATAAAAACCAACTAAGTCGGCAAACAGGAAATATGAATCTGACGGGTCCAAAAACACTTCCCACAATATGGCATACCTATATGAAGCTTGTGACCAAATATCAGATTCCTGTCATCAATAGTTGCTTAGAAAAATGCGACGAAAAATGTGCATATACAAATGTATGTTAAATGTGTATAAAAATCAACAAAATCGGCAAACAGGAAGTAGGAATCTGATGGGTCCAAAAACGCTTCCCATGATATGGGGTAAGCTTGTGACCAAATATCAGATTTCTGCCATCAATAGTTGTTGAGAAAAATGTGACGAAAAATGTGCATATATGTTCAATGTGTATAAAAACCAACTAAGTCGGCAAACAGGAAGTAGGAATCTGACGGGTCCAAAAACGCTACCCACAATATGGTATACCTATATGACGCTTGTGACCAAATATCAGATTTCTGCCATCAACAGTTACTGAGAAAAATGCGACGAAAAAATCTTGGACGGACGGACAGAGGTAAAACAGTATCCCCCCCCCCCCCCCCCCTTCGGGGAGCGGAGGAGGGGTAGAATAATAAATCTAGCTGGTAAATAGATACATGTAGCACTGCGATGTGACTGGATGTATGTTTTGATTTTGACAAGATTGAGATGTATGATCAATCTTTGTCAGAGTTGTCGTTCCTTGTTCCCACATCAACCTCCATCAATGTCTCAACTATTACAAGTTTCTTTTAAGACTAAAACTCGGCTCTATATGTATTGTTCTGAGCTCAAATTTCAATGATTTCTCCATTTAGCTTCCATTTATTATCACATATATCGATCATTTCAGATTGTTTTCAATAATTATTTCGTCACGGTGCGCTTTTAAAATTTGTAGTATTTTAAACCATCAATTGGAACGGAATAACATCAGGACAATGTTAGTTTCATTTCCATTCCGTTTAATTAATGGGATTTTTTTTTATTTAGATATTCTTGCACAAAAATTTATCATGTAATAGTGCATATATATTATTGAATAATGTGTGATTACGATATTGGTCAAAACCTCGAACATTGTACGTTTTATATTTGGTTGTGGATAATGCTCAACGTTTCATGTAGCAATGAGTGTCATTCGAAAATTAAACAAAAAAGTTACAGATTCTTACCTTTGGCGACGGTACAACTGAGAATGTAAGCATAATTCTGTCTGGGTATTCTTCACGGATTTTGGAGATGAGGAGTGTTCCCATTCCTGATCCAGTACCGCCACCAAGTGAGTGTGTAAGTTGGAATCCCTGAAGACAGTCACAGCTTTCAGCCTCCTTCCTGACAACATCCAGTACTGAGTCTACAAGTTCAGCACCTTCTGTGTAATGTCCCTTAGCCCAGTTGTTTCCTGCACCACTCTGTCCGAAAACAAAGTTGTCTGGTCTGAAGATTTGGCCAAATGGTCCAGATCGGACAGAGTCCATGGTACCAGGCTCCAAATCAACCAATACTGCACGTGGCACATATTTTCCCCCTACAATACAACAAGACAAACTATAGTATTTTTTTTATCACATTATACTGTGATATATGTGTTTTTGTATCGGTAATATGGTTGAATTGGCCGCATCTATTTCAGGCCCCCGGCTGATATACGGGGGCTGTTACGTATTTACAATCTAACAAAACAATTTTTACTTTGTGAAAAAAGATGGAATCTCTTGGAACAATAAGTGTATATGTCACTTGGTCACTTGAAATATCATCTGTCACTTTTCTAATACTGTTAGATACAGAACAAAATACAACCTCATTAATATGCATATTAAAGAATAAATACAATTAAATACCTGTAGCTTCATTGTAGTATACATTAATTCTCTCTAATTGTAAATCTGAATCTCCATGGTAGGTTCCTGTAGGGTCAATACCGTGCTCATCTGAGATCACTTCCCAGAACTGAAATGCAATTGCCAAAACAAATTATGTTTGTGTCTTTGAAATTTTAGCATATAAAATAAAGAAGCAATTTTTCCAATTTGCCCAACAATCCGTCAAATACTTTATTAAATTTAGATATTAGAGGTTGATTTGCCCTAGGTGTTTACCATTACAAGCCACATCAAGTGTGTAGAAACTGGAAGCAAGGGACAAGCTGACCATTGCCTTTTATATTTATATACAATAGTAAGCATGGACATCTCAATTTGTAATATTTTTTTGCACATCCATCAATTCCCATCCTAATAATGTTGTTATTATAAAATATGCATGCCATGTACAGGAGGAGAATAGATTTATCATGTAAATTTCAAATCAATATAAATATTGCTTTTGTATCTTTAACTTCTCTGTACGTCATCATCTTAGTAAATAAACGCAGTGTTTCCTTGGGGTCGTTGCTTTGGATGTCATGTTTTTAAACATGTTGGTTTTTCCACTATGCGCCTTGTGATCACTGGTAGGACATACTCACTTTAACTAAGTTGAAAAGAGCAGTTGGCGGACTCAGCAATATAACGCTTTTTGTAAGAACAATTTAGGTATCCAATAGAGTGGCGGAAGATTCAGTTCTTCATATTTGATTGAAATACCAAAGGAACACTAAACACATTTATGATTCTCCAGGATTTCTTCTATCAGAGAAATATTGGACTGGTTAATTAATAAAGGCATCATTACGTGATGTTTTTCATATTGGCCTAGTTATAGATCCTCGGTCTGCTGTATTGACCTTCAGCTGTGCCTCGGGACAATACAGCAGTCCTCAGACCTATAATTAGGCCAATATGAAAAACATCACGTAATAATATATATTACAGGGTGCCCACTGAGTTTTGAAACTGGGGGTACAATGGGGTACAATTGCTGTTTTCTGTTCAGTAATAAAAAAAAAATATAGCCGATTATAGGTCTGTATTTCCATTTTCAGGTCATGCAATCGTGCGATTCGTAGTCCTTCAGCTCAAGATATCTCCACTAATACACAATATATATATATTTTTTTTTGTAAAGTATATAAGATATAAGATTTTTATTTTCCTAATCATAGGGCCCAAAATGGGCATATCAATCAACAACATGAGGATCATTCATACATCAACATTTACAATCATAATTTTAATCATTATTTGGAGACAACACAAAGAAAACAAAGAAAAATAATAATACGGAGGAAAGAGTCAGTCAGCCACAAAGAGGATACTATTTATGAATATATTTATTATATTAAAAAGTCATTAAAAATAATCTTCTTTTCTTTTCTTGATAAAAAGTTATTATCTAAATACTCAATAAATGCAGATAAAAAAACAGGATCATCATTTGACATCATCCAAATAAAAAGGTTTGGATGATCTAGATTATATAGATTTGGAAATTTTATATATAAATTGTCTAGAATGGTTTTTCTTTGCTTTTGATATAAAGGACATTCCAGAGTAAAGTGCAGTTCATCCTCAATAGAATTACTAGTACAGTGCTGACAGTCTCTCTCACACCTTGGAAGCAACTCAAGTTTTCCAGACTGAATTGAGTTTACGTTCATGTCTACCAGTCTCTATTCTTAATGTATGGTTACTAAGTCTGAACTTTGTCAAAATGTGACGATTTTTAAGATGTTTAACAATCAAATAATTTTCAAGGTTAAAAGATGTTTTATATTTAAAATATGTGTTTAATTTTCCTTTATCTAATAAATATGTGTTTCTTATTTCATTCCATACATTTAGAAAGTTATTTTTCAGCAAAAATTTAAACTTAGATTTACCAAAGTCTTTACAGACTGCAAGATCAATATTAATTTTTTTACTATAAAGGAGTAAATTGGAATACCAAGAGTTGCTATGCTTTTATATTCACTAAATGCTCGATTTAATAAATTTGAGGGGGAGTGTTCAAGTCTATGCCAGTACATGAACATTTGCTTTAATATATCCATATACAATAGGGAATCTTCCAAGTTGTCAGTACAGCTATATTGGTGCACTTTTTTGAAACCCTGAGCATATATTTACAAAATTTTAGATTAACCTTCTCAGATGAATTCCCATTCTTTAAAAATGTCATATAAATTGAGCTCTTTTCTCTATACTCATACATATCTCAAGCTGACCAAAATTTGAATCGATTCTATTGAGTAGTAAAAAAGATATAGACGATCACATCTTTTCAGGTCATTCAAAATAACCGACCAATCAAATCGCACGTATGAATTCAGCCCGTATCGACATGTAAACATGATTGAGAATGGATTAGGTTATTGCAAATTCTGTGAAGCATTGCTTTAAAGTTGCAGATAGGTAAAGATGATGACAAAAAGGAATCGAAATATCAAAAATATTTATTAAGCTTCAATTTAGTACCAATATTATGGCGAATGAGGTCAAGACACCAATACAAAACTATTTTGAAAAACTGTTGTATGAAAATTTGATATTTTAGATTCCTCCCTTGTGGTTCTTAGAGTACTAGGGAAAGAAAAACAAACCGTAACAAGCCCCTGTGTTTCCACTGCCAATGGCATTACATTCCGTTTTCAGTTTTATTAAAATGTCAGACAGAGACTTGAAATTTGTTTATTTATTCTGTCAGACCGACACGTTCCTCTTTGTAATCGAAAATCATATACGTAAATACACTATAAACCAAACCAACCGTAAATATCCTTTTAGTAGGAACCAGCAAAACGTGGAACATTAAAACTGAAATATATAACTGAGCACAGAAATAAGTTGACTTCCACACTCCCCAAGTATCAAAGATTGCTTGTGTTTAATTAAATATGTTTTGAGATGCTTATATATTGAAGATGACAACACATGAACAGATTCATATTCTCAACTGAAATTAAAAATGTTGGTAAACCTGAAACTGACATTAATGTATAATATTCGGAACGTGATCGGACCATTAGATACGGATTGTTGGCTATATCTGCTTTATCTTTTTAGATAAAAATATGTATACAGAAAAACATTTAATTGAGTTGTTTAATGATCATGACTATAGGTAATCTTGCATTCAGTTCTGTATAAGAAAAAAAAATTTGACAGGTTATATACAATATTACAAAAAAATGGTGGGACAGACACAAAGCCCATGGGTAAGACAGAACCCCAGTTCCTGTCTGACCCAATGTCAGACAGAAAAAAAAAGTTTTCGCCAACTCTGTAATACCGAATGTTTGGTATAATAGTTACCTCAGATTTTGTCCGAAAGGCATTGCTCAGTGTTTAATTCTATTTTTAAATTACATAATTTTCATTGTTTTCACCCCTTTTATACATTTCCGGTTTCAACCAAATCCTTTTGTGAAGACGATCACGACAACCATTGACCTATAGTACAAGGTCATCAAAACAACAAAACTCGAGATACACACTATAAAAGACATAACATATACAATTTTGAACAACACTGAAAACTAAAAATTGAATTATTTTAACCTCTATATAAACCAGAGGTGAAATCAGGTGCCCAATTGCTAATACTAGGGTAAAACACTCTAAAAGGGCCAAACTAAACATTATGCACATGACAGTGAATTTTTGGTGGCTTTTTTTTTCGGACCGGCAAAATTTTTTTCGGTCTGACAAGATCTTCATGTCTGTCAGTCCGAATGACTGACAACTTCTCAGCAAGTTTCGGGAAGTCTGCTGAAGTAGTCGCTACCAAAAAATATATGGGATACTTACACTACCGGTTCATCACGACTGGATCCAGGTTTTCATGGAGTCCGTGTTGTTCATATATGTGTTTTTTGAGTTCTTATGTGGCCCTGCCAATTGTTTGTCCGTCTATGATATCGTGTTTCCGATGTTCTTGACCCTTCTTTGGTGAGTAAACGGTTCGGTTTCTGGCCCCATATTACACATGTTATAGTGTTAACTTTCAAAGAAATAAAGCATTTGTCGAACTATCGGACTGTCGGATTATAGGTCGGACCCCACCAGAAACACCCCTCCCCCCCTTTTTTTTTATAAAGTTTTCGTCTATGGAAAATTAATTATCATTATCATCAAATAGGCTTCGCCCTCAAACAGGTTGTGCCTGTCTCATATTAGATTCTTCGAAAAACTCATGAATCAAGCGAATCGAAGATCGAGCATGATGATGATCCAATTTGAAACAAAGAAAAGAAAGATGGCGTCCTGTGAAATTACACATGATAGTTTATTCTCTATTGAAGCCATCTTTGAAATCATTTAAAGTGAATCACAACGTTTTTAGGAATCCCGTTTTTATTTCACATAAAACATGTTTCTTATTTTCAAAAAAATCTGAAACATGATTTTGCAAATACACCCCCGAATCCATAATTTTTTTGTGTTAATATCTGAAAATGAATATCACACAAGAAGTCGAAACAATAAGTTGAATTACCTTTGCACCGATTTGGTTACCGCATTGACCAGCTTGGAGATGTACTATTTCCCGCATGTTTGTCAATTCTATTTAAAATCCACCTGTGATGTAAATCTATTGTCTAAACTCTCCATTATTTTTAAGGAATGGAGAGTTGTGAACAATATGTATAGGGGCGGAGCTAGAGTTTAAAGGTCAAAAACCTCAACCTGTTTAAAATTGCAAAAGGGAATAACAAACAATTTATTTAAATTTTTTTGTTACAAGATTAATAATTAATAAAAATTATTAAAGTACAATGGGTGGATTTTAAGTTGGAGAATGTCCTCGTATCTCTCCATTCCTTAAAACCAATGGGCTTCGGCTCCATTATTTTTAAGGAATGGAGAGTTACTCGGACATTCTCCTATACATAATATGTTCACTAATGCAATGGCTGTCCCTTACCAAACTTAATGCGGGAATGACGTGTATAATGTATATTATTATTTTTCATTGTAATTAGATTTCATTGATTGGAGGAATTTGTGACACGTGATAAAACTGAGGTGCACTCGCTTGGGTAAGATGAAGCTCGTTATGTCAAGATTTCCCGCCAATTTGTTTATTTAATTGACTTTAGCTTGTGACCATGACCAAAATAATTATGTTTATTTATAGATTTTAAAACACCAAATCAGTTATTTGATACCAGGGGCGGATCCAGGGGCGCGCGCCGGCTAAAATTGGAAAAAAATATGATTTTTTGGCGTAAAATCGTGATTTTTCACACGAAATACCTCAAAAATTTTCGCGCCTCCCTCCGCAATTGGAAAAAATATGATTTGTCAGCAAAATATTTACCCCCTTTTTTCCAATTAATCCCATCCCACATAAAATTAAATGCTTGTTCTTTTACTGATGAAAATTTTCCGGATTTTTCTGAGATAACCCAAATTAAGATGTATTTATCATCTATCAATCATGAAGACGAATAAATATCCCTGTTATATATTAATATTAATATAATAGAAGAATGTACACAAGTTTATGTATTGCCAGAGTGTTCGATGATCATCGAAGTTGCCAGAAATTAATAAATTATATTACTAATATAAAGGCAAAATCAAAACGATATCATTGGATCCAGAAGATTCCAGTCCTAAATTGGCTGTTCATATAAAACTTTTGTAAGCGGAGTAGATGTCGAGAAGAAAATCCCGTATTTATGAGAAAAAAAAAAGAATTCTCCCCAAGTTTGCAAGTAATCTTTTCGATTGTCGATCGTTCCCAATTTGAAATCTAAAATTAAAAGAATTATCCTGATTATTTTGGTGATGTAAACGATACACTTTGCTGCATTGAAAAGGTAAATGTACGGAATGCATCGTTATAGACTCTGTTATTAGTCACGCCAAAAAGGAGTAAACAACAATGTCATTTGTAGCAAACCATATGCATTTCAATAAATATTTATCAATATATTTTTGTAATTAGGTTTGTCATACGGTCAGAGAAAATGCGCTAACGATGAATTGCTCTCTTATTTTCAAATCGAAGCGCCAATACATCGTCCTTCTTTTTTTCTATTTTTTTCACTTACGATAAAAGATAAGACCAACATTTCTCTTACGATCAAAATTTTACACTTAGGACAGGGTATGTTTACACGTAAAGTTAGGGATATTTTTGCACTTAAGATTATCGTAAGTATTTTTGTGAAACTCTTTTTAATCTTAGTTTTACACTTACGACAATTTTTTATCGTAAGAAATTTTGTGAAAAGGGCTACAGGTCGCTATCATAATGACAATATTTTCAAAAACATACACAGTCATCAAAAGAAATCTCAATGAAAAGATGTTTTGAACATTTGTTCATGTATTTACGCTTTCCTGATGATTTTTGTGTGTGTTTATAATGAGGTTTAGCTAGACGACCATTTAACTATTAGGGGATGTCTTTGTTTTTATTCCAGAACCAGAATTTTTTATGAAAAATCAGTTAATATTATTTAATTATTATCAAAATTTATTTTTGAAACTAGAGGGTCATATAATTTAATTTTTGCATCTTTCAGGTCAAGATATTTTTTCTATAAAATTTGGGAACATTTTATTTTACAAACATAAAAACAACCCACTCACTAAAAGTTAAATGGTCGTTCCTGAAGTACAAATTACGAAAATGGTAATATTGGTTTTTTTTTCAAGAGAGACAAGACTAAAGAATCATCAATTTATACACAAAACTCGTGAATTATGGACATTTGTTGGCCCTTTTGTAATTGACAAAAATGTGGTTACAGTTCAAACGTGCAAATAAAATACAAGTATTGCTTTTTGTTACAAATTTTCATGTTCCAATTATCGTCAGCTTTAACCCCCAGACTACACACCAGCCCCGCTTCCACAATCAATGCCAGCCTGGACCCATTTGAGGCCTCCGCAGTCCACTACTCACCTCGCTACATTTTTTAATAGACTGCATTGAAACCAGGGGCGTAGTAGGGCACTTGGAAAGTGGGTGGAGAGGGGGTGGGGGCATATTTTACTTTCTATGGTAAACATTTTATTAGTAACTGATTTTTCAGTATTAAAGAAAAATAATGTTAAGCTAACAAGAGATTTGAAGCCTTTGTTTGTTTGTTTTTTTTTAAATTAAAAAAATTTTTTTTTTTGCTTGTCAGTTTTTCAAGCTTCCCCCTTCCTGTGCACACCAAAAGCCCCCACCCTCTTTCCGATCCATTTCTAAAGCTTTATTCTCACCTCTAAACTTTTGTTACGCCACTGCATATGCATAATATACAGAAAACATCGGATTGGAAGAAAGGCGGTCAAATTTCTGGAGATTTAAAATGTCGAAAAATTTGTATTTGAACAAAAAATTCGAAATTTGACTTTTATTTTTTTTACGAATGTTCCTAATACGCTTCCGTAGCTCGTAGATATCATCACATTATCATTTCAAACAATTAAATAACAATTTTAGAAAGAAATTGACCATTTGATTCTCTGAGAGCGGAATATAGACGATTACAAAATCATTGAACCTCTTGCTACTTAAATTAGGATTTATTTGTATATGAAAACAAATTTGTTGTATTTCGCAATGGACATACACGAACAATTCCTTTGTTATTTGGCTTATGACTAACAATAAGAAAATGCTATTGAGGTGGTGAATATTCACACACTTTATTTATTAATGATAGGTGAAAGGTGTACTCTATACGATAGACCAATTACAGGTGATTGTTCGAGCTTTTGTCTGTGCGATTTTTATTAAATTTTTAAGTTTTTTTTATTAAATTTTTAAGTTTGATTGATATTCGCAGAAAATATAGTATAAATACAAATGTCCTTTAGTTTGCATTGACATGATGATTATATTACCCTAACAATTAACAATATGTGATCCCGTGTAAATAAATAAATAAATAAATAAGCTTTATTTAGAGTCGGCATGGTTAAAACAACATACAACATAAGCTCTGTTGAGCTTTTAACCGACATACACAGACACATAATAAATATGCGCAGTGGACTTAAGTCGAGTAATGTAGCTTATGTGGAGTAATGTAGAGTAATGTCATATTGTGCAACATCCCTATTAAGCGGAAACCAAATGCGGGATGTACTATAAACGGATAATTGTGATGTTCAATACCTCGGCTGTAATACGGTATTTGATATGCGTCTACGCGTCACATTTCTTCACAGGAAGACCGTATCACTTCAATCAAACATTGCGCACCGCGAATAAGTTCTAAAATGGCAACAATAGATGAATGTATAGAGTTTGCTTTGAAAAATATTGGTCTTTGATGAAGGTACGGAATCGGCCGACATTGCGACGAATGAAAATATATTATTATTGGACGAATATTCGAAAGTGAAATTATTTTAATACCTCCTTCGAATTCATTGAAGATTTCCGAAAGTAGTTCCAATGGGAACTATCGTAATACGGACGAGGTATGATGAATGTACGGAATCAGCCGAAGTTGCGACGAGTGGTACGAGTCTGCTCAAAGTAGAGTAACACATGTTTGTTGTCAACATATAATTTATTATCAATTGTGGTATCATATTAACTCTGTAATTTTCAAATAAATAACTGCATTTTAATGAGTGAATGTTCTTTCAGTTAAAATTCCAAATGTTTTCGGTCTTAGTATAAATTGCGTAAATATATTTTTGGAGTGTTCTTGTTTAGGCTGCCTCATATTCCCCTTCCTCTCCTTCCTCAAATTCACCTTCCTCCTCTGCTGTAGCATCTTGGTATTGTTGATATTCTGATACCAAATCATTCATGTTAGATTCAGCTTCTGTGAATTCCATTTCGTCCATACCTTCTCCTGTGTACCAATGCAAGAAAGCCTTACGACGGAACATAGCGGTGAACTGTTCGGATACACGCTTGAATAGTTCTTGAATTGCTGTGCTGTTGCCGATAAATGTGGCAGACATCTTGAGACCACGTGGTGGAATATCACATACGGCGGTCTTGACGTTGTTAGGGATCCATTCAACGAAGTAGCTGCTGTTTTTGTTTTGTACGTTCAACATTTGTTCATCTACTTCCTTCATTGACATACGTCCACGGAACATGCATGCTACTGTAAGGTATCTACCGTGTCTTGGATCGCAAGCAGCCATCATGTTCTTAGCGTCGAACATTTGTTGTGTGAGCTCTGGAACAGTGAGTGCTCTGTACTGTTGGCTACCACGTGATGTCAGGGGAGCGAATCCTGGCATGAAGAAATGAAGACGTGGGAAAGGTACCATGTTGACTGCCAATTTACGGAGATCAGCGTTCAATTGACCTGGGAATCTGAGGCAGGTGGTTACTCCAGACATTGTTGCTGAGACTAGATGGTTCAAATCACCATATGTTGGTGTGGTAAGTTTAAGGGTTCTGAAGCAGATGTCATAAAGAGCCTCGTTATCGATACAGTATGTTTCGTCAGTATTTTCTACCAGTTGATGTACTGAGAGTGTGGCATTGTATGGTTCTACTACTGTGTCTGATACCTGAAATGAAAACAAATCTTATTGGTGTTTTATAGGGTTATGATGTTTAATGCACCTTTGAACAATATTTCAGTTATATCGTGGCCGTCAGTTTATTGGTGGAGAGAACCGGAGTATCTTCCCCAAATCACTGACAAACATTATCACATAATGTTGTATCGAGTACATCTCGCCATGAGCGAAATTCCAAGGTGTTTTATAGACCAATTTCATCGACTGACAATTGTAATAATAAAACAGCATCGTGTTATATTTTCTCCTGTTTGTTATCAAATTACTTTCTTATTGCAGTGTTGAGTGATATCCTAATCTTACAATGAAAAAATATATTAGCTCATGTTTGCATCAATTCCACAAGGATTATCAGTTTTTGAAGAGAAAACTGTCGTCGCTATATCATTCATGTTTCAAGATAAAAAAAAATGTCAACAAATTTTGTTGTGGAGGTATTTGCTTTCTATTAAGATATTTAAAATTATATATAAACTATAACAATATTACGCCACGATATAGCTGAAATACTGCTGAAGTTGGCGTTGAACACCAATCAATCAATCAATCAATCAATATAACAATATTAGTATTGTTTACTTATTTTATGCACAATATGTAAAACAGCAATAAAAGCGCTGTTCATTTACTTTAATGTGTGTCTAAGTGCTAAATTGGATAGTATATGGGAGTTCATTTACATCTATATCCTTTCTTACTAATACAGCTTTTGATTTTTGCTTATGCTTACCTTTGGTGATGGTACAACTGAGAATGTATTCATGATTCTGTCTGGGTATTCTTCACGGATTTTGGAGATGAGGAGTGTGCCCATGCCTGATCCAGTACCGCCACCAAGTGAGTGTGTAAGTTGGAATCCCTGAAGACAGTCGCAGCTTTCAGCCTCCTTCCTGACAACATCAAGAACAGAGTCTACAAGTTCAGCACCTTCTGTGTAATGTCCCTTGGCCCAGTTGTTTCCTGCACCACTCTGTCCGAAAACAAAGTTGTCTGGTCTGAAGATTTGGCCAAATGGTCCAGATCGGACAGAGTCCATGGTACCAGGCTCCAAATCAACCAATATGGCACGTGGTACATACTTGCCCCCTGCAATTATTTTAATATTTATAATACCGGTATAAACATGTTTCCTAATAAATATATTACTAGCTCTTGTATGTCATGTGCAACCTCAGACACAATCGTTGAAATTTTTTTTATTGAATGCGGTCAGTATTTGGTAGAAGCAGACCGACTGCTTGTCTTGAAACACCAAAGAACAATTTGTTAGCTATATCATGGCGAAAACAAGTTACATTTGATAGGATGATGACCATGTCCGCTGTGTACTAGACCAACACGATTAAATGTATTCTATAGTGCTAGCTTACTGAAACAACATTCCGCATGTAGACATGCCGCTCCACTCGGACATATTATCCTGATTCCGAGCAAACCCGTCTTTTCTGTTACTCGTTAAAAATGCTGCATGCTTAATAGAGATGTAACAAATACCAATTTGATAGTCTTTGGTTTGATTCGACCGAGGCTCAAACCCATGACCTACCACACTCGAAGCGAGCACGCTAATCATTAGATTAAACACATTTTATTGCTAAATATTATAACAATTGGATCGGACACAAATTATAACAATTTACAAGGGTCCTCTCCACATAATAAATAATTACAATAGGACATGCGTCAGCAATAGTAAATTACAATATACAACATTATAAATAAATTCTGATGAAATTGAAAAAGCAGAAACAAAAAAATAAAAAAAATACAAAACAATAAGTATGAAATTATATAATACAAGAATGTATAAGCATTTTTTTTTTTTTTATCATACTTGTATGTGAAATGGAAGCAACAGGATTGATTTAAAAAAAAAATGGGAGGGGGTATTGTGATCATAAATGGGTAAAACGTTTTCTTCGTTTGATGTAAAGTTGCACAGATTTGAAAATTTGTAGATTTTGTATCGCAGTTAAGGTGTCGTCGCCAAAAAGTAGGACTTCAATTTTTAGTTGATAAAGAAAAACTAGTCTTAGTTTTAATTCTTCTCTTCCTTCATTGTAAAGACAACATTCTGATATGAAATGAATTGCATCTGCAAATGCGCACCCACATATACAGCCTGGATCATTAGCCAAATGCACACGAAACAGATCAGCATTCAAGCTACTGGATCTATGTCTCAGTCTAGTGTGATTTGTATTTAAAATTCTACATCCAGCATTATAAAACTTGGGAGGTTTTATTGTTTGATTTTTAGTCGCTTGCTTAAATCTATTTAGAGTAGGTGCATTTCTTAATTGTGGACTTAATTTATTCCATGATTTAATAGAAGAAGGGAAAAAAGAGTTTTTGAATAATTGTAATCTTGCCGTCAGCGGATTTCTAAATTCGGTTTGGTTGCGCAAATTTAATTCATTTTCCTCTCGTGTAAAAGGTAGTAAACAGTCATATAAATATAATGGACTATCATTATTACGTATTTTGCAAAACAAATTTAATTTTCTACTATTTCTACGAGAATGGAGGGGTTCCCATCCAGTTTCAAAATATAGGGATTCTATGCTTGCAAATTTTGGCAACCCAGTAACAATTCTAGCAGCTTCGTGTTGTATTTGTTCAAGTTTATTTAAATCCCAAATAGTATACACCCATCCCACAGTTCACACGCATACTCTAATAATGGCCTTATATAAGTAAAATATATTTTTTCGAGATTTTCTCTGTTAAGATTGATTTTGAATTTACGTAGCATAGACAGTTGACCCGCGATGTGCTTTTTAATATGTTTTGAATGTGACAATGCCATTTACAGTTCGAAGAAAACGTAACGCCCAAATATTTATGATTTTCTACAAATACAACATCTTCATTATTGAAAAGTATTTGAGGTCTAATATTTCCCCGATTTGTTGAGAATGGCATACATTTAGTTTTTTTGGGGATTCAAATCCACTAATCATTTTGTTGACCAGTGGTAATTTTTTATCATATCTGAATTTAATCTTTGTTCAATTTCATTTATATTAGAAGATGAATACGATAGTGATGTATCATCAGCAAACAATCGTGAAAGACTGAATATCGTCAGTGATATCATTGATATATAATATAAATAATAAAGGCCCTAAGACTGACCATTGTGGTACCCCACCTTTAACGTTCCCTACTTCTGAAAGACAATTTTGTAGAACAACTCTTTGATTTCTGTCACTTAAGTAATTTTCAAACCAGCGCAACAAATTCCCGGAAATTCCATAAGCTTTTAATTTTTTAAGTAGGCCACGGTGCCAAACTTTATTCAAAGGCTTTTGATATATCACAAAATACAGCACAATTAACTTCACGATTAACTAACCATTACACTATCGATGCGGTTGAAGTAGAAGTATCTTACTAAAGTTGCAACATTATAAATGTATATATTTACATAACTATTTTGTTTACTCCAGAGTGGTGAACATATTCAAACATAAAAAAAGGTATTGTACATTTCTTATGGAGAATTAGGAAACAAGACATTTTTATCAGTTCAGAACTATACAACCGTTTCTGACAGATAACATAATTAACCACTTTAACACAATGTTTACTCGCATGTGGAAAACACTTGCATGACCACATAAGAGGGGATGCTGTGTCCATAATTCTAGCTTAACCCCGCCACTTTTTTTTATTGAAGTACCTGTACTAAGCCAGGGAAGTGAGCGGTCATGTATCTGTGTGTTAGGGGTATCGATTTTACCTCTGTTAAACGATTTTCTGATTTGGTTTTGGAACTGTTTCTGACGACAGTGTGGTATTTTATTTTTCATTTTCATATTATTATGTAGAATATATATAGCATCATAAATTGAACTCGCTGTTGAATATTATTTTTTTTTAAGTGCACATAATAATCTCAACAAAATTAATTACCTGTAGCCTCATTGAAGTATACATTAATTCTCTCTAATTGTAAATCTGAATCCCCATGGTAGGTTCCTGTAGGGTCAATACCGTGCTCATCTGAGATTACTTCCCAGAACTGAAACAGAAAAACATTTAATCTATGTATTAAGGAGGTTTTTGCCGGGTCTTCATTGTTTACAACTTTTTCCCCCTATTGTATGTGGGGGGGGGGGGGGGGGGGGGGTTTGAAATAAGATTATTTGCAGCCTATTCAAATCGGTTTATTGTGGTTGTTTGGTTGCTTTTCTTCTTCTCTTTTTTTCTTTTTCTTTTTTTTTTAATTATTTTTTATATTTGGTGTTTTCTTTTTTTTTTAAATTATTTTTTTATCTATATTTATTTTGGATTAATTTTTGTTTTTAATAGGTTCCAAAACCTCACAAACTAAAATTTAGGGAAGTATTTTTGTTTTATCTTCACTGTCAAACTGAACAAGTTTTAGCACCTTCTTAACGATCAATCAGTGACAGCACGGATTAATTTAAACCTCCCAAGTTAATACCTTGAGACGATTATTAAAATCAAATAGTAAGTCAAGGTGAAAGTGAGTTTTAAAGTCATCAAGGTAATATTTACCTGTGAAAGTATTTGACACTGAAGATACTTGTCAGGTAGCAAGTTTTTACATGCAGTATTTGTTTACTGTGTAACTATGACAACACTACTTAAATGTCATTAAATGCATTTTTGAATGTAGGTGTCTATTTTTTTTTTTTATGTTGGTTGATTAAATGTTATTCAAAATATTTTTGTTTATTTCATAAAATGCTTATTAACTGCATCATAATATCATAATAAAATAAAATAAATATTCACAAGATTCTAAATGGTAAGCAACATTTAGGCACAGGCACTCGGGTACACTCTGTGATTTTCGTTATTTTCTTTAAAATTAAATATTTTCCCTTTTAGTGCCTCTATTCTAACCTTCTCTAATTTTAATTTAAACGTATTTTATTCAGAAAAGTACTGAAAAGGTTTGGATAGCAGGACAAGTCTATATATATCCTCTCCTCATAGAATAGAATAGAATATGTTTATTTGTCAATTAAAGACGCCCATGATAGGCAGTATAATTACATGAAAATCACAATATTTACATTAATTGGTATGATTAGATTGATTGGATTTAACATACAAGACATACTCATACAAGTACATCAACAACAGAGTTTATAATTATTATACAATCAAAGAGAGGTAACTCTAATATAATATATAATGTAAGTACAATGCTAAGAGAAATTAATAAAACAATTTGTTCAATTTGGAAGTTAGTTTCATTATTATTGAAAGGTAATTTGGAAAAAGAAACATAATTTAAATCAATTATTATAATAATTTGGAAAAAGAAAAATAATTTCAATCAATTATTATACAAGTGGATAATTAGTGTAAGAAATGGATAAGAAGAAATTGCTGTAATGTTGTTCACCTTGAGGTAATGTGCTACTCAATAGGAGGTTCTAAATGTTTAATTTCAATCAATTATTATACAAGTGGATAATTAGTGTAAGAAATGGATAAGAAGAAATTGCTGTAATGTTGTTCACCTTGAGGTAATGTGCTACTCAATAGGAGGTTCTAAATGTTTAATTTCAATCAATTATTATACAAGTGGATAATTAGTGTAAGAAATGGATAAGAAGAAATTGCTGTAATGTTGTTCACCTTGAGGTAATGTGCTACTCAATTTTGTCAACAAGGAAAATTAAAAGTATATTTGAAAGTAGTAATTTGAAGACAGTTAGAACCTTTTACTATTTTTAATAAATAATTGTATACCAAGTACTAATTCCTCATTCTGATGATAGTTCAGCCTTTCACGTCCATTCAATATAGTTTGTAAATTGAAATTTATATTCAGTTTAGTAAAAGTGTTTTTAAGGTTTGTCTCCGATTATTATATTCCGGGCAGTGCATGAAAAAGTCTGCTGGGGTCTCGCAGGGGCAATCACAATTAGGGCAATTAATTCTATCTGTTAAGTGTTGATCATAAAGATGTAGATTCAGATTACTTGCTTCATTCCTAATCTGACACAGAGCAATATTTTCTTTCCTATTACCTATATGGAAATACTCGAGGACCTTCTTCAAGTTAGAATTTAACTTTTGTTTAAATGTTTCTACAGAAGGACAAGTTTTCGTTGAGGCAGGTAGTTCATTCCACAGACTAATAGTACTAGGTAAAAAACTTTTATTATAAGAAACTGTATTACAATATGGAAGTCGCAAGTTTTCATTTGAAATTTGTTGGCACAAATTATAATTATGAATATTTTCTGCATATGGTTATACAAGATCAGATAAATAATTTGGAGTATGCCCATTTATAATTTTATACATTAAAATAAATTTATGTTTCTCACGTTTAGAGATTGAAACAGGGAGGTATAAAAATATAAGAAGGGAAGAATTGTAATTTAAATGAAATAGGGGATGAATACCATTTTTTCTTAAAAGGCACAGCCAACCACTCTCTTAGAAACAATTTATTTAGCAAAATAATATTAAACAAACCAGACTTTATTGAAGAAATACCATTATATAAAATAAAATTTTTGCTAAATGCAAATTCTGAACTTTTGGCAGAAGTAGGAGACTTTATAAAGCAATCTACAGAATTGCAAAAATGAGGTCCTTGTGGTCAAAGGTATGACATGTGAAAAATATAATGATAGTTAATAGGATTTATTTGGTATATCCTATAATATCATCAAATTTGTATTTTCTATGTTTTCTATGTTTGTACTTGTATTTCCTCGACCCACATGGGTGTATTATGCAAATAAAGAATAATAATATAAATACTATAATATCAATGGGTTGTATCAAAATGTGTAAAATACGTCAAAATTAGGTGATTCTGCGTAGAGAAGGTTAGAATAGAGGCGCTAAAAGGGAAAATATTTAATTTTAATGAAAATAACGAAAATCACAGAGTGTACCCGAGTGCCTGTGCATTTAGGGACTCGTTCTGGTGACAGAGAGTGAGAACCAAACCGCAGTTGTTTTTCTTCTTTTCAATCTACAAGAAGGGTCGTGTTTATTATGTAAATACACAGAAAAAATATGAAAAATGTTACAAACAGAATTTCCCATGAAAAAGGTTAATATTTAATAGTTCGATTAATACTTAACTTGAATAATACTGCACCCTCTATCGGCACTATCGCTGGATGAGGGCTTGAACGCTCTTAGTGGTAAAAATCTGTCAGCTGCTGGCTGGTTCAGCCGACCAATCAAATGTCAGATATTAGCGCGTACGCACATTGGTGACTTCCTTTACTTCCGTTTGTAAATATTGACAAATCAAACACGGCAGAACAAACTATGGCAGTTTATAGCTAATATTATGATATACATAAAAAAAATATATATTATACAAATATAATATGATGCAGATATAACATGGTGTTCATATCACGAATACTATTTTATCTTTAAGTAAGGTTAAATTTGCAATGTATGGTTCTTCCGTATTTCAAAACTTTTGTTTAGGAAGACAGCAAGTTTATTTGATAACAGAGTGTCTTCACTACTAAGAAGACAAATCAACTTATTGTTCGGACTCCGATGTTCAAAATTTTTACAATTATCTTGAATGTAGCCACAGTTTCATATATAATGAATGGATTATTCGGGTTAATTATAACTTGAATAATACTGCGCCCTCTATCGGCACTTTCGCTGGATGAGGCTAATGCAGCGACTAGCGGGAGAGTAATATAACGACTGGATTATTCGGGTTAGGTTAATTAATACTCAGCTTTTCCAGAAATAAACCCTCTAACCTAAAGTTCTTTTTCTTTTCAATCTACAAGAAGGGTGTGTTTATTATATTTAAACAAACATAATTTCACATGAAAAAGGTTATAAACAGAATTTCCGATGAAAAAGGTTAATATTTAATAGTTCGATTATTACTCAGCTTCACAAGAAATAAACCCTCTAACCTAAAGTTTATGTTAATTGATAAGCATCGGTTGACTGGCGTTGCCATGGCGTCTGTTAATATGTGATACAACATCCACAATACATCATAATAAATATATTCAAATTCGATCTCATTGGTTACATCCTGTATATTACAACTGACAGCTAATGCATGACAAACAACTTTAATCAGCTATCAGTATCATAAAATACATTTTTTTAAATCTTTATTTTAAATGAAATTAAAAAATCATTATAAGAGTGAATTCAATTCAAGCTTTTATTTACTTTCCAACTTTGAAATAAAAATCGATATGTTTTAATATTTAAAAAATATAAATTATTCATTTAAGTTTTATTAAAAAATAGTAATTATTCATCCGGATATGTTTCATTTTAAACATATTTTATTCATAAATAAATGAAATGGATTGGATAGCAGGCAATAGCCTATATAAATCCTCTCCATACACAAGGCAACAGCAACAATCAATAATGCATGCAGTTAATATTTACAATACACAATATAGAATTTCATACTCAAAGGGAAATAACTCGAGTATACAATAGCATCGGTTGACTGGTGTTGCCATGGCGTCTGTTAATATGTGATACAACATCCACAATACATCATAATAAATATATTCAAATTCGATCTCATTTCAGTAATATACACGAAATATAAAACAATATATAAACACATTTTAAGGAATGTATTTCATACAATGATTTAGCTTTCTTTATTGCGAAAAGTATGGCTTAATAGCCATTATTGTGAAAAATCAATGCAACAAACATTAAGAAGTGTAATTTTCTGATGTCTGTATCCGCATACCAGTCGGAGAGCAGACTCGCAATTTAATTACTTTTCCACCCTTTTTTTTAAGAAACATCTATAAAATAGTAAATATTGGCTAACACGAGTTCTGCTCAAGAGTTATTACGAGGATGTACTATGCATGTGATAATATTTTATATTTTTTTCATTATCATCATTTTCATTCGTCTTTTATAACGTCATTTACATTGAAAAAAGTATCACTTGTATCAAGTACATTGACATCAACATGCTCGTGGTGGGTCGCTAGGGGGTGCTATGCATGATTTGTATGGTGAATCCACCAATAAAACCAGTGGACGTGTTTGAATAGCCTTATATGTTAAAAAACAGTTGAAAGTAATTTTTAATATTCCAAGATTTACTATTGCATATGAAAATATGACTTTTTTTTTTTTTTTTTTTTTTTTCCAAGTTTATTCGATAGATTTAGTAGACCATTACAGTTGATTCTTGTTTTGTCATACCTTCATGGAACAACAAATTTACATGTATTTCGACCGAAAAGTCAACTTAAGAGGATTACTTTTACAGTAATTACTAATGTAATTGTTCCATAAAATCTTTTCCAGTTATCTCAAATTTGGACTCATCTGTTAAATTATATTTGGTCAATTTAATAGCTGTAGATATAATAGACAATTATTCTGACTAATTTCAACATTTTTAATACAAAATAATATTTGTTTTATTAAGAAAACATGTGTTTACACTTGTTCTATAAATAGAACGTTAAAAATTCCTGAGTATGTGATGATTCTAGTTACCTCCCTTTGAATCCAATCAAAATGTGACACGATCCATCCGACAGAAAAAAGTTCTATTGTATGTTTAATTACAGAAAAAGATTCTTTGAAATACCAATATAGAAATCTATGGAACTATATATGATTTTTCATCACCCTTTCGGCAAATATTTTAATTTTTAATTTTTCGTGTTTTTTTAAACAACTTCCGCCATTTCCGTGTCGTTTTAATTTCTGCAATACTCCTTTGTTACAAGAAGTTCAAGCACCGGGCCTCAAATTTATATGAAAGAAACAATTTTCTATGTTTTTCTCGCTTTCTCGGTTATATTTGACACTCACAACGATAAAAACGAGTGAATTTTCAACACTTGGTCGATGTTTTCTAAAACGTGTCCGATTCCAGTATGTGACAAATCATTTGAAAAGACGCCATTATCGAGTCTGCTCTCCGGCTGATACACTCCTTTAGAGATAAGATCGATTTCATATATATATTTGTAAATCAATTTGTAAATATTATATTAAAAATATTACTCACCTTGGCACCAATTTGGTTACCACATTGTCCGGCTTGGAGATGTACGATTTCCCGCATTTTGTTTTTAAAAGTTTTAGCGAGCTATTCCTTTAGAGAGATTTAAATTTTGTGTGGATATTAGGATTGAAATGAAGGGTGTTTGACCTATTTATATGATGACTGGGCGCCCTCGGATTGATTTTGTGGTTGGTTTTCTAGCAACTAGCAGACGATCACTCTCATTGGTTAACGAAATTTAAAGGTGTATTTCGTTGCCGAGGGAGTACTTTAACAAAACATGTCAAAACTAAAATTGAATTACTGTTATTAAATAACGGGTCGAAATTTATCCATAATTATCATATTTTTAAACATTACTTCTGGCAAAAATCTTTGTTGTTGTTGTTATTGTTGGTTTTTTTTAAATGTGTATTGATTTAATCACCAATACACAGGAGAGTCCTGGGGTAAATTATTTCAATTATTTATAGTTGAGTGTATATGAAAAGTCACGCAACATTTGAACTTTCTCTGTAAATAAATACGATGTACTTCGCAGAAACAATAATTCAATTTTGACCATATTGTTTTACATTCAAATTTGAACATTTTACATGTTAACCGAAATTTAAACTTAAATGACGTTAATGCAAAATTTTAGTATTTTTAACTTTTAATAATATGTAATTATATCCACTGCAATAAAACGTCCCTTTAACACGCTTAACACCGCCACATATTTGTGACTGTCTCAAGTCACGACCTGAACTTCCATTGGCATATGTCGCGGTCAGGAACAAAATTTAATAGATAGATGCCCACAAGCCCAGGACAATTAAAATTTAACTTGGGCCACTGAAAATTTTCAGAGAGTAGCCCAACTGCCTTCTAAATTGTTCAATATTTCCATGCTGTGTAAAGTCAGTAGCTGCGACCCACACATTTTTGCTGGGCTACAAAAACTGTTGTTTTATGGAGCCCAGCTAGCAATTGAAGCAAAATGCTAAACTTGATCTCTAGTGGATTTTTTTTATATTCAGTGTTTCGATGTGAGACGTGCTAGTTCATTTTCTTGATATTTGGTTGGTCAACACTGTACGACACTTGTCTTTTTCAGCTAAAATAATTGGACTTGTAATTAATGAATGCCTGTTATTTCAACCAATTTTTACAGGATTATTATTTTTTTTATTTGTCCATTAAACCTATCAATATAAAAACAACAGCGCTTTGGTTGATGTTAAATTATCTCATTGATATGAAGAATTTACTTTCGACTACATTTCAATCATCTTATTTTTGTTTTAGAACGAAAAGAAAACAAATAAAGATATGTATGGAACTTCTACGGATCGCATTTTGTCAATTATATTCATTTAATTATTTTTTTTGTCGTTATATTTATGGCCGAATATTCCGAAATCTGGAAAAATACACGGTTTTATTTTTGCCTCATTAATTCGCATAAACGTGTCCGCACACATTCTTGTTTTTCGAACTATAATTTATTCATATGATAAATTATTCATTTTTTTTTTCTGTTTGAATGCACTCAAATTTCACCTATAAAACATGCAATGAATGAAATGCTACCATTGTTTATAATAAATGCTTACGTTTGTTTACTTGACAACATGACACAAACTCATACATGTATTCATTTACAAAATACATAATTAATGCAGAAATGTCATTTTTTGTATCGACGTCAATGCATGAGATCACATGAATTTGTTTCTCTATTCATCGATGCGCTTTCAATTGATTTTGAATTTTAAATTATACCACTGTAGATCGGCCTATTCATACAAACTAATAAAAAAGCCTTTTAGCTCTAAAAACCCATACTCTTTATTTCCGCTAGCTTGATTTTCTCCATATAATTGGTTGGCGGTATGACTTGTTTTGAACTTGTATAGGATTTTGGCGGTTTAAATTTTGACTATTTATTGTGATATGACTTCTGTATGTAATTTAACTCTGTATAAAGTTAATATTAAGAGTAATGTAAATAAAGACCCCTATTGACATAAATGTATATGATCTGAGAGAAGATTCAATGGGACATTTACATTTACCTTTGGACATATCTGTATTGAAGACACCTGTTTACAAACAGCAGAAATTTAAAAATTGTTATTTGGTTGTTGACCTCGTGAAATTTGTTTCCATAAAAGCTCAAAAGATCACTCAAACAATATACAATATTTATCATATACTTGTAGATGATAAAGCTAAAATTTTAATCTGTAATAAAACTTTGAGTTTTGCTTAGAATAATAAGAGGAGTCTTGTTTATTTCACCCAGTTTCACAAGAATGGTCCAAGCGGGCTGATAATTATAGATTAATGCATACCCTTTTCCATATCAGGACTTATCATCCCGAGAAACCGATATCGGCCAGAGAGCTTTAGCCCGGGGGTCGATCGAGGGATGATAACAGTCCTGATATGGAAAAAAAATTTAAATTTCAAAATTTTAAAAATTTCTTAAATTTCTAATATTAAAAAAAAAATTAAAATTTTCATAAAATTTCAAAACTTTCAAAAATTTCATAAGATTTCAAAATTTTCAAAAAATTTCAAAATGATAAAAAAATTCAAAATTCAAAAAATTCAAAAAAAAGTCAAAATTTTCATAAAATGTTCAAAAATTTCAAAATTATAGTAAAATAGAGCCTTATGTAATAAAACAATTACTACACTTGAACTTGATCAATATATATAGAATAAAGGGCATTTTGTTTTCGATACTGTCTTTATCGGGACCATCATCTGGCGAACCCGATACACGGCTGGTAATCGGCACAAGCAGAACAGTTGGTTCTGCAAAGAAATTCGTGAGGATAACTTCCGGTTTTGGTGGAGGAGAGTTCACGAAGACGCTTCGCAAGGTATGTACATGTCAAAAATTGAAATTTTCTTTTTTACTGCTCGAATATTGCAAAATCAGAGAATGCTATGCTGTGGTGAATGCTTTCACGATTAGAAACATGTATAGTTTATTCTTGTATATGAAGTGTAACTCTCGCAAAATCAATCTTCCCACGAAAAACATGACGAAAATTGTGACACTCTTACATTTCTAAGTTGTTCTTGACAAAGATGCAAGTTAAATTTTCAATATTTTTTCATCATGGGAGTCTAAATGTAATCGGGGATAAATTCCGATTCGTCAGAAGTAAATTGAAGTCTAGATATATCTACAAGCTGTCAATTTTCTCGTTTTCCTGCTTGAGGAGATCGGTTCTGATAGAGCACATTGCGAATGCATGAGGAGATTTGCTAGTTTTGGTAGGACACATATAATCCACTGTATAATCACAAATTTAGCATGTCTGTCTGGTAATAAATTCACGAACTGATGCCCTTCTTCCCGTCGGGTTTTTAAAAGTATAAAAGTAATATTTCATTGTTCATGGGCTGTCCACCTAGAAAGAAACATTTCATTTAAGGAATCAATTCATAATTGTAACTGCGGTTTCCCATGATTTAACTTGTCATTATTGATCATTTGTTGTTTGTGACAACTTCCATTGTGTATTGGATACACAAGATTAACTTCCCTTACATTGGAAAAAATTGAAAATGCACTAAGATAATTTTATTATCAAGAATATTTAAACTTAATGTGAATCATATCTTTATAATTTCTAATACAAATGATACACTCTAAATTAAATATCATATAGTTGAGAATAATATTAATTTGTGGTAAAGGAGTGGGTATGATAAGGGTAGATTTTGGCCCAATCTCAGAAACTGTTTATATAGATATAATATTAAACACAATCATTGAAAGGTAAGAAAAATATTTTTTTTGATGATTTCACTTTGTCCTTTGTTGCTTAGCAACGTAAATGGAGGAGGGTCCAAATAATCATTGGAAATTCAAATATGGTGGTTTTATTTTACATATATTGCATAGTCTTTTCGACAAAATGTTATGTTCTGTGTATGTACACTCTAAAAATAATATTCCAATTCTCTCTGGTAGCATATAGTATTTTTGTGTAGTTTTGTCACCCTAGCAACGGTTTTGTAAACATTAAATTAGCCTATATTATTGCAATTAATGGTTGAATTTTGACAACTACGATCTTTTGACTTGATATTTGATTAAGTGGTACATTTTTGTCAAGCTATACACACTACAAATGTCATTTCATATTTCAAAAATACATTTTGATATTTGTATTCATAGTTATGCCCCGTCCATAGCAACAGGTTTCCCTATGCACAGTATTTTCCTGTAGATCTTCATGGACCTTTTATTTAATCAAGAAAAAAATTTCTACAACAGCACCTTAGCAGATCTAGAGACATCTTATCATTTACTAACCAGTATATATTATAAGAATTCCTTAAACCTTACAATGTCCCTAATAACCAAATATTATCCCTAGCAACCGCAGAAACTCGTCAATGCTGAGCTCTGTAAATTGCTTTTTTCAAATCTTTTTATAACCGAATGTTGATCTTTTTATTTTTTAAATCATGAGAGGAAATTATTCTCAGTAATTAGAATGTCAAAAGGAACCAAGTCAACTGCATAGCATGGTAAAGCAGCGCTACAGCGGCAAGAGAGGATGTAATCCATGTTGAATAATTAAGAAATAAATCATGGAAGCCAGAATGTGTTGGGAGTTTTAACATGGATTGGCGGATATTATACGTTATTAGTCTCGAGATGTTATACATGTATATCCCTTTAAAACGGGATATATAACATCTAGAGACTGATAACATTTTTATCTGAATGTTCCAACATTAATAAGTATGTCCTTATTATAGGAAAAACATAAATACGTGTATCTTTGGACAAAGATCACAGAGAGCGATTATTGATTTTCTGTCATCTTGTGAAATGTGTGTCGTCTGCTGTGCACAATATAAATGGACAGCACATAGGTGAGAGCGATTATTAATTTTCTGTCACCGCAGGGCTTCCCTGAAGTTTTAAAAGTACCCTTTTAGCCAATCAAAATTCTACTTGCAACGAGCACATCAGAGAATAGTATTTTATCCCGAGCCAGAAGCGAGGGATACAATTTAGTAATATCCGCCAATCCATGTTAAAACTCAAAACACATTCTGGCTTCCATGATTTATTTCGATTCTGATATGTCTAAGAGTACAACTACGGTGGTATACTTTGATTGGAAGACGGTAATTTATATTTACGGTATCTTCAAACTTTTTTTGTTGAGAAAAGTAAAACGTGATAGATTATATAAATAGAATGCTTGGTAATACTGTATTATCGGTCATGGCCCATTAAAGTAAAATCATACCACTAAAATTGCAAGTAATACTACACATTTAGCACTGACTCATAAACGATAGATTATATAAATAGAATGCTTGGTAATACTGTATTATCGGTCATGGCCCATTAAAGTAAAATCATACCACTAAAATTGCAAGTAATACTACACCTTTAGCACTGACTCATAAACGATAGACTATATCAATGACATTCTTAGTAACGATAACAAAAGGACCATTGTAAACAAAACACCGAATATGTAAATCAAACCTGACATCCATGTACTATGTTAAAACATGCACGTTATATCGTTATATGTACTGTATTAGATGAATTATGAATTATCAAATATATTGTTTGTTTTTCCATACTTTATTAAAATAAGTAAGAATAAAATATTGATCTCACGATGTTGTTATCGGCAGTCATGTGTGCTAAACAATTACGCCACCGCAACGTTAATATTAAGTTTTATTAATTAACTTTGATTTATTAGCCTTTATATGATCAAATCTGTCAATACAATATAAAAACTTTCATTGTGCCAATACGGCAAAAACCAGTCCAATACGGATATTTTCCGTATTGGCCCAATTCCAGTCAGTCCAATAACAACTAGATCGGAATCCGCTAGACATTTCGACAATTGCAAGGAAAAATCCCGAGAGATATTGGACTGGTTAATTAATAAAGGTATCATTACATGATGTTTTTCATATTGGCCTAGTTAAAGGTCCTCGGTCTGCTGTATTGGCATTCGGCCAATACAGCAGGCATCGGACCTATAACTAGGCCAATATGAAAAACATCACGTAATAATACTATAATATATAAATCAAATATACGTTAATACAATTATTCATCGGGAATTCACTTTGCGAAAGAGCCAAATAAAATATATTTGTTAAAGAAAATAAAATAATAATAAAAAGTAAAGGGACTACTAAAATAGAAAGTTCCGATGTGTTTGCATGTCCAATGAATTAATTTCTAAGATAATCTGACGTACTAATTTTCTTTTTGGTTGCTTGTTTTGTTTTCTGTACTTTCTTGTGAATTGTGGGGATAATATTAAAGTATACTTTAGTATAGTACCACATGAAATGCCACTGAGGGTTAGAAAAAAAACACGTCGGACTCAAAGCACAATCAGGTCGGCAGTAAATCACCTCCAAAATTTATTTAACGTCAAAACTGTTTCATGAAAACTGTTCAAGTTTTACTCCCGTAGCAAAACAACTACGATAACCAACTTTATTTTGGATGAGATTAAAAGGTCGATTTCTATTTCTGTTTATTACGGATGAAAACGGTCAATAAAAAATGGCCGCTGACGAGAAATCGACCTTAAAATTATTTTTTTATTGCAGATTTCATACTCTCCACACTCGGGTACCAACACAAAAATTAAATGAGATATGTGTTTATGTATATTAAACATCATACTAAAATATGCCGTTGGTACCTGCTTGTGGTTATACTGAAAATTGACATTAAATACACATTTCTTGTTAGATTTCATATATTTTCACGAAACGATAGACTTTTCATTGACTAGTGTGACGTCATCGCACGTGCAAATATGGAAAATTGTTACCAAAATAGTAGTTGGGGTAAAGGTCTTATAAAATCAAGAAACAACGAAAGCTATACGTTTCATTTAAAATTTGTCTATTTTTTAGGCCAATTTCTTCCCTTATCATACCTACTCCTTTGACGACAGTGGTCAAATCAGTACTAAAATTTATGATAAACGGGACGACTTCAATTTTAAGATCATAAATTTTCCAAATATGTGCAGCAAAATAACAGCTTCTCCTGCATATGGTGTTTACATCTCGCAATTGATTCGTTATGCAAGGGCCAGTAGCAATTATTCTGATTTCCTGAAACGTCATCTTCATCTGAGAAACAGGCTACTGGACCAGGGCTATAAAAAGATTCGCCTTATTCGATCTCTTAAAAAGTTTATATTCCGATACCAAGATCTTGTCGAAATATATTCCGTCTCTGCAGAAAAGATTATAAACGATGGATTTTCATATAGTGAAAATGTATAAAGATAAGGTTTCAACAAAAATGTCAAAAATATTTTTTTTATCAATGTGTGACGTAAAAGTGTTTTTGACATTTGGCGCTGATTTGACAACTGTTTTACCTGTTTTGTTCAAGTATTGTTGTAAATACTGTTATAGTGACAGCCGGAAACTTTGAGCCGTAATGAAAGGGGGAGGTTTGGCGCTTTAAAATCTGATTCAACCCACCATTTCTTTAGAAATGCCTGTACCAAGTCAGGGTCATTACGGTTTTCACAGTTTTCCGGTTGTTGACTGATTTTGTCTGTTTATATACTTATGAGTTTTGACTTTCCCTTTGTTAGATTGTTCGGAGTTCGGTAATTTTGTTATTACCCTTATTTTCTATTATGTAGTGTGTTATGTGTACACACTTGTAAATAAAAAAAGATCTCTGTTAGTAGTGGTTACAAGATGTAAAGCGCTTTACCGATTTTAAGGATATGTCCACAGTTTAATTGACATCTTGTGTTTAATTTATTCATGACTACTAGCACTAAGTGAATGTTTATTTACGTTAGACCTATGTATGTGCTGAAATCATGTAATATTATAACTTGTGTAGATCTGCGGTGAAGTTTCCGTCGTCTTTAGTAAAAAGGTTGCGCCGAAGAGATGTGTAAACCCGTTTGAAAGGATATAAATATTTTGAAATTGAAAGAGATTTTTTTAAATAAACTTGGTGTCCTGATTGATGGGGATTTTAAATTTGGTGTACTGCTACTTGTTTTTGTTCGTTTCCTTGGCGGTGATACAGGCAATCTATATCGAAATGGGTTTTTGTAAAGAGTCAATGTCAGTCCCCTTTTCCTCTTTCCCTTGAATCCTGGCATCTCCTGAAAGTGGACAGAGAATAGTTTATTTTGATTAGAGTATTTATCAGTTTTGTGTTTAAAAGTGTCAATTTAACAATTTTGCAGAAAACAATTAACAAAACTAACAAATCTCCTCATGCATTCGCAATGTGCTCTATCAGAACCGATCTCCTCAAGCAGGAAAACGAGAAAATTGACAGCTTGTAGATTTATCTAGACTTCAATTTACTTCTGACGAATCGGAATTTATCCCCGATTACATTTAGACTCCCATGATGAAAAAATATTGAAAATTTAACTTGCATCTTTGTCAAGAACAACTTAGAAATGTAAGAGTGTCACAATTTTCGTCATGTTTTTCGTGGGACGATTGATTTTGCGAGAGTTACACTTCATATACAAGAATAAACTATACATGTTTCTAATCGTGAAAGCATTCGCCACAGCATAGCATTCTCTGATTTTGCAATATTCGAGCAGTAAAAAAGAAAATTTCAATTTTTGATATGTACATACCTTGCGAAGCGTCTTCGTGAACTCTCCTCCACCAAAACCGGAAGTTATCCTCACGAATTTCTTTGCAGAACCAACTGTTCTGCTTGTGCCGATTACCAGCCGTGCGATAGGGTGAGCCAGATGATTGTCCTGATAAAGACAGTGTCGAATACAAATAGCCCTTTATTTTGTTTATCGGTAATTCACATACAAAAATCATTAAATCGTTGGAAAAAATATGTTTTTGCATTTACAGGAAAGATTTCGGATCTAAACTCTATTTATTTCCATGCAAAAACTATTCTTTTTTGGGACTACTTTTTTTTAGCGTATTTTGGTTTGTGAAGCGTCATTCATTCAAACCGCGCGCGCTACATTTTCAGTTGAACTATGAATGTGACGTCACAGGGCCGGGCGTAATTTTCACCGTTCCTCAAATTTGTGCATTTCGTGGATAACCCGCATAATTTGGAAATTGATTCATTTAAAATTGCAGTAAGTGAACATATATTATTATTTTAAGAATTCAAACAGTTTTTTTCTGTGTACACATGATAATGTGCGGCACACGTTGTGTATGCTGTGTGTCATATCATGGTGTACTTTCGTTTTCGACAGGTAAACATTCCACATACTTCCACCGGATATGCGTATTCATTCACATTTTAAGATAAAATCAACATCACATGCCGTGAGAAACATAATACCATCAAATAATGGTCTAGGCGTAGAAAAGATTGTCATTTTCCTGGTTACTGGATAGTACTTTGTTTATTTTGAGTTTTAGTACTTTTTAGTAGCTGGTGTATATGGCAAATAGAACATCAAGACATCTAGATTTTTTAGTTGATCATCTGCACATAGTTCATGTTGTATGTATTTTTGTAGATTTTGGCTACTACATGGATCCATTGACATGTATTGCAGACGATTTCCTTCTGGAAATCTCGCCAAGATGTAGTGTAATTAATAGGGATTTACCGTGGAAACTGAATTATATTAATTAATTTTTTCTTCAAATTCAATTGAATATTTCATTGCAAACAACCGCATTTTACAATTTACTCCCGAAACATCGTGACATCATTGTTTTCATTAGCGACGACCGACATTGACCTAGCACGATTGCGTCACAGTACATATCCTTCCGCGTTAGTCAGCGCATGTCAAATGATGAACTGACCCAATAAATTTCTGATATGGTCTAGTACGTCGACCCTAGCTTTATCTATCGGCACACTTCAAAGGAATGCGGCACAAACTACCGATAAGAGGTTTTATCCTGCAATCAGTACATTTGCTGTACAAATATGCTATACGAATAATTTTTTGCTTTATTCGTACTAGACGAATAAACTTTTCAGCCTACGAATAAACTTTCCTGATACCCTGTAGCTATGTACAGCGGAGGGCGCAGACAAGTATGAAACTGGTACTACTGTAACGCGGACCACGAAGAAGACAACCTTGACAACATTTATGAAAGGCGAGGAATGACGCTTGTTTCTGTCCTTTTTGTTTAAATCTGACAAGTTTTCCGACTTTTTTGACATTGCAGGATAAACACAATATACGTACATTGTCGTTAAATATAAAATTCATTTGAACTCGCTGCGAAACAGGCATGAAAAGCTCGCCGAAGGCTCGCTATTCTGCCTGTTTCTAAAGCTCGTACAAATAAATTTTATATTTACCGACAATGTACGTATATTGTATATTTATGGAGCAGAGTACAACAATATTGAACGAGGCGAATATTGAACTCGGCTTCGCCTCGTTCAATATTGTTGTACTCTGCTCCATAAAACCTCATATTGATCTCGTTCAAGTGCAGCAATTGTATAATATTGATTCCTATAGACAAGATTGATTGATTTTTAGTTTTTTTAGAGACAAGAGTCGAATATGTTATGCATATTTCAAGACGAGAACAAGTTCAACAATACAAAAAACGAGGTAGGAATGAGACAACCGCGGAATGACTTTGGACTGTCAAAGAACGAGGTAGGAATGAGACAACCGCGGAATGACTTTGGACTGTCAAAGAACGAGGTAGGAATGAGACAACCGCGGAATGACTTTGGACTGTCAAAGAACGAGGTAGGAATGAGACAACCGCGGAATGACTTTGGACTGTCAAAGAACGAGGTAGGAATGAGACAACCGCGGAATGACTTTGGACTGTCAAAGAACGAGGTAGGAATGAGACAACCGCGGAATGAGTTTGGACTGTCAAAGAACGAGGTAGGAATAAGACAACCGCGGAATGACTTTGGACTGTCAAAGAACGAGGTAGGAATGAGACAACCGCGGAATGACTTAGGACTGTCTAAGGACGTGGTAGGAATGAGACAACCGCGGAATGACTTTGGACTGTCAAAGAACGAGGTAGGAATGAGACAACCGCGGAATGACTTTGGACTGTCAAAGAACGAGGTAGGAATGAGACAACCGCGGAATGACTTTGGACTGTCAAAGAACGAGGTAGGAATGAGACAACCGCGGAATGACTTAGGACTGTCTAAGGACGAGGTAGGAATGAGACAACCGCGGAATGACTTTGGACTGTCAAAGAACGAGGTAGGAATGAGACAACCGCGGAATGACTTAGGACTGTCTAAGGACGAGGTAGGAATGAGACAACCGCGGAATGACTTTGGACTGTCAAAGAACGAGGTAGGAATGAGACAACCGCGGAATGACTTTGGACTGTCTAAGGACGAGGTAGGAATGAGACAACTGCGGAATTACTTTAGGCTGTCAAAGGAAATGAATGAAAAGTTGGGTGGAGAAGGGGGAAAAATGCCTTTGATAGCGGCTACAATGTTATTTTCGAAATTTACAAAATTGTCATCATCGTGCACGGAGCTTAGTACTCTCTAAACACAACACACTTTATGTTCCTTAACCTAGAGGACATCCCTTATCCGCCACTAGGGGACGTGCTTATCAGCTCTGTTGGTTGAGCCAGGAGAACCGCCACTACTATCCAGCCGATAGTCAAGAAACGGCCATTAAAATTAACTTAAAAGTGAAAAGAAACTGCTATGTTGAAGTTAAAAAAAAAAGATATTGAAACACCACGAGTGAAGCTAAGCATGTCAAAAGCTTACTCTATTTTGCTTTTGATAAAATACAAAACAAATGTATGTTTAAACAACAAGTGAGTGTTTGTTGTTTAACGTCAACTAGGCAATTTTGTCAGATAAACAATGTCAAGAACAAGTTACATTTCAATGAGATGATGATTATGTCTGCATTGTACTGGACGAACACACCTAGATGGATTTTTATAGTGTTATTTCACTGAAATAATAGTGTACGGGTAGACATGTCACTCCACTCGGGACACATTATCCCGATTTAGAGGCAACCAGTCTTTTGTTCTTACTCCTTAATGCTTCCTGCTTAGCAAAGAAGCAACAAATGTCTATTTTACAGTATTTGATTTGACCGGTCCGTGCTCTAATCAACTATCTATAATACAACAAATGTCTATTTTACAGTATTTGATTTGACCGGTCCGTGCTCTAATCAACTATCTATAATACAACAAATGTCTATTTTACAGTATTTGATTTGACCGGTCCGTGCTCTAATCAACTATCTATAATACAACAAATGTCTATTTTACAGTATTTGATTTGACCGGTCCGTGCTCTAATCAACTATCTATAATACAACAAATGTCTATTTTACAGTATTTGATTTGACCGGTCCGTGCTCTAATCAACTATCTATAATACAACAAATGTCTATTTTACAGTATTTGATTTGACCGGTCCGTGCTCTAATCAACTATCTATAATACAACAAATGTCTATTTTACAGTATTTGATTTGACCGGTCCGTGCTCTAATCAACTATCTATAATACAACACATGTCTATTTTACAGTATTTGATTTGACCGGTCCGTGCTCTAATCAACTATCTATAATACAACAAATGTCTATTTTACAGTATTTGATTTGACCGGTCCGTGCTCTAATCAACTATCTATAATACAACAAATGTCTATTTTACAGTATTTGATTTGACCGGTCCGTGCTCTAATCAACTATCTATAATACAACAAATGTCTATTTTACAGTATTTGATTTGACCGGTCCGTGCTCTAATCAACTATCTATAATACAACAAATGTCTATTTTACAGTATTTGATTTGACCGGTCCGTGCTCTAATCAACTATCTATAATACAACAAATGTCTATTTTACAGTATTTGATTTGACCGGTCCGTGCTCTAATCAACTATCTATAATACAACAAATGTCTATTTTACAGTATTTGATTTGACCGGTCCGTGCTCTAATCAACTATCTATAATACAACAAATGTCTATTTTACAGTATTTGATTTGACCGGTCCGTGCTCTAATCAACTATCTATAATACAACAAATGTCTATTTTACAGTATTTGATTTGACCGGTCCGTGCTCTAATCAACTATCTATAATACAACAAATGTCTATTTTACAGTATTTGATTTGACCGGTCCGTGCTCTAATCAACTATCTATAATACAACAAATGTATATTTTACAGTATTTGATTTGACCGGTCCGTGCTCTAATCAACTATCTATAATACAACACATGTCTATTTTACAGTATTTGATTTGACCGGTCCGTGCTCTAATCAACTATCTATAATACCACAAATGTCTATTTTACAGTATTTGATTTGACCGGTCCGTGCTCTAATCAACTATCTATAATACAATAAATGTCTATTTTACAGTATTTGATTTGACCGGTCCGTGCTCTAATCAACTATCTATAATACAACAAATGTCTATTTTACAGTATTTGATTTGACCGGTCCGTGCTCTAATCAACTATCTATAATACAACACATGTCTATTTTACAGTATTTGATTTGACCGGTCCGTGCTCTAATCAACTATCTATAATACAACAAATGTCTATTTTACAGTATTTGATTTGACCGGTCCGTGCTCTAATCAACTATCTATAATACAACAAATGTCTATTTTACAGTATTTGATTTGACCGGTCCGTGCTCTAATCAACTATCTATAATACAACAAATGTCTATTTTACAGTATTTGATTTGACCGGTCCGTGCTCTAATCAACTATCTATAATACAACACATGTCTATTTTACAGTATTTGATTTGACCGGTCCGTGCTCTAATCAACTATCTATAATACAACAAATGTCTATTTTACAGTATTTGATTTGACCGGTCCGTGCTCTAATCAACTATCTATAATACAACAATCGTTGTGTTTATTTTTATTATCAAATCATTCTGTTGATTATAGGTTCAATATCCCTCACTGTTTTGTAGGTGAGTGAAAACTTAAGACTTGAATTGAAAAACATGTTCAGTATCTTATTATCACTTAAAATTGAAAAGCATTCACAAAATGTCACACATGAATGTTATTTTAAATAGTCTGTAATACTTGTGGTCTAGATGTTCACCATCCTAATGTAATTACCCGGAGTTTTGCAATTGAACTAACTTTGACAAGTCATCAACCAATGAAAAATTACGAATATCGCCATTTTCGTTAGTTCGGCGGATCTGAGAAACACATAAAATAAAAACAATTAATCCGAAGAAAATCCACCTTATTAAACGTGAAATCTTTCCTTTATCAGGAGTTGGTGTAATTATGACATCTGTGTTTGTCATATCTTTTGATACAGAACACTCAGATGTCGTTGATCTAGAACACAAATTTGGATCCGAACCGGAAGTCACAACATTCCATCGTCTTGTTGTACCGTAGCTTATTTCTTGAATCAAATTGTTCTGCTTGCTCACCATTGGGATTTCCTCACTGAGGATAGAAGAGGAAATATTTGGTATATTTAAACTTTTACCACTATTTTTTGGCTCATTACTCTCCGCCTCTTCTGTATAACACAACTCATCTACCGTGTTTTGCACTGCTTTGTGTGTCGCTGAAGACTGTATGTCACTAGAAAATGGTTTAGAGTTAACACATAAGAGGCTGTCATTGCCTGCTAACTGAAAACTCGATGATTTGAATTGATAATTGAGGTCGTATGACGACAGATACTGAGAGGACATGCCAATGGTTTTGTCTCTGTTGTCTTCAAATAAAAAACTACAATCACTGTATGACATGGAGGCGTAATTGGTAGATGATGATGAGGATGATGATTCTAGTGATGATGATGATGAGGAGGAGGATTCTTGGTATGGTGAGGATGATGATGAGTATTCTTGGGTTAATGATGATGAGGATTCTGGGTATTGTGAGGATGAGGTTCCGGATTCTTGGATTGATGAAATTTCACATTCACGTGGTTTCAAACATGTTCCTGATTTAAGTTTGTCTTCGTCATTAGGTGAATAGACAAGAATTCCATTTTCTTTCCCCAACCAGTCTCGTATGAATTCTTCGTCATACTCGTTCAAATCTGGAGTATCTGTATCAGTTGTATATTCCAAGCCTTTAGTTATGTTCTGAGAAAAATCATATGGCAATAAATTAAAACCCTTCACTGAGTTTTCTGTACTTGTGTTTTCTTTCTCGCCAATATCTGCATAGGCTGACTGTTCACTCTTGTTGTTTGTAAATTGGCTACCTTCTAATGTATGTTGATAGGAGTATTTAGTACTATCTGGCAAATGTTGTAATGCCAATTGAGTATTATTTAATTTTGGACTATCGGGATGTTCTTTGAAATATTCCTCTAGTTCGTCAGCAAGCGATTTTCTTAGAGGTGATTCTTTGTCAGTGTAGTAAATGTTTACCATTTCAACGAATGACAAATCCTCATCCGACACTTGCTCATCTAGACTGTACCTGTAGGAAAAATATGTGGATATGAAATAAGTGAGTGATTGTTGTTTAACGCCAACTCAGCAATTTTTCAGCTATATCATGACGAGAACAAGTTAATTTTCAATGAAATGATGAAGAGGTCCACTTTTTACTAGACCAACATGCTTAGTTGGAATTTTATAGTGCTAGCTCACTGAAACAACAGTCCGCGGATAGACATGTCGCCCCACTCGTACACATTATCATGATTCCGAACCAACCAGTCTTTGTTCTTTCTCCTAAATGCTTCATGCTTAGCGGAGAAGCAACACATACCAAGTTTATAGTCTATGGTTTGACCCGATCGGGGCTCGAACCCACAATCTACCGCACTCGAGACAAGCACGATAACCATTACACCACTGATGTATTTGTATAAGAAAATGCCAAAGTGGTAATCAGAAGCCGTAAATCTAAGAACAGACAACATAATGGCCAAAAGAAAAGAGGCAAACAATTATCTACAAAACACTACACAGAAAACAATATATTGAGCAATACGAACCCAACTAAAAACCCGGAAGGGTAAGCAATTCCTGCTCCACTAGTGGCACCCGTCTTGTTACAAACCCGGTGATAATGAGAAAAGAGGCTGATTGCGATGACGACCAACGGAGCACATCCGTGGTCATTTGTGACACTTATACTCTGTAACGATTAACCCAGTCATGATGGCGACCGTAAAACTTTCGAAATGACGACTTCAACATAACTATAAGGATTGAATATATAGTTCTTACACAAAAGTAGTATTGCAACCAATATACAGCATTACCTGACATTGTTAATGTGCATGAGTATTTCTGAAATGGTAACATTTTACACAAATAGTGATTTTTTTTTATTGACTTTTTTTTAGAACAACACTAATAAACATTTACATAGCTCTTATGATCCTTTTATGTAACCATGAATAGCTACGCTTCCGCAGCTAGTCATATACAACGTATATGTGTTTAACCGCATTATTACAGAATTTAACTTCGGCGACAATACATACAGTTTTTCCCACATATTATACAAACCTTTTTAAAACGTAAGTGGTCGTCTTGTTTACTTGTAGACAGATAACGTCAAAAACAGAACTATGACGTTTGACATACCCCTCCAATAAAGATTCCGACCATAATATAAAGTACAAATGTACTTGATTGAGAGATTTCTACACCATAACGAGGGAAACAAGTTGTCTACACGCATTCCTGCATCACCAGAAGAACAGGTAGATGACGTTAATCGTTTATGCCTTTTTCATAATTACTAGACATCGGGAAGAAAATCATGGTACGTGGAAATTCTTTGTTTATAATACTACACTTACAAATTAAGAGAACATTTCGAAAAATATACTCAATCGAGATCTTGTTTCCACTTTTAGGAATTTTTATCGTCACTTTCAACAATATTTTAGTTAGATCATGGCGATTAGTTTTCTTGGTGGTGGTGGTGAGGGGGGGGGGGGGACCTGAATACCCATCGAAAATCATCGACTGGTCGCCAAGGGAATGCCACGTATGATTAATAGAAATTGGGTACGGATTGCAGCTGAGGTTTGATGAACACACCCATGCATATATTCCCTCAGCATGTAAACCTTGTCCATTCATATATTTGTAGTAGGAAAACCCCACAATTCATATACCGGTATTTGTAGTACGAAAACGCTACAATTCATGTATATTGTACAAATACCTTACACATCCATAAAATCCAAAATAAACCTAAATTATTCATTTAATACTACAGTATTCAGATGACAAAAAGATCAGAAAAGTCTGATTATAACAGAAACTTTCTCTAATGATCATAGAATAAACTGTCTTTACAATCAACGAGCTTACCTTGGTTTAGAAATATGACCAAACGAAATATCGTATCGTAAAAATCTCAACCTATTGGTATATTAAAGAAGAACAGTTTATGACCCAATCATATGCAGTCAAACCTGACCAAGCGGTCACCTCTATTAAGCAGTCACCTGTATTAAAAGGTCATACTTTTCTTGTCCTGTCATAGAAAATATCATATGAATTGAACCTCCTTTAAGGAGTCACCTGTCTTATAAGGCCACTTTTACTTTGTCCCAAAGGTGACCTCTTAATACAGGTTTGTTTGTAATTTAAAACTGAAAAAGTTGACATATTCCAGTGTGACCAATGTGTATATCTGTATATATAGGATATAACGACACGTGACTGTCACACTTTATCACAGGGGTTGGTTGTATCGAGTGTACGGCGCTATCATAGCGAATCGAATTGGCAGTTTTCAAGAAGAGTGCGAATCAAACTATCATACAATCACGACTACGACGGACCCTTTCATTATTTATTTTTTTAGTTCGTCTTATAAATAAACAACACAAGTTATGCGTGTATCTGTTCTAACCTTCTTGAGTTTAGATCTCCAATGTCAGAATAGTGCCACAAATCATCTCCTTGTTTGTAGTCATTTTCAGGAAAGTCTCTTTCTTCAATATTATTGCGTCCTCTGGTATTAGTATAGTCCATCGACTTTTCTCTTTCTTTGTCCGTTATTGATACTATAGTGCTTAGCTGGGGAGTTTGTCCATCCGTTTCGAAGGCCTGAAATACATTCATGGTGCTATTTTTATCAAAAGCCTATACAGTTATGACGCAACTACCTCTAGTTCGTTATTCCGTGGTTATATATACAAATTACAATAATTTAACTGCTTCCTATCAGCAATTTCACATTAATTTCGCGGCAGTTTGCTTTTTTTTTCTTTTTTTTTTCATTTCATGAATGTATGTTTATCAAATTATTTAATGTAAGTCATTACACTTTCAATGAAACGATCCCAATTATTGAACAAGAAAACAATAAATTAACGGCACGGAAAATATTGTCACTCGCTGATAATATACGGCTTCTGGAATTCAAACGTTTCGCAATTAACCCCCTCAAAATTGATATGTGTTCAAAATTATTCATTAATTATTATAAACGGCCAATATGTAATTTTCATGGTATAAACTTAGTAATAGGAGTTCACACAATGGGTACAAAATAATAAATTATGTATTTGATTAATTAAAAAAATTAAATTAAGTTATTTTTGAGATAATGTGATGGATCCATCTGCATGGAGATCGGCAAGTTCATTTAGATACGGTTGGTTTGAACATGGAGGTAAGTTTTTGTCCTGCTCCATCTATAATACCTCCATCAACTGAACAACTTCAAGTGAGTAGTATCTAGCGATACGGATGAAAAACAGTTTTTTTTTGGTATTTAACAATACTCTAAACAATATGTCATTTATATCGTGGCGGTTCCTATGAGAAGGACATGTTTACATGTTACTATAAATCTTGTTCAATAATTTCAATATAAAGCAACTACCGCGAATACGAAATAATCTTTGATCTTGTTATTTATCCATGGAAAACCAATACCAATTTGGTATAAGAATAAATACTTACTAGTTTCCTATCTAAACCCAGAATCAGCTTACAAAGCTGATCTTGTAGAAGCACGAGGCATTGGGTTTCCTGTGCACTTGACCAGGTATTTTCTGGTTCGTCTGTGGTAATTTTCTGGTATAAATTGTGTAAATTTGAGTATATTTCTAAAAAAAAAAAAAGCAACATATTAACTACACTAAAATATGGTAAAATATTTTTTTTCACATTTTCATTTTCCAGGTATGACTAAAACAAAAACTGTAATAAAATAGAAGGTGAAAAAAGGTGTTCAACTACATCTCGCAAAACCAGCAAAAGGTACAAGAATATTAAAAGGGATTGTTTTCTCTGATATAAAATTACATTTGTATATTATATATTTTTGAAAAATAACAAGTGACACATTTTTTTCCTCCTCCAAATACCCCTTTCTACAAAGGAAGTCATCACTATATATCGTCTGATTTGATTGGTTACTATTCTATAATTACATTACTTCCGTTTTTCATTGAAATGTTACAATATGATTGGTTATGAAGTGGTCACATGATTATAAAAGAGATGTTTTACATCCCAATAAAACTCAAACCCGAACTTGCACGTGCCTCCATAACGACGTCAGATGTAAACAATCAATGGCGTAGTAATTTCCAATAGCAAATAATGTAGCGCGCTTCATACAAAATGTGCTTTGGTCCACGCTTTTACACGCCAATAAAACTACAAAAAAATGCATTCAATTCTTAAATGTAAAATTCTCAATCTACCAGTCGTAACTAAGGGGTTCAGCTGAAAGGATCCGCCATCTTGAAGACGTGAAATCCTACATGTCACATTTACAACAATACACAAAAATAATTAAAATGTTTACTTGCAAACTTATTTAGTGAAATTTTATCAAAATTGAAGCGTGCACGAAGCCAAAAAAAAAAAAAACAACGTCAGGATCTTTACGTTTTAAACTTGAAGTCTTAATATGACGTCATGTTGTTTATGTGCCAAAGTCGTCAACAACATTTCACGGAATTTTAATTTGGGTGATATTTAGACCCAGGGATATGCAAGAATACATTTTAATGTTCAGTATTGCATTAAAATGGAGATAACTGTATTGTATTTCAAGCTTTGTCGGCGTAAATCTTGGTTTGGCAGTCGCAAATATCCGTTTACCTAGCTCTGCTATGCGTCGCTAGGTAAACTCAGCCTGCGACCGTAAAACCAACGATTTACGTCCGAAGCTTAAAATACAATACAGTTATCTCCTAAATGTTATAAAATTCGAAATTATCGCTTTTGTAAATATCCTTGTTAAAATACAAAAGTGACTAGTTTTCAATATCTTATACTGGAACTCATTGGAAACCTATCAGCATTTTGCTACGAGACGGAAATGTCATCAAGATTGCTTCACAGAAAAAACCAAACTCCCTCGCCGTTCCAGCTCCGATCCGCATATAACTACTACTCTCCACAAGTATCTAGCGGAGAATCATATTCAGAGCGGATGCGAAAACTGTTCGTAGTTTGAGAAGAAACAAATCGCAAATATTTCTATATCACTGTCCAAAATAAAGCACCAATATGATAAGTTACCTTCCAAGCTCTTTGTCCAATTTCTATCGCTTCTGTTATCGTTCTTTATCTGGTCCTCAACAAACGTTAACGAAAATAAAACATTTCTACTCAGAGAAACAATATGTTTATTGTTTACTTCTGGTGTTTGAGTAGAATCATCGATGAAACTTTTTCTTCGTGGAAATTCGGGCTCAAATTTCGATTTTAAGCGCGAAATCTGCTCTTCAAGAATCCCGCCAAATTTTTCGCGAATTTCTCTCTGTTGTTGTAGAAATTGTTCTATTGATTCCAAACTTGAAGACGAATCACTACTTTCTCGTCTGGAAATTGGTCCTGAATTTGGAAATGTATCTATTAGACTTGAGTCCGATATTTCATTATCTGGTGTTATTCCGAAAAAACTATGATTGCTGTTCTCCATTGAATTAAAGCCCTCGTCTTCCATTTTGGGATCGCACGTATGTAATTTTGTAGTCCCAAATAGTATTGATAGTCATTTCAAAAACAGCATGTCTCCCGGGAAGATACACAATCGGTGTCTAAGTTGCTAATCTATGATGTAAACGTCGATGACGTCAATGTAGTGTCCGGTGTAGATTATGAACAGATCCTAGCGAGAACAACGTAACGTCGTCGATGAAATCTCTTATCTGACACCATTAAAATTTAGCCCTTATCAACACCCTGGCAATGCTACTATAAAATAACCCTAACCCTAAGCATAACCCTTACCCTAACCCTAAACATAACCCTAACCCTAACCCTGCGCGTTGATTATCTGACTTCCGGGGTCCGCCAAAGTAGATTCTACCCAAAGTCGGTTTTTGATGATTTTTAATCCAATTGTTTATCAAATATTTAATTATTTCACACTGTTTTCATTTAATTAAAAAACACAGTAATTGTTAAGAAATAAGCGGTTTAAAATGACATGATCTGTTAAAAATAAGGAAGTCGGGAACGTTTATATTTTTATCGGTTGTATTTTCTATTTGTGTAATGTGTAAATACACGTGGTTTTTTTTTATTGGATAGAAAGAATATTACGTAAACAATTGACATATTTCAATATGCAGGAGTTGTATGGAAACGATCGTAATTGTTTTTTCAACAATTTTCCTACTTTGTCCAGCGGCGAAAATATATGATGTGTCTTTTCAGGGGTCATCTATAGTTGATCATTAATTTCGGTAAAAGGGTCAGTCAATTGTTTCTAAGAAATATTTGTATATTTATTCCAATCACAGACTCAAGGGTGTTAGATTGAAACGAAATTAAAAAAAAACAACAAAAAAACAAATCAAAAATAGCAATTGATAGCTTCTGCACCCTTCGGTTGAAATGGACCAGTGGTTTCTGGAGAAAAGATTGAACTGTGATATTTCTAAGAGGACGGGCGACGGACGTTAACTAATGGAAAAGTTCATGCGACCATTAATTGCATTTTCTTTATGATTTTTAATTAATTTAAAATACCTCCAATCAATTAAATTAACAAATTAAAATTACCTATTCATACAGGCACATCGCCATTAGGCAAAAAGTCAACATACGGACACTCGTGCCAACCGGCCATCATCATTACGGGAAAGGTCATCACAAGGACAGTCAACCGCACTCATGGGCTGAAACCATTAGACAACAGTGACAATCTAAGGATAGCCGGTCGTACTCATACAGGCCCATCACCAGTAGACAACACGTCAAATTAGACTGCCTATCGCACTATAGGTCCAATCCATTAAGTATCAATAATTGAACAAACCTACTTGTGGCTAATTTGCCAAATTAGGGTAATAACTATCATCAAAACGTAAAAATTTTAATAAAAAAAGAAGATAGCTTCTGGTGTGCTGCTGTGCCCTCAGAACCCCTGCCTCGGTTAAGTTTAAGCCCAAGCTACGTCCATGCAACTTATATAATTAAGGACAGTCTGCCACACTCATACAGACCCATCGCCCTTGTCTTGTCTTGTCTTGTCTTGTTAGTATTCCCGTCCTATATAGGACCACCTCACAAATGTGAGTAAGTTTCAGTTCAAATATCACTTATTACTGTACAAGTTAAAATCTAAAATGCTTTTGGTAAGAAAAGCATGGGGTGGCTGCCCTTAAAGACCCTTATAAGAAACGCATGGCGTGGCTGCCCTTAAAGACCCTTATAAGAAAAGCATGGGGTGGCTGCCCTTAAAGACCCTTATAAGAAAAGCATGGGGTGGCTGCCCTTAAAGACCCTTATAAGAAAAGCATGGGGTGGCTGCCCTTAAAGACCCTTACGCTTATTATTAGGCATCTTCGCTAGCCAAGGGTTACGATTCGGGTCCCCCTTCTCTCCACAGGCGGAACCGAATCGTAACCCTTGGCTAGCGAAGATGATTATTAGGTAGTGTCTTTAATAATTTATTATTTCTTTTAGTGTTCAAGGTCCTTCAAGGCTGTCAATCTAAGGAAATTCGACCGCACTCATACAGGCCCTCGCCATTAATTTTAATTATATTTGCTGATTAGCGGAATCCATTGAATTTTGCATACAAATATTTTATGTATTACTCGATCCCATATAATTAAATTAATTGGAAGGCCGATAATATCATGGTCCGGGTTTGCTACGGACTGATTCTGGATCTATGAATGCCGATTCTGTTATGGGTCGAGTCATTAGTCGGGAATCATATGTTCGCTTTCAGAGTACATGTCGGGTCAATTTGTCAAAATACATCAGAATTCTCCATAAGGCATAGAATTTTATTAATTCATTTATAGGAGTGTTTGCCGTGATGTCATAGGCTTGAGAATTTACCTGTCTGGTTGGCAAGAAATGGAAAATGTCCATTGTCTTTCATTGAAGACTCAACTTTAAATTGTCATTATTTTTTTGTTATTTAAGATAATTCAATAATTCTTTCAGAAGTGAAAATTATTTAGAAATAACTAATTCACAATGAAGATTTGATAAAAATATCCAGAATAAAAGGATTGGAAATTCAATCTTGTTTTATTTAGTTTTGAAGTGTAAAAATGCATTATTTCATATTAGAATTATGAATTTATCATATCAAAATTAAAAAATATAAACTGACAGAAAAAATATGAATTTTCTTAAGTCTCTAAAACAATTAATAGAACCAAAATTGGTTTGGAAATAAAAAAGTTATAAAGTACAAACTTGATTGCTCTCATACTGCAATCGTAACTACTCGGCCATTCTCGCTACCCTGCAAATAACGCTACCCTGCAAATAAATATTTTTGCAGGGTTATTTGCAGGGTAGCGAGAATGGCCGAGCAGTTACGATTGCTCATACTGTTCGTGTTGATGAGAGGAACGGAAGTAATTTTTAGACGCATAAATGGTGAATATACTTCCGGTTCCGTTACGACGAAGACTTTTTTTGACAGTCATTTAAAAATGTAGTTATCACATTTCCACTGTTTAGAGCAGGTGAGACATGAGAAACGAGCGATTGATAGGCTAGTCATAAGATGTTCGTTCAGATCAAAATACAATACTTTATGTAATATATTGACACTGAAAGTGAAACTGAAAGGAATGACTATCAACTCGCACTTTTTCATTTATTTTCCCCTGGCTTTTTTATTGGCTTTAAATTTATAAATTTAATACTTTAATACTTAAAACCGTTAATACCCTTGGTTAACTGGACAATATCTGTTTCTATGATAATAAAGCTTTTTCTTAAATTTGATGTAAAGAAAATTCTTCCCAATTCCTGCATCATGTAACACCATTATAAGGAAGGAGTCATTCTACCCATGAAACGCTCTGCCCACTGACACGAGTCTTGAATCCTTCAAGACTCACTTACTTGATTAAATTAATCAAGTTGTTTTTACTTGCACATTTATTTTGTACAGCACTTTATTGTTAAGTTTTAAAAATTAAGTTTAAAATTGGCATGTGCACCAAAGTGGCAGTATCATCAGTGATTGATGGCGGCCGCAAACTGGTAGAAGTAGAAGAGGAGGGCAATTTCCCCCCAGCTCCTACGACCTACGCCCATGTGGTGGTACTAGTTTAGAATTGTGTTTTCAAGATGAAAAAGTGTTGTTAATATTATAAAACGCCTAAATTTACACCTTATTTGGTCATCCCTACTACATAATTTGCATACATTTGAAGCATTTGTATGTCATAGATCTCTTTATATAGCACAGTATAAAATGCCATGTCAATCAAGGTCAACATTTTCTAAATTCTCATTCGTTTGTAAATCCAACTACCATACGACCACAACGGTTCCTGAATTATATGTATATATATTATTTGAATTAATACACTGGTATGGTTCAAGCGAATACATTTCAAGATATACAATCACAAATTTGCATAACAGTAAAATTACCTGTAGAACTCAATGAGATATGAAGGTTAATATCAAATGTAGTGCACACAGCATGTTTCTGGATTAACCTTCCTCTGGTACAAAAATGTACTCTCAAACTCTAAAGTTTTGAAAGCCAAATAATTTAAAAGTATATAAAAATATATGTGAATAAAATATTTTTCTAAATAGACTTGCAAAATTTTTATTTTTGTGTAATCTCTTTAACAGATATATGAAATATGGATGTTTTACTCTATGGTATCTTGTCCTCGAACCATACAGACCAGCTAAAGAAACAGCTTATGCAAAAGATAGCAGACAAAGGGGCATTCCCACAAAACATCAAAACCGTCAACTCCGTGTTTGAATTGACAGTGAACTGGTACCTGGACAGTGACAGTGATTTAGCTTCTACAGAAGGGTTATCAATTCTAAAATCATGGGCAAAGCATAACTTATCAACTTTTGAAGAGTTTTTCAACAGGGAATATTTAGTCAGTTTACTATCGAGGAAGTGTCTTCGGGAATTCAACGTTCCAATATTGATAAAGAACTGCCTACTTCTGTTGAATGGGTCGTCCACGTTTTACAGCCATTTAAAATGTATCCAAGCAATGGCGATAAATTACATTCAAGAGCATCCCTCAATGAGATGTATTGTTAATTTTATTAATTTATTGAAAGGTTATAAAGAATGCATACCACAGGGAGACTTCACTTCTAAATTTTGTGTCTCCGTCATACATGGAGTTGCATTAACAAGTCGTCCAGAAGGCAAATTCACAGTGATGGAGTACATTAATGGCTCGGAAAATATTTTTAAATTTATAAATGCTCTCTGGCAACAAACTGACTCAGGAATTATACTTGAATCTTTGAAGGCTATTTTTGCAGCAATCTCCAATCCAGAAATAGAAATGTCATTTTGTCTAGGAGCTGTAGTTCAACATATTCCTAAAGAAATGATTTTGATTGTTGTTAAATATGCTGTGTTCGAAAGTAAAGTTGACGATGACAGCATGACAAGGGCTTTAAATAGGATCATAGAATGGATTCAATGGCCAACGGCCATTAATGTAGATACCTGGATTATTGGATTCTTACAGAGTTTGGCTGCGGAGAAAAGATTTACAATTCTTATATCAGTGACTGAGAAAAATATTGAACAGGTATGACATGTGCACATAAAACATATTGGTGTTGCATCCAGTCAAACCTGCATTAAGAGGTCATGTTTGGGACAAAGAAAAAGTGTCCTTATAAGACATGTGACCTCTTATAAAAGGTTCAATTCATATGAAATTTTCTATGACTGGACAAGAAAAAGGTGACCTTTCAGGGGTTAAAAAATCTTGGACCACCTCACTAGCCCAGGGCTAGCATACTCCCAAATATTACTAGCCCGAATCTATGAACCACTAGTCCTGGTCAATACCGTGATTTCATGAATCCGACTTGCAGACTTGAACCCTTGTACAACATGTACAATGTATATTAGTTTAACCATCTTTCTTTTCAGATCTGGTATTGCATTTTATTTTCACTTACTTTCCACAGTTCAGATCACTGTAAGGCCAAAAAAAAAATATGTGTGTTTACGGTCACATTTCAAAAATATTTAGGGTCGGTCGGCATTAATTTTTTTTTGTTTTTTGGTACTATCGGCAAAACCGGAAATAGTCATTCCGGAGTCCGATACCGGTATGTCATTTTCAAAATTTCCGGTAAGCCGTCATTTGTTGACGGTGTGTTTTATGACGAGTTACACAGTTTTTCTACCTTCTTTGCTCTCAATTTCGACAAAAAGCTAGCGGTTGAATAAATAAAACATTGCTGCTGATTAAGCAACATACATGTATAACATATATGAATATAAGTAGATACGCGAATATTGACGTCAATATCCAATATATTTTTTTACTAGCCCGTCGGGCATACAGCTGATTATTTGGAAGCAGGTCAAATCGGCCCCAAACCAAATCGGCCCCAAGTCAAAATTATTGAAGAATTAAAACTGTCTAGTAAGTACAGTTGTGTTTTGTATCAGTAAATGTTTACCATTGATACGAAAATATTGCCGATTCCCAAATTGCCGACATATGAGAAATAATTAAATAAATACACATTTTTTGTTTTGTAAATACGCCCCAAATTTGTTTGGAGTTAATTAATTGCTAATCATTTATTAAAATCTACCATAATCACCTAGCTTGGATATTGTGGGTATAGTACTAGTTCATTTTTAGATTACCGAAATCATCAATCAGTTCTAAATAATTTGCTATTTAACGACAATTTTCGGCTTTGTTTTTCTTTCTTTCTTAGTAAAACTCTAAAAAAAAACATTTACTTATTTGTAGTTTTTTTCCCATTGTTCTTCAATTGTTTGAGTAATGAGTATCGGCATCTCCTATCCAACAATCAGTATGCATTTGATTATGGTTTTTCTAATTAAAATTGCACGAAAAATTACTGCTTTCAATAAAATATGTACACATCATCAATATTTTTTTTTAAATAAAAAATAATATGATGAAATTTTATCATTTTTAACAAAAGTCGGCAAAATGGAATCGGCAATCTGGTACTAATTCATCTAGCCATGCTTAAAATAATCAATAATCTTGCCGATAAAATTTCAGTGTCTGCAAATTTCCTCCATGTACATTGGCCATGAGGAGGACTTTAATTTCATTTTGTTTAATCATTTCCAGTCTAAATGTCCTTTAGGCACCGGCCCTTGATGACCTCTGTATATGAATGGCATTGCTTTCATGCATGTACGAGTACATTGGTCATGGGGAGGACGCTGCATTTGTCTTCTTTCATTGAATTAGCCCCTTGTAAATATAAAAGGGTTTATTTCTATTTCGGTGTTCAGAAGAAGTAAATTTTTATTTACTTATTCTTTTTTTATTTTAATTTTTTGGGGCCGATTTGACTGGAAATCGATTATTTCAGCTAGCCCAAATGTGGAAATTACTAGCCCTGGGCGTCGGGCTAGTGAATTTTTTAACCCCTGCCTTTCAATACAGGTGACTGCATGATATGGAAAGGTTTGACTAGTGAAATTTGTAACAAATGACCTATTCTAAGACAAAAATAAAATATCAATTGGAGGGAACATTAAAAAAAATTATCACAATCTGATTGGACAAAGCAAAACTAGTTAGGCCAAAAAAAAGATATGTGTGTTTCCAATTTCATGGTCTTCAAAATTAGGGTCGGTACAGTAGGTCAGGATTTTTTTTTTTTTTTTTTTTTTTTGAAACCTAAAAGTATGCTCCTTCCTCTAAAATCACACAAACTTGTTTGTTTCTTTCTTACTACAGCTTATTAATTATTTGACATTCAGTACACTATTTTTGGTTCCAAACATCGATCAAATGTACAAAGAAATGAAGAAAATTCAAACAGGAAACCAGTCTTTCGCAACAGTCACTGTCAAGCATCTATTGTTGAAGTCGGAAACAAACATGGAAATGGAGACGAATTTCCGGATTTTGTCGATCTATTTTTTTTTTTGGCATAAAAATGTTAGGGTTGGCGGTAAAAATTTAGGGTTGGTCGGTCGATCGGAAACACATTATTATTTTTTGGCCTTAGCAACAAATAAAAACAAATTAAATTAAATTAATGAAAGGTCAGACAGCTTGAACATGTTGAAGTCTCATGTATCCTACCATGAGGGTTATGATTATGGTGTTTAACACCACTTTCAACAATATTTCAGTTATATCATGGCAGTCAGTTTTATCGGTGGAGGAAACTGAAGTACCCAGAGAAAACCACAGACCTTCTGCAAGTCACTGACAAACTTTATCACATAAAGTTGTATCGAGTACACCTTGCCATGACTGACATGAGCAGAATTCGAACTCACAACTTTAATGGTGATTAACGGTGATTGCACTGGTAGTTGGATTCAACTACCATACAATCAGGGGTTGAAAAAATTTTTGGGCAGGCCCAAACCCAAGGCTTTTTTTTTTTTTTTTTTAACCCAAGTGATTTGCCAAGTCCCAATTTGTAGGATAAAATTTGAAATTTTACTTGCTTGTCAACTAAAGTTTGAGCAATTGATGCAGCAAAAGTTTTACAACCATTAATATTTCTATAGTTTTCACCCAGGTCAAGTCCATTTTTAACTTGTATTTCACATATCAATTCATAATCTGAAAATGGTTTTCCAGCTTTGACAACACCGTAGGCAGTTTTAAGCAAACTTTCTAGACGTTTTCTCTGACTTTCATCTAATTTCAATAATGACTGGCCTATTGGGGTGTCAGCAAAGGCATGTGAAGGGCTGACAGCTGCCTGGGGATCATCAAGTTCCTTAAACCAATGCTTGACACATAACTAGTACTCCTGGTGTTTATCGTGTAACTTAAGTCCATCAATGCGTACATTTTTAGTTCCCTGAGTAAGGGCATCTTTCCTATCTGACAAGTGTGGAAATTTTCTACAGTATTTGCAGTACATTTCCTGAGCATTCTCGTCAAAGACGACCCAAGGAAATTTATCTATCCATGAGTTTTGAAATGTTCTCATTCGTTTCTCCTTATCATACTTAAGATCATTATTTCTGGGAGTTTCAGGATCAGTTGGCTCGTCGTTCACTTCCCGTTTTTCCGCTTTTTTGACTAAAATTAAAATTAAGCAATAACATTTTTCTCAAAAGTTGTCAACTTAACCATACGATGGATCAATGTTATTCCAACACTTGACTTTACATAGATATGTGGGAAGCGCATAGGTGATTCGGAACTCATTAATATTCATGAGGAATATCGATCTGTCCAGGATGTGTATTACCGTTCTTAAAATAGCTTTTTAGTACTTATTTACAGTGAAAGGAGATGATTGACAAAAACTTGCATGTGATTTGAATTGAAAACAAGACGTTTAGAAAAAAGTGGAGTTTTTATTTTATTAAAGGCATGCCCGACGGGCTTTTTCCATGGAAAAACGGCAAGCCCGAAGTTTCAATTTTCTAGTCCCGGGCGTCGGACTTGAGGAATTTTCAACCCCTGACAATCACGACCACAATAGCCCCTTCTACCATAAGTATCAGCTGCAGGCTTATGTTATCTATAACATGCATTTATTAATAGAATACTTGTAGGATTGTCAAATGATACATGTATTAATAGAATACTTATTTGTAGGTTTGTCGAGTGATGTTTTTAGCTCAAGTAAGAGAAGGTGCTACGAGTGTGTTAACTCACATGCTACTGAGCTTCCAGCATTCTCCAGAGCCGTTCCATAAGGTAAGTGATATTAATCATTTAATGGTTATCTACTACATGTAAGTAATGGAAGTATTGATTGATTGGTGTTTATAATAACTTTGGCAGTATTTCAGCTATATCATGGCATTGTAATGGAAGTAAAAACTCCTATCCAATCACATTTAGTGGATAAATTTATAACATAAAAATTGTGACATACAGTACATGACAAATCATTATGATAGAGGTATCACTCTTCTTAGTGATACTGATACGGTACAGACAGAGACATAGCATGATAAATAAAATCACTGTGATAGACATATCACACTTCTTAGTGATACTGATACGGTACAGACAGAGACATAGCATGATAAATAAAATCACTGTGATAGACATATCACACTTCTTAGTGATACTGATACGGTACAGACAGAGACATATCATGATAAATAAAATCACTGTGATAGACATATCACACTTCTTAGTGATACTGATACGGTACAGACAGAGACATATCATGATAAATAAAATCACTGTGATAGACATATCACACTTCTTAGTGATACTGATACGGTACAGACAGAGACATATCATGATAAATAAAATCACTGTGATAGACATATCACTCTTCTTAGTGATACTGATATGGTACAGACAGAGACATAGCATGATAAATAAAATCACTGTGATAGACATATCACACTTCTTAGTGATACTGATACGGTACAGACAGAGACATATCATGATAAATAAAATCACTGTGATAGACATATCACACTTCTTAGTGATACTGATACGGTACAGACAGAGACATATCATGATAAATAAAATCACTGTGATAGACATATCACACTTCTTAGTGATACTGATACGGTACAGACAGAGACATATCATGATAAATAAAATCACTGTGATAGACATATCACACTTCTTAGTGATACTGATACAGTACAGACAGAGACATAGCATGATAAATAAAATCACTGTGATAGACATATCACACTTCTTAGTGATACTGATACAGTACAGACAGAGACATAGCATGATAAATAAAATCACTGTGATAGACATAAATAAAATCACTGTGATAGACATATCACACTTCTTAGTGATACTGATACGGTACAGACAGAGACATATCATGATAAATAAAATCACTGTGATAGACATATCACACTTCTTAGTGATACTGATACAGTACAGACAGAGACATAGCATGATAAATAAAATCACTGTGATAGACATATCACACTTCTTAGTGATATATGGTACAGACAGAGACATATAGCATGATAAATCACTGTGATAGACATATCACACTTCTTAGTGATACTGATGCTAAAAATCACACAATAAGTAACTCTTGACTGTACATACAATAGATTTCTACATAAAATGCTAAAAAATACTTAAAAACTATTAGAAAAATACTAGTAATTAAGATGGGATATTTTTATCTTTTCAGATTTAACCATGATTTATTTTCTATATTTTCAGATTTTACCATTGATTCCTAAATTAGTTGCTGTACTAAAATCAGAATCTTCACCATGTGCAATCAGATTAGCTAACCTTATTCATTGCTGTATGTACCATCATGCTGGTTACCCTGATCTTTATGATCCCATCTTAGATGTATTAAAGGTATGTACATAATTGCTGGTAAAACTACTGTTATAACAGATAAAGCATAAGATATATTCTTTGGTGCAATACTAATTCAAGATGTTTCTAAATACTCTTATTTTGGAAATAATATAGCTGGGCATACTAGTGAGTTCGTGTTTTTCGTAAAAAAATTTGACGGCTGTGCAGGGTTCTCAAAATGTGCCGTTTACTTTCACATTTTCGCTGGTTAAAAATTTATCAAGCATGAGTTTTCCAACAATTTTTATGTTTATGTTAATTGTCGTTATCACGTTTTGTTGATCTATATCTTCTTATTGATTACTTTTACTATTGTAATCAACCGAACACTAACAGATAAGATAAGATAAGATACTTTTATTTACCAATTATGGGCTCACGAGGGGCATGAATATTCACATATATAATTATTTAAAACAAATCCACCATTTTCTAAATATATCTAACTCCCGGTGACACCACGGTGGGAACTCCGGACTTCGACTACACAACATTTCGGACTTCACTTGGTTCTACTATATAGTTGCGCGAAGTGTTCCGAGTGGAGTATTTGCTCATGAAGGATGCGCAGTCGTCACATTCCAAAAGCTGGAATATTCCTTTACGGAACGTAAAAACAAGCATGGAAATCGATGAAGATTTAACGGTTTTTCAGTAATTTAAAATTTTCGGATAATTTTCAAAGCGAGAACGTTACTATTTATGCTTGGTAGCATCACTCGTGATCCTATTTTTTGTAGTAAAGCACGAATTTTGTTGCAAGTCAAAAATATGTTTTTCATGTCATTGATGATTATGAAAAGATTACTGGACGTTGTGTCCTGTGAATTTAAAAAAAAAATGTTTAAAGAAAGGAGGACCTGTGGAAGTAATGAAGGTCCAGTGAAATTTTTATCTACACAGGATCTTCTGTCTTGTTAAAAAAAGTTAAGTTTCACTGGGACTGGGTTTAAGCCAACATTCCTTGAGATTTCATTCATTATTCAACGTGAGAATAATAATCAGATTAAAATATGAGACCTCTAGTTATTTATAGTTATATATTACAACATTTAAAGTAATTTTTCAATTCTTCTTGCAGAAGAGATATTCTGAGGCCGATTTTGTCATGAAAGTTGCCTGGAAAATTGCTTTGTATAACCTTGTTTTTCACCAGCTGCCACTGATACAACATTGTAGTATATTTTACAAAAAAAATGCCTTTCAGAGTACCAAAAATTTTAGGAGAATTCAATGGCAAAATATGCTCAGAATGGCCTCAGAATGCATCTCCTACAATCTAGAATTTCAAAAAAAACACTCTCGGGGCTCTCCCCCACTTGAGACTGCGGCACTCAGTTTGTGCCTCTGGCACTCAACTCTCCCCCTACTTTATAAATTGAGACTCCTACTTCAATTCTTTTTGAGAACCCTGGCTGTGAAACATTTAACAGCAAAAAAATTAGATTTTTACTGTAAATATTATATTTATAAGAAATAATGCATGGTGGGTGCCATAGTTTGTATGTAGTTTTAACATGGGCAGTGCTCTACAATTCATACTAGCTCCCACTAGCCCCTGGCTAATAAGGAAACATGTTTTACTCGCCAACAAAAGTATGTTACTTGCCAGATTAATAAAGATACAGATTCGTACTATATAACTTTAATATGTATTTATTTGTTCATGATTATTAATACCCTGAATGAGACAGAACATGATTAGTTGAGGCTTTTGCTGAAACCATATTGAAACATTTTTCATGTTTCAGACTTTTATTAAGAAAAACAAGACTTTCACATTTAAGCTTATTTTACAGTAACAAATTCGGTTTTGCCAGCAACATCTGGGCCTGCCTTTCTGCAAACATCGCACTACATAATTAACGTTGTTACTGAAATCATAAATGAGCCACGAAAACTTTGACTTCCCAGACATCGTGGAATATGCACTTTCCACCTTTAGAACCCGAAACTTCATCACTTTTTTGGCTTGATTCTTCTGTGGATATTGCACTAACAGGCCAGCCTTATGATAAGTTAATTCAACCGGTTTATTTTTAGCGAGAAAGTTTGTATGAAGGTTTTTGATTTTTTCTTGTCGTGGTCACTTGCAAGCTTTAAAAGTATGTGATTTAAAAGTTTCATGTCTGAGTCAATTGTGCGGATTAAAAGACCGGAAAATCAAAGTCGGATTTTAAAGTGAAAAATATGATCGGTGATAGAATGAAAATGTTCCGAAAGTATTAACTCGTCATCTGGCGATCAATACATAATTTTTACCCACATTTTACAAAAGTAACTCGCAAATGCAAGTGTTTTAGTCACATTGTAGAGCCCTAATATCTTTATCTTGAGCGATAGCCATTAAAATATTGTGTTATTTATTTCGAAAAGGGGTTCAAATTTTGAAATTTCGCATATTTGGAAGGTACATGTATATATAATTTTTATTTTTCATCTAATTTTGATGCAGAATTTTTCTTTGAATTGATTGTGCTGAGGGCTTTTGGAAGTACTTTCGACCAATTTCCTCTACTCTTATGGTTTCTGAGATAAGTAATCGAAATGGGCCAGCTCATTTTTTTAATTTTTCATCCAGTTTATTGCAAAATGATCATCTCTATGTGTAATTGAAGGGGTATATATAAAAAATAGTTATTTTTATTTCAAATGAGGATCTAAAAAAAGCCCAGATTAAGAAATATTGCATATTTGATACAATGCTAGGGATATTGGGTGCTTAAAATAGTGAAAGGAAACAAATGTCCAACATACAGTGGGTCCGGCAAGTTACTGTTTTCAGCAAGTTACGATGTCAATCAAAATACTGTGTCACACTAGTAATAAAGTGAATCCTATCTAAACTGGACCCTGAATAAAACGAAATTTTGCATAAATGGAACTTTAAATAAGGTCACAATGTAGAAAATCTTTCGGTTCAGACAGGTTTCACGGTATTTTCCTTGAATATACACCCATTCAACTTTCCCTTGTCGACATGAAGTGTTTGTACATGTGTATCATGCTGCGCTCAGCGTAGGCCTTTATTTGTATAGATGTAATAACACTATAAATTTTCTGTAGGATTTTCCACAACCAGGTACGAATGAGATTCAAGCAAAACTGGCAGAGAACAGGTGGACTAATCAGAAAGCTGGAAGTAAAACTTGCCTTGTAAAGGTTACACAGAGGTCAGAGACAGGAAAAACTGGGTTACATAACCTTGGCAACACTTGTTTTATGAACAGTGTCATACAAGCGATTTTTATGTCAGATGGGTAGGTTGTTTTCAAAGTAAAATATATACTAAAAAGAGTAAGGGACTTTAATTGAGTATTGTTTGGTATCATAGTTTCTTTCTCAGCCTTCTCTCAGAAATGTATATATATATATTAAATTATTACCGCATCGGTGGTGTAATGGGTAGCATGCTTGCCTCAAGTGTGGTAGATCATGTGTTTGAGCCCCGATCGGGTCAAACTAAAGACTATGTAATTGTTATTTGCCGCTTCTCTGCTAAGCACACAGCTTTAAGGAGTAAGAGCAAAGACTGGTTGGCTTGGAATCAGGATAATGTGTGTGAATGGAGCGATATGTCTACTCGCTAGCTCACCTTGCCAAAGACAATGTGAGCTTTTGCCATCACTTGGCGTCCGTCGTCTGTTAACTTTTCACATTTTAATCTTCTCCTCTGAAATCCCTCAGCCAAATGATTTGAAACTTGGTAGGAAGCATCTATGGAAGGTCCTCTATAATGATTGCTCATTTCGTCCCGATCCATTAACAAACATGGCCACCACAGTCAATTCTTTTTCCTGATTGTCCTATTTTTAAAAATCTTCTCCTCTGAAACTACTGATCCAAATGAATTGAAAGTTGGTAAGAAGCATCTATGGAAGGTCCTCTATAAAGATTGCTCATTTCGTCCCGATCCATTAACAAACATGGCCACCACAGGCAATTCATGTTTATGATTGTATGCTTCCTAAAAAATCTATTTTTCTGTGGAAGGAGAGATAACTATAATTTAAATATTGACATTTACGTATAGGAGAATGTCCAAGTGGAGAGATACGAGGACATTCTCCAACTTAAAATCCACCCATTGTACTTTATTAATTGTATTAATTATTAATCTTGTAACAAAAAAAAAGTCTGTGTATATTATCTAAAGTATAAAGAGAACAATAACTCCGCCCCTGTCCACATTGTTCATAACTCTCCATTCCTTGAAAATAATGGAGAGTTTAGACAATAGATTTACATCACAGGTGGATTTTAATTTAGTATAATACAGTTAAAATGAATCTGTGTTTTTCTGAGGAAAGAGAGATAACTCTAATTTAAATATTGACATTTACTTTAGTATAATACAGTTTATAAAAATGAATCTGTTTTAACAAATGTGACCGAGATACCCACCCTAAACCATATATATTTATGATCAGGGTGACTAGGCAAATTAAATGCATTATAGATCAGGGTGACTAGGCAAATTAAATGCCTTATAGCTCAGGTCCCGGGGGTCACACCCCACGCCCTACCTGAGGTGAACTTTTTAATGGTTGAGATCCCCACCCCTAAACCATATATATTTATGATCAGGGTGACTAGGCAAATTAAATGCTTTATAGCTCAGGCCCTGGGGGGTCATACCCCACCCCCTACCTGAAGTGAACTTTTTAATGGTTGAGATCACCACCCCTAAGCCATATATATTTATGACCAGGGTGACTAGGCAAATTAAATACCTTATAGCTCAGGCCCCGGGGGTCATACCCCACCCCTACCTGAGGTGAACTTTTTAATGGTTGAGATCCCCTCCCCTAAGCCATATATATATATATGATCAGGGTGAATAGACAAATGAAATGCCCCAAGAGTTGAGGCCTGAGGTCATCCCCATCCCTTACCGGAAGTTTTTTTTTTGGACTTGCAACTCGTTTTAATTAGTTGTCCGAAGGGACAAGTTAAAAAAATGTTAATGTAGAGGCCTGTGGGAAGCACCTATTGGCTATGGAATGCTCTGTATTAAGTTTCTTCAGAGCAGAATGCAAGGTGAGCAACACAGGCTCAGCTCAGTGCTGAGCCTCTAGTAGATTTTTGTTTCAGTGAGCGAGCGCTATAAAGATCCAAATAAGTGGGTTGGACAATTACAAAGTGGACATTGTCATCATTTCATTGATTTCAACTTGTTTTCATCATGATATAGTTGAAAACTTGGTCATTTTGGTGTTAAACAACAATCAATTACTGATTTTTAATTCATATATACAAATGTATGTAGAAATTGATTTTCCCCCTCGATACTCTCTTCCAGAAATAAATTTAGTGTTATATAATAAATAATATTAATAAAACACTATAAATAGGAAAAGTGACTAGCTACAACTTCTGTAAAGGAGGTGAAAATATGCATACATACGAGGGTTGTCCGTAAAGTTCGTGGACTATCTCAATAAAATCTGACTGACATGTCCGAAATAATTGAAACTAGGATATAATTAATTACATGATTTACTGATTAATTGTACAAAATTTTATCACAGTACATGCTTAAATAATAGTATTTCCGTCAATTTAAAAATCAATAGAAACTCACACCCGGAGCACGGCAAAAATTCCTGACGTTCAACGACGTCAACAGTAGTAAAAGTTAACTTTTCTCAACTCAACTTATTTCTTACATCTCTTTAACCAGTCATCAAATATTTTCTCAAATTGTTCCGTTTTCATATTTAGAATTATATTCATCACTTCCTGTCTTAGTTCCGGTAAATCATCGAACCTCTGTCCTCGGAGAAATGATTTAATGTACGGAAATACTGCAGAATTGACAGTCTGACCACGGGGAACAGCGTGTGTCAGTAGCATTCCTTTCCTGTCCATAAAGAGAATAAACATATTCTTTCCCAGTGATTTTGTTATTTTTGCCTTCTTTGGTGGAGGAGAGTTACAGTTTTTCCACTGACTTGACTGTTGTTTAATTTCCGGATCATAGTAGTGGAACCAGCTTTCGTCGGTTGTAATTATTCGGTTTAGAAATTTTATGCCACCACGATTAACTTTTTTGATAAATTGTTTTGACAATTCCACTCTTTTTGTTAAATGTTCAGCTGTAAGAATTCGCGGTACCCATCTAGCACATACTCGGTTCATATTTAAATCATTTCCTAAAATTTGGTGCGCTGTAGTCTTAGAAATTCCACATTTGTCTGCAACTTCACGGACTGTTAGCCGCCGATCACCGTTAATAACGTCCCGAACTTCATTTTTTACAGCATCGGATTCTCTAAAAGATGGTCTGCCTTCCCGCTCATCGTCTGCTAACTGTCTCTTCCGTCCGCAAACCTTTTGTGCCACTTGAATATCAATAAACGGCTTACTTTACTATGTTTCTCTGACTGTTTTAAGAACTTGTGCGTATCTGTTGGAATTTTTCCGATGTCCACGCAAAACTTTATCACCGCCCGCTGCTCCACCTTTTCCGCAAACGTCCCTTTTTATTAGTAATGCCGATCCTGTCTTCAGCGCTTCAAATCCAGATTTCTCAGCCATTTCGAAACTTTGACTTTTCAAATTTAGCAGGTGTAACGTCAAGAGTATTGTCGACGTCATAGAGTTTGATACTTAGAAAAACAACAAATTAAAAACAGCGACTCGCATGTTATGTGGTATTTTTGCAGTGCTCCGAGTGTGAGTTTCTATTGATTTTTAAATTGATGGAATACAATTATTTAAGCATGTACTGTGATAAAATTTTGAACAATTAATCAGTAAATCATATAATTAATTATATCCTAGTTTCAATTATTTCGGACATGTCAGTCAGATTTTATTGAGATAGTCCACGAACTTTACGGACAACCCTCGTATATACATGTAATTCAAACCATTTCATGCACATCAACACAAAAAGAAAACTTTATGTCCTTCAATTTACAGTTTTATGTTTCCGAAAAATAGTTACCGGTATTAATTATGTTATTCTGGAAGTTAATGTGGCATGTTGAAGCGAACTTGATACCTTAATTTAAAAACTATGAGTATCATTACCAAGGACAACCAGGCGTCAGGCATCAGCACAAAGTTCACATGTGAGGACAAAAAATTACTGAATAAATCTTGAGAATTTAATTTATTTTGTGAGTTAACATGTAACATTTAGTACTATTTTCATTTCCCTACACATTACATATACTTATTCGTGTATCTCTCTATTGTAGATTCAGAAGGTGCATCTTGTCGTCTCAAATTACAACGGGGAAAGACATAACATCCAAGTTACAGCAAATATTTGCTTTCCTTAGTCATACTCAGGTTTGTTAAACAAAAATTATCTAGTCTGTTAAGTTTGTTGCTACAGTGTAATGCCAAAAGTGAGTCAAGTTCTCAAAATTGCAGTCAAACCTGTATTAAGAGGTCACCTTTGAGACAAAGAAAAAGTGGCCTTATAAGATAGGCGACTTCTTAAAAGAGGTTTAATTCATATGCAATTTTCTATGACATAGCAAGAAAAGGTGACCTTTAAATACAGGTGGTCGTTTAACAGAGATGACCACATGTGCAGATTTCACTGTATATTCTAATAAAAACAAATTTCTTTAAAAAAAATTGAAGAGTTTGTATCTTATGTCAAGAATCAGGGAATTTGTTTAAGTAACATGATGGGTAAAATGCATGAACAGGGAATGTTGACATTTTCTGGGCCTCCGATATCATCCTTTTGATAAAAGAATTTGTGTTGCTCATTTATTTGTTGTTTTCTTTGTGGTATTTGGTCTTTTCACCATGACTATTGACGTACATCTGTTGATGATAATGTCTTTTTTCTTATTTATAAGACTACAGACAAAATCTGCCCTTCGATACTTCTCTATGCAGCTTCCATTCAATGCAATGAGATCTTTGAATAGAATTGCTCTTGAAATTTTGAAGTTTATATATGAGCATTTGTGGTCCATAGTTTTAAAATGGTCTGCAATGTGAAAAAAAATCAAAAATCTTCTTAAAGGGATATTGTCTACCAGCTGCGTAATTTTTTCATACCCAAATTATTGTCGATTTCTGTACTGACCTTCATAAAATGAAGATTAAACACCGAATTATTGATGAATACGCTCCGAAACGTTGTTTTTTCGACTAAAAAAGCTGACCATCGTTACCGGAAGCTAATTAATTATGCACTGACCTGGGTGAGGCCAACTCTATTTATTTATCTATTTTTATGACAGTAGCCCGGATGCTGCAGCATGGATATTGAGGTAAGTTTCTATAAAAGTTGAGGAAAAAAGCTATTTGCGAACCGATTGTATCTAAAAGACGTAGAATAAATAATTTCTGTATCAGGAATAGATTTTCTTTGATGAAAACTACATGCCTTAACAGATTCAGCCGATATTTCCACGATAACCATTGAAAACATGCCAGGAGGCACCCTATGGGGACAAGCTCAACTACGTATTTTCGATCGGAAATTTTTGCCGTCGTTAAAAATAATTAAATTAGTTTTTTTCTTCTTATAAGATATGAAGTTGTTCCCCGAGATTTTGATACACGTGTTAAATTAATTTATTTTAGCCAGTTTACCGACAATATGAAAACAGAGACATACATGTAGAACACAGTGAAATACATGTGTGATGAAAACGAATGACGTAGCCAGTGTTGTTTTATTTGTTAATTGACTGGAATGTTTCAGAGAAATTTGGGCTGGATTAGAAACAAAAGAGACCTTATTTCTAGTTCCACAAGACAGTTGCTGCAAAATAATATGGGACTGACCATTTACCTTGAAGGGGGCTATGTCACGTAGAAATGTTTTTTTCAGACGCCACAGAAATCATATTTTCTTATTTTCCGGCGAAGTGCCAATCTAATTAAAACAAGGTGAACTGTGATCTAATTCTCACTTATGATACCCCTGCCACTTCCCATGATATGGGGTACCTTTATGAAGCTTGTGACCAAATACCAGATTTCTGCCATCAATAGTTGTTGAGAAAAATGTGCATATATGTTCAATGTGGATAAAAACCAACTAAGTCGGCAAACAGGAAGTAGGAATCTGATGGTTCCAAAAACGCTTCCCACGATATGGCATACCTATGTGAAGCCTGTGACCAAATATCAGATTTCTGCCATCAATAGTTGCTGAGAAAAATGTGACGAAAAATATTTTGGAAGGACGGACGGACAGAGGTAAAACAGTATACCCCCCTCCCCCTTCGGGGAGCGGGGGTATAATTAGATCTAAAATAGGGAGCAAGTGCGTAGATCTAATTTTAATTGGATTGGCGAAGTGCTGGAATAATTTTTTTTTCTTCAAAATTTTGTATACGATTATACTGTGAAAATGGCAAGTATATGATTATACTGTGAAAATGTCGAGTCGGAATATATTTTTTTCTCCTGTCCAGCCAAATTTTTTTCTTCAAGATTCAGAATTTCAGAATCAAAATAATTTTTAGGAAAAAAACCATAAAATTAAAATTGAATAGCTTGAGGGGTAAATTGATAAAAAAAAATTGCAAGACCAAAATGGTTCTCCCATATACCAACAAAAAAACGAAATAAAACTGTGGTCATAAGAAAGTCCCACGAGAAAATCTTTCCTTCCAAAATAAGACTTTTTTTATTTCTCTAAACTGAATTTGTGCAAACTATTTCACTTATAATGAATTATATTTCTTTTTTAAATAAAGCTAATTTTTCTAGATGAATGTATAACCATCTGTCTTTACTCTGTTTTTATTAAATCTCTTGTCTTTATTACAGGACTTTGATCGGATTGTCCTTGATGAGGAAGTGTTGGGGGTTGCTAGAATGTTTCGAGAGGAACTTGTAGTAATGCCCCATGACGAGGATTACAACAGATCCAATAGGTATGCAGCCTACCGCCAGTATACCATTTGGGCACATGGCCGACTTGGAGCTGGGGTCAGACGTGTGATCCCAAGCTGTTGTACTTGGAAAATTAGGGACAAATATCCTGATCTATATGGACAATACAAGGGTTTCATTCCTAGACGATTTAATTAAAACTTGTTCATGAAATATTTTGTATTTTATCCCATATACCCTAATGATAAAGTTTACCACTTGCTTCCCTATGGTCGGTGGTTGTCTGGGTACTCTGGTTTCCTCCACCACTAAAACTGGTCGCCATGATATAGCTGAAATATTGCTGAAAGTGGCATTAAAACACCAAAAATAAAAAATAAATCAACCCTAATGAGTTGATAATTTCACAAGTTGGTCAGTTGGAATTGTAAATTTAATTTGAAAGTTTTGCCATCTTATTATTATTTTTTGTTCTATCAGCACTGACAACTTCTTCTAAAATGGACTGACAGTCTTTTATATAATTCAAAACCAAACTTGGCAGAGATGTTTTCTATGAGGTCCTACACAAGAGTTGTTACTTTTGTGCAGATTCGTCAAAAAACATGGCCACCATGTGACTTTGAAAATTCTGATTGGTTGATTTTCAAGAAACTTCTTCTCAAGAACCGCTGAAGGGATTGAATTGAAATCTGGTATATATGTTCCTATGAATGTCTTTAACATGTGTTGTTACTGTTTGCGCCATTTGAAAATTCAAAATGGCCACCAGCGGAGGTCAAAGTTTGCATTGAAACCCTATGGGAAACAACATTTTCATCTTCTTCTTGAGAACAGCCGAACAGAATTTAACCAAACTTGGCAGAGATGTTTCTTGTGAGGTGCTAAAAAGTTGTCCTGGTTTGTATAACTAGACCAACACACTGAGTGTTATCATTATTGTGCATTGGACAATTTGTAATGCCCATTATCCTGACTTGGGTACTTTTCTGCTCTAAATGTGTCAGACCAGGAAAAACAAAGAGTGACAATCTAAATTTATTTTATGCGACAATATAGTCAATTGTTTTGTCTTGGTCTTCAAATCTGGATTTCTGAGATGCTACAATATCATCCCGAGTTGGAGGTTGTGGAATTGGTGCAAGATGGACCGAGATTCTTCTGGGATCATCTACTTCCAACTGCACACGTTAATTCATTCCTTCATTATCTTGCAGTCTCATACAAATGATGACCCTTAATAGTCTTGGAACATAGGAATATGACTTGTCAGCTTTAACAGGCTGCACAGACCATCTAGCTGTCTTTTTGTTGTAACTTCTCTGCCACCTGAAGTAGAAAAATACATACAATGTAATTCACAAGAATAAAACAATAGAGATTATGATCTATGGAGCCCTAACTTTCAATTCAAGATGAATATCTCGAATGTATAGTGAATGAGCAACTAAACATATCATTACAAGTCCACTTTATGAAGGATTTGAGTGATTTGTAGACAGATTTTAGGTTGTGGTCATCCCTCAAGAAGTTCTACGGCAGGCATCACGAGCTGGTCAATGGTTACAGGGTGTCTGTTACCCAAATCAGACCTGATCTTCATTTGTTGTTGATGTCTTTCCCTTCATCGGATGGGACTTCTACCAGACTTGACCATGGACAACGCAGCGGGTTTGCGACTTTCGATTGACCCTTCTGAAGCCTATGATCAAATATCAGATTGCTGCCATAAATAATTACTGAGAAAAATGTTATGAACATCTTGGGACAAACGGACGGACAGAGGTAAAACAGTATACCTCCCCCTTTCCAGTGGAGCGGGGGTATAATAAAGCTCCTATGACATATGATCATGCATGGTTCTGTTATTAGAACAAAATTTCAAGTATGTAAGTTACAACTGAAACATATGAAATTAACATGACAAACCTTAGAGTGAAGTTGAGGCTAGGTTCAAAATCTCCATCATCAGAATCATCACCAACATCACTGCCCTCTTCAGTAATATCTATTGAGAGACTGTAAGAATAATAAATAATTGTTTATTACAGTGTATGTGTATAATATCGAAACAAATTTTGCTATATGGTTCTGATGTGCAGCTGTATAACGAAAAAGCTTTTCAAAATAATATTAAATCTTTATACATCTATCCAGCACACATCTACACAACACAATATAAAGAGACAAAATTACATCAAAGTTCCAGGAAAAAATTTGGTGCGCCAGACGTGCGTCAATTCTGTCCCAGTTTGGTTTCATTCCCGTAAGTAGCTAAGGAGGACTGGCCATTTCAGCTTGTGGATTGATGAAAATGTAACTATGACGCAGAAGCCAACATGATCCCTATATAATATAGCTACTAGTAGTATCACTATGCAAGCCACAATAATTAATAGGAAACTGTTATACAAGTGACTGTGTTGAACAATATTGACAATGTTACCTATAAACATAATGTAGAATACATGTATGTCTAATCTTTAACAAAATGAACATACTCAAATGGGTTCACAAATGAACACGATTTCTCCAGTTTCATCCGTTTCGTTGAAATGTGATGGCTGCTCATTTCTTCTACTCTAGAATTACCTTGGTCAGAATATCTAAATCAAAAGTACAAATATCAATCACTACAAAATCACATTTGTCTGAAATTACCAGTTTTAGTAGTAATTTGCCTAACAAATTTAGATAATTTTACAAAAACCTGCATGATTTTAACACAGACATGGGCCATCGGTCTACTGTTAAATTCACACACTGTGAAACATGCAAATTGCTATGGATCTTCACATTATTTCTTAAAAATCTTGTTTATTAATCATACTTACAAGATCCAAACTAAACAAGGGCAAAGCGTGGCGTATCCCCTCGCCTAAAAATTTGACCTGGTGACCTTGACCTTTGACTTTGAAAATCAATAGGTTCCAGATTCTCTTAAGGACTAAGTATGTACCAAGCTTGGTCAAAATCCATTGAAGGATGTTGATTCTAGAGTGTTCACAAGGATGTTACGCGGTAAAATTTTGACCTGGTTATCTTGACCTTTGACCTATAAGGCTATGACCTTGAAAATCAATAGGGTTTCGGCTATCTTAAGGACTAAGTATGTACCAAGTTTTGTCAAAAATCCATTGAAGGATGTTGATTCTAGTGTTCACAAGGATGTTATGCGGTAAAAATTTTAGCCTGTGACCTTGATCTTTGACATACGACCTTGAAAATCAATAGGGTTCCAGATTCTCTTAAGGACTAAGTATGTACCAAGTTTGGTCAAAATCCATTAAAGGATGTTGATTCTAGAGTGTTCACAAGGATGTTATGCAGTAAAAATTTGACCCTGTGACCTTGACCTTTGACCTTGAAAATCAATAGGGTTTCAAATTCTCTTAAGGACTAAGTATGTACCACGTTTGGTCAAAATCCATTGAAGGATGTTGATTCTAGAGTGTTCACAAGGATGTGACGGACGGACGGACGGTAGCGTTACTATATCCCTTCGCAACTTTGTTGGCGAGGGGATAAAAAGCAGTTCAAATGACAATTCTTTAAATAGAAGGCCTTTATATGAAAAATACATATTGATTTCCCTCTATCATGTCTATGTTGATAATTCTAAGATAGTAGAGTATAATTTTGGCTACCTGAACTAAAAATTATGTCCAAAATTGTTGAAATGTAGTAAAAAACTAGTTAATGTAATGTTTTTAGAATAGTCAAGAAATAAACTTGGTTTGCATAAGGAAATTGAAAACGATTTTCATTTAGTCATAGTCTAAAATATGCAGTTCAGGACATTTCAGTAAAATTTTATAGTCACATATATAGAAAAGTTTCTGAAACTTGCAAATTTCTATGGATCTTCATATTATTTTTTAAAAACCTTGTTTATGTATCATACTTACAGGATCCAAACTAAAAATACTACTGAAATGACACTTATTTAAATGGAATGCTTTTTATAAAAGATACATACCGGTTTTCCACTATGGTAATAATTCACAGACAGGAAGATATAATTTTGGCTCCCATAACAAAGTGTTATGTTCAAACTTGTTGAAAGTACTTTTAACCTTATTTATGTAATGTATTTCCAGTACCCAAGATATGAACTTGTTTGCATAAAGGAATTAAAATGATTTTCATTTAGCCATGGTCTAAAATATGCATTTTAGGACATTTCTGAAATTTTCAGTAAAATTTTGTAGTCATATATAAAAAAAGTTCTGAAACTTGAAAATTTCAATGGATATTCATATCATTTCTTCAAAACCTTGTTTATAATTATATATTATACTTACAGGATCCAAACTAAAAGTGCAATTGAAATGAAGCTTCTTTAAATAGAAAGCTTTTATTTGAAAAATACATACTGATTTTCCATTATAGTGATAATTTGCAGAAAGTAAGGTATATACTTTTGGTTCCCAAAACTAAGTTTCTTGTCCAAGTTGTTGAAATTTGATAAAATTAAAAGCCTAATTATATGTTGTATATCAAAGAAATAAATTTGCTTGAATTAAAAGAACTTTATAGGGTTTTCATTAAGCCATGTACAGTTTAAATTCTTGCATTAAAAATGAATTGATTCGATATTTCTTTTTAAATTGATAATAATAAACTGCATTGTCATTGATATCATTTTTGCACTCCCATTTCCCCTTTGCTGGCCTCTTAAAATTTGTGTTTGTTTACCTCGCAAATACGGCCGTTTTATGCTACTCATTGACAATAATTTGCTGTTGCCAGGTGCAAAATTAAATATATTGATTAATATCTACCGAAAATGATCATAGGCATCATCATAAATTCATAGAATATGAAAAACGATTGAGAAAAGAAGGCAACATGCTCGGCTTACCTATCAACAATAATCAAGCACTTCCTTGAGTTCGCTCCATCCAACGGCAACGGTCCAACTGATCCCCTACATATATCCTGCATTTGTTCCATTTGGAAGATACTTCACTTCTATTCCTCTTTATCTCTGCATCCGTCAAAGTCCGCTTTCTTCCACGCGTTGACAGTTTCTCTTTTGCCCAAGAACCACATGTTGTTTATTGTTTCTAAACAGTACGCATGCTCAAGACGTGTTCGCATAGAAGGCCATATGAATAGATTTGAATATTGTCATCCGGACAATAATTCTTTTTTGGGTCTTTTTTGTCAAAAAATCGTATCTTTTGCAACACAACTCGGTGTTAATCTTCATTTTATGAAGGTCAGTACGGAAATCGACAATAATTTTGGGTATGAAAAAATTACGCAGCTGATAGACAATATCCCTTTAAGAACCAATATTGTATTTAGCAGGAAGCCATATGTGAAATAAAGATTAAATTTTGTACCAATAAATGACCCACATTCCATTGAGTTCAAGTACTGGGGGTGTCAACATTTAACATGCTAAGATATGCAATTGTGAAAAACAAATGTTGTGGTTTCGAGCACTGATTGGGTCAAACCAAAGACTATAAAATTGGTATTTGTTGTTTCTTTGCTAAGCACACAGCATTCAGGAAAAAGAGCTCGGAATCAGGATAATGTGTGCGAGTGATGCGACATGTCTATCCGCAAACTGTTGTTTCAATGAACTAGCACTATAAAAATCCAACTAAGCCTGTTGGTCTAGTACAAAGTGGACATCATCATCATTTCATTGAAAATTAACTTGTTCTTGCCTTGATATAGCTGAAAAATTGCTGAGTTGGCATTAAACAACAATCACTCACTCACTAAATACAAATGTCTTTACCAGATGAGAGCTTGACTGTAGTTTTATATATGCATTTTTTATAGTTTCACAATTTAGTCCAACTGGTGTGATTTGTAGTTAAAAAACATATATTAGAATACAGATTTATATTATTTTACAGAGACCAGCCTATGCCCCTATGAACTTTCTGAATACTTCTAGACCACCATGGTTTACAGCAGGTCACCAACAGGACTGCTCTGAATATCTGAAATATATACTGGACCAATTACATGAGGAGGAAAAAACTGCAACGAAAAAGAAGAAATTTAGTATAAAAGAGGGTCGATGTACAAGTAACGGGGAAGCCGAAGGGTCGATGGAACCAAATTCTATTATTGAAGACAGTTTTGGAGGGGAGGTCACCACAACATACACATGTAAGAATTGCAATAACGAATCGTCAAGAGTAGAATCGTTTACAGATATACCTCTGGCTTTTCCTGAGTACGGAACATGCGAAAAATCTCTGGCAGGCGGTGGAAATGGAAAGGCGAAGAAAGATGAATCAGACAATGCTGACCATGCTAAAGGCATTGAAGATAAAGCTCCTAACACACAAAAATTACACTTGAATGATTTAGTGCAGTATTACATGAAACCTGAAGATTTGACAGGAGACAACAAATATTTCTGTGAAAATTGTGGCAACTTACAAGACGCTGTTAGAAAAATCAAACTAAAACAAGTACCGGACAATCTAATTATCACACTCTTACGTTTCTCTTACGATGCCAAGCGACATGCGCGTACAAAAATATTTCGAGATGTTAAATACCCCAGAACATTAGTATTGCCAACAGACTGTAATAATACAGACACCGTGACATCAGATGGGAAAAGAAAATCTCTCAGGAATACAGTAAATAGCCTGATTAAGGAATGTGGCATACCTACAAACACAACCAAAGGTGAAGTTTACAGTCTCTATGGGGTCATAGTTCATTCTGGAAATTCATCAGATTGTGGACATTATTATTGTTATGCAAGACATTCATTATTTTCTAGTCCTGAAGCACACTGTGATAAAATTCATGATTGTAAAGACGAGGATGACATAGACTTCTTACAAGACAAATGGTACCTGTTCAACGACAGTTCTGTATCCTATGCACATTTCAGTTCCTTCAGTAATTCAAGTCAACGATTTACAAAAGATACACCTTACATCTTGTTATACAAAAGAATTACTTCAGAGCAAGCAGAGGGTAAAGACGTTGATTTGAACAAATCCATCCATACCTCGGAAGTTGACCCTCCAATGAGACCTGACCTCCGTGCATTGGTCAACAAGGATAATATGTTCTACCTTCAGGTAAAAGTCTTGTATACCTTTTTCAATTGAGTTGTGGATAACTGAATTTGTTTGAATATTTTCTTATACATTTCTTAAATGAGAATAGTAGGTTCTTACTATGCACAGATCTGACTCCATGCATTCGGCAAACATTAAAGATCACGGGTATCTTCCTCAAATTTGAGATATTTCGTTTTTTCCGGAGTGGAGTGTAGTGGAACAAGGGTAAAAGACATCAAATTTGTCACAGGAGTTGAAGATGTCCCAGATTTTAATTTTTTAGCTCACATTGCCAAACAAAGGCAATGTGAGCTTTTGCCATCACTTGGCGTCCGTCGTCCGTTAACTTTTCACATTTTAATCTTCTCCTCTGAAACCACTTTGCCAAATGAACCGAAACTTGGTAGGAAGCATCTATGGAAGGTCCTCTTATAAAGATTGCTCATTTCGTCCCGATCCATTAACAAACATGGCCGCCACAGGCAATTTTTGTTTCTGATTGGTTGATTTCTAAAAAATATTTTTTTTTGTTAAAAGAAAGATAACTCTTGTTTAAATATAGATATATTTGTATTCAAAATGCAGTTATCTCTATACAGATATCAGAATTGAATTACAGATATATGCCTCTAAAACCCCTCAGCCAAATGAACTGAAACTTGGTAGGAACCATCTATGGAAGGTCCTCTATAAAGATTGCTCATTTCGTCCCGATCCATTGACAAACATGGCACCCACAGGCAATTCTTGTTTCTGATTGGTCGATTTCTAAGAATCTTCTCCCACTAAAACCGCTGGGCCAAATGATCCGAAAAATGGTAGGTAGCATCTATGGAAGGTCCTCTATAAACCTTGCTCATTCCGTCCCGATCTGTTAACAAACATGGCCACCACAGGCGATTCTTGTTTCTGATTGGCTGATTTTTTAGATTCTTCTCCTCTGAAACTGTTTCGCCAAATGATCCGAAACATGGTAGGAAGCAACTATGGAAAGTCCTCTGTTGCGATTGCTCTTTTCGTCCCGATCCATAAACAAACATGGCCACCACAGGCAATTCTTGTTTCTGATTGGCCTATTTTTAAAAGTCTTCTCCTCTGAAACCGCTTGGCCAAATGAACCGAAACTTGGTAGGATGCATTTATGGGAGGTCATCTATCAAGCTTACTCGTTTCATCCCGATCCATTTACAAATATGGCTGCCACAGGCAATTCTTGTTTCTTATTGGTCGATTCTAAAACAGCTTTTCCTCTGAAGCTGCGTGGCCAAATAATATGAAACTTGGTTAGAAGCATCTATGGAAGGTCCTCTATAGAGCTTGCTCATTTCGATTTGATCCATTAACAAACATGGCTGCCACATGCAATTCTTTTTTTAGATTGATCGATTTCTGAAACTGCTTTGCCAAAATGAACCGAAATTTGGTGGGAAGCACCTATGGAAGGTTCTGTATTAAGTTTCCTCAAAGCAGAATGAAGGGCGAGCGCACAGGCTCAGCCCACTGAACCTCTAGTGATGAATGCAAGAACCTATTTCTTCCGTAAAATACATACTCATTGGTAAAACTCCACAGACCAAAAGATTGAAGGCAAAAATTGCCATTCTGTGGCCAGTGTGGGATTATCAAATGTCAAATCATTCATGACTTTTATTGTGATTACAACTGTAACATTGAACAAATTGGTTAGTTTGAATGGATATTTATCCATGTAAAGCATTTTTACACCACCGTCTGATGGAAAAGCTTCACTTACGAAAGAATGTTGTATTGTTTTAATTTTCAATTATAATTGCACAAAATTCTTCCATAAGTACATTTTTTGTATATCACCTATGTTACTATTGAACTAAATATTTGTCAGTCATCATCCTAATCACTTTCAACGATATTTCAGTTATATCATAGTTATCAGTTTTATTGGCAGAGTAAAACCAGAGTACTTGTAAGAATTCACTGAGACCTGTCTTCTGAATAGTCAACTGACTTCTTTGTCTGCTAAGACCAAAAAATTAAGATGGTTTTGAATATTTTGATCCTGAAAAATACTAAACCAGCTGTTGAAGATTGTAAATATTGTGAAACCTGTCATAACCCAACCCTGAATAAACCAAAATCCTGTATAAACCGAACTTTAAATAAATTTCCAATGTAGGAAGTCTTTGTAGACACCTGTCTATTCTGAACACAAATGTTTGTCCCAAGGAGGTTCAGTTTAGACAGGTTTCACTGTAAGAAGGAAATACACAAGTAATTATCTTCTTAGATGAATTAGGTTCTTGTAGACAGTTACCTTCATAAAATTGCATGTCAATTTTTAATCGATATTTATTTTAGGATTTAAAGACTCAGAACAAAAACAATGGCAGTGAGAAAAACTAGATTAACTTTAATTAACATGTCAATAGATTGGTATATTTGACCCCATTAAGCTTTAGGGCCGTCGTGGTCCTATGGTAGTTGGATTTATAACCGATGCAATCAGTGCCTATCACCACTAACGTTGTGAGTTCAAATCCCAATCGGGGGAGGCGTACTCGATACAACATTATGTGATAAAGTTTGTCAGTGACTTACGACAGGTTGGTGGTTTTTCTCTGAATACTCCAGTTTCTTCCACCAATAAAACTTATTGCCACGATATAACTGAAATATTGTTGAAAGTGGGGTCAAATGCCATACCCTAACATAACCATGAAGCTTTAAATAGCATCCATGAAACTTGGATTAATATACAAATATTTGATATTTTCCTCTTGAATTAATTTTAACGAGACAGAATTTTGATATAAACAAACATGTAATACTGAATAACATTGAAATATTGTTTACAGGAACAAGAAGCTGTGGCCAAAAGTAAAACAAAGAAGAAACAGGACTCGACAAATACCAGTTCCTGGTTCAACTGGAATCCTGATGATGATCAAGGACCCCCGGGCAGTTGTGGGGGTGGGGATGGTGGTAGCGGGTTTGGAGGAATAAATAATGCAAGATTTATTTTCTAATCTGAAGAATATACCAATACTCTACGTCTGTGATATGGACATCTTTTCCGAGATATTTTTTGTGACTTTTAGAAAAATTTAAATGAAGGTTGTCTGGAGAGCAAATCTTTTCAAAATATTTTTTTTGTTTAATGATTTTTTTTCATTCATAGATCTTTTGAAATTATATTAGTCCTCGAGTTTCCTCATACAAATATAAATATTAAATGTATGTTTTTATTTCATACTCGAGTCTTCTGAAAATTATTGAATATTAAATACATGTATTATGAGTGTTTTAATTACCTGGTATGGTTCAAACCCCCAAAAATAATTTGCATGGTTCCCTCCCTATCCACGAGTCAAGGAAACACTGCAAACCAGATTCTGGTTAAAAAGATTGGAACTGCATAATAGGAGTTAGGGTTATTGTGTTTTACCACCAATCTGCTGCAAGTCACTGACAAACTTTATCACATAATGTTGTATCAAGCACACCTCGCCACAGGAAGGATTCAAACTCACAACTGCATAATAGAAAAAGACCCAGGTCAAAAGTTGTAAACAAACAAATGATTTTTTAAGATCATCTGGAACAAATTCCATGTAAAGTGTTGTCATCATGGTCTCTTAATTTTTAACTCCACAGAGACAAAGGCTCAAGGGAGCTTTTCCCATTACTTGGCAACCGTTAACTTTACACATTTTGATCTTCTTCTTAACAACCACTGGGCTAAATTAGACCAAAACATGGATGTGATACTCCTTGGATGGTCCTCTTCTAAAGTTATATCTGGTGACCTTGCCTTGCATCCAGGATGGGTTCCATGGCTTCTGATTGGTTGAAAATTGTAAATCTTTGAAAATCTTTCTTCTTCATAACCTTTGATAGAATGAAACCAAATTTGGTTCAAATGGAAAATGAATAAATAACAGTTGTTCTCAGAAAATATGAATTTGATTGAACCCAAATTGTACAAATAATCATTTAATGGTCTCTTAAATAATTGGCAAATTTGTGTTGTTTGGAAATTAAAGATGGTTGCCACCACATACAAATTTAACACCAAGGGGCATTAAACAACATAAACCTAAACTTAAAGAACTTTAATATCAGACCCAATGGGAAAATTATTTAATATTATTCTCATATGAAACCACAGAACCATTTGTCAGGAAACAGCAGAAATGTACCTTCAATGGTCATCTACTAGATTTTTTTTTATAGATTTATCAGAAATTCAAGAAGGCCACGATTGGCAAGAAAACGAAAAAATAATAATATTTTTTCTCAAATTATGAATTTGATTGAACCTAATCATCCTTACAAAATTTTTATTTTTGTTTTGATTGGAAATCCAAGATGGCTGACCATGCATGACAAATTCAATTAGCTGTAAAGGTCCCAATATTCAACCATTTTTATGAGGGTTATTTATGGCACAAATAACAATTTAAATGTACATTTAACAGTATATCCATAATTTGTCAAATATAATTCTGTCATTCTTGTGTACCTTCACTAATTATCCTGTCCACATTCATTTTGTGGACCAGACTAATCATTGATAGTGTGTGTCGTGTACCTAGAATTCGTCTTACACAACATGTTCTACATGTACATGTACATTTCATATTAAAATATTGTTTTTGCATTGTGGCAATAACCTATACTATACAAAAAAGATATTCTTATTTTAATTTATCCATGCACATCGGAGATCCAAAATCCCATTGTTATAAATATAAGGTCAAGAGTGATTGTGGTTCCCGATTGTTTTTGAAATATGAGTTTTTGTCATCAGATGTTATCCATCATTGTCCATCTGACCCACATCCAAAATGACCAGTTCTTCAGTTATTCATTTTTTTTTTCTGAAATGGCAAAATTTCTACATTGTAAGCTGGATTGAACTGAAATTAAAGATTTTGACAGATCTTGGACTAATTAATTTCAACCGTATCGTTGGTGCTTGCCTTGAGTGATAGATCATGGGTTCCATCCCTGGACGGCTCAAACCAAAGACTATAATATTGCAGGGATGTGATTTTTCTGCAGATTCATGGATTTCCGTGGCTCTGGGGTCAAATTTGGCCATTTCTGTGAATCGTGTAAATTCGTAGAGAAAATTTAAGGGGTGGGGGTTAGGTCCGACAAATATTGAAAATGATATCGTATGATTGGATTGCAATCTACTGATACAAATTGGAGTAATCTCCCATTACAGTAACGAGGCATTCCGAGTGATTAAAGATTACATAGAGCAATGGAGATTAAAACTGGTTTTCTTCTAAGGACCAGTAACGATATTTTTCCTTTTCTTTGGGATTGTACCTTCACACAAGCTTAATAAAAACATGAGGTAGTAGTGGCAGACGCTCCTTTCGTAGGAATCGTTGTCCCCCATGGCATTGAACAGGGAAGCCGATGATAGGCATTTGAAAACAGTAGAAAAGTCAGTGAAAAATAAGTTTAGATGGCAATGGTTAGAGACGACCGTTGAGATTACGTTGAAAGGGGAAAGAAAATCCCTCCCTCTTATCGAATGGATACGAAAGATAGATACGCCCGACAAGGCGAAATGTATTATATGTGACAAAATCATTAGTTATGGTGCTTGGGGACGAGTATCTTTAATAGAACATTCAAACAGCAATGAGCATGCCGAAAAATTAAAACTTAAAGACAGTAATTATACTCTTGGTGTGTCCAAAGCCAACAGTAAATCTTACGGGATTCACTCATTTTCCTAAAGTCCAGAACTGATGTACCGATCCCTTCTGTTATGTTTAAAAATGCTAAGATCCAGGAGCACCAAGCCCTCTGCACTTAAAAATTTTTCCCTGTGGTCTTCTCCTCTTCCAATCACATCCCTGATATTGGTATTTGTTACTTCTCTGCTAGGCATGCAGCAAAAGCAAAGACTGGTTCTCTCGGAAACGGGGAAATGTGTTTGAGTGGAGTGACATGACAATCCATGGACTGTTGTTTCCGTGAGCTAGCACTATAAAAATCCAACTAAGTGTGTTGCTCTAGTACAAATTGGACATCATCATCTCATCAAAATGTAACTTGTTCTCGCCATGATATGGCTGAACTGCTCACTTGGCATTAAACAACAATCACTCTAATATGGAATGGTTCAACATTTTTTTAATAAGTTTTAATTAGAAATGATCAATTTATATCAAGAGGGTTAGGGATTATGGTGTTTAATGCCATTTTCAACAATATTTCAGTTTTATTGGTGGAGGAAATCGTAGAAAACCACAGACATATTGCAAATCACTGACAAACTTTATCACATAATGTTGTATCGAGTACACCTCACCATGAGTGAGATTCGAACTCGCAACTTGAGTGGTGATAGGCACTCTGCCCCTTATGTCAAGATAGCAATGAGAACATACCTGGCATGAAGATGTTAACTGTACATTTTGGTTTACATTTAAACAAAATTCAACACTCAAAATAAAAAATTTCAGTATATTTTAAAAATATCCAAATCATGATTAACAACTGAACGTAACCATTTCCTAATATAAACGTAGATATAAAAAAATGACGTGTTTCTGGAATATCCTTCATCAGATACGCTCAAAGTCAAAAGGTTTAGCTCATTTAAATCCTATATCAAATGGATTGTCTTCATTTTTCCAGTTAATGTCGACGTATTCTTCCTTCTTTCCTTTCTTTAACAGCTGTAGTGTAATTGTTGGAATGATTTTGTCTTTTTCTGTATCTTCAGACGATTTTGTCAGATCTGGGACATGTGATGCGACTAGTTTGATCACACAACCTTTCTGAATAAGTTGTCTCTCATGTGCCATGGCAAGTTGGGTAACAACTCTTCTCTCAACCTAAAGTAGAAAATATGGTGGACAAATATGCAGTCATACCTCATTTGTACAATATCAAAATAACAGATTTTTACTTCATAAGTACCCCATTGTTTATATGAGCTTCTTGTGGTGAAGTAAGTTTAAAATCAAATAACTAGAGGCTCACATGAGCATTAATTACACAACTAGTTATTTGTGCACTGATTATCTTCAAGGAGGTTTGTAGTTTCTGTGACAAGAATTACCCATCGCTGCAGTTTTTCATCAGAACAAGATGAGAAATCTTTGTAGAGGATTTCACATACATCATTTGTACATGTACTATTTAACAAATCATGTGGACCTGCAGATTCTTCGTAGAAGATTTATAATGTTTCAACCAATGAGCAAAATTTGTCCATGTCGAACAAGTTTTTGGAAGATTGAGATAAAAATGAGGACTCTTTATAGAGGACAGGTCTCACAAACATCATTTGTACTAAGTTGCAAATCATTTCTTTTCAGAGGAGAAGATTTTTTAAATTTCCACCAATCAGAAACATGAATTGCTCATGGCCTACATATTTTTTGCCAGATCAAGATGAGAATTTCTATGACGACCTCACATATTATTGTACCAATTCACAAATTATTTGGACTTGTAGTTCCTGAGAAAGCTTACAAAGTAACAATATTAATTTAACATTCTAGACTGAAAAAAAAAATCCAGTAATGTTCAATTTAGATGGGTTTAACTGTATTTGTCGGTAATTGTTTCTACATTTGCAATTACAAAAGATTAATGTGTGCATTAACAATATTTTACATGTAATCAAACCCTTAACTATTGAAGATATATAGTAAATCTTCTAATAGTCGTTATTACGTAGGATTTTCAGTCTTAGAACACGGTCGTTATTCGTGTTGGACAGTGAGTCGTTATATAAAGGTCTAATGCATGGGAAAACGCTGGGTAGAAATAAATAAGGTTTAATGACGAAAGAAGTCGTTATATGGAGGGGGTCGTTGAGACAAGTTTGACTGTATCGTAAATTACGTTGTACATGTGAAAGCTCTGGATTTTTTCCTCTAAAAAGTTTCCTAGGGTTTATATATGACTTTTTTCTTGACATGATGCTTTGGCATTATAGAAACCAATTCTGGTGTTCTATAATTTACACATTGTTTACCATTACGACTCAAACTTACTAACCTTAGCAGTAACAATCACTGACTAGATAAATATTACTATACAATCATGACCATGAAATGAGCAATCTAGATTCTTAACCTACCTCATATTTGATGGATCTGGCTCCGTAGTGTACATCATAGCCATCAGCCAATACATCTACAACATTGTGGTCCCACAGTAACTTCATACTGTGTTTCTTCTCAGCCTTCAAAGAAATATATGGAAATATGGATAAATAAACATTGTATGCATATTGTGTCAGTAGAATTATGTGCATCATATCAAACTGCATCGGTGGTGTAATGGTTAGCGTGCTTGCCTCGAGTGCGGTAGATCTTGGGTTCGAGCCACAGTCTGGTCAAACCAAAGACTATAAAATTGGTATTTGTTGTTTCTCCGCTAAGCACGCAGCATTAAGGAGAAAGAGCAAAAACTGGTTGTCTCTGAATCAGAATAATGTGTGTTTCTGTGAGCTAGCACTATAAACAATCCAACTCAGCGTGTTGGTCGAGTACAGACTAGGGCAGACCTCCTCATCATCTCATTGAAAAGTAACTTGTTCTCGCCATGATATAGCTGAAAAATTGCTGAATAATGGCGTTAAACAACAAACACTCACTCTGTATCATATTAAGTCAGTCGTGTAAACCGGATCACTATTTGACACATAGCGTTGAATAATAATGCAATTAACACAATTTAGTAGACATGATACAAACAATATACCAAACCATAATGGCATATAATACTGTTGTATTTCATTATTATACCAAACCATAATGGCATATAATAGTGTTGTATTTCATTATTATACCAAACCATAATGGCATATAATACTGTTGTATTTCATTATTATATCAAACCATAATGGCATATAATACTGTTGTATTTCATTATTATACCAAACCATAATGGCATATAATACTGTTGTATTTCATTATTATATCAAACCATGATGGCATATAATACTGTTGTATTTCATTATTATATCAAAACATGATGGCATATAATACTGTTGTATTTCATTATTATATCGAACCATGATGGCAAATAATACTGTTGTATTTCATTATTATACCAAACCATGATGGCATATAATACTGTTGTATTTCATTATTATACCAAACCATGATGGCATAAAATACTGTTGTATTTCATTATTATACCAAACCATGATGGCATATAATACTGTTATTTCATTATTATATCAAACCATAATGGCATATAATACTGTTGTATTTCATTATTATATCAAACCATAATGGCATATAATACTGTTGTATTTCATTATTATATCAAACCATAATGGCATATAATACTGTTGTATTTCATTATTATATCAAACCATAATGGCATATAATACTGTTGTATTTCATTATTATATCAAACCATAATGGCATATAATACTGTTGTATTTCATTATTATACCAAACCATAATGGCATATAATACTGTTGTATTTCATTATTATACCAAACCATAATGGCATATAATACTGTTGTATTTCATTATTATACCAAACCATAATGGCATATAATACTGTTGTATTTCATTATTATACCAAACCATAATGGCATATAATACTGTTGTATTTCATTATTATACCAAACCATAATGGCATATAATACTGTTGTATTTCATTATTATACCAAACCATAATGGCATATAATACTGTTGTATTTCATTATTATACCAAACCATAATGGCATATAATACTGTTGTATTTCATTATTATACCAAACCATAATGGCATATAATACTGTTGTATTTCATTATTATACCAAACCATAATGGCATATAATACTGTTGTATTTCATTATTATACCAAACCATAATGGCATATAATACTGTTGTATTTCATTATTATACCAAACCATAATGGCATATAATACTGTTGTATTTCATTATTATACCAAACCATAATGGCATATAATACTGTTGTATTTCATTATTATACCAAACCATAATGGCATATAATACTGTTGTATTTCATTATTATACCAAACCATAATGGCATATAATACTGTTGTATTTCATTATTATACCAAACCATAATGGCATATAATACTGTTGTATTTCATTATTATACCAAACCATAATGGCATATAATACTGTTGTATTTCATTATTATACCAAACCATAATGGCATATAATACTGTTGTATTTCATTATTATATCAAACCATAATGGCATATAATACTGTTGTATTTCATTATTATATCAAACCATAATGGCATATAATACTGTTGTATTTCATTATTATACCAAACCATAATGGCATATAATACTGTTGTATTTCATTATTATACCAAACCATAATGGCATATAATAATGTTGTATTTCATTATTATATCAAACCATAATGGCATATAATACTGTTGTATTTCATTATTATACCAAACCATAATGGCATATACTACTGTTGTATTTCATTATTATACCAAACCATAATGGCATATACTACTGTTGTATTTCATTATTATACCAAACCATAATGGCATATAATACTGTTGTATTTCATTATTATACCAAACCATAATGGCATATAATACTGTTGTATTTCATTATTATACCAAACCATAATGGCATATAATACTGTTGTATTTCATTATTATACCAAACCATAATGGCATATAATACTGTTGTATTTCATTATTATACCAAACCATAATGGCATATAATACTGTTGTATTTCATTATTATACCAAACCATAATGGCATATAATACTGTTGTATTTCATTATTATACCAAACCATAATGGCATATAATACTGTTGTATTTCATTATTATATCAAACCATAATGGCATATAATACTGTTGTATTTCATTATTATACCAAACCATAATGGCATATAATACTGTTGTATTTCATTATTATACCAAACCATAATGGCATATAATAATGTTGTATTTCATTATTATATCAAACCATAATGGCATATAATACTGTTGTATTTCATTATTATACCAAACCATAATGGCATATACTACTGTTGTATTTCATTATTATACCAAACCATAATGGCATATACTACTGTTGTATTTCATTATTATACCAAACCATAATGGCATATAATACTGTTGTATTTCATTATTATATCAAACCATAATGGCATATAATACTGTTGTATTTCATTATTATATCAAACCATAATGGCATATAATACTGTTGTATTTCATTATTATATCAAACCATAATGGCATATAATACTGTTGTATTTTATTATTATATTTATATTTTTAGCAACATTCTGATTCATCACAGATTATGTTACATCACGTCACAACTTTCATTCATTAATCACTCACTGTATAAATACACAACAATGCTCTATACATTTTTATTTTTTGCACGAAAATTTGGCCATAAGCGTAATTGTTAATGGTAAAGTTCCCTGTAATATGAAACAACCTTATTAAACATTACCTTGAAATATTCCACAATGTTTTTGTATTTATAACCGAAGACAGCATCCCAAGCTGATGATGTCACCAAAGTACAATCAACAAAAGTACATACAGTAGAGTTCGTTTATAACGAAGTCCAGGGGACACTCGATCTTAGTTCATTATAAGCATCGTTCGTTATAAGAGAAACAATGTAGAATTACCTCCCCTTTTGAAAATTGTACAGTAGAACTTTGCTGGCTCGAACTCGAAGGGACTGTCAAAATCTGTTCTAGCTATCGGTAGTTCGAGCCACCGAGGTCGCGTAATTTTAGAGAGAAACAAATCTGGTTCTGACCCAGGCATTTTCATTATGCTATGATAACTGATGCACAGTAAAGTGGGCCTTTATCGTAAAAAAATATTTAATCCTTTAGACAGTTCTCAAAGACTACGGCTTCTGAATACCTCTTTGGTATCTTCAAATGTTCCTTAGAAACATTTTTTTCAACTTTGTTCACGATCTATTTTATAAACAGGAAATATGAGGTCGGGTATTAACATTTGGATCGATATCGGTATAATGCTGATAATTCGAATATATATTTTTAATGGCCAACTTTAAGATTGTAGCCATTTTCCTTTTTTTTTATTTGAATTTGAAGAATAATTGTTTCTTTTTGGTATTATATACACATAAAAACTCCGGTTAATCAAAATTTCAGAACAAGTATATTTCTTTTGTTTTTGGTATTTAGATGAACCTTGATACCACACAGTTTGTTGTTTAATTAAAGAGTCTTTCATCAAAGAAAAAATAAACAATAGCGAATGAATTAATCTCACACATGACTTTGTTTTTAATTTCTTTAGCTTGTGCATCCATTCATTAAAATTTAGATTACGTTTTATGAATTTTTAATGCAATAAATTAGCACGTGTGTTATTCAATTGACAACTTGTTAATCACAACCCATTTTATTGTTTGAATATTTTAAAGAAAAGTCTTGATTGACATCATTAACAACATCAAAGGTGGGATTATTGATTTTTCAATTATCAACAACGGAAGTGTCAAGTGCACTTGACCATTCTAATATGTGATCGTCCGTGCGTAATGGAAGACAGGTAAACGATTTGTTTGTTCAACAATTTTCTTTGTTATATCATGTCAATTTTGAGTAATAAAAACATTGTTTGGGTTTAAAATTCTCTTCGTTATAAGCCTGATTTCGTTAAAAAAAAATTGTAATAGGCCTTCACAAATACATTGTTTAAATAGCGATGGGACCGGGGATTTATCTTTACTTCGCTATAAGCCTGATTTCGTTATAAGCCTGTTCGCTATAAACGAACTCTACTGTACATGTATCTAAAACTAGGGAAAAACTGTATTTTAGAAAGTATAGATATGATACTAATGCAATTATCAAACAAGTTTTTCACTGGCTACAATACAATACAGTTATATTTATGATTGTCAGAGCCATGTTATGTCAGATTCAATTTACAACTAGGAAGAACTGTTTTAGATATCTAAAACTTATGTCTCCCCTTAATGTGGCTATCTCTACAACAATAAGTTACACATTATGAGATGAATGATACTATTTAAAAAACAATTATTTGACCTTGAGGTCAAGGGTCAAGGTCCCACAAAGGTCATTACGGTACGCGACACACTGCCTTATGGTCATGCACCCACATACCAAATATCATTGACCTATCTCGAAAGACAAAAATGTTATGAACCGGACAAGAAAATACTATTTAAAAAACAATTATTTGACCTTGGGGTCAAAGGTCAAGGTCCCATGAAGGTCATTACAGTATGCGACACACCGCCTTATGGTCATGCACCCACATACCAAATATAATTGACCTATCTGGAAAGACAAAAAAGTTATGGTCCGCACAAGCTTCGCTGAGAAGAAGCAGAAGAAAAAATCAGACTAAAACAATATGTCTTCCTTCGTTCGAAGGGGAGACATAATTTGCTCTCACACTGAGTATCATTCCAAGTGAGCAACTAGACCAACATGCTGAACAGATTTTAATAAAGTAAAAAAATATCACTACTGATAAATTACATCATCAAGATACATAATTCTGACTTCTTGATCTGTTTCCCTAAAAAACAATTAAAAGCCATTTTATGTATAAAGAATTTGGTTTGACTTGACTGGGCCTCTAACCTGGTCAGTGTGTAAGAAGACAATAATTTCTAAAATAGTTTAAAAAAAAAAAGTTCTGCACTCAGATGGGCATGTGGTAGTCTAGAGAAATAAATTTTAGGACAATAAATAGAAGGTGTACGTACATCAGAAATTAAAAGAAGATATTTGCTTAAATTTCATCAGGAGTTGTGGATTAACAATAATTAGTGTGACGATGATGTGAACACCATGGACACTTGATTACACATATGATGACGGAAAGTGGTCTCAATATATCAACTCTATACAGAAAGTGACACATTATTATTATTATTACAGGGTGTTCGTTCATTGCCACTTTCAACAACATTTCATTTAAATGTGCAAAAAACAAAAACAAAAATACCACAAAATATAAGATATTACCTGCTGAGCCCACTGTTGTAGTTCTTTAGTAACCAATTTAGCTAATTCAGATCTTGAGAAAGGCAAGAAGTAGACAATTTCATTGATTCTTCCTAAAAATTCATCACGCCTAAAATGTCTCTGAAAGACAAGGGAAAAAATACAAGATATTATTTAAATATTACGAAAAGAAAAGAAATTTACAGCAGTCCCCCATTCTGCAATGAAGAAGTGGTCTAGATGAGAAAAGCTAGCATAGTGCATCCGAAATCTGGCCTGATAAGAGAAATGGCCTTTGGTTGGAGTGGCCTGATAAGAGAAATGGTCTTTGGTTGGAGTGGCCTTATAAGAGAAATAGTCTTTGGTTGGAGTGGCCTTATAAGAGAAATGGCCTTTGGTTGGAGTGGCCTGATAAGAGAAATGGCCTTTGGTTGGAGTGGCCTTATAAGAGAAATGGTCTTTGTTTGGAGTGGCCTTATAAGAGAAATAGTCTTTGGCTGGAGTGGCCTGATAAGAGAAATGGTCTTTGGTTGGAGTGGCCTGATAAGAGAAATAGTCTTTGGTTGGAGTGGCCTTATAAGAGAAATAGTCTTTGGTTGGAGTGGCCTGATAAGAGAAATAGTCTTTGGTTGGAGTGGCCTTATAAGAGAAATAGTCTTTGGTTGGAGTGGCCTGATAAGAGAAATAGTCTTTGGTTGGAGTGGCCTGATAAGAGAAATGGCCTTTGGTTGGAGTGGCCTTATAAGAGAAATAGTCTTTGGTTGGAGTGGCCTGATAAGAGAAATGGCCTTTGGTTGGAGTGGCCTGATAAGAGAAATAGTCTTTGGTTGGAGTGGCCTGATAAGAGAAATAGTCTTTGGTTGGAGTGGCCTGATAAGAGAAATGGCCTTTGGTTGGAGTGGCCTGATAAGAGAAATGGTCTTTGGTTGGAGTGGCCTGATAAGAGAAATAGTCTTTGGTTGGAGTGGCCTTATAAGAGAAATAGTCTTTGGTTGGAGTGGCCTGATAAGAGAAATAGTCTTTGGTTGGAGTGGCTGATAAGAGAAATAGTCTTTGGTTGGAGTGGCCTTATAAGAGAAATGGCCTTTGGTTGGAGTGGCCTTATAAGAGAAATAGTCTTTGGTTGGAGTGGCCTTATAAGAGAAATAGTCTTTGGTTGGAGTGGCCTTATAAGAGAAATAGTCTTTGGTTGGAGTGGCCTGATAAGAGAAATAGTCTTTGGTTGGAGTGGTCTGATAAGAGAAATAGTCTTTGGTTGGAGTGGCCTGATAATGGAGTGGCCTGATAAGAGAAATGGTCTTTGGTTGGAGTGGTCTGATAAGAGAAATAGTCTTTGGTTGGAGTGGCCTGATAAGAGAAATGGCCTTTGGTTGGAGTGGCCTTATAAGAGAAATGGTCTTTGGTTGGAGTGGCCTGATAAGAGAAATAGTCTTTGGTTGGAGTGGCCTGATAAGAGAAATGGTCTTTGGTTGTAGTGGCCTTATAAGAGAAATGGTCTTTGGTTGGAGTGGCCTGATAAGAGAAATAGTCTTTGGTTGGAGTGGCCTGATAAGAGAAATGGCCTTTGGTTGGAGTGGCCTTATAAGAGAAATGGCCTTTGGTTGGAGTGGCCTGATAAGAGAAATGGTCTTTGTTTGGAGTGGCCTTATAAGAGAAATGATCTTTGGTTGGAGTGGCCTTATAAGAGAAATGGCCTTTGGTTGGAGTGGCCTTATAAGAGAAATGGCCTTTGGTTGGAGTGGCCTTATAAGAGAAATGGTCTTTGTTTGGAGTGGCCTGATAAGAGAAATGATCTTTGGTTGGAGTGGCCTTATAAGAGAAATGGCCTTTGGTTGGAGTGGCCTTATAAGAGAAATGGACTTTGGTTGGAGTGGACTTATAAGAGAAATGGTCTTTGGTTGGAGTGGCCTGATAAGATAAATGGCCTTTGGTTGGAGTGGCCTTATAAGAGAAATGGTCTTTGGTTGGAGTGGCCTGATAAGAGAAATGGTCTTTGGTTGGAGTGGCCTTATAAGAGAAATGGTCTTTGGTTGGAGTGGCCTTATAAGAGAAATGGCCTTTGGTTGGAGTGGCCTTATAAGAGAAATGGTCTTTGGTTGGAGTGGCCTTATAAGAGAAATGGCCTTTGGTTGGAGTGGCCTTATAAGAGAAATGGTCTTTGGTTGGAGTGGCCTTATAAGAGAAATGGTCTTTGGTTGGAGTGGCCTTATAAGAGAAATGGCCTTTGGTTGGAGTGGCCTTATAAGAGAAATGGTCTTTGGTTGGAGTGGCCTTATAAGAGAAATGGTCTTTGGTTGGAGTGGCCTTATAAGAGAAATGGTCTTTGGTTGGAGTGGCCTGATAAGAGAAATAGTCTTTAGTTGGAGTGGCCTTATAAGAGAAATGGTCTTTGGTTGGAGTGGCCTGATAAGAGAAATGGTCTTTGGTTGGAGTGGCCTGATAAGAGAAATGGCCTTTGGTTGGAGTGGCCTTATAAGAGAAATGGTCTTTGGTTGGAGTGGCCTTATAAGAGAAATGGTCTTTGGTTGGAGTGGCCTTATAAGAGAAATGGCCTTTGGTTGGAGTGGCCTTATAAGAGAAATGGTCTTTGGTTGGAGTGGCCTTATAAGAGAAATGGTCTTTGGTTGGAGTGGCCTTATAAGAGAAATGGTCTTTGGTTGGAGTGGCCTGATAAGAGAAATAGTCTTTAGTTGGAGTGGCCTTATAAGAGAAATGGTCTTTGGTTGGAGTGGCCTGATAAGAGAAATGGTCTTTGGTTGGAGTGGCCTGATAAGAGAAATGGTCTTTGGTTGGAGTGGCCTGATAAGAGAAATGGCCTTTGGTTGGAGTGGCCTTATAAGAGAAATGGTCTTTGGTTGGAGTGGCCTGATAAGAGAAATGGTCTTTGGTTGGAGTGGCCTGATAAGAGAAATGGTCTTTGGTTGGAGTGGCCTTATAAGAGAAATGGCCTTTGGTGGGAGTGGCCTTATAAGAGGGGTGGTCTTTGGTTGGAGTGGCCTTATAAGAGAAATGGTCTTTGGTTGGAGTGGCCTTATAAGAGAAATGGTCTTTGGTTGGAGTGGCCTGATAAGAGAAATAGTCTTTGGTTGGAGTGGCCTGATAAGAGAAATGGCCTTTGGTTGGAGTGGCCTGATAAGAGAAATGGTCTTTGGTTGGAGTGGCCTGATAAGAGAAATAGTCTTTGGTTGGAGTGGCCTTATAAGAGAAATGGTCTTTGGTTGGAGTGGCCTTATAAGAGAAATGGCCTTTGGTTGGAGTGGCCTGATAAGAGAAATGGCCTTTGGTTGGAGTGGCCTTATAAGAGAAATGGTCTTTGTTTGGAGTGGCCTTATAAGAGAAATGATCTTTGGTTGGAGTGGCCTTATAAGAGAAATGGCCTTTGGTTGGAGTGGCCTTATAAGAGAAATGGCCTTTGGTTGGAGTGGCCTTATAAGAGAAATGGCCTTTGGTTGGAGTGGCCTTATAAGAGAAATGGCCTTTGGTTGGAGTGGCCTGATAAGAGAAATGGCCTTTGGTTGGAGTGGCCTTATAAGAGAAATGGTCTTTGTTTGGAGTGGCCTTATAAGAGAAATGATCTTTGGTTGGAGTGGCCTTATAAGAGAAATGGCCTTTGGTTGGAGTGGCCTGATAAGAGAAATGGCCTTTGGTTGGAGTGGCCTTATAAGAGAAATGGCCTTTGGTTGGAGTGGCCTTATAAGAGAAATGGTCTTTGTTTGGAGTGGCCTGATAAGAGAAATGATCTTTGGTTGGAGTGGCCTTATAAGAGAAATGGCCTTTGGTTGGAGTGGCCTTATAAGAGAAATGGACTTTGGTTGGAGTGGACTTATAAGAGAAATGGTCTTTGGTTGGAGTGGCCTGATAAGAGAAATGGCCTTTGGTTGGAGTGGCCTTATAAGAGAAATGGTCTTTGGTTGGAGTGGCCTGATAAGAGAAATGGTCTTTGGTTGGAGTGGCCTTATAAGAGAAATGGTCTTTGGTTGGAGTGGCCTTATAAGAGAAATGGCCTTTGGTTGGAGTGGCCTTATAAGAGAAATGGTCTTTGGTTGGAGTGGCCTTATAAGAGAAATGGCCTTTGGTTGGAGTGGCCTTATAAGAGAAATGGTCTTTGGTTGGAGTGGCCTTATAAGAGAAATGGTCTTTGGTTGGAGTGGCCTTATAAGAGAAATGGCCTTTGGTTGGAGTGGCCTTATAAGAGAAATGGTCTTTGGTTGGAGTGGCCTTATAAGAGAAATGGTCTTTGGTTGGAGTGGCCTTATAAGAGAAATGGTCTTTGGTTGGAGTGGCCTGATAAGAGAAATAGTCTTTAGTTGGAGTGGCCTTATAAGAGAAATGGTCTTTGGTTGGAGTGGCCTGATAAGAGAAATGGTCTTTGGTTGGAGTGGCCTGATAAGAGAAATGGCCTTTGGTTGGAGTGGCCTTATAAGAGAAATGGTCTTTGGTTGGAGTGGCCTTATAAGAGAAATGGTCTTTGGTTGGAGTGGCCTTATAAGAGAAATGGCCTTTGGTTGGAGTGGCCTTATAAGAGAAATGGTCTTTGGTTGGAGTGGCCTTATAAGAGAAATGGTCTTTGGTTGGAGTGGCCTTATAAGAGAAATGGTCTTTGGTTGGAGTGGCCTGATAAGAGAAATGGTCTTTGGTTGGAGTGGCCTGATAAGAGAAATGGTCTTTGGTTGGAGTGGCCTTATAAGAGAAATGGCCTTTGGTGGGAGTGGCCTTATAAGAGGGGTGGTCTTTGGTTGGAGTGGCCTTATAAGAGAAATGGTCTTTGGTTGGAGTGGCCTTATAAGAGAAATGGTCTTTGGTTGGAGTGGCCTGATAAGAGGGGTGGTCTTTGGTTGGAGTGGCCTTATAAGAGAAATGGTCTTTGGTTGGAGTGGCCTTATAAGAGGGGTGGTCTTTGGTTGGAGTGGCCTTATAAGAGGGGTGGTCTTTGGTTGGAGTGGCCTTATAAGAGAAATGGTCTTTGGTTGGAGTGGCCTTATAAGAGAAATGGTCTTTGGTTGGAGTGGCCTTATAAGAGAAATGGTCTTTGGTTGGAGTGGCCTTATAAGAGGGGTGGTCTTTGGTTGGAGTGGCCTTATAAGAGGGGTGGTCTTTGGTTGGAGTGGCCTTATAAGAGGGGTGGTCTTTGGTTGGAGTGGCCTTATAAGAGGGGTGGTCTTTGGTTGGAGTGGCCTTATAAGAGGGGTGGTCTTTGGTTGGAGTGGCCTTATAAGAGGGGTGGTCTTTGGATGGAGTGGCCTTATAAGAGGGGTGGTCTTTGGTTGGAGTGGCCTTATAAGAGGGGTGGTCTTTGGTTGGAGTGGCCTTATAAGAGGGGTGGTCTTTGGTTGGAGTGGCCTTATAAGAGGGGTGGTCTTTGGTTGGAGTGGCCTTATAAGAGGGGTGGTCTTTGGTTGGAGTGGCCTTATAAGAGGGGCACTACTGTACAATGAATTACTTAACAAACATTATTAATAATAGAATCAGGGATGATCCTGGTTAGAAAATAAAATAACTGAAATCAATGAAAAATAGCTGAAACCATCTACACCCCCCTTCAAAATGGTCATTCTTGGCCTCTTCTAATAACTGTGTCCCGCAACTTTCGGGAAACAATTTTCACAGGAAAATAGCTGAAATCAGTTAAATAATTGAAAAAAATCATCCCTATAGAATATGGATAAAACACATAAATATTTAATAATCTTTCTGATTAACACCATTATTATATCTCTTACCATTGTGTCCATGGTGAGGTGTATTTGATACAACCTGATGTGATAAAGTTTGTCAGGTCTCCTGTTATGCCAGATATTGGGCTATACCAACGTAAGATAATGTAGCAGTTTTGTAAAGGTAGAAGTTTCTAAAAATGTTCTTTATATAGTTTGATTGGTTTTATGGTGTTTAACCGCATTTCCAACAATATTTCGGTATAGGGAGAGGTTAGTGTTATAGTGTTTAACGCCACTTTCAACCACATTTCAGCTATATTGTGGTGGTCAGTTTTATTGGTGGAGGAAACCGGAGGACCCAGAGAAAACCACTGACTTGCCGCAAGTCACTGACAAACTTTATCACATAATGTTGTACTCCTCGCCCTGAGCAGAAGTCGAAACCACAACATCAGTGGTGATAGGCACCTATTGCATAGGTAGTTGTAAATCTAACTACATACGATCACGGCCATGACAGCCCTTCATATAGTTTGAAAGGGAAAAAAAACAACTTTTAATTTACATTCTTTATATTCTGCTACTAAAAAGAGATATCAAATTGAGTGTGCACGACACATTTCTTGAATAACCTTCATCAGGTGACACTCAATAACAAAATATTGGAAAGACAAATAATTTTAAAATATTTGAGAGCATGAAAACCAAAGGGCCTAACAAGATAGCCAAAATCGGCTAAGGTCACCTATGGCTGAGGGAGGACGCCCTAAGTTTTAATAATAAATTTACCTTTAGAATAGGCCTGACTGTTTGATCTTTAAATCTTCTTGATATTGTAATTCTCTCTGATGCTTCTAAATCCTCTACAAAAAATTATTCTAGACAAATGTACAAAAAGAAACAAATATATATATAACAACGTTCACAAATTATATATTATGTCTATTACAACCTTGAGCAATCAAAGAGTATCAGATGGTGATTCAATTCTTCTGAGGTACATAATAGGATTAGGGGGTGTGGTGAATGGTTATGGTGTTTAATGCCACTTCCAACAATATTTCAGTACCTGGAGAAAACCACTGACCTGCTGCAAGTCACTGACAAACTTTATCACATAATGTTGTATCGAGTGCACCTCGCCTGAACAGGATTTAAACTCACAATGTTAGTGGTTATGATCACGGTCGTGAAGACCCCTGAGCTACATAATAGAAAATGCCTCTAACAATGTCATTTTAACATCCATGGTGTTTTCCATTACTCAGTTTGAACAGTTGACTCAAACTTTTCCTGTTCGAAAAATGATAAGCCTCTTTTATTTTTCAGTATGTTCACTTAGCTAAACAGTTATAATATTATAAATGTACTACAGTGAGACAACAATACTTAAGACATACAGATGCAGTAATTTTATTGTGTATCTACCCCCCCCCCCCTCTTGGTAATCATTTACCTAACTTTCCCGTGTGTTTCTGTTTATCCATTTCATCTGTTTCTTTTCTAAGCTGTAAAGCATGTTCAGCTATTACCTCACTAGCTAAGTTTGATGTCATTATAAAGATGGCATCCTTACACTCTATTGTCTTCCCTTTACCATCTGTCAATCTGCCCTAAAATTAAAGGCAACAAAAATAGTAGTCAAATTTGCCTCAATGTCATCTTGAATTACCTGCCATCTGTTGTTTAAAACCCTTCTAGCCAGCTCTATGTGTTAATTTACTCAAATAGGCGATCACCTCACTAACGCTAGCTAATTAAAGTTTGTCCCATTGTATGTGTCTACTGTTATTTAATAGTCAGTTTTCATTGAAGACGAAGAAATCATCTGTAATTTAACTTTCAATGTGTTCCCAATACACGATTTACTAATAAGCTATCTAGTTATACAATGTAATATTCACTTTCCATACTTTACAGACCAGAGACGTAAATAATTTCTGTGGCAGTCCTTTTTTGAAGGCTATTCATATATGATTCTTAGTTTCAGCTCAAATGATCAATATTTCTGCCAAGATTATCTGTGGATAATACAACTGAACCCCAATTTTAGATTTTTATTGAGGGGCCATCATGGCCGTGATAGTATAATAGTTGGGTTTCTAACTGCCTATGCAATCAGTGTCTTTCGCCACTAATGTTATGAGTTCGAATCCTGCCCAGGCGAGGTGTACTCGATAAAGCATTATGTGATAAAGTTTGTTATTGACTTGCGGTAGGTCGATGGTTTTCTCTGGGTACTCCGATTTCCTCTACCAATAAAACTCACCGCCAAGATGTAACTGAAATATAACCCTAGATTATTACTGAAATTCTTTGGACAAAAAATGAGAAAAAAAGATAACACAGAAATACTGACAATAGAGTCAATTTAGGAGTTTGACCACTAAAGTAAGATGCCATCACACAATAAAATATGCTTACTTCATCAAACAGTTGTAACATAATGGTAAGAACATCAGGATGAGCTTTGTCAACTTCATCAAACAGAACTACAGCTTTAGGACTCTCTGTCAATCTCTTTGTCAGCTGACCTCCCTCATCATGTCCAATATATCCTGGTGGAGATCCAATAAACTTAGCTACCTGGAAAAATAAACGAAATAATAGAACTAAAATTGACAAAAGTCATCCCACTTTCACAAGTCAGTGTATATCATTGGACTCTATAAAGTAATCTCATTAGAATAATATTCCATTTGCATATTAATTTCAAAATGGGGAAATCCTGCAATGTAAAACTGTTACATATAGAAAACTGTATAAGAAGTTAACTACACTAACCTATTATAATGTCCTATTTAAACAACCTGTAATTTTGTGAAAAATTAAGTAAAATCTTAATCCTAGCAACATGCACATTTCAATATATATATAAAATGTCCTGCAAAGCGAAAAAGTTCTAAATATAAAACTGTAGACGTAATTAGATGCACAAAACATAAACATATTCGTATCATGACATAAAAATTTAAGAAAGAACATGCAATGGAGATTACATGATAACAAAATCTATTTATGGAATAAGCCTTAATCAATTTAGTTATGTAATTAAAAAGATAATCGGATGAACTTTATAAAAATTGCAATTTCAAATACTTCCTTTGTGAATGTATATTTGTTCCACCCGTTTCTTTTGATAATTTATTATAAACAACTCCGTATTCTTTCTTCTTAGAGGAATAAAAGTTCTATACTGTTTATTCTATCAGGAATATATATTGCAATATTTTTTTCCAATGGAATAGATATAATGAAATATTTGATCCAGTCGGAATAAATGATATGGAGGAAATTCTATCACATCACACTTATACCAAATATTACAGTGAGAAACTGTTTTTTGAATTCACATATGTTTGTATTATACAGGTTAACTTAATTTTACTCAAGTTTTCAGATTATTCAGGACCAGTTTACATAATTTTCCTACTGTTTTATATTGATTACAAACCTCATGTTTCTCTTGGTATTCTGACATGTCCAGTCTAATAAAAGCCTGCAACAAAAAAAAATTAGACACCTTGTAATTTCCTCTTAAAATGTAAGAGTTGTACATACAAAATATTACAGGACTATAAGATCTAATATGCATGGTTGGATTATGTCTATTGAGACCCCTAGGCTAATGAAATTATGCCCCCCCCTCCCCTCAGATGGAGTCACCCTCATAAGCGCTCGCACCCATCTTGAATTGAGATACATTTTAGCAATATTTACATAGCTTGAAGTAAACTTATTGCAAATTCTTTAAATAAACTAGAATGAGGGCCTCCAAGGTTGAGGGGTCCTAGGCTGCAGTCTATTGGATAATCTGGCCCTTCTAATATGTGCTATATCTATAAATTCTATTTTTAGGTCTGAAATAATAGTTTGTTTGCTGTTATATACCTATTATATTCACCAAAATAACCTGCTCCATCCAATAATTAGACACTTACATGAACCTGTATTACTAATCTGGTAAAAATGATATTGACCATCTTACGAAGCATATGTTAAATTGTACTCTCCTCGTGATTTGAACCCAATAGATGTCTAGGCATTCATTGGTACAGAATTAAATCTTCTTACCACAATGCTGCATCATAAGAAATCAATAGCATAAGAAGATTTTTGAAATTTTCCCCATTACAGCCTGTTTCAAACTTCTTAACAGAGAACTTAGGCACCATAGAGTCCAAGTGCTACATTTGATCAATATTAATATTTATATCACAACAATAACTAATCATGTTTGTTACTGGTTTAAGATTTTATTTTACCTTTTTAGAATCCTTGTGCAAATATGCTGCTACTTGTTTGGCAAGTTCTGTTTTACCTATTAAGTAAAATAAAATAAGATGAACTGTGAGCTAATGCTCACCTATGATACCCCCGCTCTTTGGCAAACAGGAAGTAGGAATCTGACGATATGGGGTACCTATATGAAGCTTGTGACCATATATCAGATTTCTGCCATCAATAGTTGCTGAGAAAAATGTGACGAAAAATGTGCATATATATTCAATGTGTATAAAGACCAACTAAGTCGACAAACAGAAAGTAGGAATCTGACGGGTCCAAAAACGCTACCCACAATATGGTATACCTATATGATGCTTGTGACCAAATATCAGATTTCTGCCATCAACAGTTACTGAGAAAAATGCGACGAAAAATATCTTGGACGGACGGAAGGACGGACAGAGGTAAAACAGTATACCCCCCTCCCCCTTCGGGGAGCGGGAGCATAAAAAATTTAAATGACATCTTAAGGATAAGAATTGTTCAACTGCAAAGGGGCAATAACTTCCAGCGAAAATACCACAAAAGGAAAGTAGAAATTATTACAGGTTAAGCCATACTACAAATAATGAGCAAAAAGTAAAAAAAACAAAAAAAACAGTACATATCTAATCTAGTGCAATAACCATCATAAGTCAAAATTCATCGTCAAAAGATTGATATGTTTCCCATTGCATCTAATGTTTAAAACTTTGGACTTCTGAGGGATAAGATCCTGTAGATCTTCATTTTTTTCACGCTTCTAATTCATATCAAATATAATTGCATTTTAATAGTTGATTCCCATGAAATTTGTTACAAATAATTCTGACAACGGCATGTGTTAAATTTTGTACTCCATTTAGACACTTCACATCACAGTGAATCCTGAATAAATGGAAATCTTGTCCAAGTCAAACAAGGGGGGTTATGCTGCTTAATGCCACTTTCAACAATATTTCAGTTATATCGTGGAGGTCAGTTTTATTGGTGGAGGAAACTGGAGAACCCACCCGACCTGTCGAAAGTCACTGATAAACGTTATCACATAATGTTGTGTGAAGTACACCTCTCCATGAATGGTGATAGGCACTGATTGCACAGGTAGTTGTAAATCCAACTACCATACGATCATGACCATGACGTCCCAAAATCAAACAAACATCTTATTTTAATTAGATGAAGATATGTAGATACTTATTTCATAGATATAACACATTTTAATTAACACATCTTCTCTTCTAAAGAGGGGGATCAGATTGTAAGCCCTGCTTAGTGAAGAGAGATATAGAATAAAGACACTTTTAAAGATCACGAGAGACATTATCACTAGTATTGCAGCGAGTATGACAGGACAAGCTGCGATACTGGTGAAAATGTTTGTTGAGATGTTCAAAACTGACATTATTGTTTTTATCGATAACATTATAGTTATTTAATGGGTGTGGATGCAATAGACCAAACTATTTGTCCTGAGGTGCTGGGAATGACCAAGTGTTCTATTGCATGAGGCCAATAACATGACAGACTGACCAATAATTTCCAGTCTGTTTGTTGATAATGACAATATCACTTGGCTGGATCAAAGGGAAAATGTCCATATTACCGATAAATAAAAATATTCAAGATTGTTTGTTATAAATGTTAAGTCTGTATACATTACCTATTCCTGAAGAACCCAAGAACAAAAACACCAGTGGATGATCTTCATCGTACCATCCATTCTCCTTTCTTCTAACAGCTAAAATAGAGGAAAACATTTTCATAGGTATTTTTTCTCTTTCAATCATCCATTTGTATTACTTATAATATTATTTGAAAAGTTGCCAGCATCAATTGGGAATTTGAGTCACAAAAATGTATTTACTGGCTTCGCTACATGTTGCTAAGTACAACTACATTTGCTAATATCAAATCTCCAACTGACGTGGGTACATCCTCAGATACAATACCGTTATAAAATTTCTTAAATAAATGACAATGTCATTTTTTGGACTGGATTATTTTGGTCACTGGCAGCTCCTTACAAGTATTCCACAAAATACAAAATGACTTTTGGTCATTGTCATTATCAAATATTTTCATTTAATGTCATCTATTATATATAAAGTTTTAAAACTATGTTTTTCACTGCATTGATCAGAGGAAAAATTATTCAAGCATATTTGATGAAAATAGACTTAATTTGCATAATGGTCAATGATTGCAAAAATAACAATTATCACAGAACACCATGTAATAAATGTTGAGGGGAAGTGAATGTGTGCAGGTTTTATATTGGTTGCTTATATTTGTATTTCCATTGGAGATCCAATTATCAAGACTTGAAGAGGTGCAGAGTTGGGATCCAATTTATAACTGATTTAACCCTGCCACATTTTAGTGCATGTCCATGGATCTCCATCAGCATATGTCATAATCTGTTTGTGTTCAATGCTTTGAGGGGAGAGGTAGGTGTTAGCTTTGTTGATAATGGTGGAATTGTTGAAAACCATTGTTTAAGCATTCTTTTCATAACCTAATTATTATTTATCTAAAATTTAAATTTCAGCTATGCTCAGCTTAATATGTAGCTGTTTTTGTCATTTTAAGATATTTTTTTTTTTAGTAACTATGGAAATCTATTAAAAGAGAGTTTGGATATAAAATTTAAGCTTTAACTCAGAAAATTCATGAATCACTAAGAAAATACCGGTAAATGTTAAGAGAAAATTGAATGGATATATCAAGAATGGACCATTCAGAGACACAAGCAACATTGGGCACAAGACACAGAATGAAGACAATAAAGTAAAAAACACAGAACAGAAAATTGAAAAACTAAAAAGATAATAATATATTGTACATATTAAATTTGAAAGAAAGAGCAAACATTTAGCATTAAATATTGAATACAAACCAGCAGCCACAGTATTAATGGCTCCTTCTTGACCAATTATAAATTGTTTCAGTCTCTCTTCTAATGGAAATTTCCTTCTCTCTTCAGCAGCTTTAGTTTCTTTCAAATCTGTAAACTACAATAATATATGGGTAATATTTGTTCTAAGCAAAAAAGTATATTGCATGAGGTTGTCTCTTTATTTAAGTGAAAAAATAATTGTTATTTAATGCCAACTCAGCAATTTTTCAGCTATATCAAGTTATTTTCAATGAGGTGATGAGGTCCGTTTTGCACTAGACCAACACACTTAATTGTATTTCATAGTGCTAGCTTACTGAAACAACAGTCCGCGGATAGACATGTACCCCACTCGGACACGTTATTCTGATTCCGAGCCAACCAGTCTTTGCTCCTTAATGCTGTGTGCTTAGCAGAGAAGCAACAAATATCAATTTTAAAGTCTTTGGTTTGACCCGATCTGGGCTCGAACCCACGATTTAACGCACTGGAGACAAGCACGCTGACCATTACACCATTGATGCAGTTCTCTTAATTTAATATTCTGTGCAGGACAGGACAATATTCATCAATCAATAGTGCAGTAATGCTATGATTGAAATATTAAATTTTAAAACACTTGGGCTACCTTCGGTATTTGTCATTTGTTTATTTTTAAAGAATAGCTTACGCAAATATAAAAAAAAACATGACATGCATACACAATTTTACACATACAAATGATATTATTTATCTATACAAACAATTTGCAACACTTGCACTGAAATTTGGCAAACACTTTACATGTAGCAAACACTTTACATGTATATATGGGCTAGCCCAGGTTAATATGTCAACCTTTTACTCCTACCAGGAAAAACCTGTTTTTTTTCAAAGTCAACTGAATTGCCTATTGAAATTGATTGTCAAATAATTCGTAAAAAATGTATATATAAAAAAAACAAAATAAAAAATTTAAAAGACATACACAATAAAATATTTTTTTTTTCCAACATGAATAAAACTCAACTTTTCAAGTAAATTGTGTAAATAACATTTGATAACAATATCAAATTTATGTAACTAAAGCAACAATCAAGTGAACAAAAGTGGAAATCAGAATTAAGGGCATATCAAAATTCACTGTCTAAATATAATGGGTTGCAATTGGGGTTTTGGTGTTTAATGCCATTTTCAACAATATTTCAGTTATATCCTGGCGGTCAGTTTTATTAGTGCTTAACCCTAGCCATGCGGGTCCCGTCATATGACGGTTTTGACGTTGTCGTTCTCAGTGAGGGATATACCAATCTCTAACCATTTTTACATTTCACTTGGTGAGGGATATACCAATCTCTAACCATTTTTACATTTCACTTGGTGAGGGATATACCAATCTCTAACCATTTTTACATTTCAATCTTCTCTCATTCTTACAATTTCACTTGGTGAGGGATAATCCAATGTCTAACCATTCTTACATTTCACTTGGTGAGGGATAAACAAATCTCTATCCATTCTCACATTTCACTTGGTAAAGGATATAGTCATATACCAATCTCTAGTGATTTATAACAATTTTATTCAGATACTCAAGGCGTGAAAATTTTCATTTTTCATAAAAATGTTGGGGGGAAATAAGTTTTAAGGAACATGGACAAAGGGTGGGGGACATACCAGTCTCCAACTCTCAGTTCTAACTTCACCAGTCATTATGGGGTTGATAGTGGATAATCAAAGACATTTTTCTTTGACTCTTAAAAATTTCTTCAAGTTTTAAATAACCTACGGTACATGTATTTGAAGTGACATGAACAAAGGGTGGGGGACATACCAGTCTCTAACTCTCAGTTCTAACTTCACCAGTCATTATGAGGTTGATAGTGGATAATCAACGACATTTTTCTTTGCTTAGTTATGTGCAAATGCAAATTCAATATTTATTATTGAGACAATAACAAATATAACCACACAATTCCAATTAATGGAAATTATAATGTTGTCAACAAATATGGGTAATAACAAAATTACTGAACACAAAGGCTCTGGTCTGAAGGGAAAGGCATAAAACCATCGTCCATAAACAGACCAAATCTAAAATCCACAACTGGAAAACTGTAATGGCCCTGACTTGGTACAGGCTTTTCCAATGGAAAAAGTGGGTCGAATTGTTTTTTTCTGTGCCAAACCTCCTGCTTCCACTATTTTATAAGGTTTCAGTTGTAACAATGAAGAGTAGTATTCCTAATATTTTTAAAAATTCTTGCTTTAAAAATAATAATAAAAAAAATGGGTTCGATTTGAAAAATGTTCATATTTCACAAAACAATTTGGAAAAAAATATGTTACCATAGCAACCATGATAATATGTGTATAACATTTTGTGAACATTCCTGATATTTTTTTTACATTTTTGCTTTAAAAATAATATAAAAAAAAATGGGTTTGATTTGAAAATTTTTCTTTTTACACAAATTATTGGGAAAAAATATGTTGTCATGGCAACCATGATAATATGTGTAAAACATTTTGTGAACATTCCTGATATTTTTTTTTAATTCTTACTTTAAAAATAATAATAAATAAAATGGGCAATTGATTTGAAAAATTTTCATTTTTAACAAAAATGTTGGGGAAAATATGTTGCCATGGCAACCATGATATGTGTAAAACATTTTATGAACATTCTGGATATTTTTCTTAATTCTTGGTTTAAAAATAATTTAAGAAAAAAAAAGGATTTATTTGAAATTTTTTCATTTTTCACAAAAATTTAGGGGGAAAATATGTTGCCATGGCAACCACGATAAAATGTGTCTCCAAAGTTTTGAAATTTAAAGTATACTCAACTAACATCATTTCCTGTAAATATTGAAGTAATATTTACAAGGATTTTAACTACAGAGCAAAAACAAAAAAAATGCTAAATTTTGTGATATTTCTTCAAAACAATTCAGCATACAGGTAATATCTTGTGTATACAATTCAGCATGGTAAGGGTTAATATTAGTGATTACTAAGAAAAAGCAAATATAATTTATTAGATTCTGGCATTATTGCTTTATGTACCTTTTGTTTGGCATTTTGTAAAATTTCCTTAACTCTGTCACTTTTAACATAATCCATAGGTTTATGTCCATTCTTGTTCTCAACGGTTGGATCTGCTCCTGAAAAAAAAATTATTTCCTTAATTTTTAAACTAGGCCTCTAAAAATCAGCTTCACAATCAGAACAGTACAAGAACAGGATCTATCTGAATAGCCATATCCTGTTTAGTTTCATTCACTTCATTTACAGCCTTTTCCTTAATACTGTTTACTTAATAAAGAAAAGAATGGCAATACTTCAAAAGTGCCCACAGATGAAAAAAGAGGAAACCCACTATACAGTGCCTAGAAACCATCAAATTCTAGCTGTTTGGACCAAGCCTGACACATTCTGTTTTTCCCCAAATATTCTGTTAAAAAAAAGGGGAAAGCCACTGATCAGAAGAAAACTTTCATCTCTGAATGTTTCATTCACATTCATAAAGGGAAATGAAATAGTACAAGACCAGCGAGATCAGAACTTCCGTGATCATAGGTTGTGCTGCTTTTATTGGTTTTGCTATAGTGTTGCGTATTTTGGCAATGTCCTGACAAAATCGATTGCAACGAATAAAAAATCAGTAACGCACCAAAGGTGCAAAAGCCGAGTTGTGAACATGTGGATGGACAATGTGACCTTGACCTTTGACCTACAAACCTCAATATCAATAGGCTTCCTCCTCTCACCATCAGGCATGTGTGTACCAAGTTTCATTTAGATCCGATATTTCGTTCTTAAGATATCGTGTGGAAACAAAACAAGTATCTAATTTTTGTTCTATTTTTAGAAGTTGTGACCTTGACCATTGTCCTACAAACCTCAATATCAATAGGCTTCCTCCTCTCACCATCAGACATGTGTGTACCAAGTTTCATTTAGATCCAACATATCGTTCTTAAGATATTATGCGGAAACGGAAAAAAGTATCAAATATTTGTTCAATTTTTAGAAGTTGTGACCTTGACCTTTGTCCTACAAACCTCATTATCAATAGGCTTCCTCCTCTCACCATCAGGCATATGTGTACCAAGTTTCATTTAGATCCTACATTTTGTTCTTAAGATATCGTGCGGAAACGAAAAAATTATCAATTTTTTGTTCTATTTTTAGAAGTTGTGACCTTGACCTTTGTCCTATGATCCTCAATATCAATAGGCTTCCTCCTCTCACCACCTGGCATGTGTGTACCAAGTTTCATTTAGATCAGACATTTCATTCTTAAGATATTGTGCGGAAACGATTGCGCCGCCCGGATGCCCCGACGCCATTCATCATATTATAAGCCGAGCTCGACTTTGTCGCAACTCGGCTAAAAACAGTCATCAGTGGGTGTACATTATTTTTTCAAAATCATAGGAGTTAAATCATACAGGTTTTTCAACATATTACAAGGATTTAACAACACAAATCGGAAAATGAAAACCAATCTTTTTTTTATCAGGGTCAGGGTTAGGGTTATGGTGTTTAACGTCACTTTCAACAATATTTCAGTTATATCGTGGTGGTCAGTTTTATTGGTAGAAGAAACCGGAGTACATGGAAAAAACCACTGACCTGCCGCAAGTCACTGACAACCTTTATCACATAATGTTGTATCAAGTACACCTCGCCATGAGCAGGATTTGAACTCATGACGACCTCTCTTTTTTAATCGACATTCCCTTCTTAAAGCTGCATTATATATTCAAGCATATATAATATTCTAATTACAAAAATATAGTAGAATGGTGGTTATGCAATTACCTGCCTCCAATAAGGCTCTAACAATACTATCCTCATCTATTAACACAGCATAATGTAAAGCCGTACATCCTTGGAAAGTGGCTTGTCTGTTTAAACGGTCACTAAATTCCTCTTCTCTTGCCAACATCACTGCCCAATAGATTTTAAAGTAATTATTGCTTTTCATATACATGTATCAATATACAAAATAACTCTTTGTTTTATTAATATAATGGATATAAATTATTAATGTACCTTTTTTTATCATTCAGAAGAGATTTAAAAACGATGATTTTGGTAAAAATAGACAAAATCTGCATATTTAATAAAAATCAGAAAAATCCATCGAAGTATAGAAATGGTGAAGTTGCAAAGGTTCCAACTGGGTTAAATATGACAAGGAAAAGAAGGTGGTAACTGCAAAGTCTTAATGTAAGTTTCCAAGGCATATTCATAAATTAATGTCAGTTACATACATAGCATTCTCAATTTCTGCAAAGTTTGAAAAATTTGAATTGCAGGTATCGTCTACTGAAAATGTTTTTGAGAAATGGACCAGTTCAAATGTAATAATATCTGTAAAAATTTAATTATCATCAGTAACAAGGCATTTACATATCTTCAAATGTTGCTAACAACTGTGTATATGTTTTAAATTATTTCATTTTAAATTGTAAGAGGAGTTTGTTACATGAAATAGGAATCATCTACTGAAAAAGTTGTGGAAAAATGGTTATTAGTGGAAATAGTCATAATTTCTGTAGAAATGAACAAGAGCCAGTAAGGATTTCAAATAAACCCTGGGGCCTTCGCGGTCGTGATTGTATGGTAATTAGATTTACAACTACTTGTGCAATCAGTGCCTATTACCACTGAAGTAGTGACCTCGAATTCCGCTCATGGCGAGGTGTACTCTATACAACATTATGTGTTAAAGCATGTCAGTGACTTGCGACAGGTCATGGTTTTCTCCCGTTTCCTCCACCAATAAAACTGACAGCTATGATATAACTGAAATACTGTTAAACACCATAAACCAAATCAACACTTCAGCTTGAAATAGTTTAATGTTAATAAATACAGTACAAAATTATTTAACTACATGTAATTTCCAAGCTATAGCAATATCAATTTTGAAGCTACCTAATATTGAAAAAAAACCATTATCATGTACTAGGGAAAATGATCAGTAAAATAGCTTGGAGCATGTCTCATCAGTGACATTTGATTAGCTTTATCACTTGTAACATGTAGGTCAATTCATATTATAACTGGAACTCAAATTTAGACTCATCCAGACAATCGAGTGTCATGAATATGAATGAAAGTAGTTTCTACATGTTTATAATAATAACTAATATCATACTAATCAATCTTTATCTGTGATTTTTGTTACTTTAGCATGGAGAAAAACATGCAATCATGAAAAACAATTAACAAGAAAGTGTCTTTGCTTTGCTTTGCAATATTCATATAATCTGACACAAATTGTAACCACAAACTACCTGTATCATTCAGGTACGAAAATGCAACATGCAATAGGTGTCAAATTAATTTGGTTTACAATAATTTCAACACATCAAGAAATTTACCTTGAAGAGCATTAAAACCCTTTTCCCTAGCTATTCTCAAGTAATTTGTATAATCATCACCAAGATTGGGGTCAGCTCCATTCTTCAAAAGTAATTCTACAGCTCTAAAATATAAATAGTGTCAAACCTCTCATTAGTGACCACCTCTATTAAGCAACAAGTTGTATTATGTAACCTTTATATTAATTTCCATTCACAATACATTTCATATTAATTAAACCTGTATTTAGCAACCACCTGTCTTATGTGACCCTATTTCCCTTGGAGGGTCACATTAGATAGGTTTGACTATAGTTCCAATTATATTGCTTTAATGGGTTCACTGTTCAGTCTCCGGTGATATCCAAAATGAATGCTAATTTTTCAGAATAACATTAATAGTTACCAGTACATGGTAGGTTATTTCAAAATTATATTAGAAAAAAACAAGAGCCATTGACATCATCTCTGTAAAATGTTTCCCTATATATTTCATGACAAGTTAAAAATCACATTTTGACTATTACATTATAAATTTTTACCAACACATATCATTTGAATCTTCTCGATGGTGTAATGGTTAGTGTGCTCACCTTGAGTGCTATAGATCGCTGGTTTGGGTCTCGGTCTTATCAGACCAGACTATAAAATTGGCATTTGCTGCTTCTCCGCTAAGCACACACCTTTATTGGCTTTAAGGAGAATGGGCAAAACTGGTTGGATTGGAATCAGAATAATGTGTTCTAGTGGAGCGACTGTTGTTTCAATGAGACCATAAAGATCCAATAATTAAGCTTGTTGGTCTAGAACAAAGTGGACATCACCATCATTTCATTGAAAGCAACCTGAACTTCTCACCATGATATGGATGAAAAATCACGCATTTGGCCTTAAATAACAATCACTCACTCACACACTTTATATAATTTGCTAAAAACACCTCACTCTTTACTCTTAGTCCTACAATCTCATTATGAACAGGTCAAGTACTAGTCCAAGTACAGTCAAACTTGTATTGAAGGCAAGGGATCGTATGGTAGTTGGATTTACAACTAAGAGTACATACTTTAAATTTTTGTTGATTGCAGCTACATGTAGTGCCGTCCATCCTAATTGGTGTCGTTTATTCACATCTACTCCGCTTCTAATTAATCTACAAAGAAAATTCAAAATTTTACTTAAAATATCTGCTTAAACCAGCCAACCAATGTTAATGCATCACTATCATCACACAACTGAGAACATGTAGTCATACATTTTATAATTAGACAGACATATGTTTTTGTGCTTAATTAATGTGCTTTATGCCTCTCTTTTACACTCCAAAAAATACAAAAATAGTACATTCAATTTTTCAATAATGGTTTACTTAGTTGAAAGACTGTATTCACTCTGTTTTTCTGTGATTGACTATCCCCCATGACTTGAAATAATATTGAATCCTTATATATGTACCTAACCTTTCTAGATACTTATATTACGATTTATAGAAAAATGCTGTATTTTCATTGTATGCCCGACCTGGTACATTAGGCTATGTATACGACTGGAGCTGTAGATAAATATGTATCACTCGCCTGCCAACTCCAGCATTGATTTTCTATGCTATAACAGCTTACCAAGGTCATTAATTAAACCTGCTCTTCCATGAAGTAAAACTTAGTTAAGTATGGAGCTGAAATGTCATTTCGTTGACGTAACGGATGTTGATGTATTTAACTTATTCTACATACAAAAACGATGTCTGATACGTAAACAAATTTTCTGTAATGTTACAAACGACATGAAAATGTTTAATTATTCAACTAAAAACTATGCACCATAATAATATAATAGTTATTCAGGTTCTATATATAATATAAATATGAAGCCAGGAATGTGACATAATATACCCTGTTTAAAACCTGAATAACACATCATGTACAGCACTTATCAAAAGTTTTTGTGGAAAAAAGAAAGTATTATACAAAATTAATTACTGTATAGGTGTCAAACCACTAATTCACCAATCAGAGCTTGGAACATATACGAAAGTAGTCCCTTTTCAAGAAAAAAGTTCCTTTCACTTTGTAGTATTGTGAAAACTACTGAATGGAATGGACTAATTAAAATTGATAATTGAAGTTAAATAAATAGGGATTATTTTGAGCCCAAATTTGATGGATTTAGTTGTATTTGAATACCTCTATGGAGGATTTGATGCATGACCTATAAATACTGAATTTCTTGGGGATGACTGAGCTATTTTTAGAGTAGGTGTTTTCCGTAGCATGGCATTTCACTGCAAGATTTTAAACATGCCCTGATATTTTGACAGAACGTAGAGGAATCATGTACGTTTCAGAAAATATATGGTCTTGGAAAGGTTAAACTTCAGATAAAATGACCAGGTAGGCTCGAAAAAACACAAATTTAGTAGAAAACCTTAAAGAAATTAATTGGTGGTTTGACACCTTAAGACAAAAACGTCAAAATTATCTTTTGTTGCTATCATGTTCAAATTAGCCTAAAAATGTCACAACAGACCCAGGGTGACATTTTTCATACAAAAATGTTACAAAATGCATTGTGGTGTCAGATTACATGGTCAAAATGCATGTTATGTAATATTTTGGAATATTGCTCCCAGACACTGGATATACATGGACACCGGGTATTGCAGCTCATTTTCTTTTTCTTTATGACTTTATAATTATTGGGAATATGTTATTGAATGTGTTTTTGCAGTAGAAGGGCATATAATATTGAAAATATGGTTGATATTAAGAATTTAAAAAATTTCATCATGCAGCAGTTTGTAGACTTCAAATATAGGATATGGTGATATCATGATTGGATTTTTTTCAATCCTACACATTTTTTCTGGTAAACTTTGATAGTTTCAGTTAGAATACATGTACAATGTACTTACAAAATAATATAAGGCTATAGAAAGCAGTTTTAATTGAAAATTATGTAGTAAAAACCTGGTAATTTAAGTGATCCCAGAAAAATTATTTTGACTGCTTAGCATTTTCTGTTAATTTTTCAAATTGTCAATTTGAATTTCATGTTTTAGAGTATTATTTGGCTGTAACAGTACATTTGAACATCCAGCTTACTTAAACAGTGGAAAAAAACAATGTGGAAGCATACATTTATTGAGTTTTGGGGGAAATTATAGTTGTGCACCATCAGAAATTCCAAGACTTGAATATCAATAAATCATATTTTTGCAAATTTGATGGAATTAGAAGGACTTTCAACTAAAGATGTATATACAAAAACATATGTTATGTCTTAAACTACATAATTTATGGGATAAAAGCATGAATTAACAAAATAAAGAATGATGTGAGCTCCTTTTATGGGACGAAAAAAGGGGGGGGGGCTAAATGCAAACATTTCATAGTATGTAGCTATTGAATATACAACTGAGGCATATATATGTGTTAAAATTGCTTATTATGTTAGAAATTAGCTTAATAACTGTTATATATAAGAGAATAGGTAAGTTTTGGTATATTACACAATCTGAACTCAACAGCTGTAAATTGAGATATTTTCATTAAAAATCTTCAAGGGGGTACCTTTGCTTTTGAACACTTATACTTGCAAATATCAGACAGCCATATACCTTATGAGGTTTTTTTGGGTTGATATTGTCTAAGGAATAGAAATTAGGCCAACAAATGGTGAAAGAAACAAGTTTTTTTGCTCTTTTGGTGTCAAATCACTAATTCACCAATCAGAGCTTGGAACATATACAAAAGTAGTCCCTTTTCAAGAAAAAAGTTCTCCTTTCACTTTGTAGTATTGTGAAAACTACTGAATGGAATGGACTAATTAAAATAAATTGATAATTGAAGTTAAATAAATAGGGATTATTTTGAGCCCAAATTTGATGGATTTAGTTGTATTTGAATACATCTATGGAGAATTTGATGCATGACCTATAAATACTGAATTTCTTGGGGATGACTGAGCTATTTTTAGAGTAGGTGTTTTCCGTAGCATGGCATTTCACTGCAAGATTTTAAACATGCCCTGATATTTTGACAGAACGTAGAGGAATCATGTACGTTTCAGAAAATATATGGTCTTGGAAAGGTTAAACTTAAGATAAAATTACCAGGTAGGCTCGAAAAAACACAAATTTAGTAGAAAACCTTAAAGAAATTAATTGGTGGTTTGACACCTATATATGTAAAAGTAAACAAGTAATTTTGTGACTGTCTGACCTTTCTAAAGTACTGTTGTCTTTGTCTTTTACAGCTTCCAGTAGTCTCAAATCTAAAAATAGAATTCATAATATATAAAATTTTCTTCGCACAGAATTCAAGTTCTCCACTAAATAAGATAATAGAAATTGTTTTAAGGTTTCATCATTATCAATTGCCTAAAATGACCCAGTAAAAACTGCCTTAAAAGGCACCTGTACATATATGTAAGTTTAGGGTTATGGAGTTTAACGTTACTTTCAACAATATTTCAGTTATATCATGCGGTCAGTTTTATCGGTAGAGAAAACCAAAATACCTGTAGAAAACAACAGATCTGCCACAAGTCACTGACAAACTTTATCACAGTGACATAATGTTTATTCAAATTATTCTGATAAATCATAGGGGCCTGTAAAACTTATCATGATCAAACGCAGAGATTGAGTGTGGAGCCGGAGGGGGTCAAATATGCCCATGTCACGTTACAGACATCAACCTCAACAATCTCAATCTTGAATTTTGATCACACAAACAAGTTTTACAAAGGCCCTTGTGCATACACCTTTATTACATAATACATTACATGTGCTTTGCAGAGACACAGGAAATACCAATTGCATAGTCTTTGGTTTGACCCTAGTCCGAGATTCCTCTGCTGTCTAACGGCTTTTATGGATTTGCTGTAGCCGTTGGACGTCAGAGCGCTATATATACGGAAAACAGCGGATTTGCCTCTCTAGCTCTGGGTCAGCACATTTCCACGTTTCGTGGCTATCAGATTTTATTTTCTATCAAAAACCCTTATATAAATCGCTTCACCAATCATTTTTCTATTCATTCATAACCATCTTACCCTCAGAAAGTGGTGTTACACTCCATTACAGCACGATTTTGCCTTATATCCTATTATTCCGCCATTTGACTTCCATTTTCGAATCTACAAATGTGATCTCGCGATACTAACTGAATGATAACAGTAACGCATTGATGGGAGCTACTTAATTCAGCGTACCAAATTATTTGTGCATTCTTTGCATACGTAAACAACATTCAAATCACATGGAAGACGATACATTTAAGCGTATTCTGCAGGACAGTCCATTTACAGATCAAAGCAGAGCAGAAGGAAATAATACAGAATGTGTTGGAAAGAAAAGATTCAATGGCAGAGTGTTACCAACGAGCCTCGGAAAGAGCATGTGTTACGTCCCCCCTTTTTGGACAAGGTATACTACATCATATTTTTTTTTCTTATGGTTATCTGTAATTCACTATTGCTGTTAAAATCATTACCAATCAATATAATCAACTGTATTAAATCTTATGTTCATTGTTCTGCCTTAACAGGCATGTATGATTGGCAATAAAAATATTTGTTTGTTTGTTTATATGCAAATCATCTTCCATGATACATTGCGGTAATCGTGGTTTTCTCGTAGTCATGTGACAAATGTTTGAAAAATGGAAGACAAATGGCGGAATCATAGGATCTAAGGCAAAATCGTGCTGTAATGGAGTGTAGCACCACTTTCTGAGGGTAAGATGGTTATGAATGAATAGAAAAATGATTGGTGAAGCGATTTATATAAGGGTTTCTGATAGAAAATAAAATCCGATAGCCACGAAACGTGGAAATGTGCTGACCCAGAGTTGGAGAAGCAAATCCGCTGTTTTCCGTATGCATAGCTACAGCAAATCCATAAAAGCCGTTAGACGGCAGAGGAATCTCGGACTAGTTTGACCTGAATGTGCTTTGAACAAACGATCTACCATACTATAACCATTAGCTGAGCATGACCAATATTTGTTTAGAAATGTTAGATGAATAGTTGACTGAACGCTGAATGGCAGGCAGTATCAGAAAACAACTCTGGCTTCGAATCCCAAAAGGGAATGGGATTAGGAGAGAAAAATATGGGTACAGGACGTTTCGGCCATAGTCGTTTCGTCCATAGTACCAGTTCGGCCACACTTTATAAAGACGTTTCGGCCATGATTTTATTTATGTTGTTTTATGTGTTATTTATAACAATATTATGCATTAATAATCATATTGAATACAAAAAGAAATAAAAAATTGAGAAAAACGATATATTTTAGCAAATATTATCACTATTCTTCTTTTCCCAATCGCGGCGATGTGCAGGTCCACATGAAGAGAAGAAAACAAAATCTACGTTTTACATATTTTTTAAGTCTTATAAATCTAGATTTAATAACCATTTTCAGTACTTTATTTTAAAAAAAAATTATTTAACAAATATTATCATTGTTCTTCTTTTCCCAATCGCTGCCATTTGCAGATCGACACGAAGAAAAGAAGTCATAATCTACGATTTACTTAGTGTTTACTTTATATACGTCCTTGGTTTTGAGTGTTACCTATATGAAAATCTGGAATTAATCATCATTTTCTGTACTTTATTATAAAAAAATAAATATTTAAAACGATATATTTTAGCAAATATTATCATTGTTCTTCTTTTCTTTTTTCTGATTTGGTTAATAAACATTTCTATTTCTATATAATAATTTTTTTTATATTAATCATGAAATTTCGGAATTTTAATTTTTTAAACCATATTATTCCTCCAAGAATCCATACTGACTACGACTACAGACTATGACACTCAGTTTCTTCATACAAAAGTACGAAAATAACAAAATAAATAAATGGTCAGTCATCTAGACGCCAATATGATATGCGTATGTGTAATTACCACGATTACTATAAAAATAATTCCCCTAAGAATCGATACTAAAAAGTACAGACTATGACACTCGATTTTTTCATCCATACTTACGAAAATAACAAAGTAAATAAATGGTCAGTCATCTCGATGCCAATCAATGAATATGTGATGTGTATTACCTAGTCCGAGATTCCTCTGTCTTTTAACGGCATTGATAAAGTTGCTTGTAGCCGTTCAACGACAGAGCGTGCTATATACGGAAAACAGCGGATTTGCTTCTCCAACTCTGGGTCAGCACATTTCCACGTTTCGTGGCTATCGGATTTTATTTTCTATCATAAACCTTATATAAATCGCTTCACCAATCATTTTTCTATTCATTCATAAACATCTTACCCCCAGAAAGTGGTGTTACACTCCATTACAGCACGATTTTGCCTTAGATCCTATGATTTCGACATTTGTCTTCCATTTTTCAAACATTTGTCACGTGACTACGAGAAAACTACGATTACCGCAATGTATCATGGGAGATGATTTGCATATAAACAAACAAACAAATATTTTTATTGCCAATCATAGGTGCCTGTTAAGGCAGAACAATTAACATAAAATTTAATACAGTTGATTATATTGATTGGTAATGATTTTAACAGCAAATTTAGTGAATTACAGATAACCATAAGAAAAAAAAAATGTAGTACCTAGTCCAAAAACAAAAAGGGGGAACGTAACACATGCTCTTTCCGAAGCCCGTTGGTAACACTCTGCCATTGAATCTTTTCTTTCCAACACATTCTGTATTATTTCCTTCTGCTCTGCTTTGATCTGTAAATGGACTGTTTGTCCTGCAGAATACGCTTAAATGTATCGTCTTCCATGTGATTTGAATGTTGTTTACGTATGCAAATAATGCTCCAAATAATTTGGCACGCTGCATTAATTAGCTCCCATCATGCAATGCGTTGCTGTCATCATTCAGTTAGTATCGCGAGATCACGTGTGTAGATTCGAAAATGGAAGTCAAATGGCAGAATAATAGGATCTAAGGCAAAATCGTGCTGTAATGGAGTGTAACACCACTTTCTGAGGGTAAGATGGTTATGAATGAATAGAAAAATGATTGGTGAAGCGATTTATATAAGGTTTATGATAGAAATTAAAATCCGATAGCCACGAAACGTGGAAATGTGCCGATCCTATGGCCGTGAGGCAAATTCGATGGTTTCCGTATATAGCACCCTCTGTCGTTGAATGGCTACAAGCAACTTTATCAATGCCGTTAAACGACAGAGGAATCTCGGACTATGTATTACCATGATTAATTAAAAAAAAACACCTAATAAGCCATACTACGACACTCAGTTTCTTCATCCATACTTATTAAATATAAACTATGGCCGAAATGACTATGGCCGAAATGGTTTGTGGCCGAAACGTACTATGGCCGAACCGGAGTGTGGCCGAAACGTCTCGAAAGCAAAAATATGATGCAATGTCAATATTTATATTATTATAATATATTTATCATTTCTCTGAGAAATGAAATATCTTACGATTAGCATCTGAATCCCCAGAGCAATATGCTATAAACCCAACAAGTGCTAAAGATCCTCCAAAATGTAATGCTGACGAAAACACGGGTATACGATTACATAATTTTAGTTTTAAAACGTTTCTAAGCAAAGTTGCCAATCCAGAAGTTTCAAGTGATTTTGTGTTAATGTGAGATAATGTTAGTCCTGTGTTTTGGTTCTCCTGTCGTATGGCACTTTTCAAATAGCACATAGATCGTCGGTGACATATTCGTCTGCAAATTTTGGAAAACATGCTACCGGAAATTGAAACTGTGCCCATAGCTGATTGTCGTAAAACTAGATGAATTAAATTGATTGCAATTGCCTAAATTCATTATTTATATTTGTTTCTGCGGTTTCTCAAGAACGTTACTTTTTACCAACAATGCATTGCTTTTAAAGGTAATTAAAGGTAATAAATATTACAGTTTCAACACCGGTAACCTATTTCCGGTAGAATCAATCAGCTGATAAGGCTGAAAAGAAATTTGTGGTTGTCTGAAGTTGTCGGATTTATTTTCCTGCTAAAAGTAATCTAATTGCAAAGACATGTTTAGTATCATATTGCTATAGATATTTTGAAGTTTTCCCTTTCAATTTTTTTTTTACATGTCTTAGATATTTCATGAAGATAAAAACAACGAAACCCCAAAAATATTCACTGATTTTAAACTGCACATGTCAATATGTGTTTAATGAGCGCCATATTGGGTAACATAACTTGAAATACTTGCGTGATGGGCCTTAGAACCTTTGCAATTCAACAATGTAGATGTATTCAGTAATCAGGACAGTAGGTCAACAATACAACACTTGTGTCAACAGCTGTTGTTCTCACATGAAAGTCATTATGTTCTACATTGTCTTATGTTTACATGGAATCTCAAACTAACTAAGGTAGATTTCAGAACTCAAATTTTGAAAGACTTTTTGTGAAGCTTAACTGTTAAGATGAGCCATAAGATGTATATCCAGTGCCTGGCATAGCTTGACATACATGTGTATAGTCCGAGATTCCTCTGTCGTCCGACAGCATTATATATTTTTGCTAGAGCTGTGGGACGTCAGAGAGCTATGCATACGGAAAACAGCGGATTTGCTTCTTCAACGCTGGGTCAGCACATTTCCACGTTTCGTGGCTATCGGATTTTATTTTCTATCAGAAACCCTTATATAAATCGCTTCACCAATCATTTTTCTATTCATTCATAACCATCTTACCCCCAGAAAGTGGTGTTGCACTCCATTACAGCACGATTTTGCCCTAGATCCTATTATTCCGCCATTTGACTTCCATTTTTCAAACATTTGTCACGTGACTACGAGAAAACTACGATTACTGCAATGTATCATGGGAGATGATTTGCATATAAACAAACAAACAAATATTTTTATTGCCAATCATATAGGTGCCTGTTAAGGCAGAACAATTAACATAAGATTTAATACAGTTGATTATATTGATTGGTAATGATTTTAACAGCAAATTTAGTGAATTACAGATAACCATAAGAAAAAAAAAATGTTGTAGTACCTTGTCCAAAAAGGGGGAACGTAACACATGCTCTTTCCGAAGCCTGTTGGTAACACTCTGCCATTGAATCTTTTCTTTCCAACACATTCTGTATTATTTCCTTCTGCTCTGCTTTGATCTGTAGATGGACTGTTTGTCCTGCAGAATACGCTTAAATGTATCGTCTTCCATGTGATTTGAATGTTGTTTACGTATGCAAATAATGCTCCAAATAATTTGGCATGCTGCATTAATTAGCTCCCATCAAGCAATGCGTTGCTGTCATCATTCAGTTAGTATCGCGAGATCACGTTTGTAGATTCGAAAATGGAAGTCAAATGGCGGAATAAAAGGATCTAAGGCAAAATCGTGCTGTAATGGAGTGTAACACCACTTTCTGAGGGTAAGATGGTTATGAATCAATAGAAAAATGATTGGTGAAGCGATTTATATAAGGGTTTCTGATAGAAAATAAAATCTGATAGCCACGAAACGTGGAAATGTGCCGACCAAGAGTCGGAGAGGCAAATCAGCTGTTTTCCGTATGTATAGCTCTCTGACGTCCCACGGCTCTAGCAAAAATATATAATGCCGTCGGACGACAGAGGAATCTCGGACTAACATGTGTGATAATAGTAGAACACATTTTGTCTCTGAAAAATGCAATTTCCCTGATGGGAATCGATCCCAGGACCTCTCACATGGTAAGCCAACGTTCTACCAATTGAGCCAAAGGAGATCTCCACTAATGCAGTTAGAGAGAGGAGGTGGTTGTGAACATACTACACGGTTCCTATAACCTTTGGTAGAGGAGCATTCCAGTTACACATGTATGAAAGTGGATGCTAATATATCGGCATGGGGTATGAGGGCTTACATTCCCAGTTGGTTGAGTGAGGGTGGAGAGCCCTGATAGAGGTTTAAAGGGATCGTCCAGGATGAAAACGTTTTTGTTGTGTTTTGAGCTCTGAATGATTCTGTAAAGCATATGGTAATTTTATTTGTAGATGAGTAGTCTGAAACCTAACATTAGCACATTCAGAGCTTTGATTTCTTTTAAATTTCAGATGAGACTTGTTATTCTAGATGATTATGATAATGTTAGTCTATGGGCAGCTAAATATATACGACGAAGAATTATTGACTTTAATCCAGGACCAAATAAATATTTTACCTTAGGTCTACCTACAGGTATGTTAATGCTTTTCAAGGCAGAATAATGGCATTTAAGATTTAGTTATTGTTATTTATTGTCAGTTACAACAATAATTCAGTTACAAAGTCTGAAAGTCAACTTTAGTACTGCTCCGTCCTATTGCCCACGACCAGTAAAATTCTGATTGGGCCAATTAATTAATTGACTTTTCATTGCAAAATTTTGTGCTTAAAATTTGCTATTTTTTAAGTTTGGGACTGAGTAACTTCTGAGGTCTAAAATCGTGACTGGAACTTACATGTACATTGTGGCACTGGCAGTCAATTTTATTGGTGGAGGAAATCGTAATACTGGTACCATGAGAAAACCACAACCTGCTGCATGTCATTAATAGATGATCACATAAGCTTGCATTGAATACACTATGTCAATGGCCTGAATCAACTCATAGCATTAGTGGTGATAGAAAAATGATCGCATAGGTTTTTGTTTATCTAAATACTAGACCATGATAGTTCCTTTTATGCTTTATTATGTATACACTTTATGCCCATGGAAATTCAAGTCCTGGCCTTGGACAGTTAAAAAATATGACAGGGTTAAACTGGTTAAAGTGGTACCTTGTTTGAAAATTAAATCTGCAACTGCAATACAGAAATAAACAAACAATAAAAATTCTACACAGATTCACATCCAATCAAAAAGACCCCACACTATTACAAATATGAACCACAACATAAACATGGACAGTACATGCAGGCAAGGTCCAATGGCTACAGGTACTATAGTTTAACTATTTGTTTCCCTGTGACTTCAAAATTTGATTTTTAGTTTTATAGATTTTTTATTTCTTAACCGAAATTTTTTTTACTATATACATGTATCACGAAAAATGATTAAAAGTTTTTTTTGTGAGCATGAAGGAATTTTATATTTCAGGTAGCACTCCTCTAGGAACTTACAAAAAATTGATAGAATTCTTCAACCAAGATCAACTATCCTTCGAGTTTGTCAAGACCTTTAACATGGACGAGTATGTTGGTAAGAAATAAAAGGTTTGCCTGGTTTGATTTATGGTGTTTAACACCACTTTCAATAATATTTCATCAGTTATATCGTGGTGGTCAGTTTTATTGCATTTGGTGGAGGAAACCGGAGTACCCTGAGAAAACCATTGATCTGTGGTAAATCACTGACAAACTTTATAGCATAATGTTGTATCGAGTACACCTCACCATGAATGGGTTTCAAACTCACAACTTTAGTGGTGATAGGCACTGATTGCACAGGTAGTTGTAAATCCAACTGCCATATGATTACGACCACAAAATATAAGTTCACATTCTGTATATTGATTTTGTTATTATTTTTCTACACAGAATATTAATTTTGTTTATTCTAAGACTTAAATAAACGTTGGAGAAAGTCGAAGGGGTGTTCAAGTTTGGACAATCCAGAGACATAGGCAGCATTGGGCACTAGACAGATTGAAGACAAACAAAACAAAAAACATAACACATAACTAACAAGATGAGTAACACAGACCACACCAAAAAGCAGTGGTACTCATAGTCAAGTCTGCGATAGAGTTGTATTTCATTATTGATGCGTTTGTCAACCTAGAAAAAAATACAGATACAAGTTGAAATATCTGTAAAATATAAGTAAATTAATTTTATTACTCTTACATTATTCCATATCCTTGTCATACAAAGGTTTAAATTTTGTCCTACTTTTGATAAATGTATGTATTCAGGAATTTCATTGGTGTAAGTCATTGATAAATGTTGCATCAATGGCACCTGTCAACTACTGGGAGTAACAACTTAAGTGGTGATGGGCTCTGGTGGCATAGGCAATGCTACAGAAGATCCTTGTATTAATTTAATATTAAAAAATAGATGTTGATGCATATTTACACACCTGTATTAAGCCTATATGATGTATTTCAGGTATTCCTAGAGATCACCCAGAAAGCTATCATTCCTTTATGTGGCACAATTTCTTTAAACATATTAACATACAGCCACAGAATGCCCATATTCTAGATGGCAATGCTGCAGATCTGGAGAAGGAATGTGATGATTATGAGAAGAAGATAACAGAGGCAGGGGGAATTGAGTTATTTGTTGGTGGTATGTTATATCTGTATGACAGAATTATCATCTCCCCGAGAGACTTTTTCAATGTCAAACTTCGATCCATTGTATAATCCAATTCATTAATGGGTTTTTTAAAACATAAATTCCAATATATAACAGATCATTAAGATCCTCAATTTATATATTAATTACACCTTATATAAGAATGCTGGATTCTGATTGGTTAATAGCCGTGATATTTTTTTACAAATTCAGGCCTTGCATTGTGAATTTGCAGAATTTTTACTTCATGTAGGTGTATTTGCATAAGATTTAACTTTTTTTCATAGTATTTGCAAAATCGTATTTGCCATTTTTACCCTTCACCGAGACGCTTGTAACAAAATTTGTTAAACGTCATCGGTTGTGCGTTTTATGTAACATCATTCGGTAGAATTAAACAGATACATCATGTTAGGTCCTGAAAACGACAAACAAAAGGTATTATTTATTTAGCCAGTGTTCCAAATAATATTCGGTGTAATTAAACAGATATATCATGCTTGGGAGGGGTATTTGCGAAAAATAGGAGTCTTGAGACTAAATTTCCCTCGCCATTCGGCTCGGGAAATTTTTTCGTCTCTCGACTGGTATTTTTCGCAAATACCCCTCCCAAACATGATATATCAGTATAATGTATCTAATCGATATCCAATCCTCAAAGTCATGTCTGACTTTTACTTCATAGACATCTGTATCTCAGATCGATGTCCTTTTTTCAAATTCTCAAATCAGCATCCAATTCTCAAGTCTATGTCGTTTTTCAAATGTTCAAATCTATGGACGTTTCTCACTTTCTCAAATGACATCACTGACATATGCCATAATCCTAACCAATAAATTGCCTGTAGATCTGAGAATTTGGAACTGAGGCAGATTTGAGAATACCCTTAATTCGGACCGTGATTTGAGGTAATGACTTCAGTGGATGCCGATTTGAGTCTGGATATTGATCTGAGTCTCTCATATATAATTGGGTTATACATTGGATTTGGCTTTTTCTGGTATAAGAGAGTAGGCATCCACATCAACAACTCCTCTAAAACCAGTGAATGAATTTCAATGAAACAATGAGATTCTTTAAAAAGTAGTGCACTCTCTGTTCAACTCTACATACACATGTCAAAAGATAACCACCTGAATTTATATAATCATCAAATACTAGCCATGAAATGGAAGCTTTGTTGAGGTAGTGAAGATCAGTCCCTATTTTTCAAGAAGGTATATGTGTTTCTTCAGCTTTATCATTATGGTCAAATTTATTTTGAATAATGAAAAGAAAAACAAACATTTATCATCTTGAAGATGGCATCTGTGTTGCAGAAACGTTGAAAATATTTTTTTACGGTTAGGGGTATGGTGTTTAACACCACTTTCAACAATATTTCAGTTATATCGTGGCTGTCAGTTCTATTGGTGGAGGAAACCTGAGTACCCAGAGATAACCACAGGAGAAAACCACTGACCGGTCGCAAGTCACTGACAAATTTTATCATATAATGTTGTATAAAGTACACATCGCCATAAGTGGGATTAAAACTCACAACTTTAGTGGTGATAGGCACTGATTGCACACGACCACGACGACCCCGAAAATATTTTTTTATAGCGTTAATAAAACATGACATTTCTAGTGTAAGTTGATGATATACATCAGTGAAATATTTTGTCCTACACAAATTTGAGAAAGAAGCTTAAATAACTTGTCAAATGATAACTTACAACAGTTTGATAAATCAGTCTGCTTTGTATTGGTCAGTTATAGTCTGTTTGACCAGCCTAAAACAGGACTAAAAAATTAATTAAAAATCAACAGTTCAACTTATTGATTTTTTTTCTTCACTCATTTACTCATATATCATCTACCTACCCTGACAAATAATTTCAGAATTTTGACACTATTTTCCAAAAAGTTGCCCATTAGGTCTCTATGTTAAATATTTGTACCAAATGTGGATATGTGCAGAGGGAGTTAGTATGCTTGTTGTTACCAACTTCCAGTGTAAACAATAACAACAACAGATGTGATTTTATTTACATTTCACTGTCATGTGATTACCTAATTTGAATATGTCACCAGAACCCAAGCATACATGAGATGTTCATTTCACCCAAAGTTTAACTTTTTACATTTTATTGGAAATTATTTAAAGTATAAATGCAAGCCTTTGAATTTTAAATCTTTTTCTTTAAATTCTAAATAAAATCACTTTTGTTTTGGTGTTTTCTAAAGCCCAGTATTTGAACTCAAAGAACATGGCTATAAAGTAAGCCTATGTGTATTGACCAGATATACCATGTAAATAGCCCATGCTTTGTGTATACTTTTAGAAAATGAAAACAAGTTTTATGTATGTTATTTAAGCATAATAAAAAAAAAACAAGTAATTAATATATATATTTTTTTTAAGTATAATAGAAAAAATATAAAATAAAGGTAGAAAAAAACAACATTTTTTTTGTCTTTTCATAAATTAATATTTACAAATTAAAAATTATCTGCCCTTATTTAGAACTCTACCAATACTTATATAGAAAGGATAGTCATGCCTCTCAAAACTTCAGATGAAAAACAGGATTTAATACTAAAAGTGTTTGAATATTTTGAAGCCGAATCAAAATTGTCACTTGGTGAAAGTGAAATGAACATCTCATGCATGCTTGGGTTCTGGTGACATATTCAAATTAGGTAATCACATGACAGTGAAATGTAAATAAAATCACATCTGTTGTTGTTATTGTTTACACTGGAAGTTGGTAACAACAAGCATACTAACTCCCTCTGCACATATCCACATTTGGTACAAATATTTAACATAGAGACCTAATGGGCAACTTTTTGGAAAATAGTGTCAAAATTCTGAAATTATTTGTCAGAGTAGGTAGATGATATATGAGTAAATGTGTGACGAAAAAAAATCAAAAAGTTGAACTGTTGATTTTTAATTAATTTTTTAGTCCTGTTTTAGGCTGGTCAAACGGACTATACTTATATGTTGAAATTCTATATTTTAATAAATATACCTTTTCGGTAAAGAAATATCACAAAAATGGTCGGTGTAATTTTTTGCTGCCAAACCAAAAATACTTATATATTATCAACAACTTTCATCATATTTTTTGTTTGTTTTTAGGTATTGGCCCTGATGGTCACATAGCCTTCAATGAACCAGGGTCCAGTTTGGTTTCCAGGACTCGTATCAAGACACTTAATAAAGACACCATTATAGCCAATGCTAGGTTTTTTGGGGGTGATCTCTCACAAGTGCCAAAACAAGCTCTGACGGTTGGAGTTCAGACTGTCATGGATGCTAGAGAGGTAAAAAGAACAAGTTAAATGTCTTTAGTGGGAAAAAAATGTTTGTCTTTTCAATAAACATACACTAATGAATTTTGTACCTTCCCAATTTGTATTACTTTACAAAGTTTTATGTCATATTAATTGTTATCCTGCTATGTTGTTAGTTAAAGACATTGTTTTATGCTGCAATCATTACATGTGTTGAATAAAAGAGGCAAACAAATACATTTATGCTTTTTTCCTCTAGTATACAAATAAGTCTCCTGGTACCTGATGCATGGTAAAGCAAACAGTAACAGTATAGCACATCCAGGAAAGAGGACACCCTTGAAAACAAGTGGAATGAGGCTTGTGTATGCTCTTTTCTGTATTTGGCAGTTATTATGTACTTTTTAACATTGCAGGATAAACAAGATATACATACATTATCGGTACAAATACAATTTATTTGCACTCACAGAGAAATTCTACAAAAGGCACACTTTTCTACATGTTTCTAAAGGTCATACCAATGAATTTAATTTTTCCGACAATATACCTCTATTGTATATTATGTGATATCCATGGCAGCACCTCTACAATCCCTACATCTTCTTAGACTAACTCATACAACAGTATGTGATAAAGTATGTCAGTGAATTGCGACAGGTTGGTGGTTTTTCTCTGGGTACTTCAGCTTTCTCCACCATAAAAACTGACCGCCACTATATTACTGAAATATTGTTGAAAGTGGCATTAAACACCATAACTCTAACCCCCTTAGAAAAAAGGCTTTTGTTGCATACATCTGTTCCTCTTAACTCATGTAATAATTACAAAATATTATTTTTGCAGGTAATGATACTCATTACAGGGGCACATAAAGCTTATGCATTACACAAAGCCATTGAGGAGGGTATAAATCACATGTGGACCGTCTCAGCATTCCAACAACATCCACGTACAATTTTTATATGTGATGAAGATGCTACGTTAGAGCTTAAAGTCAAGACTGTCAAGTATTTTAAAGGTTTAATGGATCTTCATAATCAACTCATCGAGGAAAAATGAGAAAGGAAGAAAAAAATGAGAATTTGAAAGGAAGAAAGTTCCACAGTATACAGTAATATAATATTTTTAGAGAAATATTAGAGAAAATTAAAAACGTTGATAATATTATTATATTTTTAGAGAAATGTTAGAGAAAATTAAAAATGTTGATAATATTAAATTACAAATGTAGTTCTTCCAAATTTAGATAAATTGATGGGCATATAGTAATATTGGTAATATGAGCTTTACATTTTAATATGAAGGCCTTATAAAATATAGGTTAATTTATATCAAGGTGTAGGTATGTTATAATTCATGTTTAGTAAAAATTAAATTATATTTCTTGTTAATATTGTAATTCACTGGTTATAAAAATTAAAAATCATAATTTAAAATAATTTAATTTTGCTTGAAAATGTAAATTCCTCCCAAATATGGTCTTTTAAGACAGGTTTATTCTACGTAGTCAATGAAAAGTTGTGACATTTTAAAATCGTTATCTTTAGAGAGGGTGTGTCTCTCATTGGAGACATCCCTTAAGACAGGCTTCTCTGTACAGCCACCTGATTTTTTCCTGTTTCCAAAATGTTTTTATATGGTATTGTTCGTTAAAAAAATCAAATATTGTTTTGTAAACAAATTTGTATAATTTTTTATTACCTATGTTGTACAATCGGAGTATATTTCAAAACTCACATCATCATTTTTTTCCCTCATTTTGGCCAGTTAAAATTTATATTTCAAATGCAATTTCTTTTTCTACATCATTTGAGATATTTTATATAAATCAGTAATGGATACATGTACTTTGTAATTTTTCTTGTAATACTGTGAATTCATTTAATTTCGTTGGTACCAATTTTCGTGGATTGGGAAAAAAAGGCATTTCGTGGGATAGTTAAATTCGTGGATTGCCGATTACAAAAAATTAAAAAAAGGTGTTGAAATACTTAAATTCGTGGATTTTCACTTCAAATTCGTAGATTTTGCGTGTTGCGATTCTACGTTAAAGTGTTCAAATTTACAAGTACGCCAAACAAATATGGATCATTGTTGTATATTATCAGCTTGTTACAATTTTGATAATTATTTGATTTCATAATTAATACTTCTTTGAAGAAGTCCACAAATTAAATCAATAACATCCAATTAGAAATAATTTGCAATCATCGAAAGATGATCAAAAGATAAGAAGCCAAGCCGTGAATCTACTCATTGAGCAACTTGTCATAAATACCGAGAAAATATTTTTGACAGTACCATTTACATTTGTTTCTTAATTAATATTTCACAAAAAGGGTATGTTTTTTGCTAAGCTTCACACTAGGAGTCAAAACTTAAATTATAATTCTTTGTACTCTACGGGAACATGACATGCCATATTAAAATGATACATATAAAAAGTTGCATTAAACGGTAAAGAAAAAAAAAGGTGTGAAATTTTATGTCACAGCAGTTAAACATCACGTGTCAACAAATTAAAATCCTGACCTCCGGGCGTATATGATACTAGTATACCGACCGTTAATCTGATTATGATCACCAATAAACTTTATGATTGTCAATCAAAATGTTTACACAGCAATTATAAAAGGCGACAATAATGTTAGTATGTGTATGTTAATATTGTTTTTATTTATGTGTTAAAGTACTGTTGAATTTTGATGTGAAATAATAAAATATATATAGTGAGTTTTGTCTACTAGAACAACACTTCATTAAACAATACAAAAATACCGGAAGTTATTACCGCAAAATGTTTTCATAAATGTCACAACAATAAACAATTTATTCCAAGAGTTTACATGTTTATTAATCACAAAATGACACACAGGTACATTTATTTTAGATTCACAAGACATGCATTACAATTACATCATGTAACAATGTTGAATTACCTACATGGCTACAAACGTTTGTGTTTTCAAAACCTTGCTTACCGCCAAACGGAAATCAAATGGTCATTTTTCGTCGAACATTTAAATTTGTGGTTTGCTGGCACCCACGAAAACCACGAAAATTGGTATACCACGAATAAAAATGAATTCACAGTATATGTATTTGTATATCAAGAGGGTATTTTATCATGTTTTTACATTAAAGCAATATATATTTACATGTATTACATATTTAGTCTATTTTATTCACAATTATTTTGGTCTAAAATGTGTCACATTGTTCCTCCCTTTTTAGCTCGACTTTTCAAAGAAAAAAAGTCGAGCTATTGTCGTCACTCCAGTGTTAGCGTCTGGGTCGGTTAAGTTTTTTGTCAGAGTCCATTTCTCAAAAACTATCAAAGGTATCCATTTGAAACTTGGAATACTTGTTCACTATCAAAAGAGGAACCAATTACAACAAGGCAGATAACCCTGTGATTTGTATATCCAGAGTTATCTGCCCTTGTTTCGACATAGTACATAGAAATTAGGGATATTTTTTTAGTATCATTAAAATTTCTCAATAACTATCAAAGCTATTAACTTGAAACTCAATACACTTGCAGAAAGTGTTGACCCCAATCTGTTGACAAGAAAAGACAACTCCATCCAGTATTTTATTTGAGTTATTCCCCCTCTTTGACTTAGAATTTCTTCAAAAAATACAATTTCTCAATAATTATGACAGGCATTGAAATGAAACTCAACATACCTGTTCACTATCAAATAGGGAACCCATTACAACAAGGCAGGTGACCCTGTGATTTGTATATCCAAAGTTATATGCCCTTGTTTCGGCATAGTACATAGAAATTTGGGATATTGTTTTAGTATAATTAAAATTTCTCAATAACTATCAAAGCTATTAACTTGAAACTCAATACACTTGTAGAAAGTGTTGACCGCGTTCTGTTGACAAGAGAAGACAACTCTATCCAGCTTTTTATTTGAGTTATTTCCCTTTTTTTTACTTGCATTTATTTTCAAAAAAATACAATTTTCTCAATATAAATTATGATAGGCATTAAAATGAAACCCAACATACCTGTTCACTATCAATTTTTAATTTTTTTAATTTTTAATTTTTATTTCATATGCACTAAAATGGATTATACCCCTCTGATTATATTTACCAATCTTGCAAACATATTTGCTTATATGACCATCATAGTTAGAAGTATGTATAACTTTGTAAATTGCTTGCAGTTTAATATCAGATACGAAAAAGTCGAGCGTCCAGCACCCGTGGGTGGTGCTCTTGTTTATTATATAGCACTGTGTATCACAGTATTATCATATTGTACTCAATCAATGTAAATGGTTTAAAGACCTCACATGTTATATGTTATATTGCACTAGGCATTATAATCAATAGACAAAAAAACTTTCTGTTTAAAATAAATGTAGTTTATGTAATAAAACAATGACAGTACTTTGACATGATAAATGTGAGGATGCATGCTCAGCTTTTAGCATCGTTCAGTGCTACTGTCCTGTTCTCCATAAATCCTTGTAACAGTGCTATGATCAGGGCATATACCATAAGCCCAATGCCAACTAGGCAGCTGCCTAGTTTGCAGACCTCGGAGGAACACCGAGCTGAACCTTATAGCGGCATCGATTTATGCAAATTATTGTTTTAAGAAAAATCTATTTCAAATTTTGTGGTTTTTTTCAACAAATCTTTTTTAAGAAATCTAAGTTAGCATTTTGGGGGAAGGGGGGTATGCAAGTAACTGGCCTTGCCTGTGGTTCAAAATAATCTGAAGCCGGCCATGGCAATGATTGTATAATATACACCAGATGAATGACTACACAAAGTTGAAGCTGTACATTTGAATATATGTATCCCTTCTTGACAATCATATTCTTAATCTTATTCCATGTCAAAAATATTTTCATGTGTATGTATTTGTAATAGCTTTTTTGAAAATAATCTTGATAATTTTGTGCTGTTTTGAGCATGTTTTTACATGTGTATCTTGGATGTCACACAATGATCCAATATTTGTATTTTACATGGTATTGCCATATTTTGTTTTTTTTTACAATTGACTGACTTATCTATATATATATATATTTTTTAAATATGTAGGAGATATTTATACCCCCGCTCCCCAGAGGGTGAGGGGGTATACTGTTTTACCTCTGTCCGTCCTTCCGTCCGTCCAAGATATTTTTCGTCGCATTTTCTCAGCAACTATCGATGGCAGATATCTGATATTTGGTCACAAGCTTCATATAGGTATGCCATATTGTGGGTAGCATTTTTGGACCTGTCAGATTCCTACTTCCTGTTTGCCGACTTAGTTGGTTTTTATACACATTGAACATATATGCACATTTTTCGTCACATTTTTCTCAGCAACTATTGATGACACAAATCTGATATTTGGTCACAAGCTTCATATCGGTACCCCATATCGTGGGAAGCGTTTTTGGACCCATCAGATTCCTACTTACTGTTTGCCGACTTTGTTGATTTTTATACACATTTATCATATATGCACATTTTTCGTCGCATTTTTCTCAGCAACTATTGATGACAGGAATCTGATATTTGGTCACAAGCTTCATATAGGTACCCCATATCGTGGGAAGCGGTTTTGGACCCATCAGATTCCTACTTCCTGTTTGCCGACTTGGTTGGTTTTTATACACATTGAACATATATGCGGGGGTATCATAAATGAGCATTAGCTCACAGTTCATCTTGTTTAAAATGATTCTCTACTCAAATAAGATTTTGCCAGTAAAATTATTTCTGTAAAGTTTAATATGAGGACTGATCTCTCCCAGTCTAATTAAAATTAAATGTTTGTTGTATCTTTATTAAACTTCTTTGGTAATGCACTAACATCTAGCGACATCCTGTATGTGATCTAGTTCATATTTTCAAACAACCAATCAGCAACAAGCTGACTAAATCTTTAGGTATCAAAATCGAGTACATGTAAAGAGCTGTTGTCCGATTGGTCAAATATATATAACTGTCTTGCATATGATTGGACGGTCAAAGATGAATGAAAGGTTACCAGACATAGCCCCAAAAGGGATATTTTTAGATGTTAATTTATCACCAAATTTTTTTTAAAAGATACAAGGAACATCTAATTTTGATTGTATTGGATCTCTCCATAATATAAATATTACGTCTTTCATTTTCAATATTCTGTCTGTTGCAGATCTCCTAAAATCAGAATGTTCTTGTGAAGTTTGAAAGTATACCCCCTGTAGAACTAGATGGTTATAGTTACTCTTATCTTCATTTTATGTAAGTTGAACCAGTACTACTGTAACAGATGGAAGGTTATGCCATACATTGCCAACAATTAAATGTGTTCAAAATTTGCAACTTCATAAAACATTTGATCAGTGTTGTCAATTTCAGTTTGTATGTTGCCAGTCATATTGAAAAATTAAAATTCCGTTTTTATAATGATTTTTTTGGTTATAAATTAGCATGAAATCCATATGGGCATTTACTGCAGTCACTTTTTTTCATATTTAGTTGTTTACTAATTTTTTCTTCCCTAGTCACATTTCACATGAATGGATCTGTAATGCAGAGCAAGTGTCTTCTGTGACCCCTTTTATTTTACCATGGGTACATAGAAAGAGGATAAGCTCTCTAAAAATGTTTCGTTCAGTTTTAACCCATCTGAGCTGTTGTAATCACTTGCCATCCATTATTGTAAACTTTTTACGTTTCAATTTTATTCTGGAATTCACTTGGCCAATACAAACTTAAAAAGTTAATGTTTTGAATAATGTATAGAAAATCCAAGATGGCTACCACCAAAAAATAAATTTAGAAACGAGAAACGTGATTAAACCCCTGTATTTTGCAGTTGTAGAATGAATTTCAAAATGTTAAGTTAAAAATGAAATTGGAGAGTATGCTGTTCCCAAGTACATATTTTTTAAAACTATTTTAAGACTAGCCTGAATGAATGTTCTTTCCTCTTAATTTAAGTACTTTATGAATTTATTTAGTGTGTTGTATATATGTGTGTATGTCCATTTCTTAGTGCTTGTTTATGAATGTTTTTGTGACATTTATTATACAAATAATATGAATACTTTAGTATTACTATTTTGAAACATCAAGACACCGTATCAAAAATAGGAATGAATTCATCTTAAAGAAGGGAGATAACTATTGACTTTATGTAAAAAAAATATCCGTACTACAAAAGAATTGCCATTTCATCAAATAATATGATTTACTCAAAAATATGACTGGAATAAACAGGTTGGTAAGATCTCAGCCTCCCCCCTCTTGATAAATAGATCTCCAACGGCAATACATATTTTATACAAAGCAATACAAAACCTACGCAACCAATCAGTTTTTTTTCCAGCTGGTTTCAGTAGAAAGTTAACATTTGTATGAAGATTTGAGAAAATGAAATGCAGAATTTAATATTTTAATGATGATGCATGTCTAGATGTCACAATTACATATATATTTTTATGGCTTTTTAATTATATATGTATACAAGTTTTGTACACTGGTTTCTTATGGTGCTAGATGTACAGGTATATATTCCAAATTATACATGTTTTTTTAATTTTATTTCAGTGTTTGTCAACTGTTTTCTGCATCTAAAGTGAATCTTGTCTAAACCGAACAGCATTTTGAACAATTGTTTAGATGTTTAATTACACAGTAGAGAGATGTTTACTTATGCATATTTTTGTGTGTATTTTGTACCGATTTTTGAGAGAGAGGAAAACTACAGTTGTTGGTCTACATTTGATCATAATAAACAGTCATTTTTATGCCCCCGCGACAAAGAGTCGGGGGGAGGGAGGGGCATATTAATTTACCCCTGTTTGTCCATCCATCCGTCCATCCGTCCGTCCGGATATAGATACATGGTTTGTCTGGCTATCTCCTCCTACTGTTTTGGAGCTACAGCTTTAATATTTTGCAGGATGTTTATACACATAATGGAGGTGTGCATGTCCACAGGATTTTGATTTTCTTCAAATATTCTCAAAATGACAGGTAGTTGGACTTAGTCATTTTTTTCGTACTAGCTGCATAAAGGGAACATGGCTAACTCCTCCTACAGTTTTAGAGCTACAGCTTTAATATTTTGCAGGATGTTTATACACATAATGGAGGTGTGCATGTCCACAGGATTTTGATTTTCATCAAATATTCTCAAAATGACAGGAAGTTGGACTTAGTAATTTTGTTCGTCCGTCCGGATATAGATACATGGTTTGTCCGGCTATCTCCTCCTACAGTTTTGGAGCTACAGCTTTAATATTTTGTATGGTGTTTATACACATAATGGAGGTTGACTTGTTTATAATTTCTTATGGTCAGACGGGGGCATCATTTGTGTCTTACAGACACACTTCATTTTTAAAAAATCCCTCCTAATAAAACAACTTTGTCCATAATTATCAAGTGCGGGGGCATACTTCTTTTCTAGTTTATTTCTAGTTTTTAGTAGATTTTAATTGGATATTTAAGATTGAACTAAGGATAAAAACACGTAAAATTATGAAAAGGAAGTTTAAACAGTGCTAATATGTCTCAAAAATACAAAGAGATTGAAAATGTGTTAACAGATTTGATACCAGTTAAATGTCCATTACTGGGACCAACCATTTTTGTTAAGAATAGACACAAATTCAGTTGTTCAACTACTGACGTTGAACAAATTTTAGCGTAGAGAATAAAAAGGTGTTTTAATTAATATTTTAGACTGGTGAAATGTCCATCAATTAAACCAACTGTATTTGAAGAGAATAGATAGATGGTTGAATAAGGCTAATGAAATATCCATTATATATAGAGTAACAGTCGTTATGAAGGTGGAGAATGACATCACCTGTATCACAGTGAGTCAGATAGAATGATGTGTATGTCAACACCTTCAAATCAGATATTACTGTAGTTTTTTTTTTTTGTAATTTTACTTTTTATTGTTGCCTAATTAACAATTTACATACATCATGTTCATGTCTACATAATAATTATAAATGTATACAGTTTGATTATGCAAAAGAGTTTTTCTTTTTTCTTTTAACTCTTATATCAACAATGTGGTACAATATATGTAATAAACAAAAAACATAAAAAAAAAACACTTTTGATGTTCAGTTTACACAGGATTTTTTTTCTTCAGTTTTCGGTTTGGACAGATTCCACTTTTTCTTTATTATTGTACTATTGTCACATAAAAATGACAAGTTGTTCGTTTTTATATTATATATTTTAATGTGTTATGATTGAGAAATTAATTTTGTGTTTTCCTACCACTAGTACATTTGATTTAGGACTTTTTCAGTGCTAATAACATGCTTTGTAAAAATCCATGTGATTCATAACAATTACAGGAATTTTTAATTGCAGATTTAATACTATTTTCAGCAATATTTGAATTATATCAAGCCAGTCAGTTTTATTGGTGGAACCGCAGTGATATAACTGATATATTGTTGCAAGTGGCTTAAACACCATAACCCTGACCCTTAACTGGTGGAGAAAACCATTGACTTGTCACAAGTCACTGAATAACTTTATCATATAAAGTAGAATCAAGTACATACGGCATGGGCGGGAATTAAACTCACAAACTTTAGCAGTGATATGCAATGATAGCATAGATATATAGAATAACAGCAGTTTTGACGGTCGAGACAGACATTATGACTAGTACCACAGTGAGTCTGATAGGATGAGCTGTGATACTAGTCATAATGTATGTTGAGAAATTCAACATTGACGTTATTGTTTTTATCAGTATTCAACGTCATAATGTGACATCACACTGACCGATATTTTTCAGTATCAGAGTCAGTCCATTGATACAGACAATATCACTCGGTGAGATCAAAGGAAAAATGTCCAATTTACTGATCAATATGTTTATTCAACTACCTTTTGTGACAGTGGCCTTTGTGGTCGTGTGTACTCGATACAACATTATGTGATAAAGTTTGTTAGTGACTTGCGGCAGGTCGATGGTTTTCTCCGGGTACTCAGATTTTCTCCAATAATAAAATTGACCGCCACAATATAACTGAAATATTGTTGAAAGTGGCATTAAATACTATAAACCTAAACCATTTGTGACAAGTTTTTTTTCTGGTAAAATTTGTGATTTCTTATAACACTGAAACATTTCTAAGGAGAACTAACATTCCATGTTATTTTATTTTTATACAAATGTGTAAAACCAATATAATTTTTATTTGAAACCTCATGAAAAATGTATCTCTAGTCAGAATCAGCCTTTAGTGGTTATTAAAACATAGATATTCTTTACTTTCAAATTAATGAAATTTACTTTGTGAACGAATATAAATTACCTCAAAAGAGTCAATTAAATTGAATTAATTTACTCCAAAAGGTAGAATTTAAATTTATTGACCAATCAGGAGTCAATATTTTTGTTCCGAATCCACAGGTGGCTAAAATAAAAATAAAAACTTGGTTTTCTATGCAATTCAGAGATAAGTAATATCGGTTCAACTGCCTCGTTAATGTATAGTTACATTTTGAACCTTATAAAATTTGTCCTTGCATCCATTTATTTTTTCAGATAAAGTATTAGGGATGTAGGGATGTTAAACTCAGACTTGGAGATTTTTGTTTTTTGTAGAAATATTTTAAAGGATTCATAATTTCATGAAAATAATTTACAGATTTATAAGCTTTTGCAAATGTTAGAGATTTGATTTACATAAATTTGACGATATATTTTAATATTTTGATGTAATATAAATGATTTTGTTGGTAGTGGTGGAATTGACGACCACAACTGTTTAAATTTTCTTTTCATAATTTTACAGTTATAAACCTGTATAAACTGATTCCTGAAAAATCCTCTCTGAATCTTAAACATTAAATTTTTACAACCAATGTCTGATAAATTTTCAAATTTTAACTATGTAATCCAAACACATAGCTAAATAAAATATTGGTCCAAATGATGTTACAGGTGTCTCTGTACATGTGCCAATTCGATGGTTTGTTTATTTTAGAAAACAACAAATATAGAAAAAAAAAAGCTGAACTGGCTTGGTCAATAATTATAGATCCATTTTTTTATTTACCACATTTGAAATATAAAGATGTCTGTTGATCAAGAATTTTAGTTTTTTGACAAGAAAACAGTCAATTTCTTTCTTCATTTCTAAAGTAAACGTAGCTGTCTAATTAAGTGTGAACGACACATTTCTGGAATATTTACATTCATCAGGTACGCTAATGGTCAAAGATTGGAAAGCCAAATAACTTAAAATTCTTTGGGAGCTAGTAAACCAAAGGGCCTAAAATAGGATAGCCAAAACAAAATAAAGATTTGTTATTTAAAATTCAGGGAGAAAAAACAATCTGCTAGTCACCTTAAAAATTAATCTAGGATAATTTAGAATTGTATGCTTTTCTAGACAAGTTTGATTTATTTTCCATTTAGAAGTATTCATCTGTTAGATCTTAAAAAAAATTAATCTTTTACTGTAAAATAAAGAATTACAAACTTGACATATGTTGTTGGTTCTTAAAGAAACTACAGTACAGTCAGAGACATAGCATGATAAATCACTGTTACCATCACTCATCTTGGTGATATGGATATATCTTTTTTTCTGTTTAATATATCTTCAAAATTCCTTTTGTATTTAGTGTTACTTGCTATCACCTAAAATGCATATAAAGGTAAGTAAATAGATTAAACAGAACAAAAGATATATCAGTATCAAAGAAGAGTGATGCATCTCTCACAGTGTAATGGTTAGCATGCTCACCTCAAGTGTGTTAGATCATGGGTTCAAACCAAAGACAATTAAAATTGATATTTGCTGCTTCTCCGCTAAGCATGCAGCATTAAGGTGTAAGAACAATGACTGGTTGGCTCTGATTCAAGATAACGTGTATGAGAAGATCTACATTTCTTCCATAAATGGCCGTTTTCAGGGTGAGATGACCCGTTGAAAATCGGTGCACGTGATCTCATCTCCAACGCCACGAGACCTCATCTCCCATCGCTTGTCGGCCAATCAGATTACGCCGTTATTTTTAAAAACAAATCATAAAAAATAAAATAAAAATAGATTCTTGTAAAATTACGATTTGGAAACTATCTAACCCTTTGACTGCACTAGGGACATATATGTCCATTGTTGGTAGACTGTGCTAGGGACATATATGTCCATTGTTGGTAGACTGTGCTAGGGACATATATGTCCATTGTTGGTAGACTGTGCTAGGGACATATATGTCCATTGTTGGTAGACTGCACTAGGGACATATATGTCCATTGTTGGTAGACTGTGCTAGGGACATATGTCCATTGTTGGTAGACTGCACTAGGGACATATATGTCCATTGTTGGTAGACTGTGCTAGGGATATATATGTCCATTGTTGGTAGACTGTGCTAGGGACATATATGTCCATTGTTGGTAGACTGCACTAGGGACATATATGTCCATTGTTGGTAGACTGTGCTAGGGACATATATGTCCATTGTTGGTAGACTGTGCTAGGGACATATATGTCCATTGTTGGTAGACTGCACTAGGGACATATATGTCCATTGTTGGTAGACTGTGCTAGGGACATATATGTCCATTGTTGGTAGACTGTGCTAGGGACATATATGTCCCTTGGGAAAGAAATTTACTTTTATTTTTATTTTCTTTAAGAATAAGTTACTCAAATACATTATAATTAGATTACACAATTTAGTCAGATACAACCGGTAAGTAACATCACATTGCTGTTAAAATGATGTCACCCTGATGAAAGGGTCATAACATCAGGAATAATACTGCACACGATATTACGGTTATACTCGAAACGTCGCAGTCAAAGGGTTAATTAAAGCTCTTTTTATCGTAAAGCAACATAATATACTCTATGACCTACATTTCTCAGTCACGTACTATGACCTACATTTCTCAGTCATGTACTATGACGTAGTGCACAATAATACCTGATATGTAAATGAGGTATCGATCAATGAAAGCCATACATACAATGTAGGTGTGTGTATATGAAAACAAATGTTGTTTACGGAAGAAATAGGTACTTTTATGTGTTGATATGGAACATCGCCGGATCTTCCACTCGTGATAGAAATTTTTATGTCTTTCCACTCGTTCTGCTGCACTCCACTCGTGAAAAGACATAACATTTCTATCACTCGTGGAAAATCTACCGGTCTTCCATATCAACGTATGAAAGAACCTATTAGTCTACTGATGTAATGCAGTATCAGAGACTTGGTACTATAAAATTCCAATCCAGACTTGGTCTAGTCAAAGCGGACACCATCATCGAATGTAACTTGTTCTCACCATGATTTTTTCATTGAAAAATTGCTTATTTGGCGTTAAACAACAATCACTCACTCAGTTGTTATTTCTTGCTATTACTTTGCTATTTTGTGTCACAATTCATGTTTTGACATGGCTATACATTTTATTGATTTCTTTATAAGGTCACTCGCCAAAGTTTACCCCTCTTTGAACCAAGCCAGAATTCAGAGGCACTGAGAAAGTAAAGTACTGAAGTACTATTAAATTGTCCCGCTCAAGAGAAGCCACCCCTCTTTTTCATTATGAGAAAGAACTTGTCCCCCTCTTGTAAAGCCATTGCAGAAGGGGTAGACTGACAAGAGGGAGGACTGTTGTAGTACCAGAAGGGGTAGCCTGACAAGAGGGAGGACTGTTGTAGTACAAGAAGGGGTAGCCTGACAACAGGGAGGACTGTTGTAGTACCAGAAGGGGTAATTTGACAACAGGGAGGACTGTTGTAGTACCAGGAGGGAGGACTGTTGTAGTACCAGAAGGGGTAGTCTGACAAGAGGGAGGACTGTTGTAGTACCAGAAGGGGTAGCCTGACAACAGGGAGGACTGTTGTAGTACCAGAAGGGGTAGCTTGACAAGAGGGAGGACTGTTGTAGTACCAGAAGGGGTAGCTTGACAAGAGGGAGGACTGTTGTAGTACCAGAAGGGGTAGCCTGACAATAGGGAGGACTGTTGTAGTACCAGAAGGGGTAATCTGACAACAGGGAGGACTGTTGTAGTACCAGAAGGGGTAGCCTGACAAGAGAGAGGACTGTTGTAGTACCAGAAGGGGTAGCTTGACAAGAGGGAGGACTGTTGTAGTACCAGAAGGAATAGTCTGACAACAGGGAGGACTGTTGTAGTACCAGAAGGGGTAGTCTGACAAGAGGGAGGACTGTTGTAGTACCAGAAGGGGTAGGCTGACAATAGGGTGGACTGTTGTAGTACCAGAAGGGGTAGCCTGACAAGAGGGAGGACGGTTGTAGTACCAGAAGGGATAGTCTGACAACAGGGAGGACTGTTGTAGTACCAGAAGGGGTAGCCTGACAAGAGGGAGGACTGTTGTAGTACCAGAAGGGGTAGCCTGACAACAGGGAGGACTGTTGTAGAACCAGAAGGGGTAGTCTGGCAAGAGGGAGGACTGTTGTAGTACCAGAAGGGGTAGTCTGACAAGAGGGAAGACTGTTGTAGTACCAGAAGGGGTAGCCGGACAAGAGGGAGGATTGTTGTAGTACCAGAAGGGGTGGCCTGACAACAGGGAGGACTGTTGTAGTACCAGAAGGGGTAGTCTGACAAGAGGGAGGACTGTTGTAGTACCAGAAGGGGTAGCCTGACAATAGGGAGGACTGTTGTAGTACCAGAAGGGGTAGCCTGACAAGAGGGAGGACGGTTGTAGTACCAGAAGGGATAGTCTGACAACAGGGAGGACTGTTGTAGTACCAGAAGGGGTAGCCTGACAAGAGGAAGGACTGTTGTAGTACCAGAAGGGGTAGCCTGACAACAGGGAGGACTGTTGTAGAACCAGAAGGGGTAGTCTGGCAAGAGGGAGGACTGTTGTAGTACCAGAAGGGGTAGTCTGACAAGAGGGAAGACTGTTGTAGTACCAGAAGGGGTAGCCGGACAAGAGGGAGGATTGTTGTAGTACCAGAAGGGGTAGCCTGATAACAGGCAGGACTGTTTTAGTACCATAAGGGGTAGCCTGATAAGAGGGAGGACTGTTGTAGTACCAGAAGGGGTAGCCTGACAAGAGAGAGGACTGTTGTAGTACCAGAAGGGGCAGTCTGACAAGAGGGAGGACTGTTGTAGTACCAGAAGGGGTAGTCTGACAACAGGAATGATTGTTGTAGTACCAAAAGGGGTAGCCTGACAAGAGGGAGGACTGTTGTAGTACCAGAAGGGGTAGTCTGACAACAGGGAGGACTGTTGTAGTACCAGAAGGGGTAGCCTGACAAGAGGGAGGACTGTTGTAGTACCAGAAGGGGTAGCCTGACAAGAGGGAGGACTGTTGTAGTACCAGAAGGGGTATCCTGACAACAGAGAGGACTGTTGTAGTCCCAGAAGGGGTAGCCTGACAACAGGGAGGACTGTTGTAGTACCAGAAGGGGTAGCCTGACAACAGGGAAGACTGTTGTAGTACCAGAAGGGGTAGCCTGACAAAAGGGAGGACTGTTGTAGTACCAGAAGGGGTAGTCTGACAACAGGGAGGACTGTTGTAGTACCATAAGGGGTAGCCGGACAAGAGGGAAGACTGTTGTAGTACCAGAAGGGCTAGCCTGACAACAGGGAGGACTGTTGTTGTACCAGAAGGGGTAGCCTGACAACAGGGATGACTGTTGTAGTACCAGAAGGGTAGCCTGACAACAGGGAGGACTGTTGTAGTACCAGAAGGGGTAGCCTGACAACAGGGAGGACTGTTGTAGTACCAGAAGGGGTAGCTGACAAGAGGGAGGACTGTTGTAGTACCAGAAGGGGTAGCTGACAACAGGGAGGACTGTTGTAGTACCAGAAGGGGTAGTCTGACAAGAGGGAGGACTGTTGTAGAAGGGGTAGCCTGACAAGAGGGAGGACTGTTGTAGTACCAGAAGGGGTAGACTGACAAGAGGGAGGACTGTTGTAGTACCAGAAGGGGTAGCCTGACAACAGGGAGGACTGTTATAGTACCAGAAGGGGTAGCCTGACAAGAGGGAGGACTGTTGAAGTACCAGAAGGGGTAGTCTGACAACAGGGAGGACTGTTGTAGTACCAGAAGGGGTAGCCTGACAAGAGGGAGGACTGTTGTAGTACCAGAAGGGGTAGTATGGCAAGAGGGAGGACTGTTGTAGTACCAGAAGGGGTAGTCTGACAAGAGGGAAGACTGTTGTAGTACCAGAAGGGGTAGCCTGACAAGAGGGAGGATTGTTGTAGTACCAGAAGGGGTAGCCTGACAACAGGGAGGACTGTTGTAGTACCAGAAGGGGTAGCCTGACAAGACGGAGGACTGTTGTAGTACAAGAAGGGGTAGCCTGACAACAGGGAGGACTGTTGTAGTAACAGAAGGGGTAATCTGACAACAGGGAGGACTGTTGTAGTAACAGAAGGGGTAATCTGACAACAGGGAGGACTGTTGTAGTACCAGGAGGGAGGACTGTTGTAGTACCAGAAGGGGTAGTCTGACAAGAGGGAGGACTGTTGTAGTACCAGAAGGGGTAGCCTGACAACAGGGAGGACTGTTGTAGTACCAGAAGGGGTAGATTGACAAGAGGGAGGACTGTTATAGTACCAGAAGGGGTAGCTTGACAAGAAGGAGGACTGTTATAGTACCAGAAGGGGTAGCCTGACAACAGGGAGGACTGTTGTAGTACCAGAAGGGGTAGCCTGACAAGAGGGAGGACTGTTGTAGTACCAGAAGGGGTAGTCTGACAACAGGAAGGACTGTTGTAGTACCAGAAGGGGTAGCCTGACAAGAGGGAGGACTGTTGTAGTACCAGAAGGGGTAGCCTGACAAGAGGGAGGACTGTTGTAGTACCAGAAGGGGTAGCCTGACAACAGGGAAGACTGTTGTAGTACCAGAAAGGGTAGCCTGACAAGAGGGAGGACTGTTGTAGTACCAGAAGGGGTAGATTGACAAGAGGGAGGACTGTTATAGTACCAGAAGGGGTAGCTTGACAAGAAGGAGGACTGTTATAGTACCAGAAGGGGTAGCCTGACAACAGGGAGGACTGTTGTAGTACCAGAAGGGGTAGCCTGACAAGAGGGAGGACTGTTGTAGTACCAGAAGGGGTAGTCTGACAACAGGAAGGACTGTTGTAGTACCAGAAGGGGTAGCCTGACAAGAGGGAGGACTGTTGTAGTACCAGAAGGGGTAGCCTGACAAGAGGGAGGACTGTTGTAGTACCAGAAGGGGTAGCCTGACAACAGGGAGGACTGTTGTAGTACCAGAAGGGGTAGCCTGACAACAGGGAAGACTGTTGTAGTACCAGAAAGGGTAGCCTGACAACAGGGAGGACTGTTGTAGTACCAGAAGGGGTAGTCTGACAACAGGGAGGACTGTTGTAGTACCATAAGGGGTAGCCTGACAAGAGGGAAGACTGTTGTAGTACCATAAGGGGTAGCCTGACAAGAGGGAAGACTGTTGTAGTACCAGAAGGGGTAGCCTGACAACAGGGAGGACTGTTGTAGTACCAGAAGGGGTAGCCTGACAAGAGGGAGGACTGTTGTAGTACCAGAAGGGGTAGCCTGACAACAGGGATGACTGTTGTAGTACCAGAAGGGTAGCCTGACAACAGGGAGGACTGTTGTAGTACCAGAAGGGGTAGCCTGACAACAGGGAGGACTGTTGTAGTACCAGAAGGGGTAGCCTGACAACAGGGAGGACTGTTGTAGTACCAGAAGGGGTAGCTGACAACAGGGAGGACTGTTGTAGTACCAGAAGGGGTAGTCTGACAAGAGGGAGGACTGTTGTAGAAGGGGTAGCCTGACAAGAGGGAGGACTGTTGTAGTACCAGAAGGGGTAGACTGACAAGAGGGAGGACTGTTGTAGTACCAGAAGGGGTAGCCTGACAACAGGGAGGACTGTTATAGTACCAGAAGGGGTAGCCTGACAAGAGGGAGGACTGTTGTAGTACCAGAAGGGGTAGTCTGACAACAGGGAGGACTGTTGTAGTACCAGAAGGGGTAGCCTGACAAGAGGGAGGACTGTTGTAGTACCAGAAGGGGTAGCCTGACAAGAGGGAGGACTGTTGTAGTACCAGAAGGGGTAGTATGGCAAGAGGGAGGACTGTTGTAGTACCAGAAGGGGTAGTCTGACAAGAGGGAAGACTGTTGTAGTACCAGAAGGGGTAGCCTGACAAGAGGGAGGATTGTTGTAGTACCAGAAGGGGTAGCCTGACAACAGGGAGGACTGTTGTAGTACCAGAAGGGGTAGCCTGACAAGAGGGAGGACTGTTGTAGTACAAGAAGGGGTAGCCTGACAACAGGGAGGACTGTTGTAGTACCAGGAGGGAGGACTGTTGTAGTACCAGAAGGGGTAGTCTGACAAGAGGGAGGACTGTTGTAGTACCAGAAGGGGTAGCCTGACAAGAGGGAGGACTGTTGTAGTACCAGAAGGGGTAGCTTGACAAGAGGGAGGACTGTTGTAGTACCAGAAGGGGTAGCCTGACAATAGGGAGGACTGTTGTATTACCAGAAGGGGTAATCTGACAAGAGGGAGGACTGTTGTAGTACCAGAAGGGGTAGCCTGACAAGAGGGAGGACTGTTGTAGTACCAGAAGGGGTAGCTTGACAATAGGGAGGACTGTTGTAGTACCAGAAGGGGTAGTCTGACAAGAGGGAGGACTGTTGTAGTACCAGAAGGGGTAGCCTGACAATAGGGAGGACTGTTGTAGTACCAGAAGGGGTAGCCTGACAAGAGGGAGGACGGTTGTAGTACCAGAAGGGGTAGTCTGACAACAGGGAGGACTGTTGTAGTACCATAAGGGGTAGCCTGACAAGAGGGAGGACTGTTGTAGTACCAGAAGGGTAGCCTGACAACAGGGAGGACTGTTGTAGTACCAGAAGGGGTAGTCTGGCAAGAGGGAGGACTGTTGTAGTACCAGAAGGGGTAGTCTGACAAGAGGGAAGACTGTTGTAGTACCAGAAGGGGTAGCCGGACAAGAGGGAGGATTGTTGTAGTACCAGAAGGGGTAGCCTTACAACAGTCAGGACTGTTGTAGTACCATAAGGGGTAGCCTGACAAGAGAGAGGACTGTTGTAGTACCAGAAGGGGTAGTCTGACAAGAGGGAGGACTGTTGTAGTACCAGAAGGGGTAGTCTGACAACAGGGATGACTGTTGTAGTACCAGAAGGGGTAGCCTGACAAGAGGGAAGACTGTTGTAGTACCAGAAGGGGTAGCCTGACAAGAGGGAGGACTGTTGTAGTACCAGAAGGGGTAGTCTGACAACATGGAGGACTGTTGTAGTACCATAAGGGTTAGCCTGACAAGAGGGAGGACTGTTGTAGTACCAGAAGGGGTAGCCTGACAAGAGGGAGGACTGTTGTAGTACCAGAAGGGGTAGCTTGACAAGAGGGAGGACTGTTGTAGTACCAGAAGGGGTAGCCTGACAATAGGGAGGACTGTTGTATTACCAGAAGGGGTAATCTGACAACAGGGAGGACTGTTGTAGTACCAGAAGGGGTAGCCTGACAAGAGGGAGGACTGTTGTAGTACAAGAAGGGGTAGCCTGACAACAGGGAGGACTGTTGTAGTACCAGGAGGGAGGACTGTTGTAGTACCAGAAGGGGTAGTCTGACAAGAGGGAGGACTGTTGTAGTACCAGAAGGGGTAGCCTGACAAGAGGGAGGACTGTTGTAGTACCAGAAGGGGTAGCTTGACAAGAGGGAGGACTGTTGTAGTACCAGAAGGGGTAGCCTGACAATAGGGAGGACTGTTGTATTACCAGAAGGGGTAATCTGACAACAGGGAGGACTGTTGTAGTACCAGAAGGGGTAGCCTGACAACAGGGAGGACTGTTGTAGTACCAGAAGGGGTAGCTTGACAAGAGGGAGGACTGTTGTAGTACCAGAAGGGATAGTCTGACAACAGGGAGGACTGTTGTAGTACCAGAAGGGGTAGTCTGACAAGAGGGAGGACTGTTGTAGTACCAGAAGGGGTAGCCTGACAATAGGGAGGACTGTTGTAGTCCCAGAAGGGGTAGCCTGACAAGAGGGAGGACGGTTGTAGTACCAGAAGGGGTAGTCTGACAACAGGGAGGACTGTTGTAGTACCAGAAGGGGTAGCCTGACAAGAGGGAGGACTGTTGTAGTACCAGAAGGGGTAGCCTGACAACAGGGAGGACTGTTGTAGTACCAGAAGGGGTAGTCTGGCAAGAGGGAGGACTGTTGTAGTACCAGAAGGGGTAGTCTGACAAGAGGGAAGACTGTTGTAGTACCAGAAGGGGTAGCCGGACAAGAGGGAGGATTGTTGTAGTACCAGAAGGGGTAGCCTGACAACAGGCAGGACTGTTGTAGTACCATAAGGGGTAGCCTTACAAGAGAGAGGACTGTTGTAGTACCAGAAGGGGTAGTCTGACAAGAGGGAGGACTGTTGTAGTACCAGAAGGGGTAGTCTGACAACAGGGATGACTGTTGTAGTACCAGAAGGGGTAGCCTGACAAGAGGGAAGACTGTTGTAGTACCAGAAGGGGTAGCCTGACAAGAGGGAGGACTGTTGTAGTACCAGAAGGGGTAGTCTGACAACATGGAGGACTGTTGTAGTACCATAAGGGGTAGCCTGACAAGAGGGAAGACTGTTGTAGTACCAGAAGGGGTAGCCTGACAACAGGGAGGACTGTTGTAGTACCAGAAGGGGTAGCCTGACAAGAGGGAGGACTGTTGTAGTACCAGAAGGGGTAGCCTGACAACAGGGAGGACTGTTGTAGTACCAGAAGGGGTAGCTTGACAAGAGGGAGGACTGTTGTAGTACCAGAAGGGGTAGCCTGACAAGAGGGAAGACTGTTGTAGTACCAGAAGGGGTAGCCTGACAAGAGGGAGGACTGTTGTAGTACCAGAAGGGGTAGTCTGACAACAGGGAGGACTGTTGTAGTACCATAAGGGGTAGCCTGACAAGAGGGAAGACTGTAGTAGTACCAGAAGGGGTAGCCTGACAACAGGGAGGACTGTTGTAGTACCAGAAGGGGTAGCCTGACAACAGGGAGGACTGTTGTAGTACCATAAGGGGTAGCCTGACAACAGGGAGGACTGTTCTAGTACCAGAAGGGTAGCCTGACAAGAGGGAGGACTGTTGTAGTACCAGAAGGGGTAGCCTGACAACAGGGAGGACTGTTGTAGTACCAGAAGGGGTAGTCTGGCAAGAGGGAGGACTGTTGTAGAAGGGGTAGCCTGACAAGAGTGAGGACTGTTGTAGTACCAGAAGGGGTAGCTGACAAGAGAGAGGACTGTTGTAGTACCAGAAGGGGTAGTCTGACAAGAGGGAGGACTGTTGTAGTACCAGAAGGGGTAGTCTGACAACAGGGATGACTGTTGTAGTACCAGAAGGGGTAGCCTGACAAGAGGGAAGACTGTTGTAGTACCAGAAGGGGTAGCCTGACAAGAGGGAGGACTGTTGTAGTACCAGAAGGGGTAGTCTGACAACATGGAGGACTGTTGTAGTACCATAAGGGGTAGCCTGACAAGAGGGAGGACTGTTGTAGTACCAGAAGGGGTAGCCTGACAAGAGGGAGGACTGTTGTAGTACCAGAAGGGGTAGCTTGACAAGAGGGAGGACTGTTGTAGTACCAGAAGGGGTAGCCTGACAATAGGGAGGACTGTTGTAGTACAAGAAGGGGTAGCCTGACAACAGGGAGGACTGTTGTAGTACCAGGAGGGAGGACTGTTGTAGTACCAGAAGGGGTAGTCTGACAAGAGGGAGGACTGTTGTAGTACCAGAAGGGGTAGCCTGACAAGAGGGAGGACTGTTGTAGTACCAGAAGGGGTAGCTTGACAAGAGGGAGGACTGTTGTAGTACCAGAAGGGGTAATCTGACAACAGGGAGGACTGTTGTAGTACCAGAAGGGGTAGCCTGACAAGAGGGAGGACTGTTGTAGTACAAGAAGGGGTAGCCTGACAACAGGGAGGACTGTTGTAGTACCAGGAGGGAGGACTGTTGTAGTACCAGAAGGGGTAGTCTGACAAGAGGGAGGACTGTTGTAGTACCAGAAGGGGTAGCCTGACAAGAGGGAGGACTGTTGTAGTACCAGAAGGGGTAGCTTGACAAGAGGGAGGACTGTTGTAGTACCAGAAGGGGTAGCCTGACAATAGGGAGGACTGTTGTATTACCAGAAGGGGTAATCTGACAACAGGGAGGACTGTTGTAGTACCAGAAGGGGTAGCCTGACAACAGGGAGGACTGTTGTAGTACCAGAAGGGGTAGCTTGACAAGAGGGAGGACTGTTGTAGTACCAGAAGGGATAGTCTGACAACAGGGAGGACTGTTGTAGTACCAGAAGGGGTAGTCTGACAAGAGGGAGGACTGTTGTAGTACCAGAAGGGGTAGCCTGACAATAGGGAGGACTGTTGTAGTCCCAGAAGGGGTAGCCTGACAAGAGGGAGGACGGTTGTAGTACCAGAAGGGGTAGTCTGACAACAGGGAGGACTGTTGTAGTACCAGAAGGGGTAGCCTGACAAGAGGGAGGACTGTTGTAGTACCAGAAGGGGTAGCCTGACAACAGGGAGGACTGTTGTAGTACCAGAAGGGGTAGTCTGGCAAGAGGGAGGACTGTTGTAGTACCAGAAGGGGTAGTCTGACAAGAGGGAAGACTGTTGTAGTACCAGAAGGGGTAGCCGGACAAGAGGGAGGATTGTTGTAGTACCAGAAGGGGTAGCCTGACAACAGGCAGGACTGTTGTAGTACCATAAGGGGTAGCCTTACAAGAGAGAGGACTGTTGTAGTACCAGAAGGGGTAGTCTGACAAGAGGGAGGACTGTTGTAGTACCAGAAGGGGTAGTCTGACAACAGGGATGACTGTTGTAGTACCAGAAGGGGTAGCCTGACAAGAGGGAAGACTGTTGTAGTACCAGAAGGGGTAGCCTGACAAGAGGGAGGACTGTTGTAGTACCAGAAGGGGTAGTCTGACAACATGGAGGACTGTTGTAGTACCATAAGGGGTAGCCTGACAAGAGGGAAGACTGTTGTAGTACCAGAAGGGGTAGCCTGACAACAGGGAGGACTGTTGTAGTACCAGAAGGGGTAGCCTGACAAGAGGGAGGACTGTTGTAGTACCAGAAGGGGTAGCCTGACAACAGGGAGGACTGTTGTAGTACCAGAAGGGGTAGCTTGACAAGAGGGAGGACTGTTGTAGTACCAGAAGGGGTAGCCTGACAAGAGGGAAGACTGTTGTAGTACCAGAAGGGGTAGCCTGACAAGAGGGAGGACTGTTGTAGTACCAGAAGGGGTAGTCTGACAACAGGGAGGACTGTTGTAGTACCATAAGGGGTAGCCTGACAAGAGGGAAGACTGTAGTAGTACCAGAAGGGGTAGCCTGACAACAGGGAGGACTGTTGTAGTACCAGAAGGGGTAGCCTGACAACAGGGAGGACTGTTGTAGTACCATAAGGGGTAGCCTGACAACAGGGAGGACTGTTATAGTACCAGAAGGGTAGCCTGACAAGAGGGAGGACTGTTGTAGTACCAGAAGGGGTAGCCTGACAACAGGGAGGACTGTTGTAGTACCAGAAGGGGTAGTCTGGCAAGAGGGAGGACTGTTGTAGAAGGGGTAGCCTGACAAGAGGGAGGACTGTTGTAGTACCAGAAGGGGTAGCTGACAACAGGGAGGACTGTTGTAGTACCAGAAGGGGTAGTCTGACAAGAGGGAGGACTGTTGTAGAAGGGGTAGCCTGACAAGAGGGAGGACTGTTGTAGTACCAGAAGGGGTAGTAGCCTGACAAGAGGGAGGACTGTTGTAGTACCAGAAGGGGTAGACTGACAAGAGGGAGGACTGTTGTAGTACCAGAAGGGGTAGCCTGACAACAGGGAGGACTGTTATAGTACCAGAAGGGGTAGCCTGACAAGAGGGAGGATTGTTGTAGTACCAGAAGGGGTAGTCTGACAACAGGGAGGACTGTTGTAGTACCAGAATGGGTAGCCTGACAAGAGGGAGGACTGTTGTAGTACCAGAAGGGGTAGTCTGACAAGAGGGAGGACTGTTGTAGTACCAGAAGGGGTAGTCTGGCAAGAAGGAGGACTGTTGTAGTACCAGAAGGGGTAGTCTGACAAGAGGGAAGACTGTTGTAGTACCAGAAGGGGTAGCCGGACAAGAGGGAGGATTGTTGTAGTACCAGAAGGGGTAGCCTGACAACAGGGAGGACTGTTGTAGTACCATAAGGGGTAGCATGACAAGAGGGAGGACTGTTGTAGTACCAGAAGGGGTAGCCTGACAAGAGGGAGGACTGTTGTAGTACCAGAAGGGGTAGTCTGACAAGAGGGAAGACTGTTGTAGTACCAGAAGGGGTAGCCTGACAACAGGGAGGACTGTTGTAGTACCATAAGGGGTAGCCTGACAAGAGGGAAGACTGTTGTAGTACCAGAAGGGGTAGCCTGACAACAGGGAGGACTGTTGTAGTACCAGAAGGGGTAGCCTGACAAGAGGGAGGACTGCTGTAGTACCAGAAGGGGTAGCCTGACAACAGGGAGGACTGTTGTAGTACCAGAAGGGGTAGCCTGACAACAGGGAAGACTGTTGTAGTACAAGAAGGGGTAGCCTGACAAGAGGGAGGACTGTTGTAGAAGGGGTAGCCTGACAAGAGGGAGGACTGTTGTAGTACCAGAAGGGGTAGCCTGACAACAGGGAGGACTGTTGTAGTACCAGAAGGGGTAGTAGCCTGACAAGAGGGAGGACTGTTGTAGTACCAGAAGGGGTAGACTGACAAGAGGGAGGACTGTTGTAGTACCAGAAGGGGTAGCCTGACAACAGGGAGGACTGTTCTAGTACCAGAAGGGTAGCCTGACAACAGGGAGGACTGTTGTAGTACCAGAAGGGGTAGCCTGACAACAGGGAGGACTGTTGTAGTACCAGAAGGGGTAGCCTGACAACAGGGAGGACTATTGTAGTACCAGAAGGGGTAGCTGACAACAGGGAGGACTGTTGTAGTACCAGAAGGAGTAGTCTGACAAGAGGGAGGACTGTTGTAGAAGGGGTAGCCTGACAACAGGGAGGACTGTTGTAGTACCAGAAGGGGTAGCCTGACAACAGGGAGGACTGTTGTAGTACCAGAAGGGGTAGTAGCCTGACAAGAGGGAGGACTGTTGTAGTACCAGAAGGGGTAGACTGACAAGAGGGAGGACTGTTGTAGTACCAGAAGGGGTAGGCTGACAACAGGGAGGACTGTTATAGTACCAGAAGGGGTAGCCTGACAAGAGGGAGGATTGTTGTAGTACCAGAAGGGGTAGTCTGACAACAGGGAGGACTGTTGTAGTACCAGAAGGGGTAGCCTGACAAGAGGGAGGACTGTTGTAGTACCAGAAGGGGTAGTCTGGCAAGAGGGAGGACTGTTGTAGTACCAGAAGGGGTAGTCTGACAAGAGGGAAGACTGTTGTAGTACCAGAAGGGTAGCCGGACAAGAGGGAGGATTGTTGTAGTACCAGAAGGGGTAGCCTGACAACAGGGAGGACTGTTGTAGTACCATAAGGGGTAGCCTGACAAGAGGGAGGACTGTTGTAGTACCAGAAGGGGTAGCCTGACAAGAGGGAGGACTGTTGTAGTACCAGAAGGGGTAGCCTGACAAGAGGGAGGACTGTTGTAGTACCAGAAGGGGTAGTCTGACAAGAGGAAGGACTGTTGTAGTACCAGAAGGGGTAGTCTGACAACAGGGATGACTGTTGTAGTACCATAAGGGGTAGCCTGACAAGAGTGAAGACTGTTGTAGTACCAGAAGGGGTAGCCTGACAAGAGGGAGGACTGTTGTAGTACCAGAAGGGGTAGTCTGACAACAGGGAGGACTGTTGTAGTACCATAAGGGGTAGCCTGACAAGAGGGAAGACTGTTGTAGTACCAGAAGGGGTAGCCTGACAACAGGGAGGACTGTTGTAGTACCAGAAGGGGTAGCCTGACAAGAGGGAGGACTGTTGTAGTACCAGAAGGGGTGGCCTGACAACAGGGAGGACTGTTGTAGTACCAGAAGGGGTAGTAGCCTGACAAGAGGGAGGACTGTTGTAGTACCAGAAGGGGTAGACTGACAAGATGGAGGACTGTTGTAGTACCAGAAGGGGTAGTCTGACAACAGGGAGGACTGTTGTAGTACCATAAGGGGTAGCCTGACAAGAGGGAAGACTGTTGTAGTACCAGAAGGGGTAGCCTGACAACAGGGAGGACTGTTGTAGTACCAGAAGGGGTAGACTGACAAGAGGGAGGACTGTTGTAGTACCAGAAGGGGTAGCCTGACAACAGGGAGGACTGTTCTAGTACCAGAAGGGTAGCCTGACAACAGGGAGGACTGTTGTAGTACCAGAAGGGGTAGCCTGACAACAGGGAGGACTGTTGTAGTACCAGAAGGGGTAGCCTGACAACAGGGAGGACTGTTGTAGTACCAGAAGGGGTAGTAGCCTGACAAGAGGGAGGACTGTTGTAGTACCAGAAGGGGTAGACTGACAAGAGGGAGGACTGTTGTAGTACCAGAAGGGGTAGCCTGACAACAGGGAGGACTGTTCTAGTACCAGAAGGGTAGCGAGACAACAGGGAGGACTGTTGTAGTACCAGAAGGGGTAGCCTGACAACAGGGAGGACTGTTGTAGTACCAGAAGGGGTAGCCTGACAACAGGGAGGACTGTTGTAGTACCAGAAGGGGTAGCTGACAACAGGGAGGACTGTTGTAGTACCAGAAGGAGTAGTCTGACAAGAGGGAGGACTGTTGTAGAAGGGGTAGCCTGACAAGAGGGAGGACTGTTGTAGTACCAGAAGGGGTAGCCTGACAACAGGGAGGACTGTTGTAGTACCAGAAGGGGTAGACTGACAAGAGGGAGGACTGTTGTAGTACCAGAAGGGGTAGCCTGACAACAGGGAGGACTGTTATAGTACCAGAAGGGGTAGCCTGACAAGAGGGAGGATTGTTGTAGTACCAGAAGGGGTAGTCTGACAACAGGGAGGACTGTTGTAGTACCAGAAGGGGTAGTCTGGCAAGAGGGAGGACTGTTGTAGTACCAGAAGGGGTAGTCTGACAAGAGGGAAGACTGTTGTAGTACCAGAAGGGGTAGCCGGACAAGAGGGAGGATTGTTGTAGTACCAGAAGGGGTAGCCTGACAAGAGGGAGGACGGTTGTAGTACCAGAAGGGGTAGTCTGACAAGAGGGAAGACTGTTGTAGTACCAGAAGGGGTAGCCGGACAAGAGGGAGGATTGTTGTAGTACCAGAAGGGGTAGCCTGACAAGAGGGAGGACTGTTGTAGTACCAGAAGGGGTAGTCTGACAACAGGGAGGACTGTTGTAGTACCATAAGGGGTAGCCTGACAAGAGGGAAGACTGTTGTAGTACCAGAAGGGGTAGCCTGACAACAGGGAGGACTGTTGTAGTACCAGAAGGGTTAGCCTGACAAGAGGGAGGACTGTTGTAGTACCAGAAGGGGTGGCCTGACAACAGGGAGGACTGTTGTAGTACCAGAAGGGGTAGTAGCCTGACAAGAGGGAGGACTGTTGTAGTACCAGAAGGGGTAGACTGACAAGATGGAGGACTGTTGTAGTACCAGAAGGGGTAGTCTGACAACAGGGAGGACTGTTGTAGTACCATAAGGGGTAGCCTGACAAGAGGGAAGACTGTTGTAGTACCAGAAGGGGTAGCCTGACAACAGGGAGGACTGTTGTAGTACCAGAAGGGGTAGACTGACAAGAGGGAGGACTGTTGTAGTACCAGAAGGGGTAGCCTGACAACAGGGAGGACTGTTCTAGTACCAGAAGGGTAGCCTGACAACAGGGAGGACTGTTGTAGTACCAGAAGGGGTAGCCTGACAACAGGGAGGACTGTTGTAGTACCAGAAGGGGTAGCCTGACAACAGGGAGGACTGTTGTAGTACCAGAAGGGGTAGTAGCCTGACAAGAGGGAGGACTGTTGTAGTACCAGAAGGGGTAGACTGACAAGAGGGAGGACTGTTGTAGTACCAGAAGGGGTAGCCTGACAACAGGGAGGACTGTTCTAGTACCAGAAGGGTAGCGAGACAACAGGGAGGACTGTTGTAGTACCAGAAGGGGTAGCCTGACAACAGGGAGGACTGTTGTAGTACCAGAAGGGGTAGCCTGACAACAGGGAGGACTGTTGTAGTACCAGAAGGGGTAGCTGACAACAGGGAGGACTGTTGTAGTACCAGAAGGAGTAGTCTGACAAGAGGGAGGACTGTTGTAGAAGGGGTAGCCTGACAAGAGGGAGGACTGTTGTAGTACCAGAAGGGGTAGCCTGACAACAGGGAGGACTGTTGTAGTACCAGAAGGGGTAGACTGACAAGAGGGAGGACTGTTGTAGTACCAGAAGGGGTAGCCTGACAACAGGGAGGACTGTTATAGTACCAGAAGGGGTAGCCTGACAAGAGGGAGGATTGTTGTAGTACCAGAAGGGGTAGTCTGACAACAGGGAGGACTGTTGTAGTACCAGAAGGGGTAGTCTGGCAAGAGGGAGGACTGTTGTAGTACCAGAAGGGGTAGTCTGACAAGAGGGAAGACTGTTGTAGTACCAGAAGGGGTAGCCGGACAAGAGGGAGGATTGTTGTAGTACCAGAAGGGGTAGCCTGACAAGAGGGAGGACGGTTGTAGTACCAGAAGGGGTAGTCTGACAACAGGGAGGACTGTTGTAGTACCAGAAGGGGTAGCCTGACAAGAGGGAGGACTGTTGTAGTACCAGAAGGGGTAGCCTGACAACAGGGAGGACTGTTGTAGTACCAGAAGGGGTAGTCTGGCAAGAGGGAGGACTGTTGTAGTACCAGAAGGGGTAGTCTGACAAGAGGGAAGACTGTTGTAGTACCAGAAGGGGTAGCCGGACAAGAGGGAGGATTGTTGTAGTACCAGAAGGGGTAGCCTGACAACAGGCAGGACTGTTGTAGTACCATAAGGGGTAGCCTGACAAGAGAGAGGACTGTTGTAGTACCAGAAGGGGTAGTCTGACAAGAGGGAGGACTGTTGTAGTACCAGAAGGGGTAGTCTGACAACAGGGATGACTGTTGTAGTACCAGAAGGGGTAGCCTGACAAGAGGGAGGACTGTTGTAGTACCAGAAGGGGTAGTCTGACAACATGGAGGACTGTTGTAGTACCATAAGGGGTAGCCTGACAAGAGGGAAGACTGTTGTAGTACCAGAAGGGGTAGCCTGACAAGAGGGAGGACTGTTGTAGTACCAGAAGGGGTAGCCTGACAAGAGGGAGGACTGTTGTAGTACCAGAAGGGGTAGCCTGACAACAGGGAGGACTGTTGTAGTACCAGAAGGGATAGCTTGACAAGAGGGAGGACTGTTGTAGTACCAGAAGGGGTAGCCTGACAAGAGGGAAGACTGTTGTAGTACCAGAAGGGGTAGCCTGACAAGAGGGAGGACTGTTGTAGTACCAGAAGGGGTAGTCTGACAACAGGGAGGACTGTTGTAGTACCATAAGGGGTAGCCTGACAAGAGGGAAGACTGTAGTAGTACCAGAAGGGGTAGCCTGACAACAGGGAGGACTGTTGTAGTACCAGAAGGGGTAGCCTGACAACAGGGAGGACTGTTGTAGTACCATAAGGGGTAGCCTGACAACAGGGAGGACTGTTCTAGTACCAGAAGGGTAGCCTGACAACAGGGAGGACTGTTGTAGTACCAGAAGGGGTAGCCTGACAACAGGGAGGACTGTTGTAGTACCAGAAGGGGTAGTCTGGCAAGAGGGAGGACTGTTGTAGAAGGGGTAGCCTGACAAGAGGGAGGACTGTTGTAGTACCAGAAGGGGTAGCTGACAACAGGGAGGACTGTTGTAGTACCAGAAGGGGTAGTCTGACAAGAGGGAGGACTGTTGTAGAAGGGGTAGCCTGACAAGAGGGAGGACTGTTGTAGTACCAGAAGGGGTAGCCTGACAAGAGGGAGGACTGTTGTAGTACCAGAAGGGGTAGCCTGACAAGAGGGAGGACTGTTGTAGTACCAGAAGGGGTAGCCTGACAACAGGGAGGACTGTTGTAGTACCAGAAGGGGTAGCCTGACAAGAGGGAGGACTATTGTAGTACCAGAAGGGGTAGCTGACAACAGGGAGGACTGTTGTAGTACCAGAAGGAGTAGTCTGACAAGAGGGAGGACTGTTGTAGAAGGGGTAGCCTGACAACAGGGAGGACTGTTGTAGTACCAGAAGGGGTAGCCTGACAACAGGGAGGACTGTTGTAGTACCAGAAGGGGTAGTAGCCTGACAAGAGGGAGGACTGTTGTAGTACCAGAAGGGGTAGACTGACAAGAGGGAGGACTGTTGTAGTACCAGAAGGGGTAGGCTGACAACAGGGAGGACTGTTATAGTACCAGAAGGGGTAGCCTGACAAGAGGGAGGATTGTTGTAGTACCATAAGGGGTAGTCTGACAACAGGGAGGACTGTTGTAGTACCAGAAGGGGTAGCCTGACAAGAGGGAGGACTGTTGTAGTACCAGAAGGGGTAGTCTGGCAAGAGGGAGGACTGTTGTAGTACCAGAAGGGGTAGTCTGACAAGAGGGAAGACTGTTGTAGTACCAGAAGGGTAGCCGGACAAGAGGGAGGATTGTTGTAGTACCAGAAGGGGTAGCCTGACAACAGGGAGGACTGTTGTAGTACCATAAGGGGTAGCCTGACAAGAGGGAGGACTGTTGTAGTACCAGAAGGGGTAGCCTGACAAGAGGGAGGACTGTTGTAGTACCAGAAGGGGTAGCCTGACAAGAGGGAGGACTGTTGTAGTACCAGAAGGGGTAGTCTGACAAGAGGAAGGACTGTTGTAGTACCAGAAGGGGTAGTCTGACAACAGGGATGACTGTTGTAGTACCATAAGGGGTAGCCTGACAAGAGGGAAGACTGTTGTAGTACCAGAAGGGGTAGCCTGACAAGAGGGAGGACTGTTGTAGTACCAGAAGGGGTAGTCTGACAACAGGGAGGACTGTTGTAGTACCATAAGGGGTAGCCTGACAAGAGGGAAGACTGTTGTAGTACCAGAAGGGGTAGCCTGACAACAGGGAGGACTGTTGTAGTACCAGAAGGGGTAGCCTGACAAGAGGGAGGACTGCTGTAGTACCAGAAGGGGTGGCCTGACAACAGGGAGGACTGTTGTAGTACCAGAAGGGGTAGTAGCCTGACAAGAGGGAGGACTGTTGTAGTACCAGAAGGGGTAGACTGACAAGATGGAGGACTGTTGTAGTACCAGAAGGGGTAGTCTGACAACAGGGAGGACTGTTGTAGTACCATAAGGGGTAGCCTGACAAGAGGGAAGACTGTTGTAGTACCAGAAGGGGTAGCCTGACAACAGGGAGGACTGTTGTAGTACCATAAGGGGTAGACTGACAAGAGGGAGGACTGTTGTAGTACCAGAAGGGGTAGCCTGACAACAGGGAGGACTGTTCTAGTACCAGAAGGGTAGCCTGACAACAGGGAGGACTGTTGTAGTACCAGAAGGGGTAGCCTGACAACAGGGAGGACTGTTGTAGTACCAGAAGGGGTAGCCTGACAACAGGGAGGACTGTTGTAGTACCAGAAGGGTAGCCTGACAACAGGGAGGACTGTTGTAGTACCAGAAGGGGTAGCCTGACAACAGGGAGGACTGTTGTAGTACCAGAAGGGGTAGTCTGGCAAGAGGGAGGACTGTTGTAGAAGGGGTAGCCTGACAAGAGGGAGGACTGTTGTAGTACCAGAAGGGTAGCCTGACAACAGGGAGGACTGTTGTAGTACCAGAAGGGGTAGCCTGACAACAGGGAGGACTGTTGTAGTACCAGAAGGGGTAGTCTGGCAAGAGGGAGGACTGTTGTAGAAGGGGTAGCCTGACAAGAGGGAGGACTGTTGTAGTACCAGAAGGGGTAGCTGACAACAGGGAGGACTGTTGTAGTACCAGAAGGGGTAGTCTGACAAGAGGGAGGACTGTTGTAGAAGGGGTAGCCTGACAAGAGGGAGGACTGTTGTAGTACCAGAAGGGGTAGCCTGACAAGAGGGAGGACTGTTGTAGTACCAGAAGGGGTAGCCTGACAAGAGGGAGGACTGTTGTAGTACCAGAAGGGGTAGCCTGACAACAGGGAGGACTGTTGTAGTACCAGAAGGGGTAGCCTGACAAGAGGGAGGACTATTGTAGTACCAGAAGGGGTAGCTGACAACAGGGAGGACTGTTGTAGTACCAGAAGGAGTAGTCTGACAAGAGGGAGGACTGTTGTAGAAGGGGTAGCCTGACAACAGGGAGGACTGTTGTAGTACCAGAAGGGGTAGCCTGACAACAGGGAGGACTGTTGTAGTACCAGAAGGGGTAGTAGCCTGACAAGAGGGAGGACTGTTGTAGTACCAGAAGGGGTAGACTGACAAGAGGGAGGACTGTTGTAGTACCAGAAGGGGTAGGCTGACAACAGGGAGGACTGTTATAGTACCAGAAGGGGTAGCCTGACAAGAGGGAGGATTGTTGTAGTACCAGAAGGGGTAGTCTGACAACAGGGAGGACTGTTGTAGTACCAGAAGGGGTAGCCTGACAAGAGGGAGGACTGTTGTAGTACCAGAAGGGGTAGTCTGGCAAGAGGGAGGACTGTTGTAGTACCAGAAGGGGTAGTCTGACAAGAGGGAAGACTGTTGTAGTACCAGAAGGGTAGCCGGACAAGAGGGAGGATTGTTGTAGTACCAGAAGGGGTAGCCTGACAACAGGGAGGACTGTTGTAGTACCATAAGGGGTAGCCTGACAAGAGGGAGGACTGTTGTAGTACCAGAAGGGGTAGCCTGACAAGAGGGAGGACTGTTGTAGTACCAGAAGGGGTAGCCTGACAAGAGGGAGGACTGTTGTAGTACCAGAAGGGGTAGTCTGACAAGAGGAAGGACTGTTGTAGTACCAGAAGGGGTAGTCTGACAACAGGGATGACTGTTGTAGTACCATAAGGGGTAGCCTGACAAGAGGGAAGACTGTTGTAGTACCAGAAGGGGTAGCCTGACAAGAGGGAGGACTGTTGTAGTACCAGAAGGGGTAGTCTGACAACAGGGAGGACTGTTGTAGTACCATAAGGGGTAGCCTGACAAGAGGGAAGACTGTTGTAGTACCAGAAGGGGTAGCCTGACAACAGGGAGGACTGTTGTAGTACCAGAAGGGGTAGCCTGACAAGAGGGAGGACTGTTGTAGTACCAGAAGGGGTGGCCTGACAACAGGGAGGACTGTTGTAGTACCAGAAGGGGTAGTAGCCTGACAAGAGGGAGGACTGTTGTAGTACCAGAAGGGGTAGACTGACAAGATGGAGGACTGTTGTAGTACCAGAAGGGGTAGTCTGACAACAGGGAGGACTGTTGTAGTACCATAAGGGGTAGCCTGACAAGAGGGAAGACTGTTGTAGTACCAGAAGGGGTAGCCTGACAACAGGGAGGACTGTTGTAGTACCATAAGGGGTAGACTGACAAGAGGGAGGACTGTTGTAGTACCAGAAGGGGTAGCCTGACAACAGGGAGGACTGTTCTAGTACCAGAAGGGTAGCCTGACAACAGGGAGGACTGTTGTAGTACCAGAAGGGGTAGCCTGACAACAGGGAGGACTGTTGTAGTACCAGAAGGGGTAGCCTGACAACAGGGAGGACTGTTGTAGTACCAGAAGGGGTAGTAGCCTGACAAGAGGGAGGACTGTTGTAGTACCAGAAGGGGTAGACTGACAAGAGGGAGGACTGTTGTAGTACCAGAAGGGGTAGCCTGACAACAGGGAGGACTGTTCTAGTACCAGAAGGGTAGCGAGACAACAGGGAGGACTGTTGTAGTACCAGAAGGGGTAGCCTGACAACAGGGAGGACTGTTGTAGTACCAGAAGGGGTAGCCTGACAACAGGGAGGACTGTTCTAGTACCAGAAGGGGTAGCTGACAACAGGGAGGACTGTTGTAGTACCAGAAGGAGTAGTCTGACAAGAGGGAGGACTGTTGTAGAAGGGGTAGCCTGACAAGAGGGAGGACTGTTGTAGTACCAGAAGGGGTAGCCTGACAACAGGGAGGACTGTTGTAGTACCAGAAGGGGTAGTAGCCTGACAAGAGGGAGGACTGTTGTAGTACCAGAAGGGGTAGACTGACAAGAGGGAGGACTGTTGTAGTACCAGAAGGGGTAGCCTGACAACAGGGAGGACTGTTATAGTACCAGAAGGGGTAGCCTGACAAGAGGGAGGATTGTTGTAGTACCAGAAGGGGTAGTCTGACAACAGGGAGGACTGTTGTAGTACCAGAAGGGGTAGCCTGACAAGAGGGAGGACTGTTGTAGTACCAGAAGGGGTAGTCTGGCAAGAGGGAGGACTGTTGTAGTACCAGAAGGGGTAGTCTGACAAGAGGGAAGACTGTTGTAGTACCAGAAGGGGTAGCCGGACAAGAGGGAGGATTGTTGTAGTACCAGAAGGGGTAGCCTGACAAGAGGGAGGACGGTTGTAGTACCAGAAGGGGTAGTCTGACAACAGGGAGGACTGTTGTAGTACCAGAAGGGGTAGCCTGACAAGAGGGAGGACTGTTGTAGTACCAGAAGGGGTAACCTGACAACAGGGAGGACTGTTGTAGTACCAGAAGGGGTAGTCTGGCAAGAGGGAGGACTGTTGTAGTACCAGAAGGGGTAGTCTGACAAGAGGGAAGACTGTTGTAGTACCAGAAGGGGTAGCCGGACAAGAGGGAGGATTGTTGTAGTACCAGAAGGGGTAGCCTGACAACAGGCAGGACTGTTGTAGTACCATAAGGGGTAGCCTGACAAGAGAGAGGACTGTTGTAGTACCAGAAGGGGTAGTCTGACAAGAGGGAGGACTGTTGTAGTACCAGAAGGGGTAGTCTGACAACAGGGATGACTGTTGTAGTACAAGAAGGGGTAGCCTGACAAGAGGGAGGACTGTTGTAGTACCAGAAGGGGTAGTCTGACAACATGGAGGACTGTTGTAGTACCATAAGGGGTAGCCTGACAAGAGGGAAGACTGTTGTAGTACCAGAAGGGGTAGCCTGACAAGAGGGAGGACTGTTGTAGTACCAGAAGGGGTAGCCTGACAAAAGGGAGGACTGTTGTAGTACCAGAAGGGGTAGCCTGACAACAGGGAGGACTGTTGTAGTACCAGAAGGGGTAGCTTGACAAGAGGGAGGACTGTTGTAGTACCAGAAGGGGTAGCCTGACAAGAGGGAAGACTGTTGTAGTACCAGAAGGGGTAGCCTGACAAGAGGGAGGACTGTTGTAGTACCAGAAGGGGTAGTCTGACAACAGGGAAGACTGTTGTAGTACCATAAGGGGTAGCCTGACAAGAGGGAAGACTGTAGTAGTACCAGAAGGGGTAGCCTGACAACAGGGAGGACTGTTGTAGTACCAGAAGGGGTAGCCTGACAACAGGGAGGACTGTTGTAGTACCAGAAGGGGTAGCCTGACAAGAGGGAGAACTGTTGTAGTACCAGAAGGGGTAGTCTGACAACAGGGAGGACTGTTGTAGTACCATAAGGGGTAGCCTGACAAGAGGGAAGACTGTATTAGTACCAGAAGGGGTAGCCTGACAAGAGGAAGGACTGTTGTAGTACCAGAAGGGGTAGCCTGACAACAGGGAGGACTGTTGTAGTACCAGAAGGGGTAGCCTGACAACAGGGAGGACTGTTGTAGTACCAGAAGGGGTAGCTGACAACAGGGAGGACTGTTGTAGTACCAGAAGGAGTAGTCTGACAAGAGGGAGGACTGTTGTAGAAGGGGTAGCCTGACAAGAGGGAGGACTGTTGTAGTACCAGAAGGGGTAGCCTGACAACAGGGAGGACTGTTGTAGTACCAGAAGGGGTAGTAGCCTGACAAGAGGGAGGACTGTTGTAGTACCAGAAGGGGTAGACTGACAAGAGGGAGGACTGTTGTAGTACCAGAAGGGGTAGCCTGACAACAGGGAGGACTGTTATAGTACCAGAAGGGGTAGCCTGACAAGAGGGAGGATTGTTGTAGTACCAGAAGGGGTAGTCTGACAACAGGGAGGACTGTTGTAGTACCAGAAGGGGTAGCCTGACAAGAGGGAGGACTGTTGTAGTACCAGAAGGGGTAGTCTGGCAAGAGGGAGGACTGTTGTAGTACCAGAAGGGGTAGTCTGACAAGAGGGAAGACTGTTGTAGTACCAGAAGGGGTAGCCGGACAAGAGGGAGGATTGTTGTAGTACCAGAAGGGGTAGCCTGACAAGAGGGAGGACGGTTGTAGTACCAGAAGGGGTAGTCTGACAACAGGGAGGACTGTTGTAGTACCAGAAGGGGTAGCCTGACAAGAGGGAGGACTGTTGTAGTACCAGAAGGGGTAGCCTGACAACAGGGAGGACTGTTGTAGTACCAGAAGGGGTAGTCTGGCAAGAGGGAGGACTGTTGTAGTACCAGAAGGGGTAGTCTGACAAGAGGGAAGACTGTTGTAGTACCAGAAGGGGTAGCCGGACAAGAGGGAGGATTGTTGTAGTACCAGAAGGGGTAGCCTGACAACAGGCAGGACTGTTGTAGTACCATAAGGGGTAGCCTGACAAGAGAGAGGACTGTTGTAGTACCAGAAGGGGTAGTCTGACAAGAGGGAGGACTGTTGTAGTACCAGAAGGGGTAGTCTGACAACAGGGATGACTGTTGTAGTACCAGAAGGGGTAGCCTGACAAGAGGGAGGACTGTTGTAGTACCAGAAGGGGTAGTCTGACAACATGGAGGACTGTTGTAGTACCATAAGGGGTAGCCTGACAAGAGGGAAGACTGTTGTAGTACCAGAAGGGGTAGCCTGACAAGAGGGAGGACTGTTGTAGTACCAGAAGGGGTAGCCTGACAAGAGGGAGGACTGTTGTAGTACCAGAAGGGGTAGCCTGACAACAGGGAGGACTGTTGTAGTACCAGAAGGGGTAGCTTGACAAGAGGGAGGACTGTTGTAGTACCAGAAGGGGTAGCCTGACAAGAGGGAAGACTGTTGTAGTACCAGAAGGGGTAGCCTGACAAGAGGGAGGACTGTTGTAGTACCAGAAGGGGTAGTCTGACAACAGGGAGGACTGTTGTAGTACCATAAGGGGTAGCCTGACAAGAGGGAAGACTGTAGTAGTACCAGAAGGGGTAGCCTGACAAGAGGGAGGACTGTTGTAGTACCAGAAGGGGTAGCCTGACAACAGGGAGGACTGTTGTAGTACCATAAGGGGTAGCCTGACAACAGGGAGGACTGTTCTAGTACCAGAAGGGTAGCCTGACAACAGGGAGGACTGTTGTAGTACCAGAAGGGGTAGCCTGACAACAGGGAGGACTGTTGTAGTACCAGAAGGGGTAGTCTGGCAAGAGGGAGGACTGTTGTAGAAGGGGTAGCCTGACAAGAGGGAGGACTGTTGTAGTACCAGAAGGGGTAGCTGACAACAGGTAGGACTGTTGTAGTACTAGAAGGGGTAGTCTGACAAGAGGGAGGACTGTTGTAGAAGGGGTAGCCTGACAAGAGGGAGGACTGTTGTAGTACCAGAAGGGGTAGCCTGACAACAGGGAGGACTGTTGTAGTACCAGAAGGGGTAGCCTGACAAGAGGGAGGACTGTTGTAGTACCAGAAGGGGTAGCCTGACAACAGGGAGGACTGTTGTAGTACCAGAAGGGGTAGCTTGACAAGAGGGAGGACTGTTGTAGTACCAGAAGGGGTAGCCTGACAAGAGGGAAGACTGTTGTAGTACCAGAAGGGGTAGCCTGACAAGAGGGAGAACTGTTGTAGTACCAGAAGGGGTAGTCTGACAACAGGGAGGACTGTTGTAGTACCATAAGGGGTAGCCTGACAAGAGGGAAGACTGTAGTAGTACCAGAAGGGGTAGCCTGACAACAGGGAGGACTGTTGTAGTACCAGAAGGGGTAGCCTGACAACAGGGAGGACTGTTGTAGTACCATAAGGGGTAGCCTGACAACAGGGAGGACTGTTCTAGTACCAGAAGGGTAGCCTGACAACAGGGAGGACTGTTGTAGTACCAGAAGGGGTAGCCTGACAACAGGGAGGACTGTTGTAGTACCAGAAGGGGTAGTCTGGCAAGAGGGAGGACTGTTGTAGAAGGGGTAGCCTGACAAGAGGGAGGACTGTTGTAGTACCAGAAGGGGTAGCTGACAACAGGGAGGACTGTTGTAGTACCAGAAGGGGTAGCTGACAACAGGGAGGACTGTTGTAGTACCAGAAGGGGTAGTCTGACAAGAGGGAGGACTGTTGTAGAAGGGGTAGCCTGACAAGAGGGAGGACTGTTGTAGTACCAGAAGGGGTAGCCTGACAACAGGGAGGACTGTTGTAGTACCAGAAGGGGTAGTAGCCTGACAAGAGGGAGGACTGTTGTAGTACCAGAAGGGGTAGACTGACAAGAGGGAGGACTGTTGTAGTACCAGAAGGGGTAGCCTGACAACAGGGAGGACTGTTATAGTACCAGAAGGGGTAGCCTGACAAGAGGGAGGATTGTTGTAGTACCAGAAGGGGTAGTCTGACAACAGGGAGGACTGTTGTAGTACCAGAAGGGGTAGCCTGACAAGAGGGAGGACTGTTGTAGTACCAGAAAGGGGAGTCTGACAAGAGGGAGGACTGTTGTAGTACCAGAAGGGGTAGTCTGGCAAGAGGGAGGACTGTTATAGTACCAGAAGGGGTAGTCTGACAAGAGGGAAGACTGTTGTAGTACCAGAAGGGGTAGCCGGACAAGAGGGAGGATTGTTGTAGTACCAGAAGGGGTAGCCTGACAACAGGGAGGACTGTTGTAGTACCATAAGGGGTAGCATGACAAGAGGGAGGACTGTTGTAGTACCAGAAGGGGTAGCCTGACAAGAGGGAGGACTGTTGTAGTACCAGAAGGGGTAGTCTGACAAGAGGGAGGACTGTTGTAGTACCAGAAGGGGTAGTCTGACAACAGGGATGACTGTTGTAGTACCATAAGGGGTAGCCTGACAAGAGGGAAGACTGTTGTAGTACCAGAAGGGGTAGCCTGACAAGAGGGAGGACTGTTGTAGTACCAGAAGGGGTAGTCTGACAACAGGGAGGACTGTTGTAGTACCATAAGGGGTAGCCTGACAAGAGGGAAGACTGTTGTAGTACCAGAAGGGGTAGCCTGACAACAGGGAGGACTGTTGTAGTACCAGAAGGGGTAGCCTGACAAGAGGGAGGACTGCTGTAGTACCAGAAGGGGTAGCCTGACAACAGGGAGGACTGTTGTAGTACCAGAAGGGGTAGCCTGACAACAGGGAAGACTGTTGTAGTACCAGAAGGGGTAGCCTGACAAGAGGGAGGACTGTTGTAGTACCAGAAGGGGTAGCCTGACAAGAGGGAGGATTGTTGTAGTACCAGAATGGGTAGCTGACAACAGGGAGGACTGTTGTAGTACCAGAAGGGGTAGTCTGGCAAGAGGGAGGACTGTTGTAGAAGGGGTAGCCTGACAAGAGGGAGGACTGTTGTAGTACCAGAAGGGGTAGCCTGACAACAGGGAGGACTGTTGTAGTACCAGAAGGGGTAGTAGCCTGACAAGAGGGAGGACTGTTGTAGTACCAGAAGGGGTAGCCTGACAACAGAGAGGACTGTTCTAGTACCAGAAGGGTAGCCTGACAACAGGGAGGACTGTTGTAGTACCAGAAGGGGTAGCCTGACAACAGGGAGGACTGTTGTAGTACCAGAAGGGGTAGCCTGACAACAGGGAGGACTGTTGTAGTACCAGAAGGGGTAGCTGACAACAGGGAGGACTGTTGTAGTACCAGAAGGAGTAGTCTGACAAGAGGGAGGACTGTTGTAGAAGGGGTAGCCTGACAAGAGGGAGGACTGTTGTAGTACCAGAAGGGGTAGCCTGACAACAGGGAGGACTGTTGTAGTACCAGAAGGGGTAGTAGCCTGACAGGAGGGAGGACTGTTGTAGTACCAGAAGGGGTAGACTGACAAGAGGGAGGACTGTTGTAGTACCAGAAGGGGTAGCCTGACAAGAGGGAGGATTGTTGTAGTACCAGAAGGGGTAGTCTGACAACATGGAGGACTGTTGTAGTACCAGAAGGGGTAGCCTGACAAGAGGGAGGACTGTTGTAGTACCAGAAGGGGTAGTCTGGCAAGAGGGAGGACTGTTGTAGTACCAGAAGGGGTAGTCTGACAAGAGGGAAGACTGTTGTAGTACCAGAAGGGGTAGCCGGACAAGAGGGAGGACTGTTGTAGTACCAGAAGGGGTAGCCTGACAACAGGGAGGACTGTTGTAGTACCATAAGGGGTAGCCTGACAAGAGGGAGGACTGTTGTAGTACCAGAAGGGGTAGTCTGACAACAGGGATGACTGTTGTAGTACCATAAGGGGTAGCCTGACAAGAGGGAAGACTGTTGTAGTACCAGAAGGGGTAGCCTGACAACAGGGAGGACTGTTGTAGTACCAGAAGGGGTAGCCTGACAAGAGGGAGGACTGTTGTAGTACCAGAAGGGGTAGCCTGACAACAGGGAGGACTGTTCTAGTACCAGAAGGGTAGCCTGACAACAGGGAGGACTGTTGTAGTACCAGAAGGGGTAGCCTGACAAGAGGGAGGACTGTTGTAGTACCAGAAGGAGTAGTCTGACAAGAGGGAGGACTGTTGTAGAAGGGGTAGCCTGACAAGAGGGAGGACTGTTGTACTACCAGAAGGGGTAGTAGCCTGACAAGAGGGAGGACTGTTGTAGTACCAGAAGGGGTAGACTGACAAGAGGGAGGACTGTTGTAGTACCAGAAGGGGTAGCCTGACAACAGGGAGGACTGTTGTAGTACCAGAAGGGGTAGTCTGACAACAGGGAGGACTGTTGTAGTACCAGAAGGAGTAGTCTGACAAGAGGGAGGACTGTTGTAGAAGGGGTAGCCTGACAAGAGGGAGGACTGTTGTAGTACCAGAAGGGGTAGCCTGACAACAGGGAGGACTGTTATAGTACCAGAAGGGGTAGCCTGACAAGAGGGAGGATTGTTGTAGTACCAGAAGGGGTAGTCTGACAACAGGGAGGACTGTTGTAGTACCAGAAGGGGTAGCCTGACAAGAGGGAGGACTGTTGTAGTACCAGAAGGGGTAGTCTGGCAAGAGGGAGGACTGTTGTAGTACCAGAAGGGGTAGTCTGACAAGAGGGAAGACTGTTGTAGTACCAGAAGGGGTAGCCGGACAAGAGGGAGGATTGTTGTAGTACCAGAAGGGGTAGCCTGACAACAGGGAGGACTGTTGTAGTACCATAAGGGGTAGCCTGACAAGAGGGAGGACTGTTGTAGTACCAGAAGGGGTAGCCTGACAAGAGGGAGGACTGTTGTAGTACCATAAGGGGTAGCCTGACAAGAGGGAAGACTGTTGTAGTACCAGAAGGGGTAGCCTGACAACAGGGAGGACTGTTGTAGTACCAGAAGGGGTAGCCTGACAAGAGGGAGGACTGCTGTAGTACCAGAAGGGGTAGCCTGACAACAGGGAGGACTGTTGTAGTACCAGAAGGGGTAGTAGCCTGACAAGAGGGAGGACTGTTGTAGTACCAGAAGGGGTAGACTGACAAGAGGGAGGACTGTTGTAGTACCAGAAGGGGTAGTCTGACAACAGGGAGGACTGTTGTAGTACCATAAGGGGTAGCCTGACAAGAGGGAAGACTGTTGTAGTACCAGAAGGGGTAGCCTGACAACAGGGAGGACTGTTGTAGTACCAGAAGGGGTAGACTGACAAGAGGGAGGACTGTTGTAGTACCAGAAGGGGTAGCCTGACAACAGGGAGGACTGTTCTAGTACCAGAAGGGTAGCCTGACAACAGGGAGGACTGTTGTAGTACCAGAAGGGGTAGCCTGACAACAGGGAGGACTGTTGTAGTACCATAAGGGGTAGCCTGACAACAGGGAGGACTGTTGTAGTACCAGAAGGGGTAGTAGCCTGACAAGAGGGAGGACTGTTGTAGTACCAGAAGGGGTAGACTGACAAGAGGGAGGACTGTTGTAGTACCAGAAGGGGTAGCCTGACAACAGGGAGGACTGTTCTAGTACCAGAAGGGTAGCCTGACAACAGGGAGGACTGTTGTAGTACCAGAAGGGGTAGCCTGACAACAGGGAGGACTGTTGTAGTACCAGAAGGGGTAGCCTGACAACAGGGAGGACTGTTGTAGTACCAGAAGGGGTAGCTGACAACAGGGAGGACTGTTGTAGTACCAGAAGGAGTAGTCTGACAAGAGGGAGGACTGTTGTAGAAGGGGTAGCCTGACAAGAGGGAGGACTGTTGTAGTACCAGAAGGGGTAGCCTGATAACAGGGAGGACTGTTGTAGTACCAGAAGGGGTAGTAGCCTGACAAGAGGGAGGACTGTTGTAGTACCAGAAGGGGTAGACTGACAAGAGGGAGGACTGTTGTAGTACCAGAAGGGGTAGCCTGACAACAGGGAGGACTGTTATAGTACCAGAAGGGGTAGCCTGACAAGAGGGAGGATTGTTGTAGTACCAGAAGGGGTAGTCTGACAACAGGGAGGACTGTTGTAGTACCAGAAGGGGTAGCCTGACAAGAGGGAGGACTGCTGTAGTACCAGAAGGGGTAGCCTGACAAGAGGGAGGACTGTTGTAGTACCAGAAGGGGTAGACTGACAAGAGGGAGGACTGTTGTAGTACCAGAAGGGGTAGTCTGACAACAGGGAGGACTGTTGTAGTACCATAAGGGGTAGCCTGACAAGAGGGAAGACTGTTGTAGTACCAGAAGGGGTAGCCTGACAACAGGGAGGACTGTTGTAGTACCAGAAGGGGTAGACTGACAAGAGGGAGGACTGTTGTAGTACCAGAAGGGGTAGCCTGACAACAGGGAGGACTGTTCTAGTACCAGAAGGGGTAGTCTGACAACAGGGATGACTGTTGTAGTACCATAAGGGGTAGCCTGACAAGAGGGAAGACTGTTGTAGTACCAGAAGGGGTAGCCTGACAACAGGGAGGACTGTTGTAGTACCAGAAAGGGTAGCCTGACAAGAGAGAGGACTGTTGTAGTACCAGAAGGGGTAGCCTGACAACAGGGAGGACTGTTCTAGTACCAGAAGGGTAGCCTGACAACAGGGAGGACTGTTGTAGTACCAGAAGGGGTAGCCTGACAAGAGGGAGGACTGTTGTAGTACCAGAAGGAGTAGTCTGACAAGAGGGAGGACTGTTGTAGAAGGGGTAGCCTGACAAGAGGGAGGACTGTTGTACTACCAGAAGGGGTAGTAGCCTGACAAGAGGGAGGACTGTTGTAGTACCAGAAGGGGTAGACTGACAAGAGGGAGGACTGTTGTAGTACCAGAAGGGGTAGCCTGACAACAGGGAGGACTGTTGTAGTACCAGAAGGGGTAGTCTGACAACAGGGAGGACTGTTGTAGTACCAGAAGGAGTAGTCTGACAAGAGGGAGGACTGTTGTAGAAGGGGTAGCCTGACAAGAGGGAGGACTGTTGTAGTACCAGAAGGGGTAGCCTGACAACAGGGAGGACTGTTATAGTACCAGAAGGGGTAGCCTGACAAGAGGGAGGATTGTTGTAGTACCAGAAGGGGTAGTCTGACAACAGGGAGGACTGTTGTAGTACCAGAAGGGGTAGCCTGACAAGAGGGAGGACTGTTGTAGTACCAGAAGGGGTAGTCTGGCAAGAGGGAGGACTGTTGTAGTACCAGAAGGGGTAGTCTGACAAGAGGGAAGACTGTTGTAGTACCAGAAGGGGTAGCCGGACAAGAGGGAGGATTGTTGTAGTACCAGAAGGGGTAGCCTGACAACAGGGAGGACTGTTGTAGTACCATAAGGGGTAGCCTGACAAGAGTGAGGACTGTTGTAGTACCAGAAGGGGTAGCCTGACAAGAGGGAGGACTGTTGTAGTACCATAAGGGGTAGCCTGACAAGAGGGAAGACTGTTGTAGTACCAGAAGGGGTAGCCTGACAACAGGGAGGACTGTTGTAGTACCAGAAGGGGTAGCCTGACAAGAGGGAGGACTGCTGTAGTACCAGAAGGGGTAGCCTGACAACAGGGAGGACTGTTGTAGTACCAGAAGGGGTAGTAGCCTGACAAGAGGGAGGACTGTTGTAGTACCAGAAGGGGTAGACTGACAAGAGGGAGGACTGTTGTAGTACCAGAAGGGGTAGTCTGACAACAGGGAGGACTGTTGTAGTACCATAAGGGGTAGCCTGACAAGAGGGAAGACTGTTGTAGTACCAGAAGGGGTAGCCTGACAACAGGGAGGACTGTTGTAGTACCAGAAGGGGTAGACTGACAAGAGGGAGGACTGTTGTAGTACCAGAAGGGGTAGCCTGACAACAGGGAGGACTGTTCTAGTACCAGAAGGGTAGCCTGACAACAGGGAGGACTGTTGTAGTACCAGAAGGGGTAGCCTGACAACAGGGAGGACTGTTGTAGTACCATAAGGGGTAGCCTGACAACAGGGAGGACTGTTGTAGTACCAGAAGGGGTAGTAGCCTGACAAGAGGGAGGACTGTTGTAGTACCAGAAGGGGTAGACTGACAAGAGGGAGGACTGTTGTAGTACCAGAAGGGGTAGCCTGACAACAGGGAGGACTGTTCTAGTACCAGAAGGGTAGCCTGACAACAGGGAGGACTGTTGTAGTACCAGAAGGGGTAGCCTGACAACAGGGAGGACTGTTGTAGTACCAGAAGGGGTAGCCTGACAACAGGGAGGACTGTTGTAGTACCAGAAGGGGTAGCTGACAACAGGGAGGACTGTTGTAGTACCAGAAGGAGTAGTCTGACAAGAGGGAGGACTGTTGTAGAAGGGGTAGCCTGACAAGAGGGAGGACTGTTGTAGTACCAGAAGGGGTAGCCTGATAACAGGGAGGACTGTTGTAGTACCAGAAGGGGTAGTAGCCTGACAAGAGGGAGGACTGTTGTAGTACCAGAAGGGGTAGACTGACAAGAGGGAGGACTGTTGTAGTACCAGAAGGGGTAGCCTGACAACAGGGAGGACTGTTATAGTACCAGAAGGGGTAGCCTGACAAGAGGGAGGATTGTTGTAGTACCAGAAGGGGTAGTCTGACAACAGGGAGGACTGTTGTAGTACCAGAAGGGGTAGCCTGACAAGAGGGAGGACTGCTGTAGTACCAGAAGGGGTAGCCTGACAAGAGGGAGGACTGTTGTAGTACCAGAAGGGGTAGACTGACAAGAGGGAGGACTGTTGTAGTACCAGAAGGGGTAGTCTGACAACAGGGAGGACTGTTGTAGTACCATAAGGGGTAGCCTGACAAGAGGGAAGACTGTTGTAGTACCAGAAGGGGTAGCCTGACAACAGGGAGGACTGTTGTAGTACCAGAAGGGGTAGACTGACAAGAGGGAGGACTGTTGTAGTACCAGAAGGGGTAGCCTGACAACAGGGAGGACTGTTCTAGTACCAGAAGGGTAGCCTGACAACAGGGAGGACTGTTGTAGTACCAGAAGGGGTAGCCTGACAACAGGGAGGACTGTTGTAGTACCATAAGGGGTAGCCTGACAACAGGGAGGACTGTTGTAGTACCAGAAGGGGTAGTAGCCTGACAAGAGGGAGGACTGTTGTAGTACCAGAAGGGGTAGACTGACAAGAGGGAGGACTGTTGTAGTACCAGAAGGGGTAGCCTGACAACAGGGAGGACTGTTCTAGTACCAGAAGGGTAGCCTGACAACAGGGAGGACTGTTGTAGTACCAGAAGGGGTAGCCTGACAACAGGGAGGACTGTTGTAGTACCAGAAGGGGTAGCCTGACAACAGGGAGGACTGTTGTAGTACCAGAAGGGGTAGCTGACAACAGGGAGGACTGTTGTAGTACCAGAAGGAGTAGTCTGACAAGAGGGAGGACTGTTGTAGAAGGGGTAGCCTGACAAGAGGGAGGACTGTTGTAGTACCAGAAGGGGTAGCCTGATAACAGGGAGGACTGTTGTAGTACCAGAAGGGGTAGTAGCCTGACAAGAGGGAGGACTGTTGTAGTACCAGAAGGGGTAGACTGACAAGAGGGAGGACTGTTGTAGTACCAGAAGGGGTAGCCTGACAACAGGGAGGACTGTTATAGTACCAGAAGGGGTAGCCTGACAAGAGGGAGGATTGTTGTAGTACCAGAAGGGGTAGTCTGACAACAGGGAGGACTGTTGTAGTACCAGAAGGGGTAGCCTGACAAGAGGGAGGACTGTTGTAGTACCAGAAGGGGTAGTCTGGCAAGAGGGAGGACTGTTGTAGTACCAGAAGGGGTAGTCTGACAAGAGGGAAGACTGTTGTAGTACCAGAAGGGGTAGCCGGACAAGAGGGAGGATTGTTGTAGTACCAGAAGGGGTATCCTGACAACAGGGAGGACTGTTGTAGTACCATAAGGGGTAGCCTGACAAGAGGGAGGACTGTTGTAGTACCAGAAGGGGTAGCCTGACAAGAGGGAGGACTGTTGTAGTACCAGAAAGGGTAGCCTGACAAGAGGGAGGACTGTTGTAGTACCAGAAGGGGTAGCCTGACAAGAGGGAGGACTGTTGTAGTACCAGAAGGGGTAGTCTGACAACAGGGATGACTGTTGTAGTACCATAAGGGGTAGCCTGACAAGAGGGAAGACTGTTGTAGTACCAGAAGGGGTAGCCTGACAAGAGGGAGGACTGTTGTAGTACCAGAAGGGGTAGTCTGACAACAGGGAGGACTGTTGTAGTACCATAAGGGGTAGCCTGACAAGAGGGAAGACTGTTGTAGTACCAGAAGGGGTAGCCTGACAACAGGGAGGACTGTTGTAGTACCAGAAGGGGTAGCCTGACAAGAGGGAGGACTGCTGTAGTACCAGAAGGGGTAGCCTGACAACAGGGAGGACTGTTGTAGTACCAGAAGGGGTAGTAGCCTGACAAGAGGGAGGACTGTTGTAGTACCAGAAGGGGTAGACTGACAAGAGGGAGGACTGTTGTAGTACCAGAAGGGGTAGTCTGACAACAGGGAGGACTGTTGTAGTACCAGAAGGAGTAGTCTGACAAGAGGGAGGACTGTTGTAGAAGGGGTAGCCTGACAAGAGGGAGGACTGTTGTAGTACCAGAAGGGGTAGCCTGACAACAGGGAGGACTGTTATAGTACCAGAAGGGGTAGCCTGACAAGAGGGAGGATTGTTGTAGTACCAGAAGGGGTAGTCTGACAACAGGGAGGACTGTTGTAGTACCAGAAGGGGTAGCCTGACAAGAGGGAGGACTGTTGTAGTACCAGAAGGGGTAGTCTGGCAAGAGGGAGGACTGTTGTAGTACCAGAAGGGGTAGTCTGACAAGAGGGAAGACTGTTGTAGTACCAGAAGGGGTAGCCGGACAAGAGGGAGGATTGTTGTAGTACCAGAAGGGGTAGCCTGACAACAGGGAGGACTGTTGTAGTACCATAAGGGGTAGCCTGACAAGAGGGAGGACTGTTGTAGTACCAGAAGGGGTAGCCTGACAAGAGGGAGGACTGTTGTAGTACCAGAAGGGGTAGTCTGACAACAGGGAGGACTGTTGTAGTACCATAAGGGGTAGCCTGACAAGAGGGAAGACTGTAGTAGTACCAGAAGGGGTAGCCTGACAACAGGGAGGACTGTTGTAGTACCAGAAGGGGTAGACTGACAAGAGAGAGGACTGTTGTAGTACCAGAAGGGGTAGTCTGACAACAGGGAGGACTGTTGTAGTACCATAAGGGGTAGCCTGACAAGAGGGAAGACTGTTGTAGTACCAGAAGGGGTAGCCTGACAACAGGGAGGACTGTTGTAGTACCAGAAGGGGTAGACTGACAAGAGGGAGGACTGTTGTAGTACCAGAAGGGGTAGCCTGACAACAGGGAGGACTGTTCTAGTACCAGAAGGGTAGCCTGACAACAGGGAGGACTGTTGTAGTACCAGAAGGGGTAGCCTGACAACAGGGAGGACTGTTGTAGTACCATAAGGGGTAGCCTGACAACAGGGAGGACTGTTGTAGTACCAGAAGGGGTAGTAGCCTGACAAGAGGGAGGACTGTTGTAGTACCAGAAGGGGTAGACTGACAAGAGGGAGGACTGTTGTAGTACCAGAAGGGGTAGCCTGACAACAGGGAGGACTGTTCTAGTACCAGAAGGGTAGCCTGACAAAAGGGAGGACTGTTGTAGTACCAGAAGGGGTAGCCTGACAACAGGGAGGACTGTTGTAGTACCAGAAGGGGTAGCCTGACAACAGGGAGGACTGTTGTAGTACCAGAAGGGGTAGCTGACAACAGGGAGGACTGTTGTAGTACCAGAAGGAGTAGTCTGACAAGAGGGAGGACTGTTGTAGAAGGGGTAGCCTGACAAGAGGGAGGACTGTTGTAGTACCAGAAGGGGTAGCCTGACAACAGGGAGGACTGTTGTAGAACCAGAAGGGGTAGTCTGGCAAGAGGGAGGACTGTTGTAGTACCAGAAGGGGTAGTCTGACAAGAGGGAAGACTGTTGTAGTACCAGAAGGGGTAGCCGGACAAGAGGGAGGATTGTTGTAGTACCAGAAGGGGTGGCCTGACAACAGGGAGGACTGTTGTAGTACCAGAAGGGGTAGTCTGACAAGAGGGAGGACTGTTGTAGTACCAGAAGGGGTAGCCTGACAATAGGGAGGACTGTTGTAGTACCAGAAGGGGTAGCCTGACAAGAGGGAGGACGGTTGTAGTACCAGAAGGGATAGTCTGACAACAGGGAGGACTGTTGTAGTACCAGAAGGGGTAGCCTGACAAGAGGAAGGACTGTTGTAGTACCAGAAGGGGTAGCCTGACAACAGGGAGGACTGTTGTAGAACCAGAAGGGGTAGTCTGGCAAGAGGGAGGACTGTTGTAGTACCAGAAGGGGTAGTCTGACAAGAGGGAAGACTGTTGTAGTACCAGAAGGGGTAGCCGGACAAGAGGGAGGATTGTTGTAGTACCAGAAGGGGTAGCCTGATAACAGGCAGGACTGTTTTAGTACCATAAGGGGTAGCCTGATAAGAGGGAGGACTGTTGTAGTACCAGAAGGGGTAGCCTGACAAGAGAGAGGACTGTTGTAGTACCAGAAGGGGCAGTCTGACAAGAGGGAGGACTGTTGTAGTACCAGAAGGGGTAGTCTGACAACAGGAATGATTGTTGTAGTACCAAAAGGGGTAGCCTGACAAGAGGGAGGACTGTTGTAGTACCAGAAGGGGTAGTCTGACAACAGGGAGGACTGTTGTAGTACCAGAAGGGGTAGCCTGACAAGAGGGAGGACTGTTGTAGTACCAGAAGGGGTAGCCTGACAAGAGGGAGGACTGTTGTAGTACCAGAAGGGGTATCCTGACAACAGAGAGGACTGTTGTAGTCCCAGAAGGGGTAGCCTGACAACAGGGAGGACTGTTGTAGTACCAGAAGGGGTAGCCTGACAACAGGGAAGACTGTTGTAGTACCAGAAGGGGTAGCCTGACAAAAGGGAGGACTGTTGTAGTACCAGAAGGGGTAGTCTGACAACAGGGAGGACTGTTGTAGTACCATAAGGGGTAGCCGGACAAGAGGGAAGACTGTTGTAGTACCAGAAGGGCTAGCCTGACAACAGGGAGGACTGTTGTAGTACCAGAAGGGGTAGCCTGACAACAGGGAGGACTGTTGTAGTACCAGAAGGGGTAGCCTGACAACAGGGATGACTGTTGTAGTACCAGAAGGGTAGCCTGACAACAGGGAGGACTGTTGTAGTACCAGAAGGGGTAGCCTGACAACAGGGAGGACTGTTGTAGTACCAGAAGGGGTAGCTGACAAGAGGGAGGACTGTTGTAGTACCAGAAGGGGTAGCTGACAACAGGGAGGACTGTTGTAGTACCAGAAGGGGTAGTCTGACAAGAGGGAGGACTGTTGTAGAAGGGGTAGCCTGACAAGAGGGAGGACTGTTGTAGTACCAGAAGGGGTAGACTGACAAGAGGGAGGACTGTTGTAGTACCAGAAGGGGTAGCCTGACAACAGGGAGGACTGTTATAGTACCAGAAGGGGTAGCCTGACAAGAGGGAGGACTGTTGAAGTACCAGAAGGGGTAGTCTGACAACAGGGAGGACTGTTGTAGTACCAGAAGGGGTAGCCTGACAAGAGGGAGGACTGTTGTAGTACCAGAAGGGGTAGTATGGCAAGAGGGAGGACTGTTGTAGTACCAGAAGGGGTAGTCTGACAAGAGGGAAGACTGTTGTAGTACCAGAAGGGGTAGCCTGACAAGAGGGAGGATTGTTGTAGTACCAGAAGGGGTAGCCTGACAACAGGGAGGACTGTTGTAGTAACAGAAGGGGTAATCTGACAACAGGGAGGACTGTTGTAGTAACAGAAGGGGTAATCTGACAACAGGGAGGACTGTTGTAGTACCAGGAGGGAGGACTGTTGTAGTACCAGAAGGGGTAGTCTGACAAGAGGGAGGACTGTTGTAGTACCAGAAGGGGTAGCCTGACAACAGGGAGGACTGTTGTAGTACCAGAAGGGGTAGATTGACAAGAGGGAGGACTGTTATAGTACCAGAAGGGGTAGCTTGACAAGAAGGAGGACTGTTATAGTACCAGAAGGGGTAGCCTGACAACAGGGAGGACTGTTGTAGTACCAGAAGGGGTAGCCTGACAAGAGGGAGGACTGTTGTAGTACCAGAAGGGGTAGTCTGACAACAGGAAGGACTGTTGTAGTACCAGAAGGGGTAGCCTGACAACAGGGAGGACTGTTGTAGTACCAGAAGGGGTAGCCTGACAAGAGGGAGGACTGTTGTAGTACCAGAAGGGGTAGCCTGACAACAGGGAGGACTGTTGTAGTACCAGAAGGGGTAGCCTGACAACAGGGAAGACTGTTGTAGTACCAGAAAGGGTAGCCTGACAACAGGGAGGACTGTTGTAGTACCAGAAGGGGTAGTCTGACAACAGGGAGGACTGTTGTAGTACCATAAGGGGTAGCCTGACAAGAGGGAAGACTGTTGTAGTACCATAAGGGGTAGCCTGACAAGAGGGAAGACTGTTGTAGTACCAGAAGGGGTAGCCTGACAACAGGGAGGACTGTTGTAGTACCAGAAGGGGTAGCCTGACAAGAGGGAGGACTGTTGTAGTACCAGAAGGGGTAGCCTGACAACAGGGATGACTGTTGTAGTACCAGAAGGGTAGCCTGACAACAGGGAGGACTGTTGTAGTACCAGAAGGGGTAGCCTGACAACAGGGAGGACTGTTGTAGTACCAGAAGGGGTAGCCTGACAACAGGGAGGACTGTTGTAGTACCAGAAGGGGTAGCTGACAACAGGGAGGACTGTTGTAGTACCAGAAGGGGTAGTCTGACAAGAGGGAGGACTGTTGTAGAAGGGGTAGCCTGACAAGAGGGAGGACTGTTGTAGTACCAGAAGGGGTAGACTGACAAGAGGGAGGATTGTTGTAGTACCAGAAGGGGTAGCCTGACAACAGGGAGGACTGTTATAGTACCAGAAGGGGTAGCCTGACAAGAGGGAGGACTGTTGTAGTACCAGAAGGGGTAGTCTGACAACAGGGAGGACTGTTGTAGTACCAGAAGGGGTAGCCTGACAAGAGGGAGGACTGTTGTAGTACCAGAAGGGGTAGCCTGACAAGAGGGAGGACTGTTGTAGTACCAGAAGGGGTAGTATGGCAAGAGGGAGGACTGTTGTAGTACCAGAAGGGGTAGTCTGACAAGAGGGAAGACTGTTGTAGTACCAGAAGGGGTAGCCTGACAAGAGGGAGGATTGTTGTAGTACCAGAAGGGGTAGCCTGACAACAGGGAGGACTGTTGTAGTACCAGAAGGGGTAGCCTGACAAGAGGGAGGACTGTTGTAGTACAAGAAGGGGTAGCCTGACAACAGGGAGGACTGTTGTAGTACCAGGAGGGAGGACTGTTGTAGTACCAGAAGGGGTAGTCTGACAAGAGGGAGGACTGTTGTAGTACCAGAAGGGGTAGCCTGACAAGAGGGAGGACTGTTGTAGTACCAGAAGGGGTAGCTTGACAAGAGGGAGGACTGTTGTAGTACCAGAAGGGGTAGCCTGACAATAGGGAGGACTGTTGTATTACCAGAAGGGGTAATCTGACAAGAGGGAGGACTGTTGTAGTACCAGAAGGGGTAGCCTGACAAGAGGGAGGACTGTTGTAGTACCAGAAGGGGTAGCTTGACAATAGGGAGGACTGTTGTAGTACCAGAAGGGGTAGTCTGACAAGAGGGAGGACTGTTGTAGTACCAGAAGGGGTAGCCTGACAATAGGGAGGACTGTTGTAGTACCAGAAGGGGTAGCCTGACAAGAGGGAGGACGGTTGTAGTACCAGAAGGGGTAGTCTGACAACAGGGAGGACTGTTGTAGTACCATAAGGGGTAACCTGACAAAAGGGAGGACTGTTGTAGTACCAGAAGGGTAGCCTGACAACAGGGAGGACTGTTGTAGTACCAGAAGGGGTAGTCTGGCAAGAGGGAGGACTGTTGTAGTACCAGAAGGGGTAGTCTGACAAGAGGGAAGACTGTTGTAGTACCAGAAGGGGTAGCCGGACAAGAGGGAGGATTGTTGTAGTACCAGAAGGGGTAGCCTTACAACAGGCAGGACTGTTGTAGTACCATAAGGGGTAGCCTGACAAGAGAGAGGACTGTTGTAGTACCAGAAGGGGTAGTCTGACAAGAGGGAGGACTGTTGTAGTACCAGAAGGGGTAGTCTGACAACAGGGATGACTGTTGTAGTACCAGAAGGGGTAGCCTGACAAGAGGGAAGACTGTTGTAGTACCAGAAGGGGTAGCCTGACAAGAGGGAGGACTGTTGTAGTACCAGAAGGGGTAGTCTGACAACATGGAGGACTGTTGTAGTACCATAAGGGGTAGCCTGACAAGAGGGAGGACTGTTGTAGTACCAGAAGGGGTAGCCTGAGAAGAGGGAGGACTGTTGTAGTACCAGAAGGGGTAGCTTGACAAGAGGGAGGACTGTTGTAGTACCAGAAGGGGTAGCCTGACAATAGGGAGGACTGTTGTATTACCAGAAGGGGTAATCTGACAACAGGGAGGACTGTTGTAGTACCAGAAGGGGTAGCCTGACAAGAGGGAGGACTGTTGTAGTACAAGAAGGGGTAGCCTGACAACAGGGAGGACTGTTGTAGTACCAGGAGGGAGGACTGTTGTAGTACCAGAAGGGGTAGTCTGACAAGAGGGAGGACTGTTGTAGTACCAGAAGGGGTAGCCTGACAAGAGGGAGGACTGTTGTAGTACCAGAAGGGTAGCCTGACAACAGGGAGGACTGTTGTAGTACCAGAAGGGGTAGTCTGACAAGAGGGAGGACTGTTGTAGAAGGGGTAGCCTGACAAGAGGGAGGACTGTTGTAGTACCAGAAGGGGTAGCTGACAACAGGGAGGACTGTTGTAGTACCAGAAGGGGTAGTCTGACAAGAGGGAGGACTGTTGTAGAAGGGGTAGCCTGACAAGAGGGAGGACTGTTGTAGTACCAGAAGGGGTAGACTGACAAGAGGGAGGACTGTTGTAGTACCAGAAGGGGTAGCCTGACAACAGGGAGGACTGTTATAGTACCAGAAGGGGTAGCCTGACAAGAGGGAGGACTGTTGAAGTACCAGAAGGGGTAGTCTGACAACAGGGAGGACTGTTGTAGTACCAGAAGGGGTAGCCTGACAAGAGGGAGGACTGTTGTAGTACCAGAAGGGGTAGTATGGCAAGAGGGAGGACTGTTGTAGTACCAGAAGGGGTAGTCTGACAAGAGGGAAGACTGTTGTAGTACCAGAAGGGGTAGCCTGACAAGAGGGAGGATTGTTGTAGTACCAGAAGGGGTAGCCTGACAACAGGGAGGACTGTTGTAGTACCAGAAGGGGTAGCCTGACAAGACGGAGGACTGTTGTAGTACAAGAAGGGGTAGCCTGACAACAGGGAGGACTGTTGTAGTAACAGAAGGGGTAATCTGACAACAGGGAGGACTGTTGTAGTAACAGAAGGGGTAATCTGACAACAGGGAGGACTGTTGTAGTACCAGGAGGGAGGACTGTTGTAGTACCAGAAGGGGTAGTCTGACAAGAGGGAGGACTGTTGTAGTACCAGAAGGGGTAGCCTGACAACAGGGAGGACTGTTGTAGTACCAGAAGGGGTAGATTGACAAGAGGGAGGACTGTTATAGTACCAGAAGGGGTAGCTTGACAAGAAGGAGGACTGTTATAGTACCAGAAGGGGTAGCCTGACAACAGGGAGGACTGTTGTAGTACCAGAAGGGGTAGCCTGACAAGAGGGAGGACTGTTGTAGTACCAGAAGGGGTAGTCTGACAACAGGAAGGACTGTTGTAGTACCAGAAGGGGTAGCCTGACAACAGGGAGGACTGTTGTAGTACCAGAAGGGGTAGCCTGACAAGAGGGAGGACTGTTGTAGTACCAGAAGGGGTAGCCTGACAACAGGGAGGACTGTTGTAGTACCAGAAGGGGTAGCCTGACAACAGGGAAGACTGTTGTAGTACCAGAAAGGGTAGCCTGACAACAGGGAGGACTGTTGTAGTACCAGAAGGGGTAGTCTGACAACAGGGAGGACTGTTGTAGTACCATAAGGGGTAGCCTGACAAGAGGGAAGACTGTTGTAGTACCATAAGGGGTAGCCTGACAAGAGGGAAGACTGTTGTAGTACCAGAAGGGGTAGCCTGACAACAGGGAGGACTGTTGTAGTACCAGAAGGGGTAGCCTGACAAGAGGGAGGACTGTTGTAGTACCAGAAGGGGTAGCCTGACAACAGGGATGACTGTTGTAGTACCAGAAGGGTAGCCTGACAACAGGGAGGACTGTTGTAGTACCAGAAGGGGTAGCCTGACAACAGGGAGGACTGTTGTAGTACCAGAAGGGGTAGCCTGACAACAGGGAGGACTGTTGTAGTACCAGAAGGGGTAGCTGACAACAGGGAGGACTGTTGTAGTACCAGAAGGGGTAGTCTGACAAGAGGGAGGACTGTTGTAGAAGGGGTAGCCTGACAAGAGGGAGGACTGTTGTAGTACCAGAAGGGGTAGACTGACAAGAGGGAGGATTGTTGTAGTACCAGAAGGGGTAGCCTGACAACAGGGAGGACTGTTATAGTACCAGAAGGGGTAGCCTGACAAGATGGAGGACTGTTGTAGTACCAGAAGGGGTAGTCTGACAACAGGGAGGACTGTTGTAGTACCAGAAGGGGTAGCCTGACAAGAGGGAGGACTGTTGTAGTACCAGAAGGGGTAGCCTGACAAGAGGGAGGACTGTTGTAGTACCAGAAGGGGTAGTATGGCAAGAGGGAGGACTGTTGTAGTACCAGAAGGGGTAGTCTGACAAGAGGGAAGACTGTTGTAGTACCAGAAGGGGTAGCCTGACAAGAGGGAGGATTGTTGTAGTACCAGAAGGGGTAGCCTGACAACAGGGAGGACTGTTGTAGTACCAGAAGGGGTAGCCTGACAAGAGGGAGGACTGTTGTAGTACAAGAAGGGGTAGCCTGACAACAGGGAGGACTGTTGTAGTACCAGGAGGGAGGACTGTTGTAGTACCAGAAGGGGTAGTCTGACAAGAGGGAGGACTGTTGTAGTACCAGAAGGGGTAGCCTGACAATAGGGAGGACTGTTGTAGTACCAGAAGGGGTAGCCTGACAAGAGGGAGGACGGTTGTAGTACCAGAAGGGGTAGTCTGACAACAGGGAGGACTGTTGTAGTACCATAAGGGGTAGCCTGACAAGAGGGAGGACTGTTGTAGTACCAGAAGGGTAGCCTGACAACAGGGAGGACTGTTGTAGTACCAGAAGGGGTAGTCTGGCAAGAGGGAGGACTGTTGTAGTACCAGAAGGGGTAGTCTGACAAGAGGGAAGACTGTTGTAGTACCAGAAGGGGTAGCCGGACAAGAGGGAGGACTGTTGTAGTACCATAAGGGGTAGCCTGACAAGAGAGAGGACTGTTGTAGTACCAGAAGGGGTAGTCTGACAAGAGGGAGGACTGTTGTAGTACCAGAAGGGGTAGTCTGACAACAGGGATGACTGTTGTAGTACCAGAAGGGGTAGCCTGACAAGAGGGAAGACTGTTGTAGTACCAGAAGGGGTAGCCTGACAAGAGGGAGGACTGTTGTAGTACCAGAAGGGGTAGTCTGACAACATGGAGGACTGTTGTAGTACCATAAGGGGTAGCCTGACAAGAGGGAGGACTGTTGTAGTACCAGAAGGGGTAGCCTGAGAAGAGGGAGGACTGTTGTAGTACCAGAAGGGGTAGCTTGACAAGAGGGAGGACTGTTGTAGTACCAGAAGGGGTAGCCTGACAATAGGGAGGACTGTTGTATTACCAGAAGGGGTAATCTGACAACAGGGAGGACTGTTGTAGTACCAGAAGGGGTAGCCTGACAAGAGGGAGGACTGTTGTAGTACAAGAAGGGGTAGCCTAACAACAGGGAGGACTGTTGTAGTACCAGGAGGGAGGACTGTTGTAGTACCAGAAGGGGTAGTCTGACAAGAGGGAGGACTGTTGTAGTACCAGAAGGGGTAGCCTGACAAGAGGGAGGACTGTTGTAGTACCAGAAGGGTAGCCTGACAACAGGGAGGACTGTTGTAGTACCAGAAGGGGTAGTCTGACAAGAGGGAGGACTGTTGTAGAAGGGGTAGCCTGACAAGAGGGAGGACTGTTGTAGTACCAGAAGGGGTAGCTGACAACAGGGAGGACTGTTGTAGTACCAGAAGGGGTAGTCTGACAAGAGGGAGGACTGTTGTAGAAGGGGTAGCCTGACAAGAGGGAGGACTGTTGTAGTACCAGAAGGGGTAGACTGACAAGAGGGAGGACTGTTGTAGTACCAGAAGGGGTAGCCTGACAACAGGGAGGACTGTTATAGTACCAGAAGGGGTAGCCTGACAAGAGGGAGGACTGTTGAAGTACCAGAAGGGGTAGTCTGACAACAGGGAGGACTGTTGTAGTACCAGAAGGGGTAGCCTGACAAGAGGGAGGACTGTTGTAGTACCAGAAGGGGTAGTATGGCAAGAGGGAGGACTGTTGTAGTACCAGAAGGGGTAGTCTGACAAGAGGGAAGACTGTTGTAGTACCAGAAGGGGTAGCCTGACAAGAGGGAGGATTGTTGTAGTACCAGAAGGGGTAGCCTGACAACAGGGAGGACAGTTGTAGTACCAGAAGGGGTAGCCTGACAAGACGGAGGACTGTTGTAGTACAAGAAGGGGTAGCCTGACAACAGGGAGGACTGTTGTAGTAACAGAAGGGGTAATCTGACAACAGGGAGGACTGTTGTAGTAACAGAAGGGGTAATCTGACAACAGGGAGGACTGTTGTAGTACCAGGAGGGAGGACTGTTGTAGTACCAGGAGGGAGGACTGTTGTAGTACCAGAAGGGGTAGTCTGACAAGAGGGAGGACTGTTGTAGTACCAGAAGGGGTAGCCTGACAACAGGGAGGACTGTTGTAGTACCAGAAGGGGTAGATTGACAAGAGGGAGGACTGTTATAGTACCAGAAGGGGTAGCTTGACAAGAAGGAGGACTGTTATAGTACCAGAAGGGGTAGCCTGACAACAGGGAGGACTGTTGTAGTACCAGAAGGGGTAGCCTGACAAGAGGGAGGACTGTTGTAGTACCAGAAGGGGTAGTCTGACAACAGGAAGGACTGTTGTAGTACCAGAAGGGGTAGCCTGACAACAGGGAGGACTGTTGTAGTACCAGAAGGGGTAGCCTGACAAGAGGGAGGACTGTTGTAGTACCAGAAGGGGTAGCCTGACAACAGGGAGGACTGTTGTAGTACCAGAAGGGGTAGCCTGACAACAGGGAAGACTGTTGTAGTACCAGAAAGGGTAGCCTGACAACAGGGAGGACTGTTGTAGTACCAGAAGGGGTAGTCTGACAACAGGGAGGACTGTTGTAGTACCATAAGGGGTAGCCTGACAAGAGGGAAGACTGTTGTAGTACCATAAGGGGTAGCCTGACAAGAGGGAAGACTGTTGTAGTACCAGAAGGGGTAGCCTGACAACAGGGAGGACTGTTGTAGTACCAGAAGGGGTAGCCTGACAAGAGGGAGGACTGTTGTAGTACCAGAAGGGGTAGCCTGACAACAGGGATGACTGTTGTAGTACCAGAAGGGTAGCCTGACAACAGGGAGGACTGTTGTAGTACCAGAAGGGGTAGCCTGACAACAGGGAGGACTGTTGTAGTACCAGAAGGGGTAGCCTGACAACAGGGAGGACTGTTGTAGTACCAGAAGGGGTAGCTGACAACAGGGAGGACTGTTGTAGTACCAGAAGGGGTAGTCTGACAAGAGGGAGGACTGTTGTAGAAGGGGTAGCCTGACAAGAGGGAGGACTGTTGTAGTACCAGAAGGGGTAGACTGACAAGAGGGAGGATTGTTGTAGTACCAGAAGGGGTAGCCTGACAACAGGGAGGACTGTTATAGTACCAGAAGGGGTAGCCTGACAAGAGGGAGGACTGTTGTAGTACCAGAAGGGGTAGTCTGACAACAGGGAGGACTGTTGTAGTACCAGAAGGGGTAGCCTGACAAGAGGGAGGACTGTTGTAGTACCAGAAGGGGTAGCCTGACAAGAGGGAGGACTGTTGTAGTACCAGAAGGGGTAGTATGGCAAGAGGGAGGACTGTTGTAGTACCAGAAGGGGTAGTCTGACAAGAGGGAAGACTGTTGTAGTACCAGAAGGGGTAGCCTGACAAGAGGGAGGATTGTTGTAGTACCAGAAGGGGTAGCCTGACAACAGGGAGGACTGTTGTAGTACCAGAAGGGGTAGCCTGACAAGAGGGAGGACTGTTGTAGTACAAGAAGGGGTAGCCTGACAACAGGGAGGACTGTTGTAGTACCAGGAGGGAGGACTGTTGTAGTACCAGAAGGGGTAGTCTGACAAGAGGGAGGACTGTTGTAGTACCAGAAGGGGTAGCCTGACAAGAGGGAGGACTGTTGTAGTACCAGAAGGGGTAGCTTGACAAGAGGGAGGACTGTTGTAGTACCAGAAGGGGTAGCCTGACAATAGGGAGGACTGTTGTATTACCAGAAGGGGTAATCTGACAAGAGGGAGGACTGTTGTAGTACCAGAAGGGGTAGCCTGACAAGAGGGAGGACTGTTGTAGTACCAGAAGGGGTAGCTTGACAATAGGGAGGACTGTTGTAGTACCAGAAGGGGTAGTCTGACAAGAGGGAGGACTGTTGTAGTACCAGAAGGGGTAGCCTGACAATAGGGAGGACTGTTGTAGTACCAGAAGGGGTAGCCTGACAAGAGGGAGGACGGTTGTAGTACCAGAAGGGGTAGTCTGACAACAGGGAGGACTGTTGTAGTACCATAAGGGGTAGCCTGACAAGAGGGAGGACTGTTGTAGTACCAGAAGGGTAGCCTGACAACAGGGAGGACTGTTGTAGTACCAGAAGGGGTAGTCTGGCAAGAGGGAGGACTGTTGTAGTACCAGAAGGGGTAGTCTGACAAGAGGGAAGACTGTTGTAGTACCAGAAGGGGTAGCCGGACAAGAGGGAGGATTGTTGTAGTACCAGAAGGGGTAGCCTTACAACAGGCAGGACTGTTGTAGTACCATAAGGGGTAGCCTGACAAGAGAGAGGACTGTTGTAGTACCAGAAGGGGTAGTCTGACAAGAGGGAGGACTGTTGTAGTACCAGAAGGGGTAGTCTGACAACAGGGATGACTGTTGTAGTACCAGAAGGGGTAGCCTGACAAGAGGGAAGACTGTTGTAGTACCAGAAGGGGTAGCCTGACAAGAGGGAGGACTGTTGTAGTACCAGAAGGGGTAGTCTGACAACATGGAGGACTGTTGTAGTACCATAAGGGGTAGCCTGACAAGAGGGAGGACTGTTGTAGTACCAGAAGGGGTAGCCTGAGAAGAGGGAGGACTGTTGTAGTACCAGGAGGGGTAGCTTGACAAGAGGGAGGACTGTTGTAGTACCAGAAGGGGTAGCCTGACAATAGGGAGGACTGTTGTATTACCAGAAGGGGTAATCTGACAACAGGGAGGACTGTTGTAGTACCAGAAGGGGTAGCCTGACAAGAGGGAGGACTGTTGTAGTACAAGAAGGGGTAGCCTGACAACAGGGAGGACTGTTGTAGTACAAGAAGGGGTAGCCTGACAACAGGGAGGACTGTTGTAGTACCAGGAGGGAGGACTGTTGTAGTACCAGAAGGGGTAGTCTGACAAGAGGGAGGACTGTTGTAGTACCAGAAGGGGTAGCCTGACAAGAGGGAGGACTGTTGTAGTACCAGAAGGGGTAGCTTGACAAGAGGGAGGACTGTTGTAGTACCAGAAGGGGTAGCCTGACAATAGGGAGGACTGTTGTATTACCAGAAGGGGTAATCTGACAACAGGGAGGACTGTTGTAGTACCAGAAGGGGTAGCCTGACAACAGGGAGGACTGTTGTAGTACCAGAAGGGGTAGCTTGACAAGAGGGAGGACTGTTGTAGTACCAGAAGGGATAGTCTGACAACAGGGAGGACTGTTGTAGTACCAGAAGGGGTAGTCTGACAAGAGGGAGGACTGTTGTAGTACCAGAAGGGGTAGCCTGACAATAGGGAGGACTGTTGTAGTCCCAGAAGGGGTAGCCTGACAAGAGGGAGGACGGTTGTAGTACCAGAAGGGGTAGTCTGACAACAGGGAGGACTGTTGTAGTACCAGAAGGGGTAGCCTGACAAGAGGGAGGACTGTTGTAGTACCAGAAGGGGTAGCCTGACAACAGGGAGGACTGTTGTAGTACCAGAAGGGGTAGTCTGGCAAGAGGGAGGACTGTTGTAGTACCAGAAGGGGTAGTCTGACAAGAGGGAAGACTGTTGTAGTACCAGAAGGGGTAGCCGGACAAGAGGGAGGATTGTTGTAGTACCAGAAGGGGTAGCCTGACAACAGGCAGGACTGTTGTAGTACCATAAGGGGTAGCCTTACAAGAGAGAGGACTGTTGTAGTACCAGAAGGGGTAGTCTGACAAGAGGGAAGACTGTTGTAGTACCAGAAGGGGTAGTCTGACAACAGGGATGACTGTTGTAGTACCAGAAGGGGTAGCCTGACAAGAGGGAAGACTGTTGTAGTACCAGAAGGGGTAGCCTGACAAGAGGGAGGACTGTTGTAGTACCAGAAGGGGTAGTCTGACAACATGGAGGACTGTTGTAGTACCATAAGGGGTAGCCTGACAAGAGGGAAGACTGTTGTAGTACCAGAAGGGGTAGCCTGACAACAGGGAGGACTGTTGTAGTACCAGAAGGGGTAGCCTGACAAGAGGGAGGACTGTTGTAGTACCAGAAGGGGTAGCCTGACAACAGGGAGGACTGTTGTAGTACCAGAAGGGGTAGCTTGACAAGAGGGAGGACTGTTGTAGTACCAGAAGGGGTAGCCTGACAAGAGGGAAGACTGTTGTAGTACCAGAAGGGGTAGCCTGACAAGAGGGAGGACTGTTGTAGTACCAGAAGGGGTAGTCTGACAACAGGGAGGACTGTTGTAGTACCATAAGGGGTAGCCTGACAAGAGGGAAGACTGTAGTAGTACCAGAAGGGGTAGCCTGACAACAGGGAGGACTGTTGTAGTACCAGAAGGGGTAGCCTGACAACAGGGAGGACTGTTGTAGTACCATAAGGGGTAGCCTGACAACAGGGAGGACTGTTCTAGTACCAGAAGGGTAGCCTGACAAGAGGGAGGACTGTTGTAGTACCAGAAGGGGTAGCCTGACAACAGGGAGGACTGTTGTAGTACCAGAAGGGGTAGTCTGGCAAGAGGGAGGACTGTTGTAGAAGGGGTAGCCTGACAAGAGGGAGGACTGTTGTAGTACCAGAAGGGGTAGCTGACAAGAGAGAGGACTGTTGTAGTACCAGAAGGGGTAGTCTGACAAGAGGGAGGACTGTTGTAGTACCAGAAGGGGTAGTCTGACAACAGGGAGGACTGTTGTAGTACCAGAAGGGGTAGCCTGACAAGAGGGAAGACTGTTGTAGTACCAGAAGGGGTAGCCTGACAAGAGGGAGGACTGTTGTAGTACCAGAAGGGGTAGTCTGACAACATGGAGGACTGTTGTAGTACCATAAGGGGTAGCCTGACAAGAGGGAGGACTGTTGTAGTACCAGAAGGGGTAGCCTGACAAGAGGGAGGACTGTTGTAGTACCAGAAGGGGTAGCTTGACAAGAGGGAGGACTGTTGTAGTACCAGAAGGGGTAGCCTGACAATAGGGAGGACTGTTGTATTACCAGAAGGGGTAATCTGACAACAGGGAGGACTGTTGTAGTACCAGAAGGGGTAGCCTGACAAAAGGGAGGACTGTTGTAGTACAAGAAGGGGTAGCCTGACAACAGGGAGGACTGTTGTAGTACCAGGAGGGAGGACTGTTGTAGTACCAGAAGGGGTAGTCTGACAAGAGGGAGGACTGTTGTAGTACCAGAAGGGGTAGCCTGACAAGAGGGAGGACTGTTGTAGTACCAGAAGGGGTAGCTTGACAAGAGGGAGGACTGTTGTAGTACCAGAAGGGGTAGTAGCCTGACAAGAGGGAGGACTGTTGTAGTACCAGAAGGGGTAATCTGACAACAGGGAGGACTGTTGTAGTACCAGAAGGGGTAGTCTGACAAGAGGGAGGACTGTTGTAGTACCAGAAGGGGTAGCCTGACAATAGGGAGGACTGTTGTAGTCCCAGAAGGGGTAGCCTGACAAGAGGGAGGACGGTTGTAGTACCAGAAGGGGTAGTCTGACAACAGGGAGGACTGTTGTAGTACCAGAAGGGGTAGCCTGACAAGAGGGAGGACTGTTGTAGTACCAGAAGGGGTAGCCTGACAACAGGGAGGACTGTTGTAGTACCAGAAGGGGTAGTCTGGCAAGAGGGAGGACTGTTGTAGTACCAGAAGGGGTAGTCTGACAAGAGGGAAGACTGTTGTAGTACCAGAAGGGGTAGCCGGACAAGAGGGAGGATTGTTGTAGTACCAGAAGGGGTAGCCTGACAACAGGCAGGACTGTTGTAGTACCATAAGGGGTAGCCTTACAAGAGAGAGGACTGTTGTAGTACCAGAAGGGGTAGTCTGACAAGAGGGAGGACTGTTGTAGTACCAGAAGGGGTAGTCTGACAACAGGGATGACTGTTGTAGTACCAGAAGGGGTAGCCTGACAAGAGGGAAGACTGTTGTAGTACCAGAAGGGGTAGCCTGACAAGAGGGAGGACTGTTGTAGTACCAGAAGGGGTAGTCTGACAACATGGAGGACTGTTGTAGTACCATAAGGGGTAGCCTGACAAGAGGGAAGACTGTTGTAGTACCAGAAGGGGTAGCCTGACAACAGGGAGGACTGTTGTAGTACCAGAAGGGGTAGCCTGACAAGAGGGAGGACTGTTGTAGTACCAGAAGGGGTAGCCTGACAACAGGGAGGACTGTTGTAGTACCAGAAGGGGTAGCTTGACAAGAGGGAGGACTGTTGTAGTACCAGAAGGGGTAGCCTGACAAGAGGGAAGACTGTTGTAGTACCAGAAGGGGTAGCCTGACAAGAGGGAGGACTGTTGTAGTACCAGAAGGGGTAGTCTGACAACAGGGAGGACTGTTGTAGTACCATAAGGGGTAGCCTGACAAGAGGGAAGACTGTAGTAGTACCAGAAGGGGTAGCCTGACAACAGGGAGGACTGTTGTAGTACCAGAAGGGGTAGCCTGACAACAGGGAGGACTGTTGTAGTACCATAAGGGGTAGCCTGACAACAGGGAGGACTGTTCTAGTACCAGAAGGGTAGCCTGACAAGAGGGAGGACTGTTGTAGTACCAGAAGGGGTAGCCTGACAACAGGGAGGACTGTTGTAGTACCAGAAGGGGTAGTCTGGCAAGAGGGAGGACTGTTGTAGAAGGGGTAGCCTGACAAGAGGGAGGACTGTTGTAGTACCAGAAGGGGTAGCTGACAACAGGGAGGACTGTTGTAGTACCAGAAGGGGTAGTCTGACAAGAGGGAGGACTGTTGTAGAAGGGGTAGCCTGACAAGAGGGAGGACTGTTGTAGTACCAGAAGGGGTAGTAGCCTGACAAGAGGGAGGACTGTTGTAGTACCAGAAGGGGTAGACTGACAAGAGGGAGGACTGTTGTAGTACCAGAAGGGGTAGCCTGACAACAGGGAGGACTGTTATAGTACCAGAAGGGGTAGCCTGACAAGAGGGAGGATTGTTGTAGTACCAGAAGGGGTAGTCTGACAACAGGGAGGACTGTTGTAGTACCAGAATGGGTAGCCTGACAAGAGGGAGGACTGTTGTAGTACCAGAAGGGGTAGTCTGACAAGAGGGAGGACTGTTGTAGTACCAGAAGGGGTAGTCTGGCAAGAGGGAGGACTGTTGTAGTACCAGAAGGGGTAGTCTGACAAGAGGGAAGACTGTTGTAGTACCAGAAGGGGTAGCCGGACAAGAGGGAGGACTGTTGTAGTACCAGAAGGGGTAGCCTGACAACAGGGAGGACTGTTGTAGTACCATAAGGGGTAGCATGACAAGAGGGAGGACTGTTGTAGTACCAGAAGGGGTAGCCTGACAAGAGGGAGGACTGTTGTAGTACCAGAAGGGGTAGTCTGACAAGAGGGAAGACTGTTGTAGTACCAGAAGGGGTAGCCTGACAACAGGGAGGACTGTTGTAGTACCATAAGGGGTAGCCTGACAAGAGGGAAGACTGTTGTAGTACCAGAAGGGGTAGCCTGACAACAGGGAGGACTGTTGTAGTACCAGAAGGGGTAGCCTGACAAGAGGGAGGACTGCTGTAGTACCAGAAGGGGTAGCCTGACAACAGGGAGGACTGTTGTAGTACCAGAAGGGGTAGCCTGACAACAGGGAAGACTGTTGTAGTACAAGAAGGGGTAGCCTGACAAGAGGGAGGACTGTTGTAGAAGGGGTAGCCTGACAAGAGGGAGGACTGTTGTAGTACCAGAAGGGGTAGCCTGACAACAGGGAGGACTGTTGTAGTACCAGAAGGGGTAGTAGCCTGACAAGAGGGAGGACTGTTGTAGTACCAGAAGGGGTAGACTGACAAGAGGGAGGACTGTTGTAGTACCAGAAGGGGTAGCCTGACAACAGGGAGGACTGTTCTAGTACCAGAAGGGTAGCCTGACAACAGGGAGGACTGTTGTAGTACCAGAAGGGGTAGCCTGACAACAGGGAGGACTGTTGTAGTACCAGAAGGGGTAGCCTGACAACAGGGAGGACTATTGTAGTACCAGAAGGGGTAGCTGACAACAGGGAGGACTGTTGTAGTACCAGAAGGAGTAGTCTGACAAGAGGGAGGACTGTTGTAGAAGGGGTAGCCTGACAACAGGGAGGACTGTTGTAGTACCAGAAGGGGTAGCCTGACAACAGGGAGGACTGTTGTAGTACCAGAAGGGGTAGTAGCCTGACAAGAGGGAGGACTGTTGTAGTACCAGAAGGGGTAGACTGACAAGAGGGAGGACTGTTGTAGTACCAGAAGGGGTAGGCTGACAACAGGGAGGACTGTTATAGTACCAGAAGGGGTAGCCTGACAAGAGGGAGGATTGTTGTAGTACCAGAAGGGGTAGTCTGACAACAGGGAGGACTGTTGTAGTACCAGAAGGGGTAGCCTGACAAGAGGGAGGACTGTTGTAGTACCAGAAGGGGTAGTCTGGCAAGAGGGAGGACTGTTGTAGTACCAGAAGGGGTAGTCTGACAAGAGGGAAGACTGTTGTAGTACCAGAAGGGTAGCCGGACAAGAGGGAGGATTGTTGTAGTACCAGAAGGGGTAGCCTGACAACAGGGAGGACTGTTGTAGTACCATAAGGGGTAGCCTGACAAGAGGGAGGACTGTTGTAGTACCAGAAGGGGTAGCCTGACAAGAGGGAGGACTGTTGTAGTACCAGAAGGGGTAGCCTGACAAGAGGGAGGACTGTTGTAGTACCAGAAGGGGTAGTCTGACAAGAGGAAGGACTGTTGTAGTACCAGAAGGGGTAGTCTGACAACAGGGATGACTGTTGTAGTACCATAAGGGGTAGCCTGACAAGAGGGAAGACTGTTGTAGTACCAGAAGGGGTAGCCTGACAAGAGGGAGGACTGTTGTAGTACCAGAAGGGGTAGTCTGACAACAGGGAGGACTGTTGTAGTACCATAAGGGGTAGCCTGACAAGAGGGAAGACTGTTGTAGTACCAGAAGGGGTAGCCTGACAACAGGGAGGACTGTTGTAGTACCAGAAGGGGTAGCCTGACAAGAGGGAGGACTGTTGTAGTACCAGAAGGGGTGGCCTGACAACAGGGAGGACTGTTGTAGTACCAGAAGGGGTAGTAGCCTGACAAGAGGGAGGACTGTTGTAGTACCAGAAGGGGTAGACTGACAAGATGGAGGACTGTTGTAGTACCAGAAGGGGTAGTCTGACAACAGGGAGGACTGTTGTAGTACCATAAGGGGTAGCCTGACAAGAGGGAAGACTGTTGTAGTACCAGAAGGGGTAGCCTGACAACAGGGAGGACTGTTGTAGTACCAGAAGGGGTAGACTGACAAGAGGGAGGACTGTTGTAGTACCAGAAGGGGTAGCCTGACAACAGGGAGGACTGTTCTAGTACCAGAAGGGTAGCCTGACAACAGGGAGGACTGTTGTAGTACCAGAAGGGGTAGCCTGACAACAGGGAGGACTGTTGTAGTACCAGAAGGGGTAGCCTGACAACAGGGAGGACTGTTGTAGTACCAGAAGGGGTAGTAGCCTGACAAGAGGGAGGACTGTTGTAGTACCAGAAGGGGTAGACTGACAAGAGGGAGGACTGTTGTAGTACCAGAAGGGGTAGCCTGACAACAGGGAGGACTGTTCTAGTACCAGAAGGGTAGCGAGACAACAGGGAGGACTGTTGTAGTACCAGAAGGGGTAGCCTGACAACAGGGAGGACTGTTGTAGTACCAGAAGGGGTAGCTGACAACAGGGAGGACTGTTGTAGTACTAGAAGGAGTAGTCTGACAAGAGGGAGGACTGTTGTAGAAGGGGTAGCCTGACAAGAGGGAGGACTGTTGTAGTACCAGAAGGGGTAGCCTGACAACAGGGAGGACTGTTGTAGTACCAGAAGGGGTAGACTGACAAGAGGGAGGACTGTTGTAGTACCAGAAGGGGTAGCCTGACAACAGGGAGGACTGTTATAGTACCAGAAGGGGTAGCCTGACAAGAGGGAGGATTGTTGTAGTACCAGAAGGGGTAGTCTGACAACAGGGAGGACTGTTGTAGTACCAGAAGGGGTAGCCTGACAAGAGGGAGGACTGTTGTAGTACCAGAAGGGGTAGTCTGGCAAGAGGGAGGACTGTTGTAGTACCAGAAGGGGTAGTCTGACAAGAGGGAAGACTGTTGTAGTACCAGAAGGGGTAGCCGGACAAGAGGGAGGATTGTTGTAGTACCAGAAGGGGTAGCCTGACAAGAGGGAGGACGGTTGTAGTACCAGAAGGGGTAGTCTGACAACAGGGAGGACTGTTGTAGTACCAGAAGGGGTAGCCTGACAAGAGGGAGGACTGTTGTAGTACCAGAAGGGGTAGCCTGACAACAGGGAGGACTGTTGTAGTACCAGAAGGGGTAGTCTGGCAAGAGGGAGGACTGTTGTAGTACCAGAAGGGGTAGTCTGACAAGAGGGAAGACTGTTGTAGTACCAGAAGGGGTAGCCGGACAAGAGGGAGGATTGTTGTAGTACCAGAAGGGGTAGCCTGACAACAGGCAGGACTGTTGTAGTACCATAAGGGGTAGCCTGACAAGAGAGAGGACTGTTGTAGTACCAGAAGGGGTAGTCTGACAAGAGGGAGGACTGTTGTAGTACCAGAAGGGGTAGTCTGACAACAGGGATGACTGTTGTAGTACCAGAAGGGGTAGCCTGACAAGAGGGAGGACTGTTGTAGTACCAGAAGGGGTAGTCTGACAACATGGAGGACTGTTGTAGTACCATAAGGGGTAGCCTGACAAGAGGGAAGACTGTTGTAGTACCAGAAGGGGTAGCCTGACAAGAGGGAGGACTGTTGTAGTACCAGAAGGGGTAGCCTGACAAGAGGGAGGACTGTTGTAGTACCAGAAGGGGTAGCCTGACAACAGGGAGGACTGTTGTAGTACCAGAATGGGTAGCTTGACAAGAGGGAGGACTGTTGTAGTACCAGAAGGGGTAGCATGACAAGAGGGAAGACTGTTGTAGTACCAGAAGGGGTAGCCTGACAAGAGGGAGGACTGTTGTAGTACCAGAAGGGGTAGTCTGACAACAGGGAGGACTGTTGTAGTACCATAAGGGGTAGCCTGACAAGAGGGAAGACTGTAGTAGTACCAGAAGGGGTAGCCTGACAACAGGGAGGACTGTTGTAGTACCAGAAGGGGTAGCCTGACAACAGGGAGGACTGTTGTAGTACCATAAGGGGTAGCCTGACAACAGGGAGGACTGTTCTAGTACCAGAAGGGTAGCCTGACAACAGGGAGGACTGTTGTAGTACCAGAAGGGGTAGCCTGACAACAGGGAGGACTGTTGTAGTACCAGAAGGGGTAGTCTGGCAAGAGGGAGGACTGTTGTAGAAGGGGTAGCCTGACAAGAGGGAGGACAGTTGTAGTACCAGAAGGGGTAGCTGACAACAGGGAGGACTGTTGTAGTACCAGAAGGGGTAGTCTGACAAGAGGGAGGACTGTTGTAGAAGGGGTAGCCTGACAAGAGGGAGGACTGTTGTAGTACCAGAAGGGGTAGCCTGACAAGAGGGAGGACTGTTGTAGTACCAGAAGGGGTAGCCTGACAAGAGGGAGGACTGTTGTAGTACCAGAAGGGGTAGCCTGACAACAGGGAGGACTGTTGTAGTACCAGAAGGGGTAGCCTGACAAGAGGGAGGACTATTGTAGTACCAGAAGGGGTAGCTGACAACAGGGAGGACTGTTGTAGTACCAGAAGGAGTAGTCTGACAAGAGGGAGGACTGTTGTAGAAGGGGTAGCCTGACAACAGGGAGGACTGTTGTAGTACCAGAAGGGGTAGCCTGACAACAGGGAGGACTGTTGTAGTACCAGAAGGGGTAGTAGCCTGACAAGAGGGAGGACTGTTGTAGTACCAGAAGGGGTAGACTGACAAGAGGGAGGACTGTTGTAGTACCAGAAGGGGTAGGCTGACAACAGGGAGGACTGTTATAGTACCAGAAGGGGTAGCCTGACAAGAGGGAGGATTGTTGTAGTACCAGAAGGGGTAGTCTGACAACAGGGAGGACTGTTGTAGTACCAGAAGGGGTAGCCTGACAAGAGGGAGGACTGTTGTAGTACCAGAAGGGGTAGTCTGGCAAGAGGGAGGACTGTTGTAGTACCAGAAGGGGTAGTCTGACAAGAGGGAAGACTGTTGTAGTACCAGAAGGGTAGCCGGACAAGAGGGAGGATTGTTGTAGTACCAGAAGGGGTAGCCTGACAACAGGGAGGACTGTTGTAGTACCATAAGGGGTAGCCTGACAAGAGGGAGGACTGTTGTAGTACCAGAAGGGGTAGCCTGACAAGAGGGAGGACTGTTGTAGTACCAGAAGGGGTAGCCTGACAAGAGGGAGGACTGTTGTAGTACCAGAAGGGGTAGTCTGACAAGAGGAAGGACTGTTGTAGTACCAGAAGGGGTAGTCTGACAACAGGGATGACTGTTGTAGTACCATAAGGGGTAGCCTGACAAGAGGGAAGACTGTTGTAGTACCAGAAGGGGTAGCCTGACAAGAGGGAGGACTGTTGTAGTACCAGAAGGGGTAGTCTGACAACAGGGAGGACTGTTGTAGTACCATAAGGGGTAGCCTGACAAGAGGGAAGACTGTTGTAGTACCAGAAGGGGTAGCCTGACAACAGGGAGGACTGTTGTAGTACCAGAAGGGGTAGCCTGACAAGAGGGAGGACTGCTGTAGTACCAGAAGGGGTGGCCTGACAACAGGGAGGACTGTTGTAGTACCAGAAGGGGTAGTAGCCTGACAAGAGGGAGGACTGTTGTAGTACCAGAAGGGGTAGACTGACAAGATGGAGGACTGTTGTAGTACCAGAAGGGGTAGTCTGACAACAGGGAGGACTGTTGTAGTACCATAAGCGGTAGCCTGACAAGAGGGAAGACTGTTGTAGTACCAGAAGGGGTAGCCTGACAACAGGGAGGACTGTTGTAGTACCATAAGGGGTAGACTGACAAGAGGGAGGACTGTTGTAGTACCAGAAGGGGTAGCCTGACAACAGGGAGGACTGTTCTAGTACCAGAAGGGTAGCCTGACAACAGGGAGGACTGTTGTAGTACCAGAAGGGGTAGCCTGACAACAGGGAGGACTGTTGTAGTACCAGAAGGGGTAGCCTGACAACAGGGAGGACTGTTGTAGTACCAGAAGGGGTAGTAGCCTGACAAGAGGGAGGACTGTTGTAGTACCAGAAGGGGTAGACTGACAAGAGGGAGGACTGTTGTAGTACCAGAAGGGGTAACCTGACAACAGGGAGGACTGTTCTAGTACCAGAAGGGTAGCGAGACAACAGGGAGGACTGTTGTAGTACCAGAAGGGGTAGCCTGACAACAGGGAGGACTGTTGTAGTACCAGAAGGGGTAGCCTGACAACAGGGAGGACTGTTCTAGTACCAGAAGGGGTAGCTGACAACAGGGAGGACTGTTGTAGTACCAGAAGGAGTAGTCTGACAAGAGGGAGGACTGTTGTAGAAGGGGTAGCCTGACAAGAGGGAGGACTGTTGTAGTACCAGAAGGGGTAGCCTGACAACAGGGAGGACTGTTGTAGTACCAGAAGGGGTAGTAGCCTGACAAGAGGGAGGACTGTTGTAGTACCAGAAGGGGTAGACTGACAAGAGGGAGGACTGTTGTAGTACCAGAAGGGGTAGCCTGACAACAGGGAGGACTGTTATAGTACCAGAAGGGGTAGCCTGACAAGAGGGAGGATTGTTGTAGTACCAGAAGGGGTAGTCTGACAACAGGGAGGACTGTTGTAGTACCAGAAGGGGTAGCCTGACAAGAGGGAGGACTGTTGTAGTACCAGAAGGGGTAGTCTGGCAAGAGGGAGGACTGTTGTAGTACCAGAAGGGGTAGTCTGACAAGAGGGAAGACTGTTGTAGTACCAGAAGGGGTAGCCGGACAAGAGGGAGGATTGTTGTAGTACCAGAAGGGGTAGCCTGACAAGAGGGAGGACGGTTGTAGTACCAGAAGGGGTAGTCTGACAACAGGGAGGACTGTTGTAGTACCAGAAGGGGTAGCCTGACAAGAGGGAGGACTGTTGTAGTACCAGAAGGGGTAGCCTGACAACAGGGAGGACTGTTGTAGTACCAGAAGGGGTAGTCTGGCAAGAGGGAGGACTGTTGTAGTACCAGAAGGGGTAGTCTGACAAGAGGGAAGACTGTTGTAGTACCAGAAGGGGTAGCCGGACAAGAGGGAGGATTGTTGTAGTACCAGAAGGGGTAGCCTGACAACAGGCAGGACTGTTGTAGTACCATAAGGGGTAGCCTGACAAGAGAGAGGACTGTTGTAGTACCAGAAGGGGTAGTCTGACAAGAGGGAGGACTGTTGTAGTACCAGAAGGGGTAGTCTGACAACAGGGATGACTGTTGTAGTACCAGAAGGGGTAGCCTGACAAGAGGGAGGACTGTTGTAGTACCAGAAGGGGTAGTCTGACAACATGGAGGACTGTTGTAGTACCATAAGGGGTAGCCTGACAAGAGGGAAGACTGTTGTAGTACCAGAAGGGGTAGCCTGACAAGAGGGAGGACTGTTGTAGTACCAGAAGGGGTAGCCTGACAAGAGGGAGGACTGTTGTAGTACCAGAAGGGGTAGCCTGACAACAGGGAGGACTGTTGTAGTACCAGAAGGGGTAGCTTGACAAGAGGGAGGACTGTTGTAGTACCAGAAGGGGTAGCCTGACAAGAGGGAAGACTGTTGTAGTACCAGAAGGGGTAGCCTGACAAGAGGGAGGACTGTTGTAGTACCAGAAGGGGTAGTCTGACAACAGGGAGGACTGTTGTAGTACCATAAGGGGTAGCCTGACAAGAGGGAAGACTGTAGTAGTACCAGAAGGGGTAGCCTGACAACAGGGAGGACTGTTGTAGTACCAGAAGGGGTAGCCTGACAACAGGGAGGACTGTTGTAGTACCAGAAGGGGTAGCCTGACAAGAGGGAGAACTGTTGTAGTACCAGAAGGGGTAGTCTGACAACAGGGAGGACTGTTGTAGTACCATAAGGGGTAGCCTGACAAGAGGGAAGACTGTAGTAGTACCAGAAGGGGTAGCCTGACAAGAGGAAGGACTGTTGTAGTACCAGAAGGGGTAGCCTGACAACAGGGAGGACTGTTGTAGTACCAGAAGGGGTAGCCTGACAACAGGGAGGACTGTTGTAGTACCAGAAGGGGTAGCTGACAACAGGGAGGACTGTTGTAGTACCAGAAGGAGTAGTCTGACAAGAGGGAGGACTGTTGTAGAAGGGGTAGCCTGACAAGAGGGAGGACTGTTGTAGTACCAGAAGGGGTAGCCTGACAACAGGGAGGACTGTTGTAGTACCAGAAGGGGTAGTAGCCTGACAAGAGGGAGGACTGTTGTAGTACCAGAAGGGGTAGACTGACAAGAGGGAGGACTGTTGTAGTACCAGAAGGGGTAGCCTGACAACAGGGAGGACTGTTATAGTACCAGAAGGGGTAGCCTGACAAGAGGGAGGATTGTTGTAGTACCAGAAGGGGTAGTCTGACAACAGGGAGGACTGTTGTAGTACCAGAAGGGGTAGCCTGACAAGAGGGAGGACTGTTGTAGTACCAGAAGGGGTAGTCTGGCAAGAGGGAGGACTGTTGTAGTACCAGAAGGGGTAGTCTGACAAGAGGGAAGACTGTTGTAGTACCAGAAGGGGTAGCCGGACAAGAGGGAGGATTGTTGTAGTACCAGAAGGGGTAGCCTGACAAGAGGGAGGACGGTTGTAGTACCAGAAGGGGTAGTCTGACAACAGGGAGGACTGTTGTAGTACCAGAAGGGGTAGCCTGACAAGAGGGAGGACTGTTGTAGTACCAGAAGGGGTAGCCTGACAAGAGGGAGGACTGTTGTAGTACCAGAAGGGGTAGTCTGGCAAGAGGGAGGACTGTTGTAGTACCAGAAGGGGTAGTCTGACAAGAGGGAAGACTGTTGTAGTACCAGAAGGGGTAGCCGGACAAGAGGGAGGATTGTTGTAGTACCAGAAGGGGTAGCCTGACAACAGGCAGGACTGTTGTAGTACCATAAGGGGTAGCCTGACAAGAGAGAGGACTGTTGTAGTACCAGAAGGGGTAGTCTGACAAGAGGGAGGACTGTTGTAGTACCAGAAGGGGTAGTCTGACAACAGGGATGACTGTTGTAGTACCAGAAGGGGTAGCCTGACAAGAGGGAGGACTGTTGTAGTACCAGAAGGGGTAGTCTGACAACATGGAGGACTGTTGTAGTACCATAAGGGGTAGCCTGACAAGAGGGAAGACTGTTGTAGTACCAGAAGGGGTAGCCTGACAAGAGGGAGGACTGTTGTAGTACCAGAAGGGGTAGCCTGACAAGAGGGAGGACTGTTGTAGTACCAGAAGGGGTAGCCTGACAACAGGGAGGACTGTTGTAGTACCAGAAGGGGTAGCTTGACAAGAGGGAGGACTGTTGTAGTACCAGAAGGGGTAGCCTGACAAGAGGGAAGACTGTTGTAGTACCAGAAGGGGTAGCCTGACAAGAGGGAGGACTGTTGTAGTACCAGAAGGGGTAGTCTGACAACAGGGAGGACTGTTGTAGTACCATAAGGGGTAGCCTGACAAGAGGGAAGACTGTAGTAGTACCAGAAGGGGTAGCCTGACAACAGGGAGGACTGTTGTAGTACCAGAAGGGGTAGCCTGACAACAGGGAGGACTGTTGTAGTACCATAAGGGGTAGCCTGACAACAGGGAGGACTGTTCTAGTACCAGAAGGGTAGCCTGACAACAGGGAGGACTGTTGTAGTACCAGAAGGGGTAGCCTGACAACAGGGAGGACTGTTGTAGTACCAGAAGGGGTAGTCTGGCAAGAGGGAGGACTGTTGTAGAAGAGGTAGCCTGACAAGAGGGAGGACTGTTGTAGTACCAGAAGGGGTAGCTGACAACAGGGAGGACTGTTGTAGTACTAGAAGGGGTAGTCTGACAAGAGGGAGGACTGTTGTAGAAGGGGTAGCCTGACAAGAGGGAGGACTGTTGTAGTACCAGAAGGGGTAGCCTGACAACAGGGAGGACTGTTGTAGTACCAGAAGGGGTAGCCTGACAAGAGGGAGGACTGTTGTAGTACCAGAAGGGGTAGCCTGACAACAGGGAGGACTGTTGTAGTACCAGAAGGGGTAGCTTGACAAGAGGGAGGACTGTTGTAGTACCAGAAGGGGTAGCCTGACAAGAGGGAAGACTGTTGTAGTACCAGAAGGGGTAGCCTGACAAGAGGGAGAACTGTTGTAGTACCAGAAGGGGTAGTCTGACAACAGGGAGGACTGTTGTAGTACCATAAGGGGTAGCCTGACAAGAGGGAAGACTGTAGTAGTACCAGAAGGGGTAGCCTGACAACAGGGAGGACTGTTGTAGTACCAGAAGGGGTAGCCTGACAACAGGGAGGACTGTTGTAGTACCATAAGGGGTAGCCTGACAACAGGGAGGACTGTTCTAGTACCAGAAGGGTAGCCTGACAACAGGGAGGACTGTTGTAGTACCAGAAGGGGTAGCCTGACAACAGGGAGGACTGTTGTAGTACCAGAAGGGGTAGTCTGGCAAGAGGGAGGACTGTTGTAGAAGGGGTAGCCTGACAAGAGGGAGGACTGTTGTAGTACCAGAAGGGGTAGCTGACAACAGGGAGGACTGTTGTAGTACCAGAAGGGGTAGTCTGACAAGAGGGAGGACTGTTGTAGAAGGGGTAGCCTGACAAGAGGGAGGACTGTTGTAGTACCAGAAGGGGTAGCCTGACAACAGGGAGGACTGTTGTAGTACCAGAAGGGGTAGTAGCCTGACAAGAGGGAGGACTGTTGTAGTACCAGAAGGGGTAGACTGACAAGAGGGAGGATTGTTGTAGTACCAGAAGGGGTAGCCTGACAACAGGGAGGACTGTTATAGTACCAGAAGGGGTAGCCTGACAAGAGGGAGGATTGTTGTAGTACCAGAAGGGGTAGTCTGACAACAGGGAGGACTGTTGTAGTACCAGAAGGGGTAGCCTGACAAGAGGGAGGACTGTTGTAGTACCAGAAGGGGTAGTCTGACAAGAGGGAGGACTGTTGTAGTACCAGAAGGGGTAGTCTGGCAAGAGGGAGGACTGTTGTAGTACCAGAAGGGGTAGTCTGACAAGAGGGAAGACTGTTGTAGTACCAGAAGGGGTAGCCGGACAAGAGGGAGGATTGTTGTAGTACCAGAAGGGGTAGCCTGACAACAGGGAGGACTGTTGTAGTACCATAAGGGGTAGCATGACAAGAGGGAGGACTGTTGTAGTACCAGAAGGGGTAGCCTGACAAGAGGGAGGACTGTTGTAGTACCAGAAGGGGTAGTCTGACAAGAGGGAGGACTGTTGTAGTACCAGAAGGGGAAGTCTGACAACAGGGATGACTGTTGTAGTACCATAAGGGGTAGCCTGACAAGAGGGAAGACTGTTGTAGTACCAGAAGGGGTAGCCTGACAAGAGGGAGGACTGTTGTAGTACCAGAAGGGGTAGTCTGACAACAGGGAGGACTGTTGTAGTACCATAAGGGGTAGCCTGACAAGAGGGAAGACTGTTGTAGTACCAGAAGGGGTAGCCTGACAACAGGGAGGACTGTTGTAGTACCAGAAGGGGTAGCCTGACAAGAGGGAGGACTGCTGTAGTACCAGAAGGGGTAGCCTGACAACAGGGAGGACTGTTGTAGTACCAGAAGGGGTAGCCTGACAACAGGGAAGACTGTTGTAGTACCAGAAGGGGTAGCCTGACAAGAGGGAGGACTGTTGTAGTACCAGAAGGGGTAGCCTGACAAGAGGGAGGATTGTTGTAGTACCAGAATGGGTAGCTGACAACAGGGAGGACTGTTGTAGTACCAGAAGGGGTAGTCTGGCAAGAGGGAGGACTGTTGTAGAAGGGGTAGCCTGACAAGAGGGAGGACTGTTGTAGTACCAGAAGGGGTAGCCTGACAACAGGGAGGACTGTTGTAGTACCAGAAGGGGTAGTAGCCTGACAAGAGGGAGGACTGTTGTAGTACCAGAAGGGGTAGCCTGACAACAGGGAGGACTGTTCTAGTACCAGAAGGGTAGCCTGACAACAGGGAGGACTGTTGTAGTACCAGAAGGGGTAGCCTGACAACAGGGAGGACTGTTGTAGTACCAGAAGGGGTAGCCTGACAACAGGGAGGACTGTTGTAGTACCAGAAGGGGTAGCTGACAACAGGGAGGACTGTTGTAGTACCAGAAGGAGTAGTCTGACAAGAGGGAGGACTGTTGTAGAAGGGGTAGCCTGACAAGAGGGAGGACTGTTGTAGTACCAGAAGGGGTAGCCTGACAACAGGGAGGACTGTTGTAGTACCAGAAGGGGTAGTAGCCTGACAGGAGGGAGGACTGTTGTAGTACCAGAAGGGGTAGACTGACAAGAGGGAGGACTGTTGTAGTACCAGAAGGGGTAGCCTGACAAGAGGGAGGATTGTTGTAGTACCAGAAGGGGTAGTCTGACAACAGGGAGGACTGTTGTAGTACCAGAAGGGGTAGCCTGACAAGAGGGAGGACTGTTGTAGTACCAGAAGGGGTAGTCTGGCAAGAGGGAGGACTGTTGTAGTACCAGAAGGGGTAGTCTGACAAGAGGGAAGACTGTTGTAGTACCAGAAGGGGTAGCCGGACAAGAGGGAGGACTGTTGTAGTACCAGAAGGGGTAGCCTGACAACAGGGAGGACTGTTGTAGTACCATAAGGGGTAGCCTGACAAGAGGGAGGACTGTTGTAGTACCAGAAGGGGTAGTCTGACAACAGGGATGACTGTTGTAGTACCATAAGGGGTAGCCTGACAAGAGGGAAGACTGTTGTAGTACCAGAAGGGGTAGCCTGACAACAGGGAGGACTGTTGTAGTACCAGAAGGGGTAGCCTGACAAGAGGGAGGACTGTTGTAGTACCAGAAGGGGTAGCCTGACAACAGGGAGGACTGTTCTAGTACCAGAAGGGTAGCCTGACAACAGGGAGGACTGTTGTAGTACCAGAAGGGGTAGCCTGACAAGAGGGAGGACTGTTGTAGTACCAGAAGGAGTAGTCTGACAAGAGGGAGGACTGTTGTAGAAGGGGTAGCCTGACAAGAGGGAGGACTGTTGTACTACCAGAAGGGGTAGTAGCCTGACAAGAGGGAGGACTGTTGTAGTACCAGAAGGGGTAGACTGACAAGAGGGAGGACTGTTGTAGTACCAGAAGGGGTAGCCTGACAACAGGGAGGACTGTTGTAGTACCAGAAGGGGTAGTCTGACAACAGGGAGGACTGTTGTAGTACCAGAAGGAGTAGTCTGACAAGAGGGAGGACTGTTGTAGAAGGGGTAGCCTGACAAGAGGGAGGACTGTTGTAGTACCAGAAGGGGTAGCCTGACAACAGGGAGGACTGTTATAGTACCAGAAGGGGTAGCCTGACAAGAGGGAGGATTGTTGTAGTACCAGAAGGGGTAGTCTGACAACAGGGAGGACTGTTGTAGTACCAGAAGGGGTAGCCTGACAAGAGGGAGGACTGTTGTAGTACCAGAAGGGGTAGTCTGGCAAGAGGGAGGACTGTTGTAGTACCAGAAGGGGTAGTCTGACAAGAGGGAAGACTGTTGTAGTACCAGAAGGGGTAGCCGGACAAGAGGGAGGATTGTTGTAGTACCAGAAGGGGTAGCCTGACAACAGGGAGGACTGTTGTAGTACCATAAGGGGTAGCCTGACAAGAGGGAGGACTGTTGTAGTACCAGAAGGGGTAGCCTGACAAGAGGGAGGACTGTTGTAGTACCATAAGGGGTAGCCTGACAAGAGGGAAGACTGTTGTAGTACCAGAAGGGGTAGCCTGACAACAGGGAGGACTGTTGTAGTACCAGAAGGGGTAGCCTGACAAGAGGGAGGACTGCTGTAGTACCAGAAGGGGTAGCCTGACAACAGGGAGGACTGTTGTAGTACCAGAAGGGGTAGTAGCCTGACAAGAGGGAGGACTGTTGTAGTACCAGAAGGGGTAGACTGACAAGAGGGAGGACTGTTGTAGTACCAGAAGGGGTAGTCTGACAACAGGGAGGACTGTTGTAGTACCATAAGGGGTAGCCTGACAAGAGGGAAGACTGTTGTAGTACCAGAAGGGGTAGCCTGACAACAGGGAGGACTGTTGTAGTACCAGAAGGGGTAGACTGACAAGAGGGAGGACTGTTGTAGTACCAGAAGGGGTAGCCTGACAACAGGGAGGACTGTTCTAGTACCAGAAGGGTAGCCTGACAACAGGGAGGACTGTTGTAGTACCAGAAGGGGTAGCCTGACAACAGGGAGGACTGTTGTAGTACCATAAGGGGTAGCCTGACAACAGGGAGGACTGTTGTAGTACCAGAAGGGGTAGTAGCCTGACAAGAGGGAGGACTGTTGTAGTACCAGAAGGGGTAGACTGACAAGAGGGAGGACTGTTGTAGTACCAGAAGGGGTAGCCTGACAACAGGGAGGACTGTTCTAGTACCAGAAGGGTAGCCTGACAACAGGGAGGACTGTTGTAGTACCAGAAGGGGTAGCCTGACAACAGGGAGGACTGTTGTAGTACCAGAAGGGGTAGCCTGACAACAGGGAGGACTGTTGTAGTACCAGAAGGGGTAGCTGACAACAGGGAGGACTGTTGTAGTACCAGAAGGAGTAGTCTGACAAGAGGGAGGACTGTTGTAGAAGGGGTAGCCTGACAAGAGGGAGGACTGTTGTAGTACCAGAAGGGGTAGCCTGATAACAGGGAGGACTGTTGTAGTACCAGAAGGGGTAGTAGCCTGACAAGAGGGAGGACTGTTGTAGTACCAGAAGGGGTAGACTGACAAGAGGGAGGACTGTTGTAGTACCAGAAGGGGTAGCCTGACAACAGGGAGGACTGTTATAGTACCAGAAGGGGTAGCCTGACAAGAGGGAGGATTGTTGTAGTACCAGAAGGGGTAGTCTGACAACAGGGAGGACTGTTGTAGTACCAGAAGGGGTAGCCTGACAAGAGGGAGGACTGCTGTAGTACCAGAAGGGGTAGCCTGACAACAGGGAGGACTGTTGTAGTACCAGAAGGGGTAGTAGCCTGACAAGAGGGAGGACTGTTGTAGTACCAGAAGGGGTAGACTGACAAGAGGGAGGACTGTTGTAGTACCAGAAGGGGTAGTCTGACAACAGGGAGGACTGTTGTAGTACCATAAGGGGTAGCCTGACAAGAGGGAAGACTGTTGTAGTACCAGAAGGGGTAGCCTGACAACAGGGAGGACTGTTGTAGTACCAGAAGGGGTAGACTGACAAGAGGGAGGACTGTTGTAGTACCAGAAGGGGTAGCCTGACAACAGGGAGGACTGTTCTAGTACCAGAAGGGTAGCCTGACAACAGGGAGGACTGTTGTAGTACCAGAAGGGGTAGCCTGACAACAGGGAGGACTGTTGTAGTACCATAAGGGGTAGCCTGACAACAGGGAGGACTGTTGTAGTACCAGAAGGGGTAGTAGCCTGACAAGAGGGAGGACTGTTGTAGTACCAGAAGGGGTAGACTGACAAGAGGGAGGACTGTTGTAGTACCAGAAGGGGTAGCCTGACAACAGGGAGGACTGTTCTAGTACCAGAAGGGTAGCCTGACAACAGGGAGGACTGTTGTAGTACCAGAAGGGGTAGCCTGACAACAGGGAGGACTGTTGTAGTACCAGAAGGGGTAGCCTGACAACAGGGAGGACTGTTGTAGTACCAGAAGGGGTAGCTGACAACAGGGAGGACTGTTGTAGTACCAGAAGGAGTAGTCTGACAAGAGGGAGGACTGTTGTAGAAGGGGTAGCCTGACAAGAGGGAGGACTGTTGTAGTACCAGAAGGGGTAGCCTGATAACAGGGAGGACTGTTGTAGTACCAGAAGGGGTAGTAGCCTGACAAGAGGGAGGACTGTTGTAGTACCAGAAGGGGTAGACTGACAAGAGGGAGGACTGTTGTAGTACCAGAAGGGGTAGCCTGACAACAGGGAGGACTGTTATAGTACCAGAAGGGGTAGCCTGACAAGAGGGAGGATTGTTGTAGTACCAGAAGGGGTAGTCTGACAACAGGGAGGACTGTTGTAGTACCAGAAGGGGTAGCCTGACAAGAGGGAGGACTGTTGTAGTACCAGAAGGGGTAGTCTGGCAAGAGGGAGGACTGTTGTAGTACCAGAAGGGGTAGTCTGACAAGAGGGAAGACTGTTGTAGTACCAGAAGGGGTAGCCGGACAAGAGGGAGGATTGTTGTAGTACCAGAAGGGGTATCCTGACAACAGGGAGGACTGTTGTAGTACCATAAGGGGTAGCCTGACAAGAGGGAGGACTGTTGTAGTACCAGAAGGGGTAGCCTGACAAGAGGGAGGACTGTTGTAGTACCAGAAAGGGTAGCCTGACAAGAGGGAGGACTGTTGTAGTACCAGAAGGGGTAGCCTGACAAGAGGGAGGACTGTTGTAGTACCAGAAGGGGTAGTCTGACAACAGGGATGACTGTTGTAGTACCATAAGGGGTAGCCTGACAAGAGGGAAGACTGTTGTAGTACCAGAAGGGGTAGCCTGACAAGAGGGAGGACTGTTGTAGTACCAGAAGGGGTAGTCTGACAACAGGGAGGACTGTTGTAGTACCATAAGGGGTAGCCTGACAAGAGGGAAGACTGTTGTAGTACCAGAAGGGGTAGCCTGACAACAGGGAGGACTGTTGTAGTACCAGAAGGGGTAGCCTGACAAGAGGGAGGACTGCTGTAGTACCAGAAGGGGTAGCCTGACAACAGGGAGGACTGTTGTAGTACCAGAAGGGGTAGTAGCCTGACAAGAGGGAGGACTGTTGTAGTACCAGAAGGGGTAGACTGACAAGAGGGAGGACTGTTGTAGTACCAGAAGGGGTAGTCTGACAACAGGGAGGACTGTTGTAGTACCAGAAGGAGTAGTCTGACAAGAGGGAGGACTGTTGTAGAAGGGGTAGCCTGACAAGAGGGAGGACTGTTGTAGTACCAGAAGGGGTAGCCTGACAACAGGGAGGACTGTTATAGTACCAGAAGGGGTAGCCTGACAAGAGGGAGGATTGTTGTAGTACCAGAAGGGGTAGTCTGACAACAGGGAGGACTGTTGTAGTACCAGAAGGGGTAGCCTGACAAGAGGGAGGACTGTTGTAGTACCAGAAGGGGTAGTCTGGCAAGAGGGAGGACTGTTGTAGTACCAGAAGGGGTAGTCTGACAAGAGGGAAGACTGTTGTAGTACCAGAAGGGGTAGCCGGACAAGAGGGAGGATTGTTGTAGTACCAGAAGGGGTAGCCTGACAACAGGGAGGACTGTTGTAGTACCATAAGGGGTAGCCTGACAAGAGGGAGGACTGTTGTAGTACCAGAAGGGGTAGCCTGACAAGAGGGAGGACTGTTGTAGTACCAGAAGGGGTAGCCTGACAAGAGGGAGGACTGTTGTAGTACCATAAGGGGTAGCCTGACAAGAGGGAAGACTGCTGTAGTACCAGAAGGGGTAGCCTGACAACAGGGAGGACTGTTGTAGTACCAGAAGGGGTAGACTGACAAGAGAGAGGACTGTTGTAGTACCAGAAGGGGTAGTCTGACAACAGGGAGGACTGTTGTAGTACCATAAGGGGTAGCCTGACAAGAGGGAAGACTGTTGTAGTACCAGAAGGGGTAGCCTGACAACAGGGAGGACTGTTGTAGTACCAGAAGGGGTAGACTGACAAGAGGGAGGACTGTTGTAGTACCAGAAGGGGTAGCCTGACAACAGGGAGGACTGTTCTAGTACCAGAAGGGTAGCCTGACAACAGGGAGGACTGTTGTAGTACCAGAAGGGGTAGCCTGACAACAGGGAGGACTGTTGTAGTACCATAAGGGGTAGCCTGACAACAGGGAGGACTGTTGTAGTACCAGAAGGGGTAGTAGCCTGACAAGAGGGAGGACTGTTGTAGTACCAGAAGGGGTAGACTGACAACAGGGAGGACTGTTGTAGTACCAGAAGGGGTAGCCTGACAACAGGGAGGACTGTTCTAGTACCAGAAGGGTAGCCTGACAACAGGGAGGACTGTTGTAGTACCAGAAGGGGTAGCCTGACAACAGGGAGGACTGTTGTAGTACCAGAAGGGGTAGCCTGACAACAGGGAGGACTGTTGTAGTACCAGAAGGGGTAGCTGACAACAGGGAGGACTGTTGTAGTACCAGAAGGAGTAGTCTGACAAGAGGGAGGACTGTTGTAGAAGGGGTAGCCTGACAAGAGGGAGGACTGTTGTAGTACCAGAAGGGGTAGCCTGATAACAGGGAGGACTGTTGTAGTACCAGAAGGGGTAGTAGCCTGACAACAGGGAGGACTGTTGTAGTACCAGAAGGGGTAGACTGACAAGAGGGAGGACTGTTGTAGTACCAGAAGGGGTAGCCTGACAACAGGGAGGACTGTTATAGTACCAGAAGGGGTAGCCTGACAAGAGGGAGGATTGTTGTAGTACCAGAAGGGGTAGTCTGACAACAGGGAGGACTGTTGTAGTACCAGAAGGGGTAGCCTGACAAGAGGGAGGACTGTTGTAGTACCAGAAGGGGTAGTCTGGCAAGAGGGAGGACTGTTGTAGTACCAGAAGGGGTAGTCTGACAAGAGGGAAGACTGTTGTAGTACCAGAAGGGGTAGCCGGACAAGAGGGAGGATTGTTGTAGTACCAGAAGGGGTATCCTGACAACAGGGAGGACTGTTGTAGTACCAGAAGGGGTAGCCTGACAAGAGGGAGGACTGTTGTAGTACCAGAAGGGGTAGCCTGACAAGAGGGAGGACTGTTGTAGTACCAGAAGGGGTAGCCTGACAAGAGGGAGGACTGTTGTAGTACCAGAAGGGGTAGCCTGACAAGAGGGAGGACTGTTGTAGTACCAGAAGGGGTAGTCTGACAACAGGGATGACTGTTGTAGTACCATAAGGGGTAGCCTGACAAGAGGGAAGACTGTTGTAGTACCAGAAGGGGTAGCCTGACAAGAGGGAGGACTGTTGTAGTACCAGAAGGGGTAGTCTGACAACAGGGAGGACTGTTGTAGTACCATAAGGGGTAGCCTGACAAGAGGGAAGACTGTTGTAGTACCAGAAGGGGTAGCCTGACAACAGGGAGGACTGTTGTAGTACCAGAAGGGGTAGCCTGACAAGAGGGAGGACTGCTGTAGTACCAGAAGGGGTAGCCTGACAACAGGGAGGACTGTTGTAGTACCAGAAGGGGTAGTAGCCTGACAAGAGGGAGGACTGTTGTAGTACCAGAAGGGGTAGACTGACAAGAGGGAGGACTGTTGTAGTACCAGAAGGGGTAGTCTGACAACAGGGAGGACTGTTGTAGTACCATAAGGGGTAGCCTGACAAGAGGGAAGACTGTTGTAGTACCAGAAGGGGTAGCCTGACAACAGGGAGGACTGTTGTAGTACCAGAAGGGGTAGCCTGACAAGAGGGAGGACTGTTGTAGTACCAGAAGGGGTAGCCTGACAACAGGGAGGACTGTTCTAGTACCAGAAGGGTAGCCTGACAACAGGGAGGACTGTTGTAGTATCAGAAGGGGTAGTCTGACCACAGGGATGACTGTTGTAGTACCATAAGGGATAGCCTGACAAGAGGGAAGACTGTTGTAGTACCAGAAGGGGTAGCCTGACAAGAGGGAGGACTGTTGTAGTACCAGAAGGGGAAGTCTGACAACAGGGAGGACTGTTGTAGTACCATAAGGGGTAGCCTGACAACAGGGAAGACTGTTGTAGTACCAGAAGGGGTAGCCTGACAACAGGGAGGACTGTTGTAGTACCAGAAGGGGTAGCCTGACAACAGGGAGGACTGTTCTAGTACCAGAAGGGTAGCCTGACAACAGGGAGGACTGTTGTAGTACCAGAAGGGGTAGCCTGACAACAGGGAGGACTGTTGTAGTACCAGAAGGGGTAGCCTGACAAGAGGGAGGACTGTTGTAGTACCAGAAGGGGTAGCTGACAACAGGGAGGACTGTTGTAGTACCAGAAGGAGTAGTCTGACAAGAGGGAGGACTGTTGTAGAAGGGGTAGCCTGACAAAATGGAGGACTGTTGTAGTACCAGAAGGGGTAGCCTGACAAGAGGGAGGACTGTTGTAGTACCAGAAGGGGTAGTCTGACAAGAGGGAGGACTGTTGTAGTACCAGAAGGGGTAGCCTGACAAGAGGGAGGACTGCTGTAGTACCAGAAGGGGTAGCCTGACAACAGGGAGGACTGTTGTAGTACCAGAAGGGGTAGCCTGACAACAGGGAGGACTGTTGTAGTACCAGAAGGGGTAGGCTGACAACAGGGAGGACTGTTGTAGTACCAGAAGGGGTAGCCTGACAACAGGGAGGACTGTTCTAGTACCAGAAGGGTAGCCTGACAACAGGGAGGACTGTTGTAGTACCATAAGGGGTAGCCTGACAAGAGGGAGGACTGTTGTAGTACCAGAAGGGGTAGCCTGACAAGAGGGAGGACTGTTGTAGTACCAGAAGAGGTATTCTGACAAGAGGGAGGACTGTTGTAGTACCAGAAGGGGTAGCCTGACAAAATGGAGGACTGTTGTAGTACCAGAAGGGGTAGCCTGACAAGAGGGAGGACTGTTGTAGTACCAGAAGGGGTAGTCTGACAAGAGGGAGGACTGTTGTAGTACCAGAAGGGGTAGCCTGACAACAGGGAGGACTGTTATAGTACCAGAAGGGGTAGTCTGACAAGAGGGAGGACTGTTGTAGTACCAGAAGGGGTAGTCTGACAAGAGGGAGGACTGTTGTAGTACCATAAGGGGTAGTCTGACAAGAGGGAGGACTGTTGTAGTACCAGAATGGGTAGCCTGACAAGAGGGAGGACTGTTGTAGTACCAGAAGGGGTAGCCTGACAAGAGGAAGGACTGTTGTAGTACCAGAAGGGATACAGATGTAAAAGGACATGGAATAATACAGAAAAGAAACAAAACTTTTATGTGAAGGAATTGGAACCAGAATAAATCATGAAATTCTAAAATTGGAATTATGCCAAGAACTTAAAACTGATGGATGCTAGATTTGAACTGTTCTCTCCTAGGTCAGTGGTCATCAGTAAAATTGTTATATAATATGCAAGTCCATCCTGAAAATATCAACATCTAACAGCATGTAAAACACAACTAAAGACAAAATCTCAGGGATTTTTTTTAAGGTATTTGCAACCATTAAGGGGATTAGCAAGCTGACTTTGAGTACAGTAGACTGGGTTTGATCCTTAATAGGATCAATCAAAGAACTATAAAATTGGTATTTGCTGCTTCTTGACTTAATACTTAAGGAATTAAGAGCATAAGCTGATTGGTTTGAAGTCTGGATAATGTGTCGACATAGAGGCATCATTCTGCCTGTGGACAGTTGTTTCTGTAAGCTGGCTCTATGAAAGTCTAACAAAACATGTTGGTTTAGTACAAAAGCCATCATCATCATCATCGTCGTCTCATCAAAAGTTAAGTTGTACTCGCCACATTATGGCATTCAAACATAGCATCAATCATTCTGAAAACGGCTTGATTCTTTAATGAAGAATAATGTTGCCTAAATTAAGTATATTTTTATGGTAAGCAATTTACATGAGAGGACACAATTTGATATTGCTTGGTTACCTCATCTGGCCAAATTAAAGTTATGCAGTGAAACTTTTCTGAACCGAACCCTGGATAAACCGAACTTTACATAAATGTCTAATGTCGAAAGCTTTTGTTGATTTAACCTGTTTAAACAGAAGTCCTGTCTAATCCGAACACAAAAGTCAGTCCCAAGGAGGTTCGGTTTAGACAAGTATCACTGTAGTCCAAATTTTATTTCATTCCAGCTTAAAATTAGTTTTTGTCTTCAGATGACATTCATTTTCATTAGTTTTTCGTATTTTCTTCCTCTCCAGAACCACTGGGCTAAATCAAACAAAACTTAAAATTAATAACAGTCCTAGGCTTTAGAGTTACTGTGACACTAGCTACTCCTGATGTGGATTCTGAGAAATTCTAAAGATTTGCTAAGAGTACATACAATCAAAGTTCCTCTCTTCAATGCAAAAACAAATTCATTGCCAGATTTACCATTGTGCTTAGGTGTGCCTCGTTGGCCAGGGGGGGGGGGGGGCTCATCTTCCTGCCAACAAATTTTTTACGATGGATTTTTGCTTATGTGGTGCAATTTTAAATTTTAAGGCGTTCTGTTCCGGAGCGATTTCAGACATAATGATAGAGTTGATAGTCTATTGGAGTGTTCCACAAAGCAGGCAGTCATGACAGTGGCCATGGCCAGTGGCATAGAAACCAAATTATTAGGGGTCTCTGGTTATTGGCAAAAAAAAAGTTGAAGATGGATTCATGCTTACATGGTGCAATTTTAAATTTGACGGCGTTCTGTTCAATTTGGACACTTATAGAAGAATGCATGTAGTAGCATAAAATAGCTATTGATAGAAATTTACTTTAAGAACTTTATTCTTCAAGTCCTTGCATATGTAGAGAAGCTTCAATCTAATGAGAAGACGTTACTTTTGCAGCAAATCCCGAAATTTATTATCAAGATTTTTTTCCAACTTGAAACAAAATAACAAAAAAAAGTAAAGGGGTAGTTATTCCGTTCTTAATACAAATGTGAAACCTAAATAAGTAATTTGGTCGATATCTGATGTATGCAACCTTTGAAAGTATAAAAGTAAAAATGGTGATAATAATAATAAAATAAAGTGTAAATAAGAATAATGGAAGAGGAAATATTTGGCGAGGGGTGGAAACACCTATCCAAAAGCAAGATCTTGCCTAAACGGAAGACAACATACAGACATTAAGATGAGTTGCCTTGGAACTGTGGCCTGTGTGCTCACCCGTACATCGATCGAGATGAAGTGGCCTGAGCTTTTAACACTCGTGTTAACCGGCCTTTAAGATATTGTTACATCTTGGCACCTGAATCTGTCTTCATATACCTGTTGATTATTATCTATCTGTGCACAACTCTGGTAAAATACATTTACAACACCACCACTGATATTATATACATACATACATACACATGATGTACTTTTTTTTCTGAATAGCAGTTTATTTATTATGGCGTTATCTTAAGATTTTGTTTTCCATATTAAAGCTATTCGTCCTTGCTGATATTAAGGGTTCTACAAGTTAACAACAGTCTACTTTCAGATTTAATTGACATTGACATAACAAACTGTCATATTGTTAGTAACGCCTACTGGGGCCACCATGACTCCCTCCCTCCTGCGAGCAGCAAACACTCTGTCCTTGCAAACAAGCTCTCACTCGCACTCAAGGTTACAGGCAAGGTTACTGATAGCGATACTCTCTTGGTATTTTGTTTGATGTATTCTCAGTCTCAATACTAGTCATTATATATTTTTCTTTAAACTCATATAATTTTTACTGTATGTTAAAATGGTTTATTACGAGTTATTTTTCTAGTGTACACAAATGATCCATATAATTTAGTTGTTAAATACAGGTTTATTTTCATTAAATTAGTTTTATTCCAAATAAAGCATATACATTTACTATTTCTATAACACAATTCCTAAAATTATTCATTAGTAAAAAATAAAATAAGCTTTTGCCATCAAATGGTTATGGCGGTCCACCAAAAAAATTAGGAGTAAAAGAGGTCCATGGGGAAAAAAAAGTTGAGAACCACTGCGTTAAATGATGTTTAGATTTAATTACATGATGTTGACTGTAATGACTGCCCTGTCTGTTCTCTTTTTATCAAGTTTGATCGTTTCATTATGTGACCTGTGTAAGACAATGTTGGGCGGGTTGGGGCTTTGGGTAATATATAATAGCTTCTAGTTTGTTGAAGACGCAGTGTACATGTCTGACATAATATAACGTAATATTTTAACTATTCCTAATTTTCCGGAGCATGTATGCCTGACTGCCTGTGTAGGTCTACCGGGTCTACCTCTTTCAGGGCCCAAGTAAGGGACCTCATAACATAACTAGCACAGGGCCTCATATCCTAAATCAGGCACTGATAACAATTTAATAGAACTTTTGACTCTTCTTCTACCCTTTGCACAACTATTTACTACTCAAAACTAAAATACAGGTTAAAGGAATTAGTTCAACTTTTATAGAAATACAATGGCTAACATAGACACAGATATCTTGTTTTGTAAAAAAAAACCCCCCAAAAAAACCACACACATACAAAAGACAAAAAAACAAAAAGGGTAACATACATAATATATTTGTTCGAGTTTTTGATTGACAACATATTTGTTATGGTTGGTGGACATGTTGTTCACATTTCAAACAATGATAGGTTGTCTTATTCCAAGGAGATTATAAATGTTGTATAAGAGCGAAATGGTAGATTCGAGGTAAACAAATGGCTGAATGTCACATGATCTATAAGCACTGAATGTCACGTGATCTATTAACAGGTTTTGGTTTGATTTATGGTGTTTAACGCCACTTTCAACAATATTTCAGCTATATCGTGGCGGTCAGTTTTATTGGTGGAGGAAACAAAGTACCCGGAGAAAACCACAGACCTGTCGTAAGTCACTGACAAACTCTATCACATAATGTTGTATTGCCCTAGTGGGATTCGAACCCACAATGTTAGTGGTGATAGGTACTGATTGCATAGGTAGTTGTAAATCCAACTACCATATATATATATATGATCTGTAAACATGTTAGTGAAAAATAAAAAAAGGTTTCAAAATTTGATCATTTATTTCAGCCATCATTTAACACAACAAGGAAGCTATAACAACAGTATAATAACAATGTAGTTATATCTTAATGGTTTAGAGTGAAGACACTTTCTCAATGAACAATATGCAAATGAGGGAAAAATTATTTTATCAAGTCACAACAAACAAACTTAGGTTTACATTTTTGTTTGAAAATCCTGTTTTTTGAACTGTTATGTTGTGGAAAATATGTATGCCTTTTCATTCAAGCTAAAAAACAACCGGTGTAGATGGTATTTTGAACTTGGGTTAGATTTTTCAGGGGTTCAAAAAACCATATGACACCAGAACTATAATTGGTTGAAATTTAATGTTTTTAACATTGCTAATTGGATTTCCAAAAGAAAACTTTTGTCTTACGTTTTTTATGACTTGTTTCTAATAAAAAATGATTACTCCCTCATTTATGATATACATGTATAATGGCACTTACAATAGAAATACTCGTTTGATGATAAACTTACAACAGTTTTCGTTCTGCCATATTGACAATGAAAAACAAGATGGAGAACAAATCGTTTTAAGCAACTGATATTGATGAACATAACATTATTAATTATAAAGGGGTCCTATAGTACCGTGGTAATTGAATTTGAAAAAAAGGTGGTCAAAACTGGTTGAAAAAGGACGTGAATACATGGCACCATAGTATCAGACTATATATTCCATTCAAATCTCATGAATTTGAAAGTTGGAAATCTGTTGCGCAATTTTGATTCTGTTGATTAATAACTAGAGGCTCATAATTATGTATGCGCCTGTATCGTCCACTTGATGAAGAAGATGTATTGAACTATTGCATAGTGTAGCATAAGTTAAAGTTTGATCTACCAGTACTTAAACCTAATAGATACTGTGTCATTTATTGGTACAAAATTGAATCTTCATATCTGGGTTAGGGTGTTTAACACCACTTTCAACAATATTTCAGTTATGTCATGGGAGTCAGTTTTATTGGTGGAGGAAACCGGAGTACCAGGAGAATTTTCACATCACAATGCTGTTTTATACAGCATTTTTAATTCCAAGTTTTTTTTATTATGATCTGCTGGGGACCATAGAAATTTGTGGTCGTTTAAAACATTTAAAAAACACATATAGAGTTATCTCCCTTGTTAGTTGTTAATTGTGAAATTCTATAAATTCTTCTGCGTCACAAAAATGCAAGGAATAAATATACATGTGTACATGCATTATGAATAAAGTTCAAGATTAGGACTAAGTAGTGTTTACAAAAATGATGGTTACACCATTATACGTGAGGGTCAGAATTTTACTCACATCACTTCAATAAGAGGGGAGGTTTGGGCCAATAAAACTAACTTAACCCTATCACTTTTTGTTATTGAAGTGCCTGTATCAAGCCAGAAGAGTGAGTTATGTATATGTGTGTTAGGAGTATCAATTTGGCATCTATTTCTACAACTTTCTGATAAGACTTTAGAACTGTTGCGATGTTACGTGGCAATTTTTTATTTTTCATTTTATTTATACATATCTTGTGATTTTCGTAAACAAATTGACGACTACATTAAATGTTATTTCTGGTTTCTTTTCCAAAAAAATGTTTTTATTGCATTTCCTTTCTTTTTTTATTACCTTCTAAACAGACATCTTTAAAAGGCACTTAAAGACATGTAACAGAAAATTCATGTCAGAGTGGAACAATTCTAGATAGAGGTATAGTGATTGTAATTCCTAGTAATGCTGTTGCATTCATTTTTATATAATACTTTTAGTAAATTAAACTCCATTTTGATTGAATTGCTAATTGTTATGGTTTTACATTTTAATTAGATGACTGATATAGTACTTATTTAATGTAAAACTATTCAAATATTCAAATTAATATGATCAAATCTTCCTATTGGAAAATTATATGAATAAACTCCATTCCTCTAATAATAAAACAAGGTGCATATACAGTCAAACCTGCCTTAAAGGACACCTCTATATAAAAAAATCAGTCTATAAAGGTTAGCCTCATTTTCCCCATTAATGAATAGTACATATAATTTTAACCTGTATTTAAAGGCCTTTACATACAGGTTTGACTGTAATATGAATGGAGTGCAGATTTTACTTTCTCCAATTTTAACGGAAATAAATTATTTTTATTTTACATCCAAACAGTTGCACATTTCAATGAATGAATTAGAACTTCTCCCTATTGCCAAATCATTGTTTTACTATTTACTAACATTTTTGCATAGATACAAATTTGAATACAGTAAAACCTGTCTAAACTCAACCTCTTGGGGACCAGCGTTTGTGTTCCCAATAGACAGGTGTTCAGCTTATACAGGTTAAATCAACAAAAATTTCCTTCATCGTACTTTTATAAAGTTCAGTTCATATAGATTCCGGTTCATTCAGGGTTTGGTTTAGACAGGGTTCACTGTAATATCTTATCAGAGATTAAATATTATGTAATTTTTGTCTGTAAGTTTTTGCTAATTGTTCATACTGGCATCAAATCCCAACAAGGACAACTTGGTTGACATTAAACACACATTGTTTTAGAGTCCACCATGACATTAATGGTATGTTGATATACATGTACTGATGATAACATATCAATTCTATTGATACCAGTTGTTGTGGATTCTAAGAAACACATAAACAGTAGTCCCACGCATTCTGTAATTAGCTTGGTTTGGTTTGATGGTGTGTAACAACACTTTCAACAATATTTCAGTTATATCGTGGCAGTCAGTTTTATTGGTGGAGGAAATTGGAGTACCCGGAGAAAACCACCAACTTGTCGCAAGTCACTGACAAACTTTATCACATAATGTTGTATCGAATACACATTGCCCTAGCGGGATTCAAACTCACAACTTTAGTGGTGATAGGCACTGATTGCATAAGCAGTAATAAATCCAACAACCATCACGACCATGACTGCCCCCTTTTGCAATTAAAAAGTAGCCTTATGAAAGGGGCTGCCTTTCTTGAGGGGGACAATTTATCATAAGAGGGGTTGCCTTTGGTGGGAGTGGCCTTATAAAAGGGGTACTACTGAACAAATCAAAATAACCTGTTGGTACACCCAAATAAAAGTTGTAAAGATTGCTCTATATTATGATGAAGTTTGACTCCAATAACAATGACAGAATTCTTGTAATTTTTTTGTCAGTTTCACCTATAATTAGCTTACCAATAAAAAAAAAATAGATACAATGTATCAAATTTAGAGTGCATGACATGTTTCTAGAATAACCTTCGTCAGTTATGCTCAAAGTCAAAAATAGATTGAAAAGTCAAATAATTTTTAGATACTTCGGAAGTGTGAAAACTTGATAAATACCTGCATACATATATATTATTAATGGACCCAGAGCATGATGATATACAAGATCACCCCCTCCAAAAAAATAAAATAAAATTAACAAGTAACGAGAATAAATTTGAAATCCACAATAACTGGTACCAAATAACGGTGTAAAATGAACAATACAGATAATGCATGTTATGGATTGGATTAAATGACATATAATTCAATGTAGGTTTATCAGACAATGGTTAATGTCAATGTTGTGTCAATGCTTGGTGCATGTGATCGATGATTGAATCCTTCTGTTGTGATGAAACGGCATATTTCATTGACCATGTTACGATCTTCTCTGCAAATATATGCCTCTCGTTTTCTGTCAAGGTCTTACTTTTACCACACATTTCTAACAACAATTTTACAGAGTCCATAGGATTTGGAAATGGTGTCTGAAACAGATAAATATATCAAATTATGTACAGTTGATGGTTTTATGGTTTTATGCTACTTTCAACAATATTTCGGTTATATCGTGGCAGTCCGTTTTATTTATGGTGGAGGAAACCGGAGAAAACCACAGATCTGCTGCAAGTCACTGACAAACTTTATCACATAATGTTGTATCGAGTACACCGTCGCCATGAACGGGGTTCAAACTCACAACTTTAGTGGTGATAGGAACTGATTTCACAGGTAGCTGTAAATCCAACTTCTATACATTCCTGACCACGACAACCCCTATGTACAGTTGACGGTAAAAGCTCCTTGTGTCATAATATCTACATGTATGTATGGCAAGTCATATTATCAAACAGCCCTTTGTCTACAATGCTCCCTTCAGCAATATATTATAATTCTGTGCAAATTTATGTACTAAATTTTGACCCCTGGACTGGGTTGCACAAAATTTATTTTCTAACTTAGAATTCAAGACTGTGTATTATTTAATCATGAAAAGTGAAAACTATAAATCAAAAAATTATATGAAGATTATGCCCCAAAAAAAGAAGAAGTTATACATGAAATTTATGGGGAATAATCGGTGGAGACGAACAATTATGTATAACTTTCAAATCCATGCAGGCATTGAACATTTGAACATGCTCACAATGTTCCCATTAGGACTGTCACAAAAATAATCTTGTCTAATGGTACATCGTAGGATCTAATCCCACCCCCCACCCAAAAAAAAATAAAAATTAACAATACACTTTTATTTTTGGTAAAATTAAAAAACATAATACTGTAAATTCACAATCTAACATGATGTTTTTATTTATGCAAAAAAATGTGACGGGACCATCATATTATTTACATGTTATATTTTGATAACAGAGATGAAAAATGAAAGTGTAAAATGACGAACATCATATAATTTAACCTCATTGTTATGCCATCGGTATTGGCCTACCATTAATCACTCCTTACAATAACTCAATAAGGGGCGGTACCAGGTACTTTTACCCACTTAAAATGGCCTTTGGTATCTCCTGATTTTAAAGAATGTTGTATAAGATATCCCTGAAAATTGTTCAAATTTTAATTAAAAGTACCACCTGTAAACAGAGAAGTACGGGTACTCTTGAAAAATATTAAACGCCCTGATTTATACATGCATATGTACACTAACCTGTGAATTTTCGGTATACACTTAATTACAATATTGATTGGTTGAATTTCATAGTTTTTAACTTAAAATTGTACCTGTATTGCATCAGGACCATTCTTTAATTCTTGCATCATATATTCTTGTTCTTCCTTCAGTATTGCCATGGTTACATATTTCATTGTATATTTCTGATCAGCAGGCATATTGTACCATTCATCGGGTACGTTGATGTATTTGTTTGGGTTGATGATGCTCGTTAAATTTTCTTTCCCAGAATGAAATGTTGCAAATGGATGATGAGGTTCGTCTTCCCACAGAACTTTCCTCGATTTGATCAACCACTCGGACGACATGTACAGTTCAGCATCCTCAACTAGATCCTTGTCGATGCTACCATGTTGGCTTGACCCGGTTTGAAGACTCGTCTGACTTCCCGTTGATACAGAACGATAATAATGTTCAGTGGGGTTCTCACTAGGTAACGCTTTAGCTAGAACTGGTTCACTTGAATGGCGTTTTTTACCCATACCAGATCCTTGAACATTGATCAACGATCCAACTGACGGTCCAGATTCCCCTCCCACTGCTGTTTCATGGGGTGGTATAGCATGAAGGTCAGATGACATATTTTCTCCCGATGTTTGAAGATTGACTTCAGACTGTGAGGGTGACGGGGATATAGAACTGGGTTTTAAGTCCAGAAGGAGTTGAGAAATACCTTTATATATATAACCTAAGGTTTCAGTTAAAGCATATCGTTTCCCTTGTATATCCCACAGTAATCCTCGTGCTGCAAATGACAACTTAGAAACACTGAGACGATAATCTTGGTTTTCGAATGTCATGAATTTGAATGATCTAGGCTTAGCACCTTTCTCGGGACTAGTCTTCCCTAACAGGTTTTGATCTGTAGTTTCGACTGTTTTAGAGTCTTTGTCCTCAGTTACTTTCACACAAAATCGAATGGCTTCAGACAAATTTTCTACATTATCTTCCTTTTTATTCGATGTGCTGTCAGGTTTTGAAAAATCTACATTAACATCTTTAACATCTATATTTGCATCGGTTTCACATTTTTCGTCTTCAGCCCCAGCACTTTTTGTTTGAGTATTTGTAGCATTTTCACTATTCTCAGTTTCTTCTATACACTGTTTTTCAACTGAAATGTCAGGTTCATTTTGAGCAACTAATTTTACTGATTCACTATTCTCATCTTGAATAATGCTTGTATTTTCACTTTCACTTTCGATTTCTATATTTGTACTTTCACTTTCCACTTTTTCAATTTGAATATCTTCCTTCTTTTCAAGATTATTTCTCAAGAAACTCAAAATGGCTACAAAATAATAAGCTCTAAGGCAATCTAATTCTCTACACCTTAAGCCTCCATTTGAAACAGAGTCCTCGTCTTTTAATTCCGACATGTAACGTTTTATCGTGTGCATTTTTGACGTATCAAAGTCAATATTATTCTCCATACTTATCACAACTCTCATGGCAGTAATTTCCTGTTGTAACTTCAGCATATATTTTGGCCCTGCAACAAACAAAAAAAATAAAATACATTAAAAAATTTTGCATCTTGACACAATAACTGTATGGCAGGTTGGGATCCCATTTGCCGGTTTAACCCAGCCACATTTTCGTGTCTGTCCCAAGCCAGGACCAGGATTTCTAACGTCATATGTTGTTGTCCCCCTTTTTTGTGTTCAGTGAGTTAAGGTGAGAGGTGATTGTTTATTTTGTTGATATTGGTGGAAATGTTGACCATCACTGTTTAAACTTTCTTTTTATAATGATGTGTCATTGGTAATCTTTGAAAAGCATGCCGGTAGATAAATTTAAATTACGGAAAAAAACTACTCAGAAAGTGCTATTCTGTTAACAGTAAATATGTTTGCTATTTTGATAATTGCTACAATTGAGAACTTTCTAGTTTTTGAACCTAATTACTGCTTCCTTATGACTTGAAACTGATAAGAAATTAATAGTGTTGTACATCAAGGCTAAATTATCAAGATATAAACATGTTCATTTTACTTCCATCAAAATAGGGGCTGCTGTGGTCGTATGTTAGTTGGATTTACAACTACCTATGCAATCAGTGCTATCACCACTAACATTGTGAGTTCAAATCCCACTCATGGCGAGGTGTACTCGATACAACATTATGTGATAAATTTATCAGTGACTTGCGACAGGTCAGTGGTTTTCTACGGGTAATCCGGTTTGCTCCATCAATAAAAATGACTACCACGATATACCAGGTAATTGAAATATTGTTGAAAGTGGCGTTAAACACCATAAACCTAAATCTCTATAAAAATAAAATGTACAAATGTATATAAACATGGCCGCATAACATGCCTGTCACTCATCCTTATCAATAGAAAAATGCCTTTCTTCCTTGCCAATACAAACATGTCAATCCAATTTTCTTATAAATACAAAGATGTCCATCTGACAAATACAAACTTTACACTATTTCTTTAATAAAGATAAAAAAATCTTGAAATGAACTAACATACCTTAAGGTAATAAGAATATTTAGGTTTGATTTATGGTGTTTAACACCACTTTCAACAATATTTCAGTTGTATCATGGCAGTTAGTTTTATTTGTGGAGGAAACATGAGTACCCAGAGAAACCTGTCGCAACTCACTGACAATCTCTATCACATAGTGTTGTATCGAGTACAACTCGCCATGAACGGGGTTCGAACTCACTGTTGATAGGTACTGATTGCATAGGTAGTTGTAAATCCAACTACCATATGACCACGACGGGCCGACATTATTTAACACACCTTAAGGCAGAAAGAGCTTTATGGATCTTGTTATTTCAGGTAGGAAGTCGCATCAGTGGTGTAATTGTTAGCAAGCTCGCCTTGAGTGTGGTAGATAGTTGGTTCGAGCCCCAGTCAGATCAAAACATAAGACTATAAAATTGGAAAGCATGCAGTATTGAGAAGTAAGAGGAAAGACTGGTTGTCTTGTAATCAGAATAATGTGTCCATGCAGGGAACGACAGATCTACTCGCTGAATTTTGCTTCAGTGAGCTAGCACTATTAAAAAAACATCCTCATCATCTCATCGAAAATAAACTTGCTCTCGTAATGATATGGCTGAAAAATTACTCACTTGGCATTAAAGTACAGTTACACACTCACTGTAATCCATGTAGATACCCTCCTACCTGACCTTGACATGACCTAATGAAACATACCTTGAGGTAAGAAGAGTTTCAGCAGTATTTCCATCACCTGCAGGTAACCAGCCTCATGTAGACTACTAACAGCCTTGAGTAGATGTGAGATAGCCATGGGTGTCTCTGACATCAATAAAGACAAGAGACATAACACAAGGTCAATGCTGATCTGTACCAATAACTGTGAACAGAAAATAACATACAATATATATACATTTTGTATATCAAATCTGGTTTAGGGGGAGGAATGTTATAGCCATCATTAAATCTGGTTTAGGGGAGAAGTGTTATAGCTGTCACTGATCTGTACCAATAATTGTCAGCAGAAAATAACATACAATATGTATATTAAATCTGGTTGAAGGGCAGGAGTGTTACAGCCATCACTAAATCTGGTTTAGGGGGAGGAGTGTTATATCCGTCACTGATCAGTACAAATAAGTGTAAACATAATATAATATACAATATCTATATTAGATCTGGATTAGCAGAGATGTACTTGATACCACTTGATGTGATCAAGTTTGTCAGGTTTGTGTGACAGGTCAGTGGTTTCCTCTGCATGCTCAGGTTTGTGTGACAGGTCAGTGGTTTCCTCTGCATGCTCAGGTTTGTGTGACAGGTCAGTGGTTTCCTCTGCATGCTCAGGTTTGTGTGACAGGTCAGTGGTTTCCTCTGTATGCTCAGGTTTGTGTGACAGGTCAGTGGTTTCCTCTGTATGCTCAGGTTTGTGTGACAGGTCAGTGGTTTCCTCTATATGCTCAGGTTGGCACTATTCCAGCCAAGTTTTTTTGTTTAATGTGGCCAAACTGTTTCATAAAAGAATTTTTTTAATGCTTTCCTAGTTTGCTAATTTTAGGCCTAATTTCACAGGAAACTCCACAATATATATTTATTACTAGAGTTTGTTTTGTTATCAGTAATTTTTTAAACAAGAGTATATTAAAGATCAAAGATATTTTCAAACAAGTGTATGAAATTCTATCTTTTTAACATTGAAGCATAATAAAACTAGGTACAAGTTGCAATTTTTTTTGCAAGTGATGAATTTTGGTTGAATACAAGAAATTATTTGTAAATAACTTCTACAATAATGTCATGTGCGGTAATATCTTTCATTTCCTTAGTTGAAATGGATAAATGACTCGTAAAGAAATACTCTCTCACGGAATAAACAACCACTTAAAACAAGAATATCTCATATTTAAAGACACCATTGTCTTTAAGAATTATATCATCTTACTTGTGGTAGTTCAGTCTGAGCTTGTCTCCCTGCATGCATCACACTCAGAGACTTGTACATTTCTTCTAGACTGCTTGTATCCATGGTGATACCCAAGTTCCCATACCATGTTCTCAACACATGATGGGGAAATGTGTGACCTTCAACTATATTTGGTTGCCAAGGTGATATTGGGTCATTCTCATCTGGATCCAAGATAAAATCTGCAATAATTATTTTGACAGGTAAAAGAATATTAAGGAAGAATAATTAACATATGCATAAACATATGATTTTAAGATACATTGTATGTAGTTTTTATAAGACTAGTGTACTTGGTATTCTTATCTTTATGTATTGGACAGTACAGTCAAATATCAAGTTTTTAAGATCAGAACAATTGTTAGCAGATTATTTATGTGGAAGAAATGCTTAAACTAGTAGGTTTTAAGACAGACTGGTATGATTAGAAAATGACTTGTATGATTAGCAGCTAACTGTTATGATTAGATTAGCTGAAAGGTATAAGTAGCTGACTTTTATGATTAGTAACTCAGTGGTATAATTAGTCGTTGACAGGTAGACTAGTAGCTTTCTTGGTACATATTGTATATTGTTATTGGCGACAGTTTTTTGTAAAGATATATTTGGCAGTGTTGTTGAGAAATGAACTTTTTTTTAAGAAATCTGGTTGTTTTGTTGAATTGATAGCTTTTTTGTGCGTTACTAGTATGCATTTTAAAATGGGTATTTAACAGTATTGGTAGTTTTTTTTCCAGATTTTTTTCTATCCTTGTTCACATCTGAAAAGATTTGCAATGGCATTGTTTCGAGTGGAAGTCCTATATATAAGGTTGTAACCCACTTAATTAATAAGACATTTTATAAATATTTTGTACCTGGCAGTATTGGCGACACTTGCAGTTTCTCAGACCAGTCTGTAAAATTATCTTTCTCCACTGTGATTGCCTCGTCGCTATATTTAGTGATCTCGACTACTAATAATTCATGTATAGCCGTCACAGCTGATAATAACTGAAATATAATGTAAATTCTATTTTTCTAAATGATTTATTATATTACATGTAAAAGAAAGCAGGTGAATTGCATGTGTAGTAAATTACAATTTGACAGTAAATACATAGTTTGAAGTCGTAAATCAACTGTGTTTTATATGTTACCAGTCAAATAGAATTTTATGCAATATAAATTTACATTGAAAAACATTTGTTTGATCTTCTGACGACTCATATATTTTGACCCCACTGTCCATTTATTTTTTTATCAAAAAGATCAATAGGTAACTAACAAAGATATTGGAAAGGGATCATTTACATCCCTATCCCTTCTTTTAGACCAATGCCAAAATATATCTGTTAAAGTTGACATTTAACACCAATCAATCAATCCTTTCAGACCTATCATAAAATTGGAAGACAATTTTTTTAACCTATAATAACATTGTCAAAATATTGTTTTTATTTTGAACCTCGTTCTGTAGAAGTAAGACGGATCAATGTGTTTTACAGTGTAGTCAGTTACCTAGAACAATTGGAGAAATCAGCTACTATGAACGGACCAATTAAATTGTCACTTTGAGATGTCCAGAGAAATGGCATATTGAAGCTTTAGATAATAAAATTTGACTGTATTCTCCAAATAAACAACACAGGTATACTTTTTTTTTTGCTCATGTTCACTTTTTACGAGAATTTTTTTACTGTTTTATAATCAACATAGAAAATGTATATTCAAAATATTGTAACTAATTACGATAACAGTTCCTAAATAATTAAAACTAATGTCATCCTCCATCGGGTAAATAGGCAAACTTAGCCAATTTGGGCTATCCTGTTTAGGCCCTTTGATTTACTTGACTGATAGACCTTTGAATTAATTAGCTCTCCAATCTTTTGACTATGAGTGTACCGTACCTGATGAAGATTATTCCAGAAACATGTTGTACACACTAAATTAGAGATCTACCTTTTAATTGACGATAACAAAATAATGCTTAAAGGAGAGGACCATGGTGTAACATCATGTTTTTACTGACCTTTATCAAATTAAAATTTGTATTACCTATCACCACTAAAGTTGTGAGTTGGAATCCCGTTCATGGCGACCGTGTACTCGATACAACATTATGTGATAAAGTTTGTCAGTGACTTGCGACAGGTCTGGGTTTTCTCCAGGTAATCCGGTTTACTCCATCAATAAAACTGACTGCCATGATATAACTGAAATATTGTTGAAAGTGGCTTTAAACACCATAAACCAAACCAAGCCTGTATTATCCAGTGTGTGCCAAAAACATTTTGACAAACTAGTCTGATAGGCATTTTAGAAAAATTTATTTTCATTTGATTAAGCAAATTTGAAAGAAATTTTTACTAGCCTGATACAATTTTTACTAGACTTAGACTTATTGGTAATGGTTTTTGGCTACTTACCTGTAAATGTTTGTCTTCTCTGAGGAAGCTATAGGCTTCCTTCCACTGATACTGTAATAAGTATTGCTGAACAACTTTCTGGGCATAAACTAAACCCTGCTGTTTATCTTTGGCTATAAGACACACATGAGACGATGTACGAAGACTTGACTGGTTGTAACGACGAGCTAGCAGATTGGCTGCATCCTGTACTTGTCTCATGGCTAAATGACTGAAAACATGAAAATAAATTACTTTAAAAAAAAAAATTAATTTCAAATATCTTGTTTTATTAAATGACATTATTATACTTTATGCAAATATCTTACATTATCCATTCATTTCATTGGACAAGCGGCATTTGTTAATTTTCACTAACCTTTCAATCCCTAGCAACATGTGATAATATCAGCAATGAGTGTTAATGCCTAAAATTAACACCCGCTGAGCCCGAAGTTTGCTGATCCGGAAAAATTAACACCCGCTCCGGCCGAGATTTACAGATTTTCAAAATTCTAAAATAATAAAAAGAATATTTAGTTTTAAAGTTCAAAATTTTCCAAAAATTACAAAATTTAAAAATTTTCAAAAAATTAAAAAATTTCAAAAAATCCCCCAAAAATTCAAAATTTTCATAAGATTTCAAAGTTTTCATAAAATTTCAAAATTTTAAGACATGTATTTAAATAATAATATTGAAAAATGATAAACCTTGAAAATTATTTATGCAATAGTCAGAATATAGAAGCAAACATGTGATAATATTTATCAAAATATACAATTAACATTTTACATTAAAGGAAAAGGCCAGTCAGTTGAACAATTGTTATAATTCAATACATTGTAACTTTTTATTTGTAAATAACTAATTATTAAACAAAAAACACCTTTATTAACATTATAATGCCCAATTAAAAATATGAATATTTTGAATTTCCTGTCGTAGTGTAAGCGGCCATGACACCTCTTAATGTGACGTCAAACAGTCAGAACATGTTAGTTGAATAAATAAATAATTTTTTACTCTTCCCAACATCGTGCCCTTTTGGTTATGTTTTAATATCAGATCAACTGCAATACAATGTTTAAAATTGTATATCGTCCTAATTTTTTTCTTATTATTCCCATCCCATGTTACATTTTCATAAAACAAATGAGTTTATTTGTAGTTGGGGGGGGGAGGGGGTATCTATGTATAATTTCATGTTTTACGTGAATGTCCGTAGGTTAAATAACTGTCAGTTTTAACTTATTTTATGCGTACACATGCTTTTTTCTTTTTTGTCGCCAATGCTATCGTATATTTCCCATGTTTTTCATGGTCACTGGTCGATGTGTTGACAAGGATAGTCCTGACCGGTAATTACAAAAAAAAATTCTTCTCACACTTTTCCTTTTCGTTAGTGCAATAAAATGCTTGACATGAATCCATAATGATATTGTAAATATCAAAAGATAAATAAACGACGTTATTTTGCGATTTACATAATTTTTAATGATAAAATTGCACCTGATCAATGCTGATATATACCGATTGTACGACGTCACAGGCAGGATAAATCCGAGAATGGATTATGCATTTTTGTCTCCTCCACATTGAAGAGTTTTGAAAAATGGTGATTCCCATTATTTGGTGCTACAGGCAACTTCAATCACCAAATTCTACCTTACGGTATACTATTTTTAACATTCATTAGCACAAATGTCTTTTATTTACTGTCATTTAAATTTTCACGCTAACTTGTTAAGACCATGGCGTTTTCCTTTAATAGTTATGTTATTATCTTGTTAAATTTGTTGCTATTTGATGTTTTGTTGTTGTTAATGTAAGTAAACTATCTTAATTTATGACTTTTTATTTTTTTTTAACAATTGTCCTTCTAATAACATAATGCACACTTGAATCATTAGGCATTCAGTATAATAAAAAACATACTGCCCTTGGATGAAGGTGTTAGGGTGATTAACACACTCTGAAAAAATTATCACCCTCGACTTCGTCTCGGGTGATAATTTTCCCCCTCGTGTGTTAATCTACCCTAACACCTTCATCCAAGGGCAGCATGTTTATATTATCTCAATATAAAGTTTCATATAATGAAGAGTATTGGTGAGAAAAAAGCGATTCAAGAAAAAAAATTGTGGTTTTATGAGAAATAAACAATAGCAAATTATTGTAGGAGGTATGGGGTAGGAAGGTGGTATTTTTTTTTATTGCTCTTCACATCTGTTTTGCATGGTTTTTATTTAGTTTCTTTCTTATAGGATAAGCTTTGTCAAGATCTCCATATTTTTTTCTTCCTTTCATTCTTTATAAATATTGCCATGTCACAATATTCTTGATCTTGAACATTCAATCTTTTTTAAAAGGGTATTTCTACTAATGAATTAGCAACATGATTTACATAGAATGACCACAGTTTTGAAGGTCAGACAGACATTATTACTAATAACACAGCAAGTCCGATAGGACAAGTGATACTCGTGATATATTTGACGTCATACTGACCGGAACGTTAATTTTCAGTATCAGAATGAGGTCAATATCGCTCTGCGAGATCAAAGGAAAAATGTCACTGGTAAGTTTTTGGCAGTCTTAATACCTTCAGTTGGTATTGGGCACGGACCCACGTCAGTTGTGTTAGGCTAGTGCTAGTGGTCAGAGGTCGGCAATCTTAAACATTATGGTACCAAGGTATCTCTCCTATCCAAAACACCACATAAAAAACATTAAACCTACCATTTAGCTGCTTGTTCATAATTTCCATCTTTTGTCAGCTGTTGTGCCCACAGTGTATATAAATCTTCTAATACAGGGTCAAAGGGAGATAATCTAACTTTGGCTAATGCTATTGCTTCTCTGAAAGAAGAATTAATTGTTATAACATTATTGAAAGACAATTACAGGATGAAAAATCATAATATATGGACACAAAAATGAGTTAGCCACCGAATTCTAGGGGATCAAACAGCTCATATTATATGCACAGTGAAATCTGTCTAAGACGAACCTCCTTGTGACCATATTTTGTGTTCAAAATAGACACACGTTTGGTTTATACAGGTTCAATTAAAAGATTTCCCACATTTCATTGGAATTTATTAAAAAGTTGGATTTATACAGGATTCTGTTTTAATTTAAGGGTTCGGTTTAGTTAGCTTTCACTGTATAATGATAGATTTAAAGATTGTTTTTGATTGCTGTTTAACTTCACATGATCAGTATTTTCAGTTATATTTAAAACAATAACAATTTCACAAACAATCAATCATGTATATACCGTGGTGCTGTATAGGATTCTTGATTGCCAAAAGGAATGTTGATGATGGATAGAGATGAAAAATCTGGCTTTGCAGGGGGACAACAATGACTCCTCCCAAGAAACTGTTTCTCATTAGAAACTTCTGCTAGTTGTCTTTATTAACTTGTAAAGAGAGAGGAATTTTCCAAACCCAACACACTAATTTACTGCCCATCATAAAAGGATTTTTTTTATTCGAGTCTGTTTCCATACCCCCTGGGTGCTAATTAAATTTATTTTGAGAGAAACAAATTGTCACTTTAATGCTAACGACAATTCAACTTAGAGGTGTTAATCTCAAGTAGCAGCTCAACTGGATAAAAATTATCAGCTTTTATTTAATTATCATTTAAATGTACAGTTTAAGTTCAATCAAGTTTAGTGTTTTTTTAGATGAAATTTCAACATTTTCACATTGGGTCTTTAGGATCATGATGGTAGATCTTAAATTTCTGGTCAATATAAAATGAACATAAACTACATGTATGTTGAACTTTGACCTCTATATAAAAAATGTACAGTGAAAAATCTAAATCCTGTATAAACCAAACTTTAAATAAAGTACCAATGTAGGAAGCCTATGTTAATTTAACCTGTATAAATCAAACATCTGTCAATTTCAAACACAACAGGTGGTCCCAATGAGGTTCAGCTTAGACAGGTTTATACATTAAAATCATATGCAGCGATACGACCACACGAAAATTGCGGAGACTTGTTTTCCTGCTATTTAACTGACTTGAAAAAACTCCATGCCATTATTGCTTATCTGTATCCCTGCATATGACCTAGTGTCCTAATTAAGCCATAAAATGGGATGAAGAATTCTCTTTTTGTGTATTTTTTACATAGCTTTAAAATAATGGGGAAAAAAACATTTTGATGAAATTGATTTACAATTGATACAGTAATAGATTGTTCAATTTACACTATATATATTATTATCGTAACTTCCCATCTTTTATTAATTGAAATAAATTATTTAATTAATTTCAATGTTGTTTTATATCATAACTGCACCATTAATGAACATCTAACAGCTGTTATCTTGCTATATCACTGAAACAACAGTCTGCGGATAATGCTCCACTCAGTTTTGGTTTGGTTTGGTTCTATGATGCTGAACGCCACTTTCAACAATATTTCGGTTATAACCTGGTGGTCAGTTTTATTGGTGGAGGAAACTGGAGTACCCGGAGAAAACCATTGATCTGTCGCATGTCACTGACAAATGTCTCCACTCGGACACATTACTTTGATTCCAAGTCAACCATTCTTTGCTCTTGCAATACAATTCAATAAAATATAGAACATCTATTTCAATGTGAAAATATATATATTGTCATGGCTTTAAAAACATGAAAAGGATTTGAGCAATTATTCTTTTTTTCTCTCTAAAATACCAAACTCATAACAATATACTTAAATGCATTGAGTTGACATTTAAACTGTTATGCAGTATTGAAATATTGTTGAAAGTGGCATTAAACACCATAAACTTAAACCCTGTTATACAGTAGCCAACTCTAGGTCAGCATTTATATCAAGCCAGATTTCAGATGCACTGAGATGGTAAAATACGACTAAACTGTCCTCCTCAATAGAGGCCATTCCTCTTATAATACCACTTGTTCATTGAAGAAAGGGTGGCTTTATAGGAGGGGGGACTATTATATTCTGGCTTTATAGGAGGGGGGACTATTGTATTCTGGCTTTATAGGAGGGGGGACTATTGTATTCTGGCTTTATAGGAGGGGGGACTATTGTATTCTGGCTTTATAGGAGGGGGGACTATTATATTCTGGCTTTATAGGAGGGGGGACTATTGTATTCTGGCTTTATAGGAGGGGGGACTATTGTATTCTGGCTTTATAGAAGGGAGGACTATTGTATTCTGGCTTTATAGGAGGGGGGACTATTATATTCTGGCTTTATAGGAGGGAGGACTATTGTATTCTGGCTTTATAGGAAGGGGGACTATTATATTCTGGCTTTATAGAAGGGGGGACTATTGTATTCTGGCTTTATAGGAGGGGGGACTATTGTATTCTGGCTTTATAGGAGGGGGGACTATTGTATTCTGGCTTTATAGGAGGGGGGACTATTGTATTCTGGCTTTATAGGAGGGGGGACTATTGTATTCTGGCTTTATAGGAGGGGGGACTATTGTATTCTGGCTTTATAGGAGGGGGGACTATTGTATTCTGGCTTTATAGGAGGGGGGACTATTGTATTCTGGCTTTATAGGAGGGAGGACTATTGTATTCTGGCTTTATAGGAGGGGGGACTATTGTATTCTGGCTTTATAGGAGGGGGGACCATTGTATTCTGGCTTTATAGGAGGGGGGACTATTGTATTCTGGCTTTATAGGAGGGGGGACTATTGTATTCCATATTATGTAGTGTACATATTAATTAGATGGCATTCTGTTCTGTATCCAATCAGAAAACAGCTATCAGGAAAGTAGCAGACGACATTGTCAGTAGCAGATACACAATAATTTCTTTCCCAACAGATTCCTTCTATTATATTACAATGTAATACATTTTTTGTCTGACAACAAGGTCAGACTGCACATGTTGTTAATCTATAAGGTCACGTACGACCACCAACACTGTACACTCACCTGACATAACAACTACTGACATTTGGACAAAATATACTGGTACAAGGAAATCAACAGAATAAAATGGGGAAAACAACTGTGTTTATGAATAAAGTCGGGCAAATCCCCCTAACTCATAACTCATGTTTATGAATAAGGTCAAGCATGCCCTCCTAACTCATAAATATGAGTAAGGTTTCCATACCCTAGCCAAGAATTTACAAATGTGACATGGTCTTGCGGTCAAGGGCAAAAACCGGACTTCATAATTTAACCGAAATTCTCAATTAAATAGTTGTAATTCAACTGACAGATGGACAACAGATGCCGGAGGCAGAGTGATGGCCAGGTGAACTATATATGATATCTATAAATTAAAATTCTTTCACACAACACTATACAAACTTGAATAATCTGTGTTTTTTGAAGAGTTCTATTGCATCGTAGACTTTATGAGCAGCGAGTAAATATGACACAGCTTTGTGATACTGTCCTTCTGATTCTAATTGCAATGCATAATCTGTACAGACAGTTACCCACGTTTCAAATGACGCTGAAAAGAGAAAATAACTACATGTATAATCTGTACAGACAGTTGTTACCCACGTTTCAAATGACGCTGAAAAGTAAAAAATACAAAAATGTATAATCTGTACAGAGTTACAAACAAATCAAAAGAGGTTAAGAAGAGAAAATTACAAAATGCATAATCTGTAGTGTACAGACAAATAAACCATGTTTCAAATAAGGCTGAAAAAAAAAAAAAAAAATTGCAATGAGAAAAAAATTTAATATTTATTCAACTTATTGTATAGACATGTCAAAAAGAAAACGTAATAATTTGACCTTGAGGTTCAGAGGTCAAGGTCAATGATGGGTTATGAGGAAACCTACACATCATCTTAAGGTTGTGCAACAATATGCCAAGTATCATGAGCCTAGGTGAAAAGATGAACTTGAGGCTCACCTGATCCTGAATCACTAAGGATCAACTGAGGACCAATCCTAATGGCTTTTGACTGAGGGTCAGCTCCTAATTTAAATGTTTACTTGCTATGCAGTGTCACATCTGCCCACAATAGAAAAGTTAACTTAAAGAAGATAAGGTAGACAGGAGTTAGTATAGCAGAATTTGATTTTGTTTACGGAGATGAGTTTAATCATTGAAAATTTACATTTGGGTAACAGGTATATATATATTTTTTTATTTAACATACATATCTTTTTAATATTTGAAGGGTGTTGAATGGGTACAAACCCTGGAACTCCTTTCCAAGTTCACAAGCAAGATATACCAGTTTAACTGAATTAAGCTCAATGGACGAATTTCATGTAGTATTAAGAACTGAATCTGCAGTCAAATCTATAATTTGTGAAAGGTTACATGGCATTACCAGTAAGACCAATGGCATGCTGAGGGCCTTTGTCCCTACATTACTTCTGAAGGCTTAATAAACTTGACCCCATGCAAAAGTTAATGGGCTTTGCAGTGACAAAGAAATATTTATGGGCTATATATATATATACCTGAAAAGACCATAATCTTCTTAATTATATAAATAAAAATGGGTGTAAACAACAAGCAGAGTTTAACCTTAACCCAGATATGATTACCATAATAACAGTACACCTATTATCATTCAGTATGTATTTTGATTGTGGTATGAACTGACAAAATTGAGAACATTATCTGCAGAACAAAATTTAAATTGTTTGTCGAACTGACAATTTGAAAACAATTATTTTCACACAGAAATGAAGAACAAAAATTAATTGTTCATTCGTACGGGTTCACCATCTATATATAAATTAACGAACGGCTAATTACACAACTACAGGTACAACAAGCCTCTGTCTTATGATTGATTGACATTTGTGACCTCGAGACCTTGGAGAAGGTTAAGGTGGAGACATTATTTTGCATCATTTAACTGGTATGCTACACACAACAACAAAACAATATAGTGTATGTTACGATGACATAGAATTTCAAGTACTATATTTTGGCACAAGCTCATTAATAATTCCTGTCATACTATTTATCATGATAATCTAATATGGTTTACAGTGAACTTGAATGTGATAAATTTTGTTTGTTTGTTTACAAGATTATTCCTTGTGTGTCCTTTTTACTAATTTCTTAAAACTTTTACTATTATTTTGTTCTAAGCTTACAAAGACATTTTTAATATGATATCCTGCACTGTTACGTACTGGTTGTATTACACCAATGTTAAACCACTATTATTAATATCATTATGCACGATTTTGCACATTTAATGCTTCGATTTTAATTTACTCTGTTAACTCGCAGATGACCAATTTTCAGTATGATTATATCTTGTACCTGAAGTTTAAATCATTAAAAACGGCTAAAACTTATCATATTAACTTCAAAAACAATATAGTAGTTTGAATAAACAAAAACAACACCTTTTAAAATAATACAATACTAAAACATAGCACACAAAGTTTATGGTATAGGATTTCATGGTAGATCATTGAGAAACACCTTAATATTCTAGGACACTGCAACTCACAGTGGGGGTTGTTTATATGTGAGGAAAATCATTTTTCATCCACAAAAAGGGCTCTATATATAGGTGGGGGCTTTTAAAATGCAAATTACGGTAATATCACCATTTACAAAAGGTAGGTACCCATTAGAACTTAAAATACAAAATTCTGTTTAATTCCAATATTCTTGTTAGTTGTAGTTCAACTTTCACAACACACCCTATCCTACTTGAAAGCAGGTATTTTCATTTTGTCGATTGCCAGAAAATTACAGCAATTAAATTTTTTTCCCTACTTAAGATTTGTTTTAGCTTCGGCAGGGGTGATGGGTAACAAACGTAATTTTTATTTTGGCCCCAGTGTATTGTTACAGTAATTTTTATTTTGGCACCAGTGTATTGTTACAGTAATTTTTATTTTGGCACCAGTGTATTGTTACAGTAATTTTTATTTTGGCACCAGTGTATTGTTACAGTAATTTTTATTTTGGCACCAGTGTATTGTTACTGTAATTTTTATTTTGGTGCCATTGTATTGGTACAGTAATTTTTATTTTGGCACCAGTGTATTGTTACAGTAATTTTTATTTTGGCACCAGTGTATTGTTACAGTAATTTTTATTTTGGCACCAGTGTATTGTTACAGTAATTTTTATTTTGGCGCCATTGTATTGTTACAGTAATTTTTATTTTGGCACCAGTGTATTGTTACAGTAATTTTTATTTTGGCACCAGTGTATTGTACAGTAATTTTTATTTTGGTGCCAGTGTATTGTTACAGTAATTTTTATTTTGGCACCAGTGTATTGTTACAGTAATTTTTATTTTGGCACCAGTGTATTGTTACAGTAATTTTTATTTTGGCACCAGTGTATTGTTACAGTAATTTTTATTTTGGCACCAGTGTATTGTACAGTAATTTTTATTTTGGTGCCAGTGTATTGTTACAGTAATTTTTATTTTGGCACCAGTGTATTGTTACAGTAATTTTTATTTTGGCACCAGTGTATTGTTACAGTAATTTTTATTTTGGCACCAGTGTATTGTTACAGTAATTTTTATTTTGGCACCAGTGTATTGTTACTGTAATTTTTATTTTGGTGCCATTGTATTGGTACAGTAATTTCTATTTTGGCACCAGTGTATTGTTACAGTAATTTTTATTTTGGCACCAGTGTATTGTTACAGTAATTTTTATTTTGGCGCCATTGTATTGTTACAGTAATTTTTATTTTCGCACCAGTGTATTGTTACAGTAATTTTTATTTTGGCACCAGTGTATTGTACAGTAATTTTTATTTTGGTGCCAGTGTATTGTTACAGTAATTTTTATTTTGGCACCAGTGTATTGTTACAGTAATTTTTATTTTGGCACCAGTGTATTGTTACAGTAATTTTTATTTTGGCACCAGTGTATTGTTACAGTAATTTTTATTTTGGCACCAGTGTATTGTTACAGTAATTTTTATTTTGGCACCATTGTATTGTTACAGTAATTTTTATTTTGGCACCAGTGTATTGTTACAGTAATTTTTATTTTGGCACCAGTGTATTGTTACAGTAATTTTTATTTTGGCACCAGTGTATTGTTACAGTAATTTTTATTTTGGTGCCAGTGTATTGTTACAGTAATTTTTATTTTGGCCCCAGTGTATTGTACAGTAATTTTTATTTTGGCACCAGTGTATTGTTACAGTAATTTTTATTTTGGCACCAGTGTATTGTTACAGTAATTTTAATTTTGGCACCAGTGTATTGTTACAGTAAGTTTTATTTTGTTGCCAGTGTATTTTTACAGTAATTTTTATTTTGGTGCCAGTGTATTTTTACAGTAATTTGTATTTTGGCACCAGTGTATTGCTACAGTAATTTTTATTTTGGCACCAGTGTATTGTTACAGTAATTTTTATTTTGGTGCCATTGTATTGTTACAGTAATTTTTATTTTGGCACCAGTGTATTGTTACAGTAATTTTTATTTTGGCACCAGTGTATTGTACAGTAATTTTTATTTTGGTGCCTTTGTATTGTTACAGTAATTTTTATTTTGGCACCAGTGTATTGTTACTGTAATTTTTATTTTGGTGCCATTGTATTGGTACAGTAATTTCTATTTTGGCACCAGTGTATTGTTACAGTAATTTTTATTTTGGCACCAGTGTATTGTTACAGTAATTTTTATTTTGGCACCAGTGTATTGTTACAGTAATTTTTATTTTGGCGCCATTGTATTGTTACAGTAATTTTTATTTTCGCACCAGTGTATTGTTACAGTAATTTTTATTTTGGCACCAGTGTATTGTACAGTAATTTTTATTTTGGTGCCAGTGTATTGTTACAGTAATTTTTATTTTGGCACCAGTGTATTGTTACAGTAATTTTTATTTTGGCGCCATTGTATTGTTACAGTAATTTTTATTTTGGCACCAGTGTATTGTTACAGTAATTTTTATTTTGGCACCAGTGTATTGTTACAGTAATTTTTATTTTGGCACCAGTGTATTGTTACAGTAATTTTTATTTTGGTGCCAGTGTATTGTTACAGTAATTTTTATTTTGGCCCCAGTGTATTGTACAGTAATTTTTATTTTGGTGCCAGTGTATTTTTACAGTAATTTGTATTTTGGCACCAGTGTATTGCTACAGTAATTTTTATTTTGGCACCAATGTATTGTTACAGTAATTTTTATTTTGGCACCAGTGTATTGTTACAGTAATCTTTATTTTGGCACCAGTGTATTGTTACAGTAATTTTTATTTTGGCACCAGTGTATTGTTACAGTAATTTTTATTTTGGCACCAGTGTATTGTTACAGTAATTTTTATTTTGGCACCAGTGTATTGTTACAGTAATTTTTATTTTGGCACCAGTGTATTGTTACAGTAAATTTTATTTTGACACCAGTGTATTGTTATAATAATTTTTATTTTGGCACCAGTGTATTGTTACAGTAATTTTTATTTTGGCACCAGTGTATTGTTACAGTAATTTTTATTTTGGCACCAGTGTATTGTTACAGTAATTTTTTTTGGCACCAGTGTATTGTTACAGTAATTTTTATTTTGGTGCCAATGTATTGTTACAGTAATTTTTATTTTGGCACCAGTGTATTGTTACAGTAATTTTTATTTTGGCGCTAGTGTATTGTACAGTAATTTTTATTTTGGCGCCAATGTATTGTTACAGTAATTTTTATTTTGGCACCAGTGTATTGTTACAGTAATTTTTATTTTGGCACCAGTGTATTGTTACAGTAATTTTAATTTTGGCACCAGTGTATTGTTACTGTAATTTTTATTTTGGCACCAGTGTATTGTTACAGTAATTTTAATTTTGGTGCCATTGTATTGTTACAGTAATTTTTATTTTGGCACCATTGTATTGTTACAGTAATTTTTATTTTGGCGCCATTGTATTGTTACAGTAATTTTTATTTTGGCGCCAGTGTATTGTTACAGTAATTTTAATTTTGGCACCAGTTTATTGTTACAGTAATTTTTATTTTGGCACCAGTGTATTGTTACAGTAATTTTTATTTTGGTGCCAGTGTATTGTTACAGTAATTTTTATTTTGGCGCCATTGTATTGTTACAGTAATTTCAATTTTGGCGCCATTGTATTGTTACAGTAAATTTTATTTTGGCACCATTGTATTGTTACAGTAATTTTTATTTTGGCGCCAGTGTATTGTTACAGTAATTTTAATTTTGGTGCCATTGTATTGTTACAGTAATTTTTATTTTGGCGCCAGTGTATTGTTACAGTAATTTTTATTTTGGTGCCATTGTATTGTTACAGTAATTTTTATTTTGGCGCCATTGTATTGTTACAGTAATTTTAATTTTGGCACCAGTGTATTGTTACAGTAATTTTTATTTTGGCACCAGTGTATTGTTACAGTAATTTTTATTTTGGCGCCATTGTATTGTTACAGTAATTTTAATTTTGGCACCAGTGTATTGTTACAAAGACATTTCACAAATTGTATGTACATTTTAAGTCTTTTTGATCTCTTTAAAATCAAATGTCATAAGCCTTACGGGAAAAAAAATATTGCTAGAAACCATATTATCATTTCCTTAGACTCTTTAATTCACAGAAGAAGTCCTGAAATTAGATACTTTTCTGACATTTTCTCTTCTCTATTTTAGCTTCCAAATAAAATATCATGCAATGATATAGCTGAAAATGCTGCTAAAGTTGGTGTTAAACACCAATCAATCAATCAACAAAATATAATATGAGCTCGTTTTGTCAAAATAGATGAAAAAAACTTTCTGATAGTCATGATTTGCTTTTGTTTTACCATGAATATCATAATTTTCTAGGGGCCGTTGTGGTCATGATCGTATGATAGTTGGATTTACAACTACTTGTGCAATCAGTGGCTATCACCACTAAAGTTGTGAGTTCGAACCCCGTTCATGGTGAGGTGTACTCGATACAACATTATGTGATAGAGTTTACCAGTGACTTGTGACAGGTCCTGGTTTTCTCCGAGTACTCCAGTTTCCTCCACCAATACAACTGACCTGACCACGATATAACTGAAATATTCTTTGAAAGTGATGTTAAACACCATAACTCTATCCCTAACCCTATTATGAAAATAAAAAGAAAAACAAAACAAATACCACACTGTCAGTGTGTTTTAAAAAGATTAAACTGTGATGTAAACAGTAAACACCATAAATCAACCAACCATGATTTTCTAAAGTTTCATTAAGACTATGACCCCAATCGTTTAAAACAATACGAAATAATGCCTTCTACGAAATATTTCTTAATTCACGTTGTATCTGTATAAGTATCTACAATATAAATAATCTATCTGCTGCATACCCATTGGTGCCATAGCAACTAGCCAATCAGAAAGTTCTTCTCTTTCCCTTGCTATCCTGAGGGCGCCACTAATGTTTCCTTTCCAGATTTCAAGTTGGTAGAAATAATCCATGTTGTCATTTTCTCTGTGATACTGGCCTGAAATTGACAAAATATATATTTTGAAAAATAATAACAAATTGCCACCATTTTTTCCCCAAGCATAGTGCATTATTAACCAATCAGTACGAGGCAATTATTTCACCTCATGTCAAATATAAACACAATACAATGAAAACACTAAATGTGTCCCCTGTGCTTTTTTGTTGTCCCTTGTGGCAAAGTATACACACGTCCATTTTATATTTACATTTTTCCTACAAAAGATATGTTTTTGAAACACAATTCTGATTGGTTGCCATTATCGCTGGCAGCATCCAGCTAAAATAGTAACTGTGTGACCATGAAAATCAGACTACCTCTTGTAGAAGGCCCCGATGTTCACCTCTTGCAGAAAGCCATATTGTTTTTCCCTCTTGCAGAAGGCCTCAATGTTTTTATTTCTTGCAGATGGCCACAATGTTTACCTATTGCAGATGGCCACAATGTTTACCTATTGCAGAAGGCCTTCATGTTTTTATCTCTTGTAGAATGCCTAATTGTTTATACCTTTTGCAGAAAGCCTCATTATTTTTACTTCTCACTGCATTACCTCTTTCAGTTTTAGTTTTTACCTTGTGCATAACGTTTCATTGTTTTTACCTCTCACAAAAGGCCTTGTTATTTTTTAAGATTTTTTTTTACCATGAATCAAGTTGGTAATATTGATTAAACGGCAATCAAATACAACTGATATAACACGATGCATGCAGCTATTTTAAAATAACATGATTCAGCTATTTTAAAATAAAAAATAACTCTTGAATAACTACTTTAAATACAACTTCATATTATGACGTAAATCATGGTGTGACACTGTCAATTCTCATCAATAACATTACAAAACGATATAGGTCTATATTTGTAATAACAACAAACGAAGGTATTATAACAATAAACTATTGACTTAATTAATATTTAATAATCCAAAGGCCAGATGGAAAGTCAATCAGATTTAATAAAATATAAATACTTAACATTTAACAATTAGATACTACATTGTAATTGCGATTAAGAGTGGTCCCATTAGCAGTCTTCGAAATTAGACTTTCGAATTTACTGGCCCGAAAACTTCAAAATTAGAATATTTATGTTGATTCTATTGAACAAATTTGGCAAAAGTCACTGGTCCGAATCAATTTCCACTGGCCGTGGGCCACCGGACCACTGCTAAAGTCGATGACTGCATTAGGGTCAGTGGGATTGACCACTTTTTGGCAAAGAAGACAAACGATCCCAAGAGGATGTAACTTCAATGTTACCTGGGAAATTACAATAAAATCAATGCATATGTATGAGTAGCAAATCGAGCCTCTCTTTTAAGATTGTAAAAAAACAATTTTTGCATCATGATAAGGTAAAATAAAAAATATATAACTAATTGGATGGAAATTAACACATCATTTGTGGTAATGGGTTAGATTAACATGCTAAGTTGTAGTCAAGTAATTTTATTATATTTAACTACCTACTCACATATTATCGTAATTCATAAGTAACTACATTTATAAGTGTTACTAAAATTAACACTGACCCCTAATAAACCCCCACCCACCAATTTATGATTAGATTGAAGTCTTAATTCAATTCTTCAGTTATTTCTATATACAGCAGAAAATTAGCTCACTTGGTGTTAAACAACAATTGTTCACTCGCTTACTCTTGAAAGACAATACATTTTGGTTTGTCTAGTTAATACAATTTCAATGTAATAAGTAATTGCTTAATATCTATCTATATACATGTAGTTACAGTGTGCAAAATCAGCGATAGGATGGTCAACACATTCTACTTAGTCAATGCAGATAGATTTTGAGTCTATGCAAATAAACATTAGAGAAAACCAAAGGGCCAATCAAGAATGGACAATCCAGAGACACAGACAACAATAAACAGGACGGAGGCAAACAAAACAAAAAAGCACCACACAGAAAACATGGAGTAACAAAGTTCTTCATCCAGTGGGTTAATCAGTCTAATTAACAAAGTCCTTCATCCAGTGGGTTAATCAGTCTAATTAACAAAGTTCTTCATCCAGTGGGTTAATCAGTCTAATTAACAAAGTCCTTCAACCAGTGGGTTAATCAGTCTAATTAACAAAGTTCTTCATCCAGTGGGTTAATCAGTCTAATTAACAAAGTTCTTCATCCAGTGGGTTAATCAGTCTAATTAACAAAGTCCTTCAACCAGTGGGTTAATCAGTCTAATTAACAAAGTTCTTCAACCAGTGGGTTAATCAGTCTAATTAACAAAGTCCTTCATCCAGTGGGTTAATCAGTCTAATTAACAAAGTTCTTCATCCAGTGGGTTAATCAGTCTAATTAACAAAGTTCTTCATCCAGTGGGTTAATCAGTCTAATTAACAAAGTTCTTCATCCAGTGGGTTAATCAGTCTAATTAACAAAGTCCTTCATCCAGTGGGTTAATCAGTCTAATTAACAAAGTTCTTCATCCAGTGGGTTAATCAGTCTAATTAACAAAGTTCTTCATCCAGTGGGTTAATCAGTCTAATTAACAAAGTTCTTCATCCAGTGGGTTAATCAGTCTAATTAACAAAGTCCTTCATCCAGTGGGTTAATCAGTCTAATTAACAAAGTTCTTCATCCAGTGGGTTAATCAGTCTAATTAACAAAGTTCTTCATCCAGTGGGTTAATCAGTCTAATTAACAAAGTCCTTCATCCAGTGGGTTAATCAGTCTAATTAACAAAGTTCTTCAACCAGTGGGTTAATCAGTCTAATTAACAAAGTTCTTCATCCAGTGGGTTAATCAGTCTAATTAACAAAGTCCTTCATCCAGTGGGTTAATCAGTCTAATTAACAAAGTCCTTCAACCAGTGGGTTAATCAGTCTAATTAACAAAGTTCTTCAACCAGTGGGTTAATCAGTCTAATTAACAAAGTTCTTCATCCAGTGGGTTAATCAGTCTAATTAACAAAGTTCTTCATCCAGTGGGTTAATCAGTCTAATTAACAAAGTTCTTCATCCAGTGGGTTAATCAGTCTAATTAACAAAGTCCTTCAACCAGTGGGTTAATCAGTCTAATTAACAAAGTCCTTCAACCAGTGGGTTAATCAGTCTAATTAACAAAGTTCTTCAACCAGTGGGTTAATCAGTCTAATTAACAAAGTTCTTCATCCAGTGGGTTAATCAGTCTAATTAACAAAGTTCTTCATCCAGTGGGTTAATCAGTCTAATTAACAAAGTTCTTCAACCAGTGGGTTAATCAGTCTAATTAACAAAGTTCTTCATCCAGTGGGTTAATCAGTCTAATTAACAAAGTTCTTCATCCAGTGGGTTAATCAGTCTAATTAACAAAGTTCTTCATCCAGTGGGTTAATCAGTCTAATTAACAAAGTCCTTCATCCAGTGGGTTAATCAGTCTAATTAACAAAGTTCTTCAACCAGTGGGTTAATCAGTCTAATTAACAAAGTTCTTCATCCAGTGGGTTAATCAGTCTAATTAACAAAGTTCTTCATCCAGTGGGTTAATCAGTCTAATTAACAAAGTTCTTCATCCAGTGGGTTAATCAGTCTAATTAACAAAGTTCTTCATCCAGTGGGTTAATCAGTCTAATTAACAAAGTCCTTCATCCAGTGGGTTAATCAGTCTAATTAACAAAGTCCTTCATCCAGTGGGTTAATCAGTCTAATTAACAAAGTCCTTCATCCAGTGGGTTAATCAGTCTAATTAACAAAGTCCTTCATCCAGTGGGTTAATTAGTCTAATTAACAAAGTTCTTCATCCAGTGGGTTAATTAGTCTAATTAACAAAGTTCTTCATCCAGTGGGTTAATTAGTCTAATTAACAAAGTTCTTCATCCAGTGGGTTAATTAGTCTAATTAACAAAGTTCTTCATCCAGTGGGTTAATTAGTCTAATTAACAAAGTTCTTCATCCAGTGGGTTAATTAGTCTAATTAACAAAGTTCTTCATCCAGTGGGTTAATCAGACTAATTAACAAAGTTCTTCATCCAGTGGGTTAATCAGTCTAATTAACAAAGTTCTTCATCCAGTGGGTTAATTAGTCTAATTAAGATGTCTACTCTAGTCTAAATTAAGCCTTTGTTATTTCAGATTGTCCTAGAACTGATATCTATGCTAAGGCATGGGTAGCGGGATTTCAACAGACTCACAAGTTTATTAGTCACAGTTCAACTAAAATATAATTTTTAATAATAGTCCTTCTTGTTTTTCAAGTCAAAAGGGGGGGGGGGGGGTTATACTCCCTCCCCCCCCCCTTGACTTTTGATGTGATGCTGATGGCAAATTCAGTTTCTCATACTGTAGTTGTATCCTTTAGATTATTTTTTCTTGTTTTTTCCCCCTTACAAAACATGATTAAACATGGTAAATGACATACACAGACAAAAATGGAGGATAAATCAATTAGTATTTTTTTGTACAATGAATATATTTCTGGAACTAACAACAAACAAAATTGTTAGCATGATTTGTAATTAAGAAACCAACAAATGATGTCAATATCGACTTCTGTTTAACAAATAAACAAAATCATTAATCCAACACAAATCGATTCAATGTTGACAAACAATACTCTGTCAATGCAGAATTATTAACTATGTTAACAAACAATACTCTCAAATACAGTATTATTATTTATAAAATGTTATTTCAAAGGTAAACATTGGCTGTAGAATGTTGTTGATTAGAGTAGAAGATCAAATATCTAATTGTTGAAATATGATTAGGTATACTGGTATATAATGATATTGATCTTCTCTCCTTGTGGTTAAATAGGTCTGTAGATATACAATGACCATTATGAAATTTATGAGGAGTTGAAATCCGAAACCTGAAATTGTGTTCAAAATCAATCATATGTATAAAGGTGAATCTTCACATTACAATGGCACTTCATGGCAAATAAAATATTGCATTTAAGGGCTAAGAATTAGGGTTGTGGTATTTAATGCCACTTTCAACAATATTTCAGCTATATCGTGGTGGTCAGTTTTATTGGTGGAGGAAACCAGAGTACCCATAGAAAACGACAAATTGCATTAAAAAAAAATTGAATTAAAAAAAAAGGAAGACTCACTATACTGTAAAATGATACGGTCTCTACCCAGATGAGCAAAAATATATACTGTAAAATGATACGGTCTCTACCCAGATGAGTGAAAATATATGTCCAGTCTTCATATCAGGAAGTTTTTATAATATAATTGTATTATTGATATGAAACGTCACTATACATCTCTTAAGAACATAATACCACCAGTAAGAGAGTGTGATTAATCGCTGGCTTAGCAATACAATCATTATTATAACTACTGAAAAGTTTACAAATAGCTGTTCCAAACTTTCTTTATATTAAACTTGGTGTTGAAAGAAGCAAAACATTGTTGTGTACATGGATGAAATAAATACACGCTGATGAAATCCAACATAAACTAATGTCTATTATTAACTTATAGTATATATTTTTCATATGCTATATTTTTAACTGATTACAAGAAAATTTTAAAAATAGCTGGCAGAGTGAAACAGTTGACTGTTCCCCTACTTCCGGATCCGAACTGTTCCATGCCCAAGAACGATGCACAGTGTGTCATTCCTGTCAGCTGAATAAATAATCAACAAAATGTATTTCTTTCAAAATAATGTTGTGCCCCAATTTCTTAATGGTATGATATGCTGACATTATGTGCATGTATATAAGATAATAAAACAGTTATTTCAGGGAACAGTCAAAACTATTGACCCGAGGTGCTGGAGACGACTTGAGAACTGTTGCCTTTTCATGCTTGTTCAGGGAACAGTCAAAATTATTGTCCCTCGGTGCTGGAGATGACTTGGGAACTGTTGCCTTCGGCCTCAGGCACCAGTTCTCAAGTCATCTCCAGCACCTCGGGTCAATAGTTTTGACTGTTCCCTGAACAATCATGAAATAACTGTATACTACAAATGTTTTGATTTCGACTCAGTAATAATGTTTTTCGAAGGAGAACTGATATCACAAAATAGTTAAATATTTAACAATAATTTTTTTTAAAATAAATTGAACATGTTTCCATAGGAAAAATAAATAATAAAATGCACAGCCATTAGTACATGATAAGCTCTACCCCCAAGAGTTGTTTTTATGAATCAACATTTTCAGCAATTTATTTGAAACTTTTTCAGTGATTATTGTTATTGTAACAGCAAAAACTACATTATAACACTTCCCAGTATACAAGTCTGACATTGTACACACTCATAATAATCTATAGTATCACCATCTCTTGTTATCTATTTAAAACTGTTTTTAATGTGTAATGTTTTAGAAATTTCTACCATCACATTTACCGGTTGGAAACATAAAACAAACAACAGATACATATTTTACTTGTAACAAACTTAAACATAACCATTGTATTTATTGATTCTTCAAACAGGTGTTAATTTAAAGGCACTTCCCATATTGATTGAATAAAGTAAGCATGTACTACTATTGCAGTTGAAAACCGCATCGGTGGTGTAATGGTTAGTGTGTTTGTCTTAAGTGCCGTAGATTGTGGGTTCAAGCCCTGGTCTTGTCAGACTAAAGACTATAAAATTGGTATTTGTTGCTTCTCCGCTAAGAATGCTGCATTAAGGAGTAAGAGCAAAGATTGGTTGGCTCGAAATCAGAATAATGTGTCCGAGTGGAATGACATGTCTATCCATGGACTGTTGTTTTAGTGAGCTAGCACTATAAAAATCCAAATCAGAGTGTTATTCTAGAACAAAGTGGACATCATCATCATTTCATTGAATGTAACTTGTTCTCGCCATGATATAGCTGAAAAATTGTTCATTTGGTGTTAAACCACAATCATTCACTATTGCAGCTGTTAAAAATCATCTCAATATATGGTACATATGTCCTTAAAAGACAATGGCAGAACCATGCGTGATACAGAAATTATTATTGTATATAAGGAAGAACATGAGACATAAACTGGATTGAAACAATACACCTGCTTCCCTTGTTATCCTGTGTCATCTGGATTAAACAATGGATGGATGGAATTACTTTTAGTTCATTAACATAATAGTGTTGTATTTGAAAACTAGACGATTTCTGTTGATCATTGTTCAATTTTGAAAATTAAGTCTTTTTTATTAGCAAGAATCTCAAATCTTTTTTATTTATTATTAATTCATAATTTTTGTTAAAAGAAGAATGGGTGATGTACAGTTTCATGCACAAAGTCAGAAAGCATTTCATGAAAATAGGAACATCATTGGTGGGTGGGGGTGGGTTATGGTGTTCAGCGGCCACTTTCAACAATATTTCAGTTATATCTTGGCGGTCAGTTTTTATTGTTGGAGAAAACCCGAGTACCCAGAACCAGAGCTCCAGATCAGCTGCGTATTTGCATTTTTTACGCTATGAAAACGAGTAAAAACAAATGTATTATCAGATCAGAGTGTACACATTACGCATACATATTGCTGTGTAAGCAAACTTTCCAAATTCGGAGCGTACTTGTACAGTCGTGTACATAACAATACATTTTTGTCTTTGAGAAATTTCCCGTAATTACTTCCTTTTTATACTTTTCGAAGGAGAGAGCGCATACATCCGAAGGGTACCGAATGTTTACCTTTCTAAGCATCGATTTCAAAAGAGATCTGATTGGATGTTTATGATAAATCATCCAATCGCGGTCAATATTACAAATAAATGCGGTTTACGTAATAAGTAAGAACTAAAACGAAAGTAAATTTGGGAACACGTTGTTCGTTGAAAATGAGCAAGAACACGAATAAGCGCACTACTAAGCGCAAGAGCGCTACGGAAAATTCTACACTTAAATTCCTGACAGTTTCATCTGTGTCTAGTGACAGTATAGTTAAAGGAATCATTGATGACATTATCAAAACGGCTGTGAAAACTGCCGATGTCGACGAGCAAAAAACAAAATATTTACAACATTTACAACAATCGTGTCAAATTAAACAGAGATATACATTTCACTTGCATCCTGCGTTTATTGAATAACACTTGTGTCAAACATAATTTTAAAAGTGTACATGTAAGCAATCTTTTCTGAAGTAGAGAGCACAACAGTGCAAAGGAAATATGCAAATACCCATCATTTTCAAAAGTAGGGGGTAATTACCCTTTGGACTTGAAAATTATCTGGAGCTCTGCCCAGAGCAAACCACAGACCTGCCACAAGTCACTAAATTATTGGTACAAAGTAACAAATCATTTGGACTTGTAGTTTCAAAAGAGATTTTTAAAAGAAAGTATTAGTCAATCAGAAACAAATATTGCCCATGGCGACCATTTTGTTTTGCTAAATCAAAATGATAAGAGGAGTCTTTGTAGATGACCTCAGAAAAATCATTTGTTCTTTTTTTTAATTTAAGCTAACCAGAATTACCAATGGTGGCCATGTTTTTTTGCCAGATCAATACTAAATGTGAATGTTAGTAGAGGACCTCACAAAGAACAGTCCTGCAACGTTTGGTTTCAATTTGTCTAGTAGTTTCTGAAAAGATGATTAATGTTAAATGCTAATGACCAATTTTTTTTTTACAACAGACGACAGACATAAAGCAATGGGAATAGCTCACCATGACCCTTTAGGTGATGTGAACTAAAAAAAGCATAAAATTATCTTCAATCAAACATAGTTATTTCATTTAATTGACATTTTTACCCAGCAGATGGATGTTTAGCTCGGTGTGTCGTTACATATACTTCTTCGTCAATGATGTGTGAAACCATAAGTATTACACGGCCATATGACAAAACAATATAGTAGAGCAATATCGATAATTTCAAAATTGCTATGAAGTTATTTCCCGTCTCGATTAGATTATAACCGGTATTAAGTTTTCAAAAGGACATTATCATATATGATTTTTTATACTATATAGCATAATACCGTGAGTAGCTGTTAAAGTACAAAATGAAATGTTGACGAACAATAAGATATTTTCCATGTGCTATAATTTAATCAATACTTCTATTGTCTTATAAAGTACTATCGTTTTAATACAGAACAAAATAACGGCAATTAAGATATTTTCATTTTGCGAAAATATAATTGATGCATTTTGCTCTAATATTAATACCGCTACCACCATGTATAAGATAAAGAGACAATAGAATATGGTAATGATCGGCAATTTAACAGAATACAACCCAACTGAAAACCGGGAGTGAACTAAGATGCTTCAGAAGAGTAAGCAGTTCCTGCTCCACTAGTGGCACCCGTCGTGTTACTCTATAATTAATAAATTGTTTGTTTGTCCTAATGCTAACCTAAACTGGAAATAAAGGTGCCCACTCAAAAATCTTTTTTTCACAAGTTCCTTAGCAAAAAGGTCTCCAATTCCAAATCTAAACACATTTTAAAGGAAAACAAATTCCCTACTTTCTTACCTGACCTACCTAATTTCAAGGTTTATCTTATTAATGCCATTACTGCATTAAATGTAATATGCTATATAAACTGCACTAATTTCAATAATACATTTCATTCTGCAAGCATGTGATTTTGAGAACTATTAAAGGGGTCAAATAAACTTCAGTGTTAGTTTAGTCATTAAACATTGGTCAGCTGAGCTAAAAAGGGCCAAAGGTCTGGTTTGAACAAAGTAATCTTTTTCTAAGGGTAGCCCTATTGAGAAAGTTTATCATATCAATAAAGCTAGGGTTATGGTGTTTAATGCCACTTTCAACAATATTTCAGTTATATCGTAGCGATTTCATATCAATGATTTTTAATATCAATACTGGTACAATACCAGTAATATTTTCTCCAACAAATCACTTCTAAATTTTTTTTTTTAGTTCAATGAACTTTTCATTGCATCAACTGCATAATAAAGATGCCTTTTTTTTTATTATGACAACAACTACTCCTATATTTAATTAAGATCTGGTAAGCCATCTTGATCTTTGCTTCAGTGATAGCGACCTTGTACCTATTTTTATAATAATCTTGTTCCACAGACAGGTCAAGGAATATATTACCACTGTGTACACCTGTGTATTAAGAGAATTATTTTCTTATACCTAATTATAATAATACTCCAAAATATAATATGATCTGTCTAAAGCTGATGTCAACATGGTATATTTTTATGAACTCCGAGGTCGGTCAGGGTGGTGTCCAGTTTTTAGATGGTAAATCCAAGGTCATGTTAAAGGTATGACCACTATAAAAATTTAGCCTAAGGTCATGAGATGTAGTAAATTTCACAATTGTTAATTTCCATTTCAGGGCTCGTTTTTATTAATCCCATTATTGCATTAAATGTAATAAGCTATATATTAACTGCATTAATTTCAATAATACATTTCATCCTGCAGGTGTGTAATTTTGAGAACTTTTATAATTAAAGTCCAAATAAACTTCAGTGTTATTTCAGTGATTAACCTAATAAAAAAAATGTTGCTGGTCAGGTGAGCTAAAAAAGCCACATGAGCATATCATCCTACATAAAATGTCATGAAAATTGTCATCACAAGGTTCTCGTTCAGTTTCAAGTCAAAAGAGGCCAATGATTATTGAAAACTATATCAATCCAAGATCTGCACTTCTGCAAGTGGTGGCAATTTTAAACTAGCAACATCCGATTGGCCTGATCACGATACAAGGAGCTGCTTTAGCAAGGAAAAGTATGATTACACTTAGGTAACAATAGACACAGGTGTAAATGATATAACACCACGTATTAGAGGTGATCCAAAACTAGGTTAGTAATGGTAAGTAGTCAGTTACCATCTATCATTTGTACATTGGATGCATCACACGGCAATGAATCCAAGATTCTTCTTACCTGCTATTCCTGCTGACGGTACCCCCCCCCCCCCCCCCCAACAACACCTTCCTCTTAATTCAGTTTCAAAGTCAAAGAAGCAAACAACCTTATGTTTTCTGACAACTATATCAATCATAAAAAAAAAGAAATATTGATATGTACCCCCTAAGCCACCCCCCCCCCCCCCCAAATCACCTTCCAGTTTACCAACCCCTCCCCCTAATAAAAACTACCATCCAGCTTACTTGTAACAATTATAACACACAACACATTATTACAGATCAAATAGTAAGATGTCACCCACAGTTATTACTGTTTTCTAGTTTCTGGTATGGCTGAATGGTTCAGGTGTTTAATAATAAGGATTCTAGACACCTACCCAAGTTCGGGGGTTCACGAATCTGTTCAGTTTAAACTTGACAGTCGGGATGTAGGTGAAAATTACTGAAAGTGACCAAAAAACTCATAACTGACTTTTCACAAGTGATCTTTTTTTTCAAAATCCCTTTGATAGTTAAATAAAGAACTTCCTACAATGTTGAGAAAATATTTTACCTTAAAACTGGCTAATTCCTCAAATTATGTTGGTTAAAAACTTAAATACCTGTTTATACATATAATATGTAATAGTATATACAAATGTATACTTAAATAACTTCCTCAATCTTAAAAGTCATACATTAAACTAGAGGCTCAGGTGAGCCTGTATAGCTCACCTCCTCACCTGACAGCTCACCTGACATAAATAAGCCGAATACATCTAAGTTACTATTCAAATCCCATATGGTTCTATGTTAAAACTATGTCTGCTCATGGCAGCCATCTTGGATGGAGGTAGTGGTCACCGGACACAATTTTGAAAGTATACTACTCAAGGACCATCCATGCCATGTTTGCTTTATATTGGCTGACTGGTTTCAGAGGAGAAGACTTTTAAACAATTTTCCCATAGGGTCCTATGTTAAAACTATGTCCGCTGACGGTGGCCATTTTGGACCGAGATCAGGGTCACTGAACACAATTTTGGAAATTGACCACCTAAGGACCATCGATGACATGTTTGCTATATTGGTTTACTGGTTTCAGAGGAGAAGATTTTAAAACATTTTTTCCCATAGGGTCCTATGTTAAAGCTATGTCCACTGAAGGTGGCCATCTTGGATGGAGGTCAGGATCACCGGACACAATTTTGAAAATTTACCACTTAAGGACCATCCATGCCATGTTAACTTTAAATTGGCTTACTGGTTTCAGAGGAATTTTTTTTTAAACATTATTCCCATAGGGTCCTATGTTAAAACTATGTCCGTTGATGGCGGCCATCTTGGATGGAGGTCGGGGTCACAAGACATAATTTTGAAAGTTGACCACCTTAGGACCATTCATACCATGGTTGCAGAGAAGACTTTTAAACATTATTTCCATAAGGTCCTATGTTAAAACTATGTCCACTGAAGGTGGCCATCTTGGATGGAGGTCAGGATCACCGGACACAATTTTAAAAATTTACCACTTAAGGACCATCCATGCCATGTTAACTTTAAATTGGCTTACTGGTTTCAGAGGATTTTTTTTTTAAACATTATTCCCATAGGGTCCTATGTTAAAACTATGTTCGTTGATGGTGGCCATCTTGGATGGAGGTCGGGGTCACAAGACATAATTTTGAAAGTTGACCACCTTAGGACCATTCATACCATGGTTGCAGAGAAGACTTTTAAACATTATTTCCATAGGGTCCTATGTTAAAACTATGTCCACTGAAGGTGGCCATCTTGGATGGAGGTCAGGATCACCGGACACAATTTTAAAAATTTACCACTTAAGGACCATCCATGCCATGTTAACTTTAAATTGGCTTACTGGTTTCAGAGGATTTTTTTTTTAAACATTATTCCCATAGGGTCCTATGTTAAAACTATGTCCGTTGATGGCGGCCATCTTGGATGGAGGTCGGGGTCACAAGACATAATTTTGAAAGTTGACCACCTTAGGACCATTCATACCATGGTTGCAGAGAAGACTTTTAAACATTATTTCCATAGGGTCCTATGTTAAAACTAAGTCAAGTCATGGTGGCCATCTTGAATTTCCGATCGGCAAACGATTCTCAAGTTTAGTACAAGACCACCCAATGATCATTCCTGCAGTCACAATTCAATTGGCTTGGTGGTTTCTGACAAGAAGATTTTTAAAATTTCAGCCAATGAGAACACATTATGGACCCTGGCAGCCATGCTGGATTTCAAATCAGCACCAAAAACACAAATCTGGTAGAGGACCATCCAATGAACATTTCTGGCAAGTTTGGTTCAAATCTGTTCAGTGGTTTCAGAGAAGAAGATTTAAATGTGAAAAGCTAACGGACGGACGACGGACGCCTAGCCATGACAAAAGTTCACATGGCCTATGGCCAGGTGAGCTAAAAAACATTAATTTTGTGATTTCTCAACATTTTAATATAAAACAAAAAAAGTTGTATACTCATTATATGTAATTATTTCATGCTTTCCTTGAAAGAAATTCTAATTGGAAAAACTTTCAAGCTAAACAACTTTTACAAAAGGATCTGGAATTTATTCGAAAATGAAAGAAAATCTGGCTGAATCTCATGTAAAACAGAAGTCAAAAGTTACAGTATACATGTAGTAATTGAACACCAGAGGGCGGAAACCCGATGGGATTTAATCCACTCGTATAACAATTCTATGATTGAGTGAGTGAGTGATTGTTGTTTAATGCCAATTAAGCAATTTTTCAGCTATATCATGGCGAGAACAAGTTAATTTTCAATGAGATGGTGATGTCTACGATTGATGCACAATGATAGCTTTTAATATTTTACGAAGAGTTTGAAGATACCAATGTAAGGGTAATCAGAATCTATAAATAGAAGGACAGACAACACAATAGCCAAACATAAAGGAGAAAAAGACAACCAATGATCTACAAAATACTACATACTAAAGATTGAGCAACATGACCCCCACAAAAAACCACCGGTGAACTTTGGCTCTTTATGATAAAATATCATTAAAGCAGTGTATTTGATTTTAGACATTGTGGTACAATTGTATATGCTAATTCATGATCTTCACAGCCAGGTTATATGTCAATAGCCAAAAAAAAAAAACGGTTGTATTCTACTTGAATGTGAAAATAAATTTTCCAACTCACGTCTTTCTTAAAAAAAACCCCAACATTTTATTGCATTGTATATACTCAAATATACTAGTAATTAATTATTTGTTTTACTTGTTAGTATCAATCCCTTGCTTACATAACAGTACAAAAATAACCTGGTCATCTGTTCAAGGCATGATTGATTTTCTGATCAGTAATAGACCAACTATGTAAATATCAGTTTAATGTAAATATAAAATTTGCTAACATAAAATTGAAAAAAATAAGTAAATAAAAATCGCTCTGAACCTGGGATCTGTGAAACCATTTTGAATTTGATAAGAATTATTTAAATATATAAATATTGGATCTTTCTGTTACAAAAATAAAAAGCAACCTATTAAACTTATACAATACTTATGTATAATTTTGTTACATGTACAGGTCTAGCCAAAGACGTAATATATGTATCTATGATCCTTGGCCCAACACATGGCAGAACAGGTTTAAAAGGCCATATTTCCTTCAATAAAATTTACAACAAAGTATTTTTATCAAACATAATTCAAAATGTTCCCAACAATAAAACAGCCACAAATAAAATACTTATAAAATCTTAAATGACCTCTTTATCATTATTATCATTTATTTACTTGTTTCATACTGACCTCAACTTAACCAGACAAGCATGTAATGAACTCTGCCACATAACATCATTATCTCTCCATTAAATTTCCCCTTACATCAAGTTTTTGATCTCTTATATAACCCATGTACTATATGAAATGTGGTCATCTTAACTTATACATGTATTAGCAAAGATTTCCAAATCAACAAAATATCTAAATTTAAATTCTCACATGTTAATCACATGTACATATCAAAGATCTAAAAATAAATTTCAAGATCAAAAAGTTATTAGACTTTGTAAGAATTAAAAGGCTGTTATTAATATCATTTAAAAAAAATATTAATTCAAGTAAAATTTAAGAAAAATTCGGCTAAATATAAATATTTTTAAAAGCCCTATGAAAATTCTTAATTCGAAAACAAATAAACTTAAAAATATATACCAGAAAAGAAAATGACAGGTATTGACAGATACCTTTCCTGTGGTTTTTTTAATTAAGATTTCTGATTTCAATGAACCTTGTAATGACATATTTTCCCTAATTACCGATCACGTCTATTCATATACTACAATACAATTTTAAATAAGCTTGCTAACTATAAATAAAATAGTATCTGGATTTACTAAGAAAAAAACATGAACTTATTATTTTTTTTAATTATTTTCATTGCTCCACCAATAAAACTGACCGCCACATATAACCAAAATATTGTTGAAAGTGACGTTAAACACCATAAACCATAAACTTATTATTTTCATTGTAAATATGCTATCTTCACACAGATAATTAAGATGCTGTGAGACAGCCAACCCTCTGATTATTTTTATTATTATTATTGATGAATATGCCCTCAGTAAATGAGAAGCAGTGGGACTGTATGTATCCCTCCCACATAAACAAGATATTTCAAAACCCCCCACATAAACAAGATATAACAAAACCCCCCCACATAAACAAGATATAACAAAACCCCCCACATAAACAAGATATAACAAAACCCCCCACATAAACAAGATATAACAAAACCCCCCACATAAACAAGATATAACAAAACCCCCCACATAAACAAGATATAACAAAACCCCCCACATAAACAAGATATAAAAAAAAAACCCACATAAACAAGATATAACAAAACCCCCCACATAAACAAGATATAACAAAACCCCCCACATAAACAAGATATAACAAAACCCCCCACATAAACAAGATATAACAAAACCCCCCACATAAACAAGATATAACAAAACCCCCCACATAAACAAGATATAACAAAACCCCCCACATAAACAAGATATAACAAAACCCCCCACATAAACAAGATATAACAAAACCCCCCACATAAACAAGATATAACAAAACCCCCCACATAAACAAGATATAACAAAACCCCCCACATAAACAAGATATAACAAAACCCCCCACATAAACAAGATATAACAAAACCCCCCACATAAACAAGATATAACAAAACCCCCCACATAAACAAGATATAACAAAACCCCCCACATAAACAAGATATAACAAAACCCCCCACATAAACAAGATATAACAAAACCCCCCACATAAACAAGATATAACAAAACCCCCCACATAAACAAGATATAACAAAACCCCCCACATAAACAAGATATAACAAACCCCCCACATAAACAAGATATAACAAAACCCCCCACATAAACAAGATATAACAAAACAATCTTTATATAATAGAATACAAACCTATAAGCAGTTAATCAATTTCCTCTGATCAAACGTATTCTTCTTCATCAGTCAGTAATCAGAGTGAACACAATTCTACATTATTCTATTCCAATAATTCAATATTTCCATTGTAATTCCTTTCTGCCAATTTCATCGAAACTGACATCTGAATATTGTTTCACACTAGTTTTATTTCCGTAAATTTCAACAATTATGTGCATTTCGTAAGTAAGAATTCAATAGAATAAATCATAGATGTCACAAATCATTAAAAATTTCAAAACTTCTTTAATTAACACACAAATTCCTGTGAGCCTATTAAAATTCTAAATGGTATGTTCAACTTTTCAACTTCTTTGTAAAGAATCAGAATCTTTAAAAGTCAAAATAAGCCCTTCAACTGATGCTAGCGTAATTTCCTTTCTATTCTATTCTAGATCTACAAGGTTTTTTCTTCCTTGACAGTAATACTGACTTGTTGAACACATTAACTAAAGTCAATAAACAGATAGGAATACATCAATCTGCCTATACATAAAAACATTGGGGAGGATTTCCCTCTAATCTGAATTAGTGTGGGCAGCTATCTTGTCTGTTTAACATGGAGAGATGATTTTTATAGTCTTTTTGGAGGGAAATGAAGGGGGGGTCTTCTTTCAATTATCTCTTAATTAGAAATACTTTTTTTTTTTTTTTTTTTTTTAACATAAATTCTCCTTATTCGTTTCAAGAATTTTCTATAATTTAAAAAATTTCTCCTCACCAAGAATACAATTTTATAATATATCATTGATAATTATTTCTGTACAAAAAAAAATACTCTTGTAGTTTGAGATTATCTATTCTCGATCACACAAAAGAAAGGAGTGAGCACAGATCATATACACCACCCTCACCACCTCCCCATATTGGATTGTAACTCTTTAAATCTGGCTAGTTTCCTAACTTGACCTCAATGTATGATTAGAAAAAATCTTCAACCAGAGGCTCACATGAATGTAGAACTTTTTGTGATTTTTGCCAAAAAATGTCTATTTTAAAATATGATGGCCATCTTGCATGGAAAGTGGTGTTGTCAGATAAATCTATTGACAGGAAGTTGACAGCTAATTAAATTTGGTTTAATTTGGGTCAGTGGTTTCAGAGAAGATTAAAGCATGAAAAACCAATGATAGCAGAATATATATGAAAAAAGATGGATACTTGACTCACATCCATTGCCATCCCTCACCCCTGAGAACCAAGGACTATTAAAGGCTGGATTTTGACACTGTCTGTAAGATCATGTCGCATCACTCAGGAGTACATTTTTATGTATATTGAACATGACAAAATTTACCTGACCTGATGACAAACGTTCATGTGACCTTAACATACATAGCAAAACTTGTCTTACCAGATGCCAAAGGTTCATGTGACCTTATCATACATAGCAAAATTTTACCTGACCTGATGGCAAAAGTTCATGTGGCCTAAGTTATCATACATAGCATAATTTTACCTGATCTGATGGCAATAGTTCATGTGGCCTTATCATACATAGCATAATTTTACTTGACCTGATGGCAAAAGTTCATGTGATCTTATCATACATTGCAAAATTTTACCTGACCTGATGGCAAAAGTTCATATTATATACTCATATAAATATCTTGAATCTGATTTGATTAAACACTGTCACGTGATATTTATCCATTCGTTGGGTCAACCGCTAATCGTAAGGTCTCATAGTAAGGTCCACCGTTCGCGAGGAAATTCCCATGTGAGCTTCACATGCTTCCAATTATAGTTACTTCCCTTGATTTAACAAACAACAAACATGGCGTCGCTGTAGGCGAAGAAGAAATTTTATATGCGAGCGAAGCGAGCTCTTTATGGTTAAAAATGTGTACCTAGTATTTTCATCACATGGTTTCACATACTGATGGATATATTTTTTTTTCTGCACATTGTAAACACGTTCCGTGTAGAACACTTACAAACTCTACTAATGTAGATCTTCTTAGCATAAAGCGCAAAGGTGATGCTAAATCTCGGACCCTCTCTCGTACGTCCGATATCACTGAAACCGGGAACCCGTGTGTAATAAGTCATTTTGTTAGCTTGTTCTACTTATATTGATATTTTCAAATTTTATTAAATCTCTTCTAACATATTGACAAGAAATTTTTTTCTGCATGGAAGTTAACTTTTGAGATCTCATAAGGAACAACGAGAGTTCGATTGAATGAGACTAGATTTGACCCTAAAAAAAAATCGTCCCCGATATATCTCGGCCCAAAAAATCTCCACACTATTTTGATGCACTGGATGAGCGTGAAATTAGCAGATAATTTTCAGATTCGCGAGCATTCATGGCCGTGCCTGTTTCATATTATATTATATCGAATATTTTCGCAAAGTCACAGGTATTCTATTACTTGGTGTCTGATGCAAAAATATTCGATATAATATACCAATTATCACCCTTGTTGGAGTGTGACCCGACGGTTTGTCTCCCCTCGAAAAATTAGGTCACCCTCGGTCAACCTTAATTTTCTCTGGGAGACAAACCGTCGGGTCACACTCCAACAAGGGTGATAATTGTATAATATCATATACTCATATAAATATCTTGAATCTGATTTGATAAAACACTGTCACGTGATATTTATCCATTCGTTGGGTCAACCACTAATCGTAAGGTCTCATAGTAAGGTCCACCGCTCGCAAGGAAATCCCAAGGAAATTCCCATGAGAGCCTCACATATTTCCAATTATAGTTACTTCCCTTGATTCAACAGACAACAAACATGGCGTCCAGCGACAGGTTCGTAGCTGTAGGCAAAGAAGAAATGAACGAATGGTGTTCATCAAAATATTCAATGACTTGGCATCTGTTGCAAAGCCACAGGTATTCTATTACTTGGTGTCTGATGCAAAAATATTCGATATAATATATCAATTATCACCCTTGCAAGGGTGATAATTGTATAATGTGACCTTATCATACATAGCAAAATTTTACCTGACCTGATGACAAAAGTTCATGTGACCTTATCATACATAGCAAAATTTTACCAGACCTGATGGCAAAAGTTCATGTGACCTTAACATACAAAACAAAATTTACCTGACCTGAAGGCAAAAGTTCATCTGAATTTAACCAAAAAAAATTTACCTGACCTGATGGCAAAAGTTCACATGACCTTAACATACAAAACAAAATTTACTTGACCTGATTTCAAAAGTTCATGTCACCATAGCATATATAGCAATAAATCAAATCAAATAAGACTGGTAATTTTACTAAGCAATACTGTAACCAACAAGCCTATTATACTTAACAAGATGAACTGTGAGCTAATGCTCACCTATGATACCCCCTCTCTTTGGCAAACAGGAAGTAGGAATCTGACGGGTCAAAAAACGCTTCCCACGATATGGGGAACCTATATGAAGCTTGTGACCAAATATCAGATTTCTGCCATCAACAGTTGCTGAGAAAAATGCGACGAAAAATGAGCATATATGTTCAATGTGTATAAAAATCAACCAAGTCGGCAAACAGGAAGTAGGAATCTGACGGGTCCAACAAGATGAATTGTGAGCTAATGCTCACTTATGATACCCCCGCATATATGTTCAATGTGTATAAAAACCAACCAAGTCGGCAAACAGGAAGTAGGAATCTGATGGGTCCAAAAAGGCTTACCACGATATGGGGTACCTATATGAAGCTTGTGACAAAATATCAGATTTGTGTCATCAATAGTTGCTGAGAAAAATGTGACGAAAAATGAGCATATATGTTCAATGTGTATAAAAATCAACAAAGTCGGCAAACAGGAAGTAGGAATCTGACGGGTCCAAAAACGCTACCCACAATATGGCATACCTATATGAAGCTTGTGACCAAATATCAGATTTCTGCCATCGATAGTTGCTGAGAAAAATACGACGAAAAATATCTTGGACGATGGAAGGACAGACAGACGGAAGGACGGACAGAGGTAAAACAGTATACCCCCCTCCCCCTCCGGGGAGCGGGGGTATAAAAACGCTTCCCACAATATGGCATACCTATATGAAGCTTGTGACCAAATATCAGATTCCTGTCATCAATAGTTGCTGAGAAAAATGCGACGAAAAATGTGCATATACAAATGTATGTTATATGTGTATAAAAATCAACAAAATCGGCAAACAGGAAGTAGGAATCTGACGGGTCCAAAAACGCTACCCACAATATGGTATACCTATCTGATGCTTGTGACCAAATATCAGATTTCTGCCATCAACAGTTACTGAGAAAAATGCGACGAAAAATATCTTGGACGGACGGAAGGACGGACAGAGGTAAAACAGTATACCCCCCTCCCCCTTCAGGGAGCGGGGGTATAATAAAATTACACTGATTATATAATAAGATAATTTAAAAATTGCTTCTTAAGAGTTTTTACTCCTTCTAGAGGAGATTTTATAAGGCAATAAAATGTTAGCTCTTCCTGTTCAGAAGAACATTTAACATCTTAATTTTTGTTTTATTGTTTCTCTACCATCATAAAACTTGAAAATCTTGTAAATAATTCAGCCTATTGGTGCAAAATATAGAGACCTGTCAGGTTAATGGAGCAGGATATTTAGGTCACAGTGATATAATTTATTAAAACAGAAGAGCTTTAAAAGTTATAAGATTAGGAATATCAGTGTTCAATGACAGATATCAATTAAATTATTTTATTTGTATCAAAGACTTCAATGCAGAGACAAATACTTCTTTAAAATTAAATTTGTTTTCTTTCTTTCTTTCTTTCTTTGCGGCTGTCAGCATCATCAAAGGGAAACGATCTGTCTTTATGTATATATTTCTGATATCAGACAGTTAGTGGGGTACCGAACACCAGTATTTATTCAGCGGTTTCCTTTGCATCTCCATATTACAATTACTTATAATCTACCGCATCTACGACTATGATATGCTGACGTTGTCACAGTATTGAGTAATAGCGTAAACACTGCCGATTTGTTCAGACGTCAAGACAAGAAAAAGACGGAACGTGGTCGGAATTGACATGATTCGAATATCAAACTGACATGTCAGGATGATTTTTCAAAGGGATCTTCAGAAACTAAATTATCTACCGGTATATAATTAATATTTGTTTAATATGCTATATACAATATTCAGTCCCATCAAGATATCAACAACTAAAACATGTAAAACATGAATAAGTTGACTTTATTCCTTTATCATAGAATTCTTTGCAGGTATTATGCAATCAAAAGAAATGTATTTATTTTCTAAATTGATATATATAAAAAAAAATTATACTTAAAATATTTTTTATTCAATTGCATTTTTAAATTTCTTTTATGTATTTATTTTAGAAAACTTTATCAACATGAAATGCAGCATAAAGTAGGAAAATGTGCTTGAAAATTCATAAATTGTTCTGTGGAAATTGCAATTCCAATTTATTTGAAAGTAAACTTAAGACAAGCATTTTATCTGATTACACAGAGACTATTAACATATTTGAATGCAAACAATCCTCGTCATTCGTCATTCCTAGAATTATATAATTGAACAAGATCTCAAGTCTGGTTACAAAATCGCTCAATGACAGTTGATATAAAAATAAAAGATGTCAGTATTAATGGAAAATGTACATTAAAGTGAACCCATAGCAATATAGTGAGTGAGTGATTTGTGTTTAACGCCAAATGAACAATTTTTCAGCCATATCATGGTGAGAACAAGTTACATTCAATGAGATGATGTACGCCTTGTACTACAGACCAAACACATTTGGTTGGATTTTTATATATCTAGTTGACTGAAACAAGTCTGCAGGTAGACATGCCGCTCCACTCAGACACATTATTCTGATTCTGAGCCAACCAGTCTTTGTTCTTACTCCTCAATCCTGCGTGCTTAGTAGAGATGCAAAAAATACCAATTTTAATGTTTTGGGCAGACCTCACTGAGGCTTGAAGACATGATCTACCACACACAAGGCAAGCATGCTAACTAGTACATGGCAAGACATTAAAGTGAACACATAGCCACATATCTACATAAGACATATCAAACATACATTTTCTCATTATTCTCAATTTCAAACATAAACTTAAAAATATTTTCTTTATCTACAATCCATATATTAAACAAACCCATCTGCACTAAATGCATTCCTTTAATTGCAACTCATTATTTCCCAATTTAAAAGATATTACCAGTACAAAAAGTAAAAATACATGTTTTTTTTAAATCCAAGATAAAGTTAAAATGCTACTTAGATTAAACATTATAAAACCTCAAAATATAGAGAGATAAAACAACACTAAACTAGGAAGAACTGTTTTAGATACCTAAAACTTATGTCTCCCCTTAATGTGGCCATCTGTACAACAATAAGTTACACATTATGAGTTGAATGATACTATTTAAAAAACAATTATTTGACCTTGAGGTCAAAGGTCAAGGTCCCATGAAGGTCATGATGGTACGCGACACACCGCCTTATGGTCATGCACCCCCATACCAAATATCATTGACCTATCTTGAAAGACAAAAAAAGTTATGATCTGGACAATCTTCGCTGAGAAGAAGCGGAAGCGGAAGAAAAAATCAGACTAAAACAATACTTCTCCCTTCGTTCGAAGGGGAGACATAATTAAAAATAAATACCATAAAAAAAAGACGGGACAACACAAACTCACACAAATCAAACTCGGAGTGAGATCAGGTTTCGTGGTCATTTGAGTACAAGTTTTACTATAATGATACCAATAGTTCACAAGGAGATATATTTTAATTGCTGTACAGTAGTCCCCCTCCTATCAGGCCACCCCCACCAAAGCCACCCCCACCAAAGGCACCCCCACCAAAGGCCACCCCCACCAAAGGCCACCCCCATCAAAGGCCATCCCCACCAAAGGCCACCCCCACCAAAGGTCACCCCCACCAAAGGCCACCCCCACCAAAGCCACCCCCACCAAAGGCCATCCCCACCAAAGGTTACCCCCACCAAAGGCCACCCCCACCAAAGCCACCCTCACCAAAGGCCATCCCCACCAAAGGTTACCCCCACCAAAGGCCACCCCCACCAAAGGCCACCCCCACCAAAGCCACCCCCACCAAAGGCTACCCCCACCAAAGCCACCCCCACCAAAGGCCACCCCCACCAAAGGCCATCCCCACCAAAGGTTACCCCCACCAAAGGTCACCCCCACCAAAGGCCACCCCCACCAAAGCCACCCCCACCAAAGGCCACCTATATTTTATCAGAACAGATTTCAGAATCGCTGAGATAGTAAGATACTAATAAATTGGCTTAATCTTTTTAAAACACGCTGACAGTGTTGTATTTTTTTTGTTTGTCATTTTATTTTCATAATAGGCTTAGGGTTAGGGATATGGTGTTTGATGCCACTTTCAACAATATTTTAGCTATATAGTGGCCGTCACTTTTATTGGGGGGAGGAAACCAAAGTGCCCTGAGAAAACCACTGACCTGTCATAAGTCACTGACAAACTTTATCATATAATGTTGTATCGAGTAGACCTCGCCTGAACGGGATTTGAACTCACAACATTAGTGGTGATAAGCACTGATTGCATAAGTAGTTATAAATCAAACTACCATACCATCACGACGACCCCTATTTTCATAATATAATCATAAATATATAAAAATGGAATAATTCTTGACTATATCAAGCTAAAGCTAAAAGAAGTCATTGATGCATACATAAACTGATACATTATATGGCCATTAACCAACTACTTTGAACCAGTAAACTAGTTATATTATATTAACATGGTAAAAAAAGAGTCAACTTAATTGTACTTATAAATTTCACCGAGTGGAATAAAAACGTAGATATCAAATTTAGTGTGCACGGCACGTTTCTGGAATAACCTTCATCAGGTACGCTCAAAATCGCAAGATTGGATAACCAAATAATTTAAAGTTTTGGGAGCAATAAAACCAAATGTCCTAAACAGGATAGCCAAAATCTGCTAAGGTCACCTATGTCTGAGGCAGGAGAACCTTAGTTTTATTAATAATTACATTATTTAGGAACTGTAAATTTCAGTAATGAATATTACATATCCTTTCCATGGTCATTTTAATATATATTTAAAAATACAATTTATGACTTGTTATCAGTGTATTAAAATTTAACAAACACAAATAATTTATTAACTATCACTGAATTGTTTTTTTCATTCTAAAAATAGAAGCTCATTTACATACATATTTGAATAAAGTTCATTAATATTCTACAAGAAGCTTTAGCATTTTTTAACGGAAATGTTTTGTTTTTGTTAATTTGATTGGGTTTTTTGCTTGGTGTTTTTTTTTATTTTTTTGGGGGGGGGGGGGGGGGGGTAAAGGTGGGTAGGGGAGGTGCTATTTGTTTTTATTACCACTTTCAGTAAATCTTCAGCTATATCATGATTACAAAACTTAATGGAGAGGAAAGTTGGGATATTTATAAGGAACTGATCTGTGAACCCCCCCTCTACCACCCCCTAATAGTAGGTCTCTGGAAACTTTAACACTTGATGTGGGAGTCAGAACATGAACTGCCTTGACCACTCGACAACCCAGGCCCTTGTTGCACTGGGGCAATACTATTAAGGTTGAATAAATAGAACAATCATATGAAAATATATTTTCATGTCTTTAATTAAAAATGGAATAACATAATTTCCTTACTATAATATAAGATTACTTCATTTGAGTCAAAGCATGTGTTTATATAAAACGTGAAAAATAAACCTCAAGTACACATATACTAGATTAGGCACATGTTTATATACAAAAGCTTCACAATGAAACTTTAAATCAGTATAGACGTAAATTCTGAATAATCATCAATATAGCATATTTTTTACGAGAACTCTTCTCTTCAACTTTAAATTTTGATTCAGCAATTTATTGGTTAATTAAGAAAAATTATTACCAAACACAATTAAATATTACTTTTAATCAAAATATTTTCAAAATTGATTTGTTTATCTATATTTACAATAACAAACATTCCACTAGTATGTATACTTACAATTTGGCTTATAGGATTATTATTCCCCAACGTAAGCTGATAAAATTTAATCACCGCTTATTTTCATCTTTCAACTTTAAATATTCCAATATTTGCATAACGTAACAATCACACCACTTTGAAAAAATCGTATCATTAAATTAAAAGACAATACAGCACTTGTATCTTACAGTATCAAAATTTTATAATAATTATGGTAACTCCATGATCCGTAAAATTAGCTACTGTATGTTACTACAAAGTTTTTTCCTTCCACATGAATGTAATTAACATTATGCTTCATTAAGAAAGACCAATTGAAATATTTAAAGGTCCCGTCTTCTATTTATCAAGATCTTAACATATTGTCAGATGCATGCAATAATTATGGATACAACACATAAACTTTCCAGATCAATGAAACTAGAATATTAAATATTGAGTCAATCTGGTTCCATCAAAATTAGCATGACCTGTTGATAACAACGCTAAAAAGGGTGACGTGACATCCTTGCATTATAGGGAAAAGGAGGAGAGATAGTTATCTAAAACTTTATCATGTGGCAGACACATACAGATCACTCTATTACTGTCTTAAATTGGGACCAGTTTTAGTATCAACAGTCAGAGGTCATTTTATGGGTCATGCATTGATATTATTTTCCCCTTTTAGAATCAGTTGAATATAATTTATATAAAATATATATAAATGTAGGGGTTATAAAGCTTGTCTAAATTTGAACCAATTTTACCATCAACAGAGGTCATTTTATGGGTCAAGCATTAAAATTAAAAAAAAATTCTGAATCAGTTGAATAATAATTGATGATCTATTTGTGATCTTTTTCATTTCTGTGGTTTTATTGATTGTTTTTGTTTTGTTTTTCAAGACCCCTTTTCAGAATATGCATTCCATTCTTCAATCATAAATGCTATAGAAATTTTATGAATATTAGTTGATAGTATCAGTGCAGGTATGAGAAATGAGTGAAGATCATCAATAAAAATGTCACAGGGTATAAGGAAGTAATTTTTATAGTGTGGGGCTATGTTTTTTTTCTTGCCAGATGTTATAGAAGAAAATATTTTGGATCTGAAAGAGGCAAACAACAAATAATCTGATTAAATTTGAAGAAAAATTACTTACTGATTTACAGTTTGTGACCCCCCCCCTAAATAAAACTAAAGTTAAATGATCGGTCACCAAAGACAATAGTTGAATATTTTTGTATTAATTTTGATATTACCTGAAGTATTTTAAATTAAATTTTCCTTCATGTTCACTCATATCTAAATTCTTTCTAGTTACATAGAATGCTTCTAAATATGAAAAGTCATATGATATCTTATGATACAAGCATACTCTAAGACATAATATAAAGTAATATAAAGTTTTTTTTTTTTTTTTTATAGATTTCTTTCTTTTATAAAATTGTTATTTGTAAGCACGCAGCATTAAGGAGAAAGAGCAAAGACTTGGCTCGGAATTAGGATAATGTGTCCCCCACATTACCTTATTTCACATACAAAAAAGTAAGTGTCAGTTTGGTCAATAAATTTATATTTAAATACTAAGAAAATATTTTGAATACAGATAGTAAGGTCAAACCCAATACAAGCTTTTTATAAATCTGTAATCATGACAGACGAAATTGTTATTTGTCAGATCAAATTTATAGTACTAAAACGTCCTTTACCATACAAACAACAGAATGTCTGGTGACATCTCTATTATATAGAAGAGATCCTACTATATTGCTACCAAAAATAGACATTTGATGAGCAACCAACGGTAAAACGAATTGTACCAACATAAAAAGTATTGTATTGACAAAATAACTTATTTGTCTTCTTTTACGACATAAACTCGTTGTTAACTCAGATCCTTAAGTAATTTTATGTGATCTTTAATGTCAAATTACTGTTCATAAGCTACAATGGTAACTTGCTTAATACCACAATAAACTAAGTCTCCGTTATTTTATACCTTGCAATTTACATTCCGTAGTAATCGGTAGAGAAGGAAACTACAGATGAAACAGTTGGTTATCAATGACAATGCATATCATAAACATAGAATTAACTTACAGAATTCACAATTTGTAGGCTACAGTAAAAACTGGCTACACAGAATTAATATACATGTACTTATAATTTAAATAAGGATTGTACATTATGACCATAATTCTATTGGTCCTTCATTTGAATAAATAAATGTTAGAGAAAACCGAAGGGGCAATCAAGAATGAACAATCCAGAGACCCAGAAAACATTGGGCACAAGACTCAGAAGGAAGAAAAACAAAAACAATAAACATGACACAGAAAACTAAAAAGATAAGAAATGTGGACCCCACAAAAAATCAGGAGTAAAACATTTTTTGAGTTATTTGAGGACACCCACTAATTTCTAGGCCTTGGGCTCGTCTAAACCTGAACCAGGTTATAAATCTTGGAATGCTATATTTTAAATCATCTGGTGTCTATATGGGTGGATGAATGGTTAAGGTCACAAGGTGAACATGGCTGACATGAGTTTGTTACCCCGATACTTATGTCAAAAATAATTTAAGAAGCCTGGATGAACATTATACACCAAAAATCAAAGGTTAAATGCTTTCATTGCAAAGGTAAATAAATGGGATGTGCATTATACATCATTGTACACTATATATGTACATCATCAAATATGGTAAAACAGTTTCAACTATAATACATAAAGTAAGGTAACAAAAAGAAGGTTAACAAATTGTCCAAATGATCTTCCATTTGAATCAATGAAAGATAAATAAAAGGTGTGCATGTTATACATTAATGAACACTATATACCATCAAATACGGTTAAAAATTTCAACTATAATACACAAGGAGAGTTAACAAATTGTTCAAATGAACTTCCATTTAAATCAATGAAAGGTTAATAAAAGGGTGTACATTATATATTAATGTACACTATACAAAATCAAATATGGCTAAAAACAAATTTGAACAATACATCAAGATAGGTAACAAAAAGAGGGTTAACAAATTGTTCAAGCTATCTTTCATTTGAATCAATGAAAGGTAAATAAAAGAAGTGTGTGTTATACAATAATGTGCACTATACATCATCAAATATGGTAAAAAAAAGTTCATCAATACATACAGTAGGTAACGACAAGAAGGTTAACAAATTGTTCAAGCTATCTTCCATTTGAATCAATGAAATGTAAATAAAAGGTGTCCATGTTATACATCAATGTACACTATATATCATCAAATACGGTAAAAAAAGTTTCAACTATAATACATAAAGTAGGTAACAAAGAGAGGGGTAACATAATTGTTCAAATGATCTTCCATTTGAATCAATGAATGTTAAATAAAAGGGGTGCATGTTATACAATAATGAACACTACACATCATCAAATACGGTAAAAAAGTTTCAACTATAATACACAAGGAGAGTTAACAAATTGCTCAAACTATTTTCCATTTAAATCAATGAAAGGTTAATAAAAGGGGTGTGCATTATACATTAATGTACACTATACAGAACCAAATATGGCAAAAAAAATATTTGAACGATACATAAGTTAGGTAGCAAAAAGAGGGTTAACGAACTGTTCAAATTATCTTCCATTTGAAAAAAAATAGCTTTATTCATGTTGTGACATGTGTCCTTACAACAATTTAACCACTGGATTCCGACTGCAATCACAGTAAATATTTACATATCTGACATGTTAATGGGCATATTATATCTGCAATCCTACATACTTGTACATTTTATGGCTACTTTTCAAACATGTCAACACTACGTAAATATATATTGTTTGTCTAACCAAATTAGGTGCTAAATAGGAAGAACACTGTCGAGTACTCATGGGGATGGGAAGGGGAAAATAACATCCATTTGCATAACAATATTTACAGTTCAAACATTTCAATATATTCTGAGCAGAATATTTTATAATAGACTTTTTCATTGATGCCTATGGTAAACTATGTTAAAAAGTGGCCTTAAAAGAGAGGTGGTCTCTCATGAGTGGGATTATTTAGTAGTACATGTATTTTACTATCTTACTACATCTGAAATCTAACCTCATGACAGAGGTGGTCTTATAAGCAGTCTTCGAAATTAAAATTAAAATTTACTGGTCCGAATCAAATTCTTGAATTTTTTTTATATAGTTCTAAATAAAAACTGAAAAATGTACAGGTCCAATCACAGTTTTACTAGTCTTGGGACGGAGGACCGGTGCTCATTGTGAGGACTGTAAGCAGGGTACCACTGTGATAACTCGCATGGTCTCTTTTGATAAATTTTTAAGTCCAAATCATTCTTGTAAACTCTAATTAAACTTAATCAACACTATACATTCTCAATAAACACTTATTTAGCATGTACAATCTTAAAATGATCTAATGAAGTTTGTAGATAATGGAAACATTTTCTGTGAGGAAGAGACATTAAGTTAGCAATGATAATACAAACATAGATATATCAGTGAGCACAACATGTTGCTGGAATAACCTTCATCAGGTATCCTCAAAATTTGCAAAAAAACAACCCATTATGATCAATTTTTGATAAAAACATGTTAAAGTTTTCTTTTTTATATGTATATTAAACCTGAAAATAAAATTGAACTAAAATAACTTACTTGAAACAAACTTTGAATAAAATCTTTCCCTCCTTTTTCACATCAAATATCATTGCATTTCCGCTGCTGGTTAATTATTTTGAAAAAAGATTTTGAAAAGTTTTTTTTCCCCATAGCATCTTTATTATGTAAAGTATGTAAATCTTTAAATCAGGGTCGTAAACTACACTTCAACAGAACATTTATATGCACAGAAGATATCTTTATAATGGAAGATGGTATAAATCCAGTTGAGTGTCTGTTTAACAAGACAGGATCTAAGATAACAAAACATCTTCTATTGTTGCCTCTCCTGTATAGATTCGTAGCTTTGAGGGCTGTCGGAGGAGTGGCACATGTTTTTATAATTAGTTATATTGTTGTCAAATACGGCTTAACATATTATTGTCATATCCATTCCATGGTGACCAAGATAAAACATAATATGATAATAGAGAGACCACAAGGATAATGACCCAGTCTTCAAACACAGTGAAACATGTATTGAGAGGACCTCAACCTCTGCAATGAGAGAGGGGCTATCATGGTCGTGATCGTATGGTAGTTTGATTTGCAACTACCTGTGCAATCAGTGTCGATCACTACTAAAAGTAGTGAGTTCCAACCTCGTTCATGGCGAGGTGTACTCGATACAAGATTATGTGATAAAGTTTGTCAGTGACTTGCGACAGGCCGGTAATTTTCTACGGATACTCCGGTTTCTAACTGCCACGATATAACTGAAATGTTGAAAGTGGTGTTAAACACCATAAACCAAACTAAACTAATAAGAGATCAACCCCTTTAATGAGACCATTTTAAAATGTCACAACTCTTGACTAACTAGGAAGAATAAACTTCTTTTGAAAGACCACCAGATTAGGTCTAAAGGTGACAAATGAGGTGGTCTCTCTAGACAGGTTTCACTGTTATGTATTTTCTGGACTATTAGATTGTGTGTACTGGTAGGTGTTGTTGACTTATATTTTTTTCAATAGGCCAAAAATGGTAAAATTATCATTTAAGTTTATGGTTTATGGTGTTTAATGCCACTTTCAACAATATTTCAGTTATATATATTGTGGCGGTCAGTTTTATTGGTGGTCGAAATGGGAGTACCCGGAGAAAACCATCGATCTGCTGCAAGTCACTGACAAACTTTATCACATAATGTTGTATTGAGTACACCTCGCCTGAGCGGGATTCGAACATACAACGTTATTGAAGATAGGTACTGATTACACAGGTAGTTATAAATCCAACTACCATACAATCACGATGGCCCCTTCTGAACTATAAGTTTGTGTGTACTGGTAGATGTGTTGTTGACTTATTTTTAATAAGCCAAAAATTATAAAAATTATCATTTTGAAGTTTAAAAAAAACGTGTAGACCTAAAGTCCATTAAATACAGTAAAAATGGATAATTGAATTGATTAAAAAAATTTAATGAGTTTTTACATTAACAAATGCTTTGAACAAATGTCAATTAAAAATTTTAATGTTTTTTTCAATATGATGTTGGGACATAAATCATAAAATTGATATCATAGGGAACTAATGAGCCTTATTGTATTTCATATCAAATGTAAAACTTCCTGAAATGTATTCGTTAGCATGTCAGAAACTGATTATAAATGATATGAAATATACTTGATTATTTTTCCATCTTACCCACAGGTGGATTATAAATGATATGAAATATACTTGATTATTTTTCCATCTTACCCACAGGTGGATTATAAATGATATGAAATATACTTGATTATTTTTCCATCTTACCCACAGGTGGATTATAAATGATATGAAATATACTTGATTATTTTTCCATCTTACCCACAGGTGGATTATAAATGATATGAAATATACTTGATTATTTTTCCATCTTACCCACAGGTGGATTATAAATGATATGAAATATACTTGATTATTTTTCCATCTTACCCACAGGTGGATTATAAATGATATGAAATATACTTGATTATTTTTCCATCTTACCCACAGGTGGATTATAAATGATATGAAATATACTTGATTATTTTTCCATCTTACCCACAGGTGGATTATAAATGATATGAAATATACTTGATTATTTTTCCATCTTACCCACAGGTGGATTATAAATGATATGAAATATACTTGATTATTTTTCCATCTTACCCACAGGTGGATTATAAATGATATGAAATATACTTGATTATTTTTCCATCTTACCCACAGGTGGATTATAAATGATATGAAATATACTTGATTATTTTTCCATCTTACCCACAGGTGGATTATAAATGATATGAAATATACTTGATTATTTTTCCATTTTACCCACAGGTGGATTATAAATGATATGAAATATACTTGATTATTTTTCCATCTTACCCACAGGTCTAAAAGAACTGTTAATCCTATAAGTGTACTAAATAAAAAGAATTATTTACAACAAATGACATGGCCTTGTAAAAAGTTTAAAGGATCAAACTCAGATTTTTGATAGCATAAGAGAGTTGAACGACTTGTCCAGTGCATTGACCTAGCAACTTAATCATTAGCATTGATTCTCCAATCAATTCTTCTTTTTTGTAATGTTATTCAATGACACTGAATGTACAAGACTGTTAGATGCATCTGTACTCTGTGTAGTTTGGTTTGGGAATAATGACAAAAAAAGTACTGACAGTTTCAAAGACCCGACTCATAAATATATTATATTGTAAAGGGAGAATGAGAATGGTGTTAAAAGTTCAGAACTGACAAACTTTATCACATAATGTTTATCAAGTACACCTTACCATGAACGGGATTCAAACTCACAACTTTAGCTGTGATAGGCACTGATTACAGTTACATTGATAGCAACTGAATATCAGCAAAAAGATTAATCTGTCATACAAGGTAAAAAAAAATATGGAACTGAAAAAAACCCTCTTTGCAATTTATCATTTAAACGTAATATTTCTTCATTTCAAATTTCAAATTTTCAATTTAAAACATATTTTTTAAATAAAGGTTTTTAAGCTTCATAAACATATTTTTAAAATTAATGTTTTAAAGCTTATTTCTTTAAGTCAATCATAAGGTATAGTACTTAAAATAAAAACCATGCAGTTTTTTAATACATTATTTCATTCATTTGTTGTTTTAACTGTTTTATACTAGAAGTACTTCTTAAAATAATTTAATGTTCTTATAAATGCAGAAAGTAAAGAAGGATAACTCTTGAAGGGAAATAATAAAAATTGAGCAAATCTCCCTTAGTAAATTAAATACTCTCCCTTTAATAAACACATGTTGCCAAAGGCAACAACAGGATACCAAAATGAATGTTGACACAATTATTTCTTATTGATACAATCCCTTCCAAGATTTTTAGCTAATTTTTTTTTCTTCCATTCAAGACAATTTGCATGATGTATTAAACTGATGCTATTTCTACTAGTTTGGTTTGGTTTAGTTTATGCTGTTTAACGCCACTTTCAACAATATTTCAGTTATCTTGCGGCAGTCAGTTTTATTTGTGGAGGAAATCCAACTACCATATGATCACGGCCAAGACAGCCTCTTAGAAATGGTCAGCATAATATTCTTCCATTCAAGAAAATTTGCAAGATGTATTAAACCTTTGGTAATGCTAATAATAGTTCCCTTACAAATTGTTCATTTTTATTAAACCAATGATCACAATTTATGAACCCTGTATATTTAAACTGTTAGAATTATCATGCTTAGTATCATACAATGAATTGGCAAACATGTATGAATGAAAGTTGACGATTTTATCTACCACTGAATGAAAGACTTTCATTCAAAATGTTTTGTATACCCAACAGTAACTGTATTGAAGTCCAAGGTCAAACAGTCCTGTTATCTCAACACCCTAAGTTTATCAAACCCCCAAGGTCAGTCAATAGACAAACTATCTAAACTCTCCCAAAGAATTTCAATTCAATTTATTTAAAAAAAAAAGTAAATATTAGTCTACAAGTTTATCCTGTATGATTACATTATAAATAAAATATCTTTTATAGTCCCTAAATGCATGTAATACTTAAAACTCTTAAAACAGCCATAAAAGTCCCATAAATTACACAAGAATGCATGATTGTATTAGTAATTCACTCAAATGACAACTTTACACTCTATAGACTTCCTATTAGTTACAAAATTGTAAGGGGGTGTCGTGGCCGTAATCATATGATAGTTGGATTTACAACTACCTATGCTGATGTTGTGAGTTTGAATCTTGATCATGGGGAGGTGTACAACATTGTGTGATAAAGTTTGCCATTGACTTGTGACAGGTCAGTGGTTTTCTCCAGGTCCTCCGGTTTCCTCAACCAATAAAACTGACCGCCACGATATGACTGAAATATTGTTGAAGGTGGCTTTAAACAAATAAACAAACAAAATGTATAAGGTATGGCTTGTCTATACTTCAAATCAGAAGGGAATCTTATCTATTTACCAATATAAATACACACTCTCTTTCTCTCTATGGGTATAATAACAAGTCAAAAGTTCAGAATGAAGGACCTGTAATTGAAAATCTCTGGTCATTTATCAAAAGCTTCAATAATTGCAATATTTACAACTGTGATGTTATCTATATTCTTTTATTGGCACAGGAAATCAACCCTTAAGGGCATTTATTAGCCATTAATATAATAAAGTTTATAAAATAATGACATTTTCTCTATCGCTTAGAATTTACTTCATATTATTTTGCCTTATTTTGCCTTGTTTCCTTATTTTTGTACCTTTGACAGTTATCCGTTCGTTATATTAACCCGTCCCCCTATCTATGGTATTTTGATCCTCTACCAATGTCATACTAAACTCCATAACTATGGTATAATGAACCCCCCTCTTTCATTAAAACTAATGGGTTCAAAATAATATAATTTAATTATTTATTTATTTAACAAGGATTGCTGACAGCCGATGGTACGAGCAGTTTTCCTCAAGATAATATGATGGAAATTTGACCCTAGGGTCTAAAATACCATATGGAGTATTGAACATGGGGGTGAAAATACCATATAGGATTAATGTTTCAGGAGGGCACTGGTAAATATTATTGATCGTTTTTAGTGTTAGGATTAGGGTTATGGTGCTTAACACCACTTTCAACAATATTTCAGTTACACCGTGCACGTGGCGGTCAGTTTTATTGGTGGAGGAAACCGTAGTATCCAGAGAAAACCACCAACCTGCCGCAAGTCACTGACAAAATTTATTACATAATATTGTATCGAATACACCTCGTCATGAGCGGGACTCAAAATTACAACTTCATTAGATCTTTTTGAGATTCCTTGTAACGAAACAATACTTTCTGCAAAAGTAAATGGCCTTTTGAGTTGAAACAAATGTTTTAATGTTATACAGTCAGACTTGTCTTATGTGACCTTCCAAGGGAACAGTGAAATATGGTCACATAAGACAGGTGGTTGCTAAATACAGGTTTAGTTGATATAAAATACATTGTGAAGGGAAATAAAAATTAAGGTCACATAATACAAGTTATTGCTTAATAGAGGTGGTCACTAAAGCAAGTTTGACTATTTATTTAATGTTTGTTTATATCTGTCAGGCTGATGGAGATTTAGATTAACACTTGTGAAAAGAAACTTTAAACAGTGATGGTTACCATATTCCACCAATATCAACAAAACAAACAACTACCTGTTACATTTTTGTGGGTATTTCTGTTTTGGAGTTTGAGATTGATTCATGTCATTAAAGTTGTTTATTATGTCAATCTTTACTGTTGTTGTCAAAATGTGTTTTGCATTTTTATTCATAGTTTTCACTTTTAAATGGATTTTAATAGAAATCTAAATTTAATGCTAAAATCTTTGATGGATTAGTGAACTACTGTTAATTTAGTATTTTTTAAGTAACTTTCAAAATTTATCAGTTTTATCAACATGGCCACCATGTGTGGTGTCCAATCATATAATACTATACAAAATTTGGATACCATCGATTACAATTGTACCTCGCTTATTCTTCTTTTACATCTTCAAGGGAGTTAACTTGTGAAAAATTTTTTTTTTTGACATTGACTGTGATATTATTGATTTAAACAGATTACAGAATGAAGCGACTAAATACACTGATGGGGATATCTTTGCTGTTGTTTTTTTCCTCCACATCTTTAAAGGGGCACAACTCCCAACAATCATTGTCAAACATTTTTTGAACCAATTTATTTCAAACTCAGCATGACAAATAATATCATTCAACCCCAAGTCAAACATGCCTTTAAATCTGAGTATTCAGTAATTACCCAGATTTCAGCAATTTATTTAATATTCAGTGAAAAAAACTCAAGCTTAAATCTGATATTTTGAAAGAAATTTGGGCCATTTTTGAAAGATCTACCATAAGTTGCTTGCAGAGTCCCGTTTGTGTCATTTTGATAACATTATCATATTCCTCTAGTTATCTTCCTCATTTCTAGCATATTTTTTTTTATCAAAAATTACTTTTTTGCCTATAAAATGACCCCCCAAAAAAACTGTTCCATGCTTATTTACGTTAATATGTAATATTAGCAAAAATATGAACTCGGCCACAAGGACGAACTCGTAAACTTAGAAAAAAAATACATAAATCAGCGTGTAAGAGCTAACAGAGACAGATCATAATATTTTTGCATAAAAAACAAAAGAAATACATTTCAATTTTAACATTTATGAGCTTTTCTAATTAAATATTACTAGAAAATATGTAAATGCTCCACTAAAAGGAAATTACCAATTATCTCTAGTTAAAGACAAGGATAAACATCAACATTGTTTGTTTGTTTGTTTTTTAGCTCAACAACAAATATAATGTACTTATATATTACGAATATGGGAGAAAAAAATATGTATCGAATAACAATTAAATGGATGTTACGTTACCATAGTAGAATTATCCAATGAAAATAAAAAATAATAAAATCCCACGAATCATCACCATCACACTTTTAAGACTATTATAATCTTTTATAAAGTTCTATAACTCTGTCTTTCTTCTAAGAAATATGAAAAAATACAAGTACTGAGTACTGTCATCAACCGTACATATCTTAAAAAAGTTAAGGCGTCAAAATATTCAGTCTTGACTTACCTGTAAATAATTAGCACCTCTATTTGTAAATAAACAAACGTCAGGCATGACAGATGATGACTGACACCTTTACCTGTCAAGAATGACAAATTATAAACGCCTCAAGATTTTTACTTTGGTCCTCGTTCTAAACAAAACATATTTCTTATCTGTTTAACAGATGAGTGAGTTAGATCTATACCGTTAATGAAATCATTATTTACGTGGGTTTTATTGTTTTACTTGCAAACATATTTTCAGGGGAGAAAACTCCTTAAATTGGTATAAATTAATCCAAGCTGAAGTAGCTTTTAGCCTTTTGTTTTGTCAAGTTGTTTTAGTTTCGTGTAGTAGTGCATCTGGATGACTCCTTGAACTTTGATACCTTGACAGCATAACTTAGATAATGCTTTCATTTGATTGATTGATTGATTGATTGAGTGATTGTTGTTTAACACTAAGTGAGCAACGTTTCAAGAAAAAGTTATATTTCGATGAGATGACGATGATGTTAGCTTTGTACTTTACTAATATGCTTACCAGTAGTTAATTTTGAAAACAAAATCAGAGTTATCAAATCATGAGGAAGAGGTTACCTCGAAGAAAACCTATATTTTATAACACCTGGTATACGTTCTATTCTTAGATACAATTTGAACAAACTAGCATTGCATCCAAGGTTTTATTTCATTTTTGGATACACCCTACATATTTAGCTGAAAAAAAGTTTGAAGATACCAAAGTGGTAATCAGAAGTAATAAATCACAGGAGACAATACAATGGTCAAAAGAAAAAGGGCCAAAAAGACAAATGATAGTCGACATAATACTACACAGAAAACTAAAGACTGTGAATCATGAACTCTGCTGAAATGTGTACTAGGTGCTCTGAATGCGTATTGGAATCAAGTTCATATCTTCCATCCATTGTCAATAGATTTAGTGATTGACACAATGTTTAAAACTGTACCTTTTTCCCATTCACAGAAAATATGACCTGGAAGAAGCTAGTTGATGCACAGTGGGACTTAGTCATCAAGCATTAACTAAAGCTTATATATTAGAGCTTGCTCCTCAGTTGTGAGAAATATTCGGTCGATTAAAAAAATAAGAAAAAAATGATCCTCTCATAAATTAATCCCCCCCCAAAAATGACATGGTCACGTTGTTTTACTATCCAGTTCTATATTTTTCTGACAGTGTCTATTTTATAGGACAAACTGTATGTACTCTATTGGGGGATAACACACATTAGTTACTGTCCAATATTGGTCTATTAAGAAAATTCCTTAACAAGATATATAGCTTGTATAATGCACATGTCTGTAAACAAATACTGTATTAGCCTACTGCCCTTTGGCAAACAGAACATATGTAATGCTGATAAATGGGGTGAAAGTGTTAATAGCTAGTAAAAATCTAATTAATGTCCTTACATTTGTTATAAAAGAAAGATCAAAATTGTCCAAATCAGAGACTTCCTTGTCATCTAGTTATAGATCACAGCTGATTTTTTATTTTGAAATTCAGGTTTAAGGTTATGGTGTTTAACGCCACTTTCAACAATATTTCAGTTATATCGTGGTGGTCACTTTTATTGGTGGAGGAAATTGACACCGGAGTGCCCAGAGAAAACCACCGACCTGCCGCAAGTTACTGACAAACTTTATCACATAATGTTGTATCAAGTACACCTCGCCATCAACATGATTCCAACTCACAACTTTAGTGGTGATAGGACTGATTGCATCGGTAGTTGTAAATCCAACTATCATACGATCACGACCACGATGGGCCTTCATTCAATATTTTTATCATAATTCAAGAAAGCATTGGATTCAAGGATCATTTTTGAGTTATTTAAAATATAAAATATATAAAATTAATTTAAAAAAAAATGCAAAATACAATTCTAATTTCAAAGCTGATTCTTATAATATATGAAAGAAAATGTCCTTGTTGCAGCATATATGTAAACTTTGGACTAGATTATGCTCAAAGTCAAACGATTGCAAAGCCAAATAATCTAAAAGGTTTTGGAAGCAAGAAAACAAAATACAAGATAGCCAAAATCAGCTAAGGTCATCTATGCTTGATGACCTTAGTTTAAATAATAATCATATTACATTACGTAGGAACTCTAAATTTTGCATGCTTTTCTGCAACTTGAGGGTTAGGGTTAGAGCTATGGTGTTTAACGCTACTTTCAACATTATTTCAACTATATTGTGGCAGTAAGTTTAATTGGTTGAGAAAACCGGAGTAACCGTAGAAAATCACAGACCTTCCACACGTCACTGACAAATTTTATCACATAATATTGTATAAAGTACACCTCGCCATCAGCGGGATTCGAACTCACAACGTTAAGAAGTGATAGGCACTGATTGCAGAGGTAGTTGTAAATTTAACTACCATACGATCCCTACCACCACGACCTCTGTGAATTTTAATGTATCAATTTCTTTCACAATCAGCTCATTTGCAAAACCAACAAAAAACCTATTTACCGGAAAGTTCACAAAATTAAAAAAGCTCAGCTATAATAGAAAAATATATTTTTTTTAATATAACAAGAAAATTATGACAATATATATGGTGATTTAGGTTTAGATTTATTCTTTAATATGCAAATATATTATCTATTTTTAGAATAAATATACAATTGTATATTATTTGTATACTCTCTTTTCTACCCTTAATACAGCTGTAATTATGTAGACTTAGCTTAATTAACAAAATAATTGACCTTTCTCAGTACAATTTCTTTCCATTTTTTGGAGTAACAGGCATGCAATTTTTGCAAATTTATGCAGCCCAGGAGTCGTTTCACACTCATTTTAGGGTACAAGTCATGCTAATTGTTGAAGACTCTATTGTGTCTGTGAAATGTAGAACAGTAATAAAAGCACTGTTCCTTTATTTTAATATGTGTCTTAAATGCAATACTGGGTAGCTTCTCATGTTCATTATCTTTTCTTACTAACTGGGATGGTCACTTAATGGGCCACTTTCAGAAATATACAAAATAGCCTCACTCTGCATCTAAGATTAATATTAAATACAAATTTCTTAATATGGCATATTGATTTATATCTATATCCTTTCTTAAAATTATTATAATTTTTTTTTATTACAGTAACAAGGGTAATCATGTGATCATAATAGATTTATTGGTGAAAAACTTCAGTGTAAATTAAGTTGTATCAAGTTCACCTTGACACAGGCCAGGATCAAACTCACAACATAAATGGTGATAGGTACAGGTTGTATAGTTGTAGAATATTAAACATAAATTCAACCACCATACGATAATGGCCACAATGGCAGCTACAAAAATGGAACACGTTAAAAACAAACAAATATTTTTTTTTTTTTCCCCCCCCCTATAGTCAGGATTTTATAAATTTCCTTACATCACCACCTGAATAGGGTGTGACAGGAGTTTTCAAAAATAAGTTTTGTGACTACATTGGTTTTACATTTTGATAAACAAAATAAAGAAATAATAATATATAATAGTAATAAACACTTTCATTCATCTTTCACACACACTCTCTTACCATTTTGTTTTTCTAAAATATTTGATTGCTCCTGACATTTTGTACTTAATCAAAAAAGCTGAAAAAAGAATCTCATCACTATATGAATCAAACAAACAAAAAATATTATGATTAGTTGAAAATATATTGTAAGGGGGTCCACATTTTTTCAAATGCTAAAATGGTATTGTTTTTCTTTGATATATATTGTTCAAGTGAACGGTACCACATAATTTTATGTTTAAATTCTACAATATTTAGCCTTTGTTCATTGAGTTTGCACTTGAAGATGTAATTTTTTGCAATAATTGAAATCAAATTAACCAGAAGATCCCCTGACTCAAAACCAAAGAAATATTCTTTTTTGTCAAAAATCAAATTCTTGTAATATTGTTTTAATTGTTTTGACAAAGATTTGAGAAAAATTTGTGTCACAGGACAGTCAAAGAATAGATGTTCAATAGTTTCATCATGAATTTTGCAAAATGTACATAAATTAGTATTCTTGAGCTTTATTTTATGTAAAAAGGAATTGGTAGGAATGATCCTGTGTAACAATTTAAATTGAAAATTTTGAAGATATGAGTTTCTACAAGATTTTTTTAAAATAATAAAATATTTTGACCAATTTGTTATTTCACAATTAAGAAGTTTTTCCCATTTGGAAAATTTTTCTGTTGGTAAAGAAATGATTGCATTCACAAGACCTTTATAAACAAACCTAACATTTTTACTATGAACTATTCTTTCTAAATAGGCATCCGTTTTACTAAGTATGTCGAAATTTACATTTACACAGTTTTCCTTCAGATGATCTTTGATGTACTTGGGAACATTTGACACCAGACTATAGTACTTCAAAAAATTATTGGTATTCAGTTTATTTCTAGTCTGTTCAAAAGTATAAAAATTACCAGAATGTGGGTCAATAAGATCACATAAATACTGCACATTATGTTCTATCCTTCTAATATAATAATTTAAATCAGTTACTGGTACAAATATATTGGTAATTTACAATGTATGACAAATGACGTATATAGGAATAAATTTTCTAACCATTTTTAGAACTACCTGTCACTGTTTAGATTTATTATCAGGTTGACTGTTTGTTTATAAGCCATTAAATGACCTCATAAAAATACAATAATAATCAACAAATCAAATTATAGTTGACAATTATCACTCATGTGACTGTCATGTGATGAATCAAATCACAGTAATAAATACATTTTACAGTTGTCAGAAAATAATTAAAAAAAATAAAAATTGCAAGGGTTAGGGTTATGGTGTTTAATGCCACTTTCAACAATATTTCAGTTATATCGTGGCAGTCAGTTTTATTGGTGGAGGAAAGCAGAGGACACAGAGAAAACCACCGACCTGCCATAAGTCACTGACAAACTTTATCATATAATGTTGTATTGAGCACACCTCACCTGAGCGGGATTTGAACTCACTACATTAGTGGTGATAGACAATGATTGCATAGGTAGTTGTTCATACGATCACGACCATGACAGCCCTTCAATGCAAAAGAATCAGAGATGCATTATAAAGCACAGTGAAAATTTCATTTTTTGAAACTGATTAAAATATTGTCTATAGGCCTAACCAAATTGATGTCTTGTTCGATGGAATCGCCACTCTGATTTTTGCTGATTTCATTTTTTTTTTTTATCCGGAAATTTTTTTTCCCCGGTCCGGTATTTTCTGTATATTTTGTTAGCATTAAACATTTCCGGTTTGGTTTTTTTCTATGGTAGCCCTGTAATAAAATGCTTACATTCTGATTTCTTTTGATATCCCCTATAATGTAAGACTGTTGGTATCTTGTAATAAATCATAAGGATAATTCATCAGCAGAGTGTCGATACAATATCTTAATTCCCATAACCAGCGTAGTAACATGTACAGTACAATTATTTACGGAAAAGGAAGAAAACGAAAGTTTCATCAAAGTACGGGAAATTCCGGGAAAAAAACAGAATGGGGCACAAGAAGACAAACACCAACAAAGAACAACATCACATAAAAAAACAAATAAAAACATTGAACAGCAACACAGACCCCTACAAAAACTGGGTGAACTCACGTGGTTCAGAAAGGTTAGCATTTCCTGCTTCTTGCACAACACCCTCCATGCTGTTCATCATCAACGACATGTATATAGAATACAGTGGTTTCCATACAAATGGTTTTAGCCAGGACACACATATTTGTTTTACACATTATAATTTTGCACACTATTTTCAAGATATCATATACTGGACACAACCAATCAAAACTAGTTCTTTTTGTGGGAATTTTTTTTTTTCACTTCATCATTTTCATGAAAAATAAAAATAATTTTTTTTCACTCGCCGCCTCACTATTTCTGTCTGGAAAATCCGAAGAACAAGAAATTTCTTTGGTGTGGCCATATATATAACTTATTTTTAATTTTGGTTTTAATCTTTTGAGGGGCTATTTTGCTACAACACTAACAAGAACATTTACACAATTTTTCTTACATCTTAAACTTAAAGTTCTTGACGAATTTTTTTTTTAACTTTACATACTGAGAATTGTTTTTTTCACTTCCCACAAATATCATTTGTCTAGAAAAATAAAATTCCCTTTTATGTACCAAATTCTTCACTACCAAATGAAATCATCCATTTGTTATTTGTAAGTAAACGATCGAGAAAATCGAAGGGGCAATCAAGAATGGACAATCCAAAGACACAGGTAACATTAGACACAAGACACAGAATGAAGACAAACAAAACAAAAAACACAACACAGAAAATTAACAAGTCCAATAACTCTGGAACGGCAAAAGTGAAAATATTCAAAAATGAAAGGGATCCTCCTCTCTTTACCGGTAAGCTGCTGATAAAATTTCAAAACATTCTGAGAAACACTACTCAAGTTATCATACGCCATAGGGTAAAAATCCTATTTTCCGTCATATCAAGTCCAATAACTCTGGAACGGCAAAAGTGGAAATCGTCAAAAATGAAAGGGATCCTCCTCTCTTCACCAGTAAACAGCTGATAAAATTTTAAAAGAGTCTAAGAAACATAACTCAAGTTATCGTACGACATAGGATTTGTCTACAGACGGACAGACATGGTGAAACCAGTATACCCCCCTACAACTTCTTTGCGGGGGGTATAAAAAGGTGAGCTGCACAGACCACACCAAAAAACACGGGGGTGAACCTAGGTGCTCATGAAGGGTAAGCAGTTCCTGTTTATTATAAGATACCCCCTATAATACTCATGGTCAAGTATGGTAAAAGTCTTGTCTATGTTAGAGTGAAAAAAAATCTACGAATAAGGGAAAATAGCAATGTCCTTATATTGCAACAGAATACCTCCAGAATGTTTTTAACTGACAAACAACACGACCAAATTTTGACATTTATTTTACCGATAATAAGCAACAAATAACAACAAAACACAAATGTCAAAATATTCACACAAAAAGAAATAAAAAATGGGTAAAATTTTCAAAGAATCCATTAAAAGAAATATTATTGTACAATATCATACCAAACAAATTAATCCGACTTCACAACTTTGCAAAACAAATCAATCCGACTTTCACGCTATCACATCAACAACTGGAAGCTTTGACAATTTTACATCAACAACTAAATTATAGTCAAATCAATACTTCAACACTGTCAAACTACATCAAAGATCCTGTTGATACATAAAATACATCCATATTATTGGCTAATAAAGGGAAGGCCATGTTGTCAGACCCGAGTCAACCTTCTGTTGATACAGGACATTATAAACATTAGTTTGCTTTGGTTTGGTTTTATTGTGTTTAACACCACTTTCAACAATATTTTGTGGCGGTCAGTTTTATAGGTAGAGGAAACCGAAGTACCCAGATGAAAACCACAGACCTGCCGCAAGTCACTGACAAACGTTATCACATAATCTGGTATAAAGTACACCCTCACCTGAGTGGTATTCGAACTCACAACATTAGTGTTGATAGGCACTGACTGCATAGGTAGTTATAAATCCAACTACCATACGATCCAGACCACAACGACAGAGTCAACCTTCTGTCGATACAAGACATTATAGACACTATAAATTTCTTTTCATCAAGAAGTAGAAAATTGCTATTTTGTCACTAATAAAGTACCAGTAGATCAAGCAGTAGTCAATAATGATAGAGGTTACCAATTCTAACAAACAAAAAAGTAGCTATTACAAAACAAGGCAGACTTAAGCCACCCTTGAGACAATCACAGACTTAAGCCACCTTTGAGACAATCACGACAGATACATTCCTTGTCTTTCATTATCTCTCCTTGTAAGACTCAACAAAAATAAGAATCATTTCCCCTCCTTTGATATTTGACTGGAACCGGCTGCCACAGCCTATTGTTTTGAGTTCCTCAGTTGAAACATTTAAGGCTGCTGTCTCCCCTATTTGCCCTAGACATCAGTCCTCGAAATGAAAATTTTAAGAATCAAATTCTTGAATTTATTATATATATATATATATATAAACGTCTAAAATAATTTGTAAAACAACACCAAGTACACAAAACAATGTGATAAAGAATTAAACACTTCGTTGAATGACAAAATTTTCGTCCCACCGAGGGACTTTATCAATGTCTATTTAAATAAAATCTCGAAACAATAAAGTGACTTTTCAAATTTCAAAAAAAAGTTTTTTTTATATATATATATCTAAATAAAAACTGAAAAATTAACTGGTCCAAACAAAGTTTTACTGGTCTTGGGCCGGAGAACCGGTGCTCATTGTGAGGACTGAGACATACAACAAACGAATGCCATGCTATGGAAAAGACAGCTGTTGTGACCTTTGACCGGGTGAGCAAAAAATTGCAATTATATGTTTCCATTACTAAAGATTATATTCAACGCCAATTGTCACTAAGAACTAATGAATCCTGAAATCCACAGAGATTTGGTGTTAAATTATTGTCAATTCTATTGTCCTCGCCTGTTATTACCATGTTTAGCTTGTCCATTATATATTTTCTTCCTACTTATAGCACTGGATAAAAATTAATAAGGAAATCGCCCATGAGAGAATATTTAAGTAAAAAGCTTACAATAGGCATAGAAGAATAATTACATCTGGCTATATTTCTAACAGTAAATGGTTAATTAAAGTCTTTAATACAAAACAAATTTGCAAAACCAGACAAATATATAGGTTTATATCAAGACCATGATTAATAGCGTAATTTTGTTTTTTGTTTTCGTACAAATTTAAAGACCAGCCGTGGCTTGCTTGGCTACGATTCTTCTGCGTCTGAGATTAAAACTGAATTAACAACATTTTCAGTACTAGCTAAGTTCATGTAACACCCAGTCATACAGAAGCCATATATTACATTCCACATGACATTACAATGGATTTTTATGGAAATTGGTATACATGCTAACATTGTTATAAATAAAAGAAAAATAGAGTATTATTTTTTCTGATGCTATTTATAGAGTTTAAAGTGCCATCTACCAAAAATGGCATTTTTCTTGTACCTTTTCTATTAAATATAGCCTTTCCAGTTTTGTATTTTGTGAAAAACCTTTCCATATAGACAGTGGCAGTTTCTAGAAAACTGCTACATCAGCTTTAATTGTTAGACGTCATGAAAATAGATTTCTTTTGTAAAAAAAAAAAAATTCTTAAAAATTGCGTCAAGATACTTTTTTTGATAGAGATACCTATTCAAAAGAATTGTCGATAATTATGTATGAGTAAATTACTCTTGTATGTCAAAAGTACTAATTAACAGTTCAATAGAATTTAAATGTTTTTTTTTTCTTTCAGTGCTGATATTTTGTCTGCATTTGTTGGCTTTATATGATAGATGATATCATTTCAATCAACGATTGATTGGCTTCCCAAGACAAACAACACTATAGTGAAATAACAAAAGTAAAACCTCTAAAATGGTAGCAATTAAAAAAAATAAAAAGCTGATCACCCTTCAAAGAAAAATACTTTATTGGTTAGAGAATGTCAGAATCGGTAATTAAAATAGATGTTTTATGTTCAAAATGTAAATCATGGCTTGAGGAGAAGTCAATATACTTTTAGTTAGTGATTAATGAAAGCCTTTCATTTTTACCTCATAGCCGTTACTTTGATATGTGTTATGTATTCCTTCAGTAATAACAGGAATTATTGTTTTAACCTCCAGGATTCTAGCAGAGCTATTAATAATATGTAATGTTGATCAGCTGATGTACCTATAATTATGATTATGCCTCTAAAATAGCACAATTTACTTCAGACACTTAATTTTAACATCTTATTCACAAAATTTGCAGATCAACAGTGAAAGAAATATTTAGTAATAAATGCACCAGAAATATCTAATGTGTTAGAAACACTTACTTAAATCTTAATGAAAACTATATTTATATAATCAACAAATAATATATTAGAATGTAACTGAAAATAACTACTGTCAAATAAACTAAACTAGAGGTTCAGTGGGCTGAGCCTGTGTCGCTCACCTTTCATTCTGCTTTGAGGAAACTTAATACAGAACCTTCCATACATGTAGATGCTTCCTACCAAGTTTCGGTTCATATGGCTAAGCAGTTTCAAAGGAGAAGATTTTTTAGAAATCGACCAATCAGAAACAAGAATTGCCTGTGGTGGCCATGTTTGTTAATTGATCGGGACGAAATGAGCAATCTTTATAGAGGACCTTTCATAGATGCTTCCTACCAAGTTTCAGTTCATTTGGCTGAGGGGTTTCAGAGGAGAAGATTAAAATGTGAAAAGTTAACGGACGACAGATGCCAAGTGACGGCAAAAGCTCATATTGCCTTCGGCAAGGTGAGCTAAAAAAAAAGTTCTATCTTCTCCTAAATAATATAAAAATAAATAAGAGGCTCCCCAGGAACCTCTAATCGTTCATCTGGTTTTAAATTTGACTTCTAAAATGTTATATTTTAATGACATTTCTACTACAAGTAATGACTGCCATCTTGGATCAACGATGTATAATAAGCATAAATCAGATGAATGAAAAACTTCACAAAAAAAACCTGGAATATACATTTAACTACTCATTGCAATGTAGCTGCAGTTAAAATTTGAGCCCATTTTGACCTATAACAAAGCAGCAATAGACAATTAAAGAATATCTATATTTAGGTAAGGCTGCCATCTTGAATGGTGGATGGGACGGTCAGACACAAAAAAGGGGACCAACCAAAGACCATCCTGGCCAAATTTGGTTCAACAGTTTCAGAGAAGATTTGAATGTGGTCTTTTCTCAAAATATGCCTAACTTGCATAACCTGTATAAATTGACTGAAAGAAACATTGCCTGCTCAAGGCAAAGACAACCATAGCCGATTGAAAGAAACATTGCCGAGCTCAAGGCAAAGACAACCATAGCCTATTGAAAGAAACATTGCCTGCTCAAGACAAAGACAACCATAGCCGATTGAAAGAAACATTGCCTGCTCAAGGCAAAGACAACCATAGCCGATTGAAAGAAACATTGCCTGCTCAAGGCAAAGACAACCATAGCCGATTGAAAGAAACATTGCCTGCTCAAGGCAAAGACAACCATAGCCGATTATGGCTATCCCGTTTAGACCCTTTAGTTTGCTTTCTCTGCAAGATTTAAAAATTATTTGGCTTTCCAATCTTGATTTTGAGTGTACTTGATGAAGGTTATTCCAGAAATGCATCATAAACATGGAATTGGATATCTATGTTTAAATATACTTCATATTAAAACTACTATACTATGATATGCTGATTTATCAGATTTTCTTACTGCAGAAACTTTAATTAAAAAAAAAAAACTGTAATAACAATAAATTTTTAAAGGGAGAAAACATTTAAAAAGAAGATAAAAAGACTTAATATACATTACAGGTTAATGTATTGATGGATATTAGAGTAATACATGTCTTGTAGCTATAAAACAACAAACGTAAAACTTTTAAATAAATTATCCATAGAATTAATTCATTCATCAGTGATTCAGCTAGGCACCGGTCTCAGGACTTTTGCCCACCTATTTCTCAAATTGTCCAGAAGAACTTTATAAAAATTAGATTAATTATTAAAGAATGTCCTGAAGAAATTTTCCATAAAACTGGCAATTGTCCTGAAGATTTCAAAGTCTAGCTGAAACATTGTTCATACTTCAGTTACAAGAGGGAAACTGAGGACATTTAATGAAGCTTCTGACATTTTAAGAAATTTCTATTTTAGTATTCATCTTGGATGCAGGGTGAGGTTATTTTGTGTATTTGTGAAAAGGACCCCATTCAATGACCATCCCAGTTAGTAAGAAAGAAAATAGATGTAAATGAACATGAAAGATTATACATCATTACACTAAAATACAAATTTAAGTAAAGGAACAGCACTTTTATTGCTATTCTGTATTTCAGTCACCTTTGCCTATAGTTGAGTGGTACTCTTAATTTCTGCAGATACATGCCATGTTTACATTAATTTGGTCTTGTGGTTTCATATTTAAAAATGATTTTTGACCTATTATGCACATTATTTTAAGGTTCTGATGTCAAATACTGTTTTTGATTGTAATATAAACTAGTCTTATGTGTGGCAGAGTGGCTATAGTGATTAACTTCAAACCACAAATATAATAACACTGGCGTGGGTTTACATGTTGGTATAGAGAGTTTTCCCTAAAAAAGTCTGGTAATCATAATATCATCTGTCCAGTAGTCAGTGTTTTCGCACTGACACAGGTTATTAGATATATCAATTAGTGAAATTTACAGTTCCTTAATAAAACATTTATTATTAAAACTAGGGTTTTCCTCCATCAGCCATAGATAACATTGGACAATTTTAGCCATCCGGTTTTAAGCCCTTAGTTTCTTTCTCCCAAATACTTCCTAATTATTTGGCTTTCCAATCTTTTGATTTTGAGCATATCTGATGTAGGGAATTCCAGAAACATGTAGTACACACTATATTAGATATATATGTCTTTATTTAAAAAAATTAACAAAATATTTTTGTCATTCTTTTTTGTTATCTAAATAATTGCTGAAAGTAACGACAAACACCAATAACCCTAACACTCTCCGTCCCCGTTTTATATATCTCTCCCCCACCCCCCTCTGATGTCAATATCTAATATTTCTATCTTCTTATTGTATCATCTATAAATATCCACTTTCACTTTCACTTTGTAAATCTGCTCTTTAAGTATTCTGTTTGATCAAAACATCATATTCTGTTTCTTTTATTTTATTTATTGATATCTTCCTATTGATCTGTTGATGTTCAATATTCTATATTGTTAAGCAGTGTATGATTATGTCCACTGGGGATGCCTATTATAATAGTTCTCAATATCCATATGTTGTCTAAAGACCTGCCCATTTTTGTATTCTGTTTCATGTCACAGAAACCAATGGTTGATGAGGTTATTGAGAAACATATATTTGCTGGGGTTAAGGCTATTGTGTTTAATGTCACTTTCAACAATATTTCAGTTATATTGTGACTGTCAGTTTTTTTGATGGAGGACACCAAATCGTCTGGGGGAAACCACAAAACCTGTCGTAAGTCACTGATGGACTAAAACTGTAGTATCTTCTCTTTTGGACTTTCCAAAAAGAAGATTTTCATATGAATTCAGATGAAATTAGGTTTAATTTGCATATTTGCCAAAAATATGTAAAATTATATAAATTTCACAAAAGAACTCTTACCATATTATCTAAATTGTAGCTCATTCCAATAAATAATTACGAAGTAATGGCTATTTTCAGAAATTTATATTTTTAGTTACAGTTGCCATCTTTGAAGAAGGGCAGGCCAGTCTGAAACAATTCTTAAAGAGGACTAACCAAGTACCATTCTAACCAAGTTTGCTTAAATTAGAATAGTGGTTTCAGTGAAAATGACAAGAATATTATATCTATTTTTAGTAACAACAACCATACTTGAAAGTGGGTAGATCTGTTAGACACATTATTTAAATAGGACCAACCAAGGACCCATACAGCCGTATTTGCTAAAAATTCGTCCAATGGTTTCAGAATAGAGGTGGAAAGTCAATATTTCTATTTTTAGTAACGGTGGCCATATTTGAAGGTCTGCACGCCTGTCATAAATAATTCTGAAAGGGGATCACCCAACAACCATTACACCAAACTTGAGTAGATTAAAATGTGAATAGTTTACAACGATAATGACGACAGACGCAAAGTGATGAGAATAGCTCATATGACCCTTTCGGTCAGAGTTAAAAAGAGGGAACTTTATCTGATATACTATGTTATCGACTCTATTTAATATCTACTTCTGTAACTATCATGTCCCTTGCTATCGAGTTTCCAATAATCCCCAAGCCATGACAATAGTCTATTCCTCCTACTAAAAGGTCTATGGCTAAACTAACTTGTGCTGATGATGGAGGGGTAAATTAAGGAGAATAACCTTAATGTACTTTCAATTCTAACACATATATGTCTGTTGAGACATCAGCAGTTACCACACAGTCTTTATTTAAATAAATACCTGTGAATTATCTCCCTTTAAATTTGTTGTTAATTTCATACATACTGACCTTCTAGGTTGAGACATCGGTACATGGCTTTTCTGTCCAGGAAAAATCCCAAATGAGCGTATTCCTCCCCCTCCACATCGTTAAGCTCTTCAGGTGTGATTTTACCTGCAAGAAATAATTACAATAAATTCAGAGGCACAACAGGGGGAAAATCACCAGACAACTTGAAACAAGACATGATAAACCAGGGTTTTCATTATTGGTATCAATTTATTACAAATTAAGGGTTAATAACGATCAACGGTAGGAATTCAAAATGAAAAAAATGGTCGCCCAAGTGTAGAAAAAGAAATAAACACTAATTGTCTCCCTTGGTAGAAGCTCAAACATCAGGAATAATTGTACAATATTTTCGTCAAAATTAATTTTCATGACATCGTAAATGAATGATAACCTTGGTGCTATGTGACATTTACGACCATTTTTCTATTAGGAATGTGAGGTAAAAAGTTGACAAAAAACACAAGTCAAGTGGTAATTATACGCTGTCTTCATAAATATATGTAAACATCACCTCATAATTAGTTTCTTTACATATATCCTATGTTGTTTAAAATTGTCAACATATTTTCAAAGTACTTTAAATTATTCCCATTCATAATAACAAATTAAAATTCTAATACACATAAATGTTCAAGAGCAATTATAAAATAGACTTAACTTTGAGTACCGTTATACAAGATTTCAAATTTAAATTATACCTTTTCACTAATTATGTCCTTAATACATACAAGTAAAAATTCCCAAAAAGTGACAATGTGAAGATAATTTTTTTTTATTAGACATGAAAGCATATATTCAAAATTCGTTAAGATCATGGAGTTTGAAAAATGGAAATTTCTTTAAAAAAAACAATAATCTTTTGAAGACTTCAGCATTGTAATCTCTGTAATGGCAACAAGAGAAGAACCAAACCAAATTAGAAAACTATTCAGTTTAAAATGAAAGACAAACAAATGTTTGTGAGTGAGTGATTGTTGTTTAATGCCAAGTAAGCAAATTTTCAGCTACAGGTAATATTATGGCGAAAACAAGGAATTTTTCGATGAGAAAAAGCATGATAATGTCTGTATGTAATACAGTTTAAAGACAGTCCCATTCAAATACAAAGTATGATAAAGTAATTCATGAAACAACTAATTCAATTTTGAAAAAGTACCATACAAAGTCAAAGGTATCATTGAGAAAATCCCATTTACAGGCTTTAAGAAAGACTCATATGAAATCTGCATAATCTCTTGTTTCACAAAATCCTTACTTAATACATGAATAATTCAAATTTCACAACAGGAAGACGCTGACAGGCTGTTTTAATACCACCAGATTTATCAGTTATAAGTACAATAGAACTAATTTGATAAAAGTAAGTTTGTATTCTTGTCAACATCAATTTAATTTTGTCTCAGCAGACATGTCTGTAGTTCTGAAGACATCTGTGACTGATTGTACCACATGTAACTATATCCCAAGATAAATCAACAGAAACATAGCTGTAAAATTTCGGTAAATTGGTTCCAAGTGTATTAGTCTGTTTAATGCATGCTTGACAAACAATCGTTTTCCCCGACATTTCACAGACAAAAAACAAATTGGATAACAATAAGGGATATATAATATTATATTGTAAATTACAGGGATGATACTGGTTAGAAAATAAAAAAACTGAAATCAATGAAAAATAGCTGAAACCATTTACACCCCCTTTAAAAATGGTCATTTTTGACCTGTTCTGACCGTGTCCAGCAACTTTCGGAAAACAATTTTCAGAGGAAAATAGTGGAAATCAGTTAAATAACTGAAAAAAACAAGGGCAATGCAAAGCGTGGCGTATCCCCTCGCCTAAAAATTTGACCTTTGACCTTGAAAATTAATAAGGTTCCAGATTCTCTTAAGGAGTAAGTATGTACCAAGTTTGGTCAAAATCCATTGAAGGATGTTGATTCTATAGTGTTCACAAGGATGTTACAGGGTAAAAATTAGACCCTGTGAGCTTGACCTTTGACCTATGACCGTGAAAATAAATAGGGTTTCAGACTCACCTAAGGACTAAGTATGTACCAAGTTTGGTCAAAATCCATTGAAGGATGTTGATTCTAGAGTGTTCACAAAGATGTTAAGCGTTAAAAAAATTTACCCAGTGACCTTGACCTTTGAGCTATGACCTTGAAAATCAACAGGGTTCTAGATTCTCTTAAGGAATAAGTATGTACCATGTTTGGTCAAAATCCATTGAAGGATGTTGATTCTAGAGTGTTCACAAGGATGTTACCGGGTAAAAATTAGACCCAGTGACCTTGAAAATCAATAGGGTTCCAGATTCTCTTAAGGACTAAGTATGTACCAAGTTTGGTCAAAATCCATTGCAGGATGTTGATTCTAGTGTTCACAAGGATGCTATGGAAAAACAGACGGACGGTAGCGTTACTATATCCCTTCACAACTTCGTTGGCGAGGGGATAATAATCCCTGAAACTAGAGAGGATCACATGAACTTGCATAACTCACAATGACAAGAAGATTTATTGTACTATTGCAAATAGAAGCATTATGTTAAATTTTGATCTCCAAGCAGTCAGGACTTGAAGCCAATAGATCATCTACAGACACCAAGAGATGGCAATAAAAAGCGATACTAAAAAATTTCAAAAAAAGAAATTACATCCTGTTTTCTTTATATTTTACTTTCCAGAAGCCTTTTTTTTGTTTTCAAAACCTCTCACTTTTATATTAAAATCTAGTTGCTATTAGCACGATACAGCAATAACAACTAATATGAATGAGTATATTTTATAATATGTCATTTTTTATTAAAACTATGGTTCCTCCTCCCTCAGGCAAAGGTGACCTTAGCCAATTTTGACTATCCTGTTGAGGCCCTTTAGTATTATTGCTACCAAACACTTTTAAGCTAATTGGCTTTCCAATCTTTTGATTTCAAACATGCCTGATGACAGTTATTCCAGAAATGTGTCGTGCGAACTACATCTGATATCTACGTTTTTTATATTTTTTTAAACTAATTCAAGAGTTGTATCAAGGGTGAGAATTGAACTCACAACTTTTGATTGTCACAGATTGGTTACATTAGGTGGATGTAAAACAAACTATCACATTTCATTGCCATGACAATCATATTAGTCATTGTAAAATTCATATTAGATCATTTATTTGATATTTAAAAGTTCTATGTCCCAAAGGGTTTTGGAACAAGGAAGTAAATTAAAGAAGTTATCAGAAAGTATTAATTCCTTTAAAAACATTAAATGCTGACAATTTAACGACCTGTCTTACCATATCTCAACAGAATTTACTAATTGCCTCCTTTTCAAGATTACGGGTAAATCCAAATCCAATTTTTTTCATTAAAAATCAGTGAAACATCAAATTGAAAGAGATTTCTGCATTCATGAATATTCATTACACATGATTACCGATTGTGATATAACCATATGGACATTTCCATATCCTCTCATCAAATTAATTATATATGCATTGAAAGGAAAGCTTTATATTGACCTTCAGAGCTTACAGAGGATTAAAAAAGAGAAAGACAATGGATGAATTAGAATCCTAAAGGTTCCATACAGATCTAACCCACCTTCAACCCATTGCTATTAACCAAGAATGAATTCTGACCTTAAGGTCATAAAGCTTTGGAGTAGAATTCTCGTAGTCATACTCCAAAATTGTCGAATCAGAAACAACTATTTTTTTTATACAGTGTTCTGATTGGCTGGTGGTTTTTTTTCAAGAATAAGCATAATTGCAACACACACTCAAAAGTATTATGACATTAAGGCCTGGTCTCAGTCTTGATTTCTTAAAAAAATTTATGTTCAAATTAGTTTTTACTCAAGTGCTAGTTGATTAATTGGCCAGTAAAATAACACACTCAGATTAAAAAAGAAGAAGAAAGAAATCCAGTAGTTGTAAATTCACATCTTGCTAGAACAAACCCCTACCAATTAACTAAAAATTAAGCTACTGTGAAATCACTAGTATTTATATAAGTGACCGTAGCAGATTTTGGCAATTTTGGCTATCCTGATTAGGACCTTTGATCATATTGCTCCCAAACACTTTTTTATTTGACTTTTCAATCTTTCGATTTTAAAACGTGTCGTGTCGTACACACTAAATTTTATATCTACCATTTTTCTTTTTATTTAAATAAAAGATGTACCTGTACCAATTTTTGCAGATTTCATAGGTAATTCAATCCATGAAATTAACCCCCCCTCCCACCATTGTAGGATATACATATATTTCCAAATATTTATCCACCTGATCACAAATAATTAATTGATTAAGCAATAACCTGTTTCTTGACCAATTAATTTTTCCGTGTTTTTTTCTTCTACTAAACATCCCAATATAATTACTGTTGATTATAATGTTACAAAAATCGACAACATCAACGTATATTTTGGTATGAAAGAGATATATTCATAGTTAATTCTGAGTATAAATCTGTTTTGAACGGTGATATGTTTTTCAACCTTGAAACAACTAATTGTCTAGATTGACGTTTCAGACCCCTCCTCCTCTTTCTCTTGCGGTAGGTGAATGCCGGTAGATACTGTTTTCTCTTTATCAATAAATAATCTACATCTGTATTACAAATATATCATATCACTTCACTACTGTGAATTATATGAAAGAATGGGTTTTTTTTCCAGATTACAAGCTTATTATGGAGAATTTGTATAATAAATTTTAAACCGGTAATCTACTTTGCAGAAAATATTTATATAAACCAAAGTGACTAAAGATATAAATTTTCCCTTTATTATTGAAAAAAAAAGAAGCAAATCTTGGAATTTGGTAGTTGTGGTTAATGTCACTTTCAACAATATTTCAGCTATATCATGCCTGTCAGTTTTTTTGGTTGGAGGAAACCAGAGTAAACGGAGAAAGCCACCGACCTGTCGCAAGTCACTGACAAACTTTATCACATAATGTTTTATCTTGGAATTTAGATCTGATAAAAAATATCAACTTTGTAAGATGTCATCCAATGATTATTCATATAAAGTTTGGATTGAATTAAAGTTAAAGTTTCCAGGAAAATGTTTGTAATTTACTTTCCCTAGTTGTGTTTTCTATGTTAAAACCATGTTCTGCAAAGGCAGCCATCTTGGATTTTTAATCTGCACAAAAACATTCATGTGTAGAGGACACACCAAGAAATATTCAAGCCATATGTTTCTTTTAAATTGTTTAGTGGTTTCAAAGTAATAGTTTTTAGAAATGTTTTCCCACTGGGTTCTACCTATGTGAAACTTTGCTCTGTGGTGGTGGCCATCTTAGATTTCCAATCCACATAAAAACTGCCAACTTGAGTGGGGATTGTTCATGCTTAGAGATTGATATTGCATGGTGCTGGTCATCTTGGATTTCAAATTGGTACAAAAATAACAAACTATAAAGAACCTACCCAGGATCATTCACACCTTACTAAATTTCAAACCACTGAATAGTTCTTAAACAAAGTTTTTTAATGCTGAACAAGTCAAATTGCATTAATCCAGATTTTTAGTTTCTGAGAAGATTTTTAAACTATTTCATTTGTCATAGAATATGTCTTGTGATGGCAACCATCTTGGACGAAGAACAAAACATAAAAGAAAAATATGTAGAAAGCATCCAAATAATATTATAGCCTAGTGCCTTTTATATGGTTGATGGTTTCATGGGGCAGGGTTATGGTGCTTAACACCACTTTCAACAATATTTCAGTTATATCTTGGCGGTCAGTTTTATTGGTGGAGAAAAGCGGAACAGCCGAAAAAAAACCACAGACCGGCCGCAAGTCACTGACAAACTTTCCCACATAATGTTGTATCGAGTACACTTCTCCATGAACAGGGTTTGAACTCACAACTTTAGTTGTGATGGCAACTGATTGCACAGGCAAATGTAAATCCAACTACCATACGATCACAACCACAGCGGCCCCCTATTGGTTTCAGAAAAGATTAATTATTCAATATGGTGTATGAGACACAGTGGGATGTTGGGTAATTAAAGGTTTTCAAGACTGCAATCTCAATTTTAATTAGGCCTCTGAAAAATCAAACTTTAATATGAAATATATATATATATATACGTCTGAAAATTAAACCAAACAGTGTTAGAATATGGATTTTAGAGCTGTCAAATTTTTGTTCTTCCCTCGACAGGATTTGAACCCACACCATTGATACACTGCAGCACCATTCGCTTAGCCTTACGTCCAGCGCCCTAAACCACTCGACCACATCCACTCCCTATATATATATATAATGAAGACAAGAATGTAAATGAAAGTTGATTTTTCTTTAAATGTGATTTCTTATTAAGCAAAATCATTAAAAAAAATGTTTAACCTACAATAAAATAGCTTAAGACTCAAGATCTGTTATCTTATTAAGCAGTAAACAGGTGTTTTTTTCCCCATATATTATTATTATTATTTCCAAAAAATATCTGTTTTTAGTATGTCTGTGTTTTTATTTCTAAATATAAGTGCTATTGATTAAGCTTAGGAGTCTAAAAGAAGAAACTAATAACAGTGATCGTATACACCAAGATATGAAAGACAACGTGAAACTGATTTCTTTAATGCATGTCAGGATGTTTGAAATTGGATCTCAAATTGTCAAGATTGCTTAATAGATAAAAGTACAATGTAAAAATGTCAAAGTCACACATTCTCAGACATTTTTTTCCCCATGGGTTTCAATAAATGCCATCATACATTAATAAAATGCAATAATATGATTGCTGTCAGCTTTATTGGTGGAGGAGGAAGCTATCCCAAGGATAGTCTCAGACAAGTTTTGTTCTGTATGATTGAACTGTCATTCACCAGGATCAGAGATGTTTTACAATAGGGTTCGAGGTTAGTGTTATAGTGTTTTACGCCACTTTCAACAATATTTCAGTTAAAGTAATTGTCACCTCTTCTAACTGAATCAAGTTAAAGTTTTGTCATATCTGCTAACTGAATCAAGTTAAAGTAATTGTCACCTCTTCTAACTGAATCAAGTTAAAGTAATTGTCACCTCTTCTAACTGAATCAAGTTAAAGTTTTGTCATATCTGCTAACTGAATCAAGTTAAAGTTTTTGTCAATTTTTTTAACTGTTAATTTCAAGGTACAATTCAGAAGTCAAGAAAACAGCAACTACCTGGACGTTTCCTTTAAACTACACATTAAACATATCATAAACAGTCATTAAACATATCATAAACAGTCACTAAGCATATCATAAACAGTCATTAAACATATCATAAACAGTCACTAAACATATCATAAACAGTCACCAAACATATCATAAACAGTCACTAAACATATCATAAACAGTCACTAAACATATCATAAACAGTCACTAAACATATCATAAACAGTCACTAAGCATATCATAAACAGTCATTAAACATATCATAAACAGTCACTAAACATATCATAAACAGTCACTAAGCATATCATAAACAGTCACTAAACATATCATAAACAGTCACTAAACATATCATAAACAGTCACTAAACATATCATAAACAGTCACTAAAAATATCACAAACAGTCACTAAACATATCATAAACAGTCACTAAACATATCATAAACAGTCACTAAACATATCATAAACAGTCACTAAGCATATCATAAACAGTCATTAAACATATCATAAACAGTCACTAAGCATATCATAAACAGTCACTAAACATAACATCTAGAATAAGATTTTCTATATATCAGTAATTAATTTGCAGATCTAATTTTTTTTAACAACAGCCACATACCAATTTATTTAAAAGTTCAAGGCCTTGACTCTTATTTTCAGCCAGACATTTAACATGATTCTTTAATTACTTTCACAATTTCACTTATTTATTCCATAGATTATCTAATCAAACTTATACCTTGTGGCAAAGAAAAAATTAAATTATAACAAATTCTGCTCTCAATGTCTGTTTCATATATCAACTTTAGCAATTTCTATTAAACAGCAAGACATAGTAATTTATAGAATGTTGACAAAAGGAAAGCATGACACCATTTTGTTTTCTTGCCGACAAAGTCAAAGCACGACAAAAAAAAATTATTGCCAACAAAAGCAAAGTACAAAACAAATTAGTTTCTTGCCAACAAAACCGAAGTACAACATAAATTTGTTTCATTGCCGACAAAAGCAAAGAGTGACAAAACAAAATTTCTTGCCAACAAAAGCAAAGTACGCAACAAAGTTGTTTCTTGCTGACAAAAGCAAAGCATAACACAAATTTGTTTTCTTGCCGACAAAACCAAAGCATGACACAAATTTGTTTTCTTGACTGCAAAAGCACAGTATGCAACAAATTCGTTTTCTTGCCGACAAAACCAAAGCAAGACATAAATGTTTTTCTTGCTGACAAAAGCAAAGCATGACATAAATTTGTTTTCTTTCCGACAAAAGCAAAGTATGACACAAATTTGTTTTCTTGCCGACAATAGCAAAGCGTGAAATAAATTTATTTTCTTGCTTATGATTATTTATATATCGGTAACTGATTTCTTCTTGTCAGTTCTTTTTAGTACTCTTTAAAATAAATTTCAGTAAGATTGAAGTCTTCACTTTGGAAGTTTTATGGCTGACTTCATTATTTGTTGATCGCTATATGTAAGTGTATATCTCACATGCACAACACAGTTGATTCCGTTCTTTCATCTGATCTGGTCCATTTTACCATAGCTGCCTTAGGAATTTCTTCAATGTTATGGGTTTCAAAATGGATGTGCCAAGTTAAAAATATGATATACCCCAGTATTAAATTCCACAGTCTTAATGTCTTAAATGTGTACTGGTAGAATTTAAGTATTGTTTTTATTATTTTTTTTTATTAAAAGCTTCAATTTATAAACGTAACAATTGGGAGGTGCCTGAGATCAAAACCTGTTGACAATATTATAGTCTCAATCCATTTAGGAGGGTGAAGTCTTATTTACGTTACTTAAGTTTGTTTGCATATAGTGGTGTCCAACACATATTGTGTTGTTTTTCTTCGTCTTGTGTACCCGTTTATTGTTACCAGTTTCTCTGGATTGTCCTTTTTTGATTGCCCCTTCGGTAGTCTCTAACGTTTATTTACTTTCAATGTAAAGTGTTCTGAAAAACCAAAAACAACATCTTTTCATAGCATAATCTAAACACTCAAGAGAACTGAGTCTGAATAGTTGTAATATCTCATATTGTCCTTTATACATCAATTAGGACAGTTACTGGACAATTACTCGGAGTAATTGGAGCAGGAACTTGTCTTAAATTATCAAGCAACAGCATGGCTAACAAATGAATTTATCTCATCAAATCAAACAACAGTATGGCTAACAAATGAATTTATCTCATCAAATCAAACAACAGCATGGCTTAACAAATGAATTTTATCCTAATCACAACTGAATCTCACTTTGAATAATATCTTGAAAACAACAGTGCCGATCTTCAGACACACAGTGGTTATATCTTTATCATTATTTATTTCCCTTGTAGAAGCAATTACATATAAGTTAATTAACAATTAGCTATAAATAACAACAGAAGATGTAAATCATTGTAATCACATACTGGTATAAACTGGTTGTACAACACAATAATTCACAATAAACTGTAAACTTTGGCAATTTTCATTCATTATTGCATATTTATAAATACATTAACTTCAAAAGGTATCTTCTTGTATCATTATTCAACCAGATGAATGTTGGCCTTACACCAGTAATTCAGTCAGGATATTAGCCTTTATCCTGCAACCTTGTGATTTTGAGTACTAATAAAGGGGGTCAAATAAACTTCAGAGATATTTAGTCATGGACCTAATAAAGCATTTCTGGTACCTGATTCATGTAGAGCTACAGAAAGAAACGGCAATAGTATAAGTGCTAACGTCACAGATGACACTATTGAAAAAGATTATAACGATACTTGTTTCAACTATTTTAAAATAATTTAGCACTAGTTTGGTAGTTTTTGATATTGCAGGATAAACACAATATACTTACATTGTTGGTAAATGTAAAATTAATTTGCATTCGCTGCAAAATTGGCCAGAAAAGCTTGCCAAAGGCTCACTTTTCTACCTGTTTCTAAAGCTCGTACAAATAAATTATATATTTTCCAACAATGTAAGTATATTGTATATTTATCCTGTCAACTGTGATTTTGAGCCAGTGTTATTTAGTCATGGACCTAATAAAGCTTTGCTGGTACCTGATTCCTGCAGAGCTAACAATAAGAAACGGTAAAAGTATAGGTGTATTACCACTAAACATGGGTACCAATCGAAAAGAACGTATGGGAAAGCAGTATGTAAACAAAAAATGGATTCCTACATTGTTGGATAAAAAATAAACCCTATTAGATACTGCAAAATACTGAATGTCAGCAGAAACCTACATATTTTAGGATAATTTTAAGCCCATATTTGATGTCCTTGTGGTTTTAAATAAAAAATTGATTGCATTGGAAAGAAACCACCTGAATTTGTGTTAAATCGAAAGTGAAAGTAGGATTTTTGATGGTAGACATCTTCATACTGTCTGTTTTTTCTTATATGCCATTAAATGTATGTTGATTTTCGGAGTTAAGCTTCCAATTAGGTACCCCTTCCATGAGATATGAGTGTCACTTAGATTAAACTTAAGATGAATCCTGTATGAAAGCTCAATTTTTTTTTATTTAACATAGAAGGCTATGGAGAATTCTTTAGTGGTATTACACCTTATAGATTAGAACGATGCTAGTTTCTGCTCTTTTTAGCAAAATTTAACAGTTCTTTAGGATTTGTTGACATTGCAGGATAAACACAATATACAAATGGACATTGTCAATAAGAATGAATTTATTTGTAATTGCTGCGAAACAGGTCAGAAAAGCTTGCTACAGTTCATAAATAAAATAAATAATATATTTTCCGACAAAAAAAGGCAATAAAAACGTTAGGGTAGGAACTAAAATTTAGAGTCAGTATCATGTCAGCAGAAACACAGTTTTTTTTGTGCCTGAATCTGAAAGCAAGTTCAAATGGACCAAATGTATACTAAGAGCTACCAAAGAATTTGGCTTATCAGAGTTCTATATAACCAGATTTGACTGTTTGTAACATTTAGGAAAAGTTTATCTTAACATTTGTATCAATATCAGATCAAAATTTTAATTTACTTTCTATAAATGTTTATGTGTCAAGGCATCATATATTTTCACAAAGTCAGTTTTATTGGTGGAGGAAACCAGAGTATCTGGAGAAAACTACCGACCTGTTGCAAGTCACTGACAAACTACTTTCGTCACATATAATGTTGTATCGAGTACACCTTGCCACGAGTGGGATTTAAACTCACAATGTTAGTGGTGATAGGTACTGATTGCACAGGTAGTTGTAAATCCAACTATCGTGCAATCACAGCCACGACGGTCCCAACAGGAGGTACAAGTGCACAATTAACTTAAATACATTTCTAAACACTTTCAGTCTTACACAGGGGGTTTATCTTAACCTTTAAACAAGATTTGTAAAATGATGCTGTGGACGGGAATAAAGAATAACAAGTAAGCTATTAATTTCAGTTTTAGATATATCAAAGATTATCATAATGGATGAAAAGATTCTATATTTTGACATCTTCATGCTTTTTCTAAGATTTAGGAGAATTCTTTTCAGAAAAATATCAAAATCAATCTTAATTTATTTCCTACATATCTTCCCCTTCTGAAACTAATCTATCATAGGTGTGAAAAACAAATCCAATCTTAAAGTAATGCCAGCAGGTACAATAAATCATTATAAGAAAGGTATTGCAGTGTTCTTAAGTATGCAATTTAAAGAAAGGTATTACAGTATTATTAAGTATGCATATCTCAGGAACTATAAGTATTATTGTACAAAGAAACCTACCTTGAATGAGTGAATAATTGTTGTTTAACGCCAAGTGAACAATTTTTCAGAAATACCATAGCATGAAGAAGTTACTCTTTTGATATGCTGATGTTTATTTTGTACTAGTAAAACAAGCCAAGATGAATTTTTATTTTTGCGATAGTTCACAGATATAATAGATCGTAGGTAGGTAAGACATCTTGCTCCACTCAGGCCTTAATTTTGAGTGCCTGCCCTAAAGTTTTTTTCGTCATCTTTACACAAACACTGTTCAAGTCAGATCCTTGTCACGCCGGGTATTCGGCTGCATGGAACCAGAGTTGGCACTAAGAATGCGGGCGTTGATAAAAAAAATCAACAAACAGGGTAGGTATATGTAAACGTTCTTTTCTTAAACATAATAATATTTTGCAATGAAATAATTTTATACACTAACTGTGCATACAATAAAGTGTTCACAGTCACATTTTCATCCTGATAAAGTTAATAGTAAATCGGCAACACGATTGTTTTATCGACCTTTCTCAAATTTGTTTTGATTTTCGAAATTACATTACTTATATTTTACTGTAGTGAATGCCATTTTAAAAACAAATTGGCCCTTTCTCTTCCCAAATGCCTTCTACAACTTCTGTTAAATATTCACTTTAAAGCATGAATGCAAATTGCTCATAGCCAACGGTTTATAGGCATAGGGTACGTCAATTTGGCCACTAAAAACCGCGGGCACATGGCACTAGGAACGCGGAAAGGGTGATCTATATGGGCACTAAGAACAGGGAGTTCAATAAAGATCTGTTGGTGTAAGAAGAGTTTGAAAATACCAAATGGATAATAAGAATCCGCAAATCGAAGGACAGACAACACAATGACCAAAAGGACAAAAAACGATCAACAAAACATACAAATAAACTAAAGATCGAGTAACACGAACCCCACTTAAACCCGAGGTGAACTCAGGTGCTCCGGAAGGGTAGGTAGTTCTTGTTCCACTAGTGACACCGGTCGTGTTAATCTAGTTACAAGCCCGGTGATAAGTCATGGTCATCGGTGGTGATAGGCACGGATTGCATGGGTAGTTGTAAATCCAACTACCATACGATCACGGCAACGACGGCCCCAAGTTTATATATATATATATATACGTCTGAAAATTAAACCAAACAGTGTTAGAATTAGATTTTAGAGCTGACAAATTTTTATATAAAATATCTGAAAATTTATCCGGAGCTTTCGGCCGTACAACCCGGCCTTCTTCAGCGGAACTTTATTATGTTATGATACATTTTCTTTTATGAACATAATAAAGTTCCGCTGAAGAAGGCTGGGTTGTACGGCCGAAAGCTCCGGATAAATTTTCAGAGATTTTGTTTATTTACCTCGATATGAGAGACTTTAATTTTATATATATATATATATATATATATATATATAGGGATTTATGAGGATAGCAAATAATTACCCGTTTTAAGGTTCATTACAATAATTATCAAGAGTGTGTTCAACTTGCAAGAAGAGTTTGAAGATACCAAAGGGGCAATCAGAATCCGTATATCGAAGAAGAACAGACAACACAATGGCCAAAAGAAAAAGTACAAAAGGACAAACAACGATCTACAAAACATACATATAAAACTAAAGATCGAGTAACACGAACCCCACTAAAAACCGGGGGTGAACTCAGGTGCTCCGGAAGGGTAAGCAGTTCCTGCTCCACTAGTGGCACCTGTCGTATTAATCTAGTTACAAACCCGGTAATAAGTCATGAATGAGGAAAGGACCGGGAAGTGTTTACAACAAGTGGAACATATTCGTGATCATTTGTGACATAGATATTCCATAAGGTCAACCAAGTCTTGGTGGCGACCGTAAAACTTTCAAAGTGATGATTTTAACCAACGTGAACCCTTGGTTCAGTAGTTTCCTTGTTAGCAGCAACCCTCTATGAAGTAAATCCTGATAGTAACCACAAGTTCTGGAATATCTCATCAACTGAGAGATATATACTCCATATGCAGGTGCTGCAGGAATTTTGCTACATATAAATGGAAAGTTCACAATGGTAAAATTGAAATCATCTCTTTCATCGTAATGTTTCGTTATTGACCGACCCTCACTGCCAATTGCGAGATGTAGGTCAAAGTATGAATCACATATATCTGTAGTCTCCTTTATTTCAAGCTCAATAGGATAGGCACGATCAACTAAATCACCAAACCTAGAATTATTTGGTGAAAGGACATCATCTATATATAGCGAAACGTGAAATTAAAGGATTGGGCTAGCTTCTGTTCGTTTTTCTTGAGAAGCCCCTGTACACAAATATTTCACTATCAACACATGAACGATAAGTAAATTAACATCGAACAAGTCAAGGCCCTCAATCTCTCAGCGTCAACAAAAACTTATCCACCCGAGCATATTTATAAACACAAAACAAAACATTGGACAATTGTCACGCAAGTACTTCACAGGAGGCAGATACTATTTGGTATATTTGTGTACACTTGTTATATTGGATTCCGCCGATCGCTACCCAAACCCAGACCCACAGGGCAGCCTAGAATACCCTTGTTTTGTTTGTGGTAAGGAAGTTCTCAATGATCATGCAGGAATCCACTGTGACGATTATCACTGCTGGTATCACAGAAGGTGCATCAACACGGTGAACAACACATACAACATACTATCAAAGTCAAACATATCAAGGATATGTGCAAAATGCAGCTCGCTAAATACAACACACATTAATATGAATGACAACTCCATCATCGGTCAACAGTCATATTACTCAGTACTGTCTGATGATCATGTTGATCCACCTGCTCCACCACAGTGTACATCAACTCCAGTTAATTCAGTTCGGCACAAAAGTGAGAAAAATGTATCAAAACCAGCAAATAAACTTACAACTATTATAGTCAACACTCAAAGTATCAAAAGCAAAAATGGAGACGATATGGAAAGTCATTGATACCCGAAAACCAGAAATAGTTGTGGTGAGTGAAACATGGCTGAGGTACTACCAACAAATTATGAAGCAATCCGTAAAGATAGGATAGATGGAGGCGTACTTATTGCCGTAAAAAACACATTGATCAGCCAAGACCTAGAAATAAAATCAGACTGTGAGATTGTAGTCTCTAGAATTGAATGCAGCAAAAAAAACCGTCCTTGATTGTCATCTCAGTGTACAGACCAACATATGATAATTTTGTTTATGCGCATGCTCTTACAAACACCATTATCGATATCTGTAATAAATATCCCATGGACACCATATGGGTATTCGGCGACGATGAATTTACCCGATATCGATTAGGAGGAAAATACCATCACAGGAAATTAATGCAAAAAAGTAATAAATGAACTACTTAAATCAACTATCGACGAAGCGGGCTTGAACCAATTAGTAAATTTCCCCACGAAAAGACAAAACATACTTGATATGTTTGCAGCAAATAGACCATCCCTAGTAACAACATGCAAACCAATAAGCGGGGTTAGCGATCACGAGATATAATACATAGAATCTAGGGTATATGCCAAAAACCAACAACATATCCAGCATAAAATCTATCTTTGTTAAAAAGCCGATATAATAAACTTAAAGTAAGATATATTTGATGCAGTAAAAACCTTTATTGAAGTTAATACCATCAGTACCAAAATCAATAGCCTGTGGGAACATTTCAGTAACATGTGCCAAGAGCTTCTAGATGAACATGTACCATCCAAAATGACATCAGTCAGATACAGCCAAATCTTGATTAATACAGAAATCAACAGACTTTCCAGGAAAGCAAGGAAAAAAACCCCCAAAATATTGGGACCACTATACATCCATCAAAAAGAAATGTCAAATTAAATGTCGTAAAGCATATAACAACTATGTCAGCACAATGTTAAGTGACGGCATACAATCAAATCCTAATCGTTTATGGTCATTCATAAAAAGCAAAAGATGTGATTCAACTGGCGTTGCGCCATTCACTAAAGGCAGTAGTCTGGAAAAGGCCAACATCCTTAACAGTTTACATCAGTTTTTACTGAGAAGGATACAACTAATGTATCAACTATGGATCGCACACCATTCCATGACCTCGAACAAATAGAAATACACCCAGATGGAATTTAAAAAAAACCTCTTATCAGCCTTAAATCTAAACAAGACAACAGGACCAGACAACATGTCAGGTCGTTTTTTAAAAGAACTACATGAAGAGTTAACACAAGCTCTAACTTTAATTTTCCAGGCCTCACTACATCAGGGCCAAGTGCCAACAATCTGGAAAGATGCATTTATCACATCACTATTCAAGAAGGGAGATCGTAGTAAACCATCAAACTACAGACCAGTATCACTAACACCAATATGCTGTAAGATCATGGAGCACATCATTCATAGCACTGTAATGAAACATCTCGACATGCATGGTATTTTAGTAAATGCTCAGCATGGTTTCCGGAAATCTCGATCATGCGAGTCACAAATCATGACAGTCCATGACCTTGCAAATAGCCCGAATAGAAATGAACCAGTAGATGGTATGCTTCTCTACTTCAGTAAAGCATTCGACAAAGTGCCACATCAAAGGTTACTGGAATAGCTCAGCTATTATGAAGTTCGTGGATACCTGCACAGTTGAACTAAGGATTTCCTAACAAATTGGAAACAAGAAGTACTTAGTGCTTGAAGGGAAACACTCTTCAAGATCAGAGGTTACATCTGGCATACCACGAGGAACCGTATTTAGACCGCTTCTCTTCCTTATCTTAATCAACCATATAACAAAGAACACCTCATCAACTGCTAATTTAGAATATGCTGCAACCATATGGGATCCTTACACCAAATTCAACTTGACCAAACTAGAAAAATACCAACGCCGTGCTGTCATTTTGTGAATGGGGACTACTAAAGAGAAAGCAGTGTTACATCTATGCTAAACGAACCAAAATGGCCAGCCTTACAACAAAGAAGAACCAATATAAAAATGATAATGATGTATAGGATAGTCCAGATATCATCACTCTATAATTTGTAGTTGTCTGGATATGGAGCGCCGAGCATAATCAAGGTCAACCAGGACGGACGAACGAATGAATGCCCGAAATGCAATATCACCTCCCCCAACTTTAGATAATGCAATGAACTTATGTTTCCCTTTAACAGTGCAATATTTTCTCATTTATATAATAATTATCACATTTAAAGTATTTCCAATAGCTATATAGCCTATTCAGAGATCCCTCATTTTCCCCATAAAATGAAGGACAAAAATAAACTATAAAAACTATGAGCAATAATTATAAATATATCGTCTTTAACTTATTATGTACATGTACATGTATATAATTGTTTTATTTCTAGTGCAATTATAGTATTTATAGTATTAATCGACATATTTATATCGTATTGGAAAATGATATCAGAACATGTAAAAAATATGACAAGCTGGTTTCAATACATTTTAATTCAAAAGGCATCGATGATTTCAGTATTGGAAAATGATATTGTTTGTTCCTAGTGGCCAAAGCCAGTGTTCCAAGTGTCATTCTTTCAAGTTGATCTGCAGTTCATGGTTGCCAAATTGACGTATCCTATGCCAATGAACCGTTGACTGTGAGGAATTTGCGTGAATGTTTTAAAGTGAATATTTAACAGAAGTTGTAGAAGGCATTTGGGATGAGAAAGAGCCAATTTGTTTTTAAAACGGCAGTAACTGCAGTAATATATAAGTAATTTCATTTCGAAATTCCTCCCAAAAAGTGAAAGGTTGCTAAAACAATCGTGTTGTCGATTTACTATTTACTTTATTGCGATGAAAATTTGACTGAAGACTTTATTTTATGCACAGTTATTGTACGAAATTATTTCATTGCAAAATATTATGTCTAAGAAAAGAACGTTTACATATACCTACCCTATTTGTTGATTTTTTTTATCGACGCCCGCATTCTTAGTGCCAATTCTGGTTCCGTGCAGCCGAATACCCGGCGTGCTTGTCTTGAAAAACCAAGGTAAAAATAAAATATAAATATTTTACCTACGTATCTATCTACACTATTTTTTTAAGAATCTAAGAGGAAACACAGGTATTTTTGTTCCTTGGCATCAGGTCTATCTATGCAATCAGTGTCATCACCACTCAAATAAAGTTTGTAGGTGAACGTTTTATACTAAATCACAGCAACTTGAAACATTTGTCAGTGACTTGTTAGGTTGATTCCTAACTGTGGTGAAATCAACTCTATAATGTGAAAAAGAATGTCAGTGACTTGCTGAGGGTCAATGACCCTCCCTGTGCACTCTAGTTTCCTCCACCTAAAAGTGACCACAATAAAACTGAGATATTGTTGGAAAGTGGAGTGAAACATCATTAAACCATCTTTAATACCACCATGGAGAAAATTATTGACCCCTCTATATAAGTCACTCACAAATTTGATCACATATGGTTGTATGGAGTACACCTCACCTTGAGTGGGTGTCAAACTCAAAAATAGAAATTCTTTATACAGGCCGATGTAAATCTAACTATCATACCATTGAAGCCCCATGTTTTGTACCCAAATAGTCATTAACAATTGATCACAAAAAAGAAATGATAATATGCAGCAATTTTTAATAGAGTATTTACTTACACACATATCTATATACCATCTTTGTCTTTGAACATTACACCTTGCTTTTTCTAAGTTAAATTTAGCTTTGTAAACATCAATTTTCACATTTATCGATATACCCACTGGGCGAAGTTACACTTAATTACAAATACATATCACATTACCATAATATTACCATTTCATTTCAAAATTCATCAAATTTTGACGTTTCTTCTTAAATAACAAGACATTAGCATTGAAAAAGACGATCTTGTACAACTGTAGTGCACATTTTATGCATTTTAAATTCGAGAATGATAAATGATCTTTTCATTCAAACAAGAAAAATTGCATTGCCCTTGATCATGTACGGTCCTTCAGGCATCCTATATAACAACTTCAAAAGACAGTTCATGTTGCTTCTACAGTTCAATGAATGAAACATAATTGGATGCATTGCAAGGGTCATAAAAAAAAAAATATATATCTCAAAATGCACATGTATTCAACAAATTTGGTTACTAGTATTATGAAAAAAAACCATTAAACAGTGTTGGCCAACAATCCCACCAATATTAACAAATTAAACAATCAAAATGATTGAACATAAAAAAGACCATGGCATATCACCTTGGAAAACCAGGTCCTGGCTTAAGACAGGCACTAAAAGTGGCAGGGTTAAACCGGTTGATTGCACCCTAAGGGACTCTCTAGATAATTGAATCTCCAACGGTAATAAAGATATAAACTAATGATAAAAAAACGTATTTCATATAGTTGGCCTAATGTTTAGTTTTAATAAGAAAGTACATGCACAATCCTTAATTCTTTCGATAAAAACTTGAACAACTCCTTAGACGATGTTGATGTTAAGCAATTAAACTGATTTCCTACCCTTGGGTAAATCAGTATTATGTAATATTAAACAGTAAAATCAAATTACGTGTGAATTTATCTCATTGTCACTGTATTACATTGATAAATGATACAATCCTCCGCAGTCTCTTATATTTCACTGTCGTTCTGTGACAAATCGCTGAGGATGTTCATCGTGAATTTTGTACAGCTGAGGTGATAAAAAGGACGGCATGATTTTGTGTCGTTTATCAATTGTCTTCTGTACTTATTAGCCTGGCATTTAACTTTGAATGATTTGGTATTTAAATATTGTTAGATTTCCATCTGTGTGGAGTCATTAAGCACAGTTGAAGAAGTTAAATTCAGAAATGAGAATCTGTTGCACTTCAATTTCATAAAGTCATCTCATAATTCTATTATTTTCTTATCATAATTGTTCCATTTAGAGTGGAAATACTAGGTCTTTTTATAAGTGAAAGTACAGTCAAACCTGCCTTAAAGGGCACCTCTATATAACAAATCACTGTCTATAAAGGGCACCTCTATATAGCAAATCACTTTCTATAAAGGGCACCTCTATATAACAAATCAGTCTATAAAGGGCACCTCTATAAAACAAATCACTGTCTATAAAGGGCACCTCTATATAACAAATCACTTTCTATAAAGGGCACCTCTATATAGCAAATCACTTTCTATAAAGGGCACCTCTATATAACAAATCACTGTCTATAAAGGGCACCTCTATATAACAAATCACTTTCTATAAAGGGCACCTCTATATAACAAATCACTGTCTATAAAGGGCACCTCTATATAACAAATCACTGTATATAAAGGGTACCTCTATATAACAAATCACTGTCTATAAAGGGCACCTCTATATAACAAATCCCTTTCTATAAAGGGCACCTCTATATAACAAATCACTTTCTATAAAGGACACCTCTATATAACAAATCACTTTCTATAAAGGGCACCTCTATATAACAAATCACTTTCTATAAAGGGCACCTCTATATAACAAATCACTTTCTATAAAGGGCACCTCTATATAACAAATCACTTTCTATAAAGGACACCTCTATATAACAAATCACTTCCTATAAAGGGCACCTCTATCTAACAAATCACTGTCTATAAAGGGTACCTCTATATAACAAATCACTGTCTATAAAGGGCACCTCTATATAACAAATCACTGCCTATAAAGGGCACTTCTATATAACAAATCACTGTCTATAAAGGGCACTTCTATATAACAAATCACTGCCTATAAAGGGCACTTCTATATAACAAATCACTTTCTATAAAGGGCACCTCTATATAACAAATCACTTTCTATAAAGGGCACCTCTATATAACAAATCCCTTTCTATAAAGGGCACCTCTATATAACAAATCACTTTCTATAAAGGGCACCTCTATATAATAAATCACTGTCTATAAAGGGCACCTCTATATAACAAATCACTGTCTATAAAGGGCATCTCTACATAACAAATCACTTTCTATAAAGGGCACCTCTATATAACAAATCACTGTCTATAAAGGGCACCTCTATATAACAAATCACTGTCTATAAAGGGCACCTCTATATAACAAATCACTGCCTATAAAGGGCACCTCTATATAACAAATCACTGTCTATAAAGGACACCTTTATATAACAAATCACTTTCTATAAAGGGCACCTCTATATAACAAATCACTGTCTATAAAGGGCACCTCTATATAACAAATCACTGTCTATAAAGGGCACCTCTATATAACAAATCACTGTCTATAAAGGGCACCTCTATATAACAAATCACTGCCTATAATGGGCACCTCTATATAACAAATCACTGTCTATAAAGGACACCTTTATATAACAAATCACTTTCTATAAAGGGCACCTCTATATAACAAATCACTGTCTATAAAGGACACCTCTATATAACAAATCACTTTCTATAAAGGGCACCTCTATATAACAAATCACTTTCTATAAAGGGCACCTCTATATAACAAATCACTTTCTATAAAGGACACCTCTATATAACAAATCACTGTCTATAAAGGGCCGTCTGATTTCCCCCATTAATGAATAGTATATATATAAAGGGCATCTGCTCATAAAGGGCACATTTTCAGGTTCCCTAGAGTGCCCTTTATAGACAGGTTTGACTGTATTTAAATTAAGATCTAAGCTAGCATCCACTTGTGTGGAACATTGTCTTCTTTTGTCCTGAGGAGAACAATGTAGTAAGTATGGAGTATAAAATTCTGAATTTCTCATAAGAGTGTTTTGCCACTAGTGAAAGGGGAGATGAAGGATAGTCAGAAATATTTGCCTTGCAATATGCCATCAACAACATGCAATGGCATTCTCCATCCAAGAGGTAAATATTCCATCAAGTTGAGTTGTATATTTTGTTGAAAGTGGGCAGTGGTGTTAAACACCATAATCCAAATCCTATTATTGATTTTCGATATACTAGTAACCAGACTTAATATATGTTAAAAAAAGATAAATATCAAAACATTTTGTAACTCAACATAAGAATATTTATGACAAGAACTTTACTTTAATCACGGGATAATGAAAACAACTCCACCAGATTGTATACTATGCAAATTTTTGTTTTGTGTGTGTTCAATGATCTGAGGTGAGAGATAGTTGTTTCTCACTTTTGAGACAGACCAGTTCCTATTTTTAGCGATGTGAGATTTTCTTATCCTGCACTAGTGCAAGACAAAAAAATCATGTGCGTTTTACCGGCAAATGCATGCTGTACAGTTTATGTCAACTACCCCCCAATTATCCATGCTTTTCCTTTTTAAAATAAACAATTAACCACGATTCTACTACATAAGTATTTTTAAATTCATTTATGTATGATATTCTGCTAGCTAACGTGCACCTTTCACTGTGTTTGATTCTTTTTTCAGGCTCTCTTCCAGTCAATGTTTGTTTACTTTGAGTAAATAATAGAGTACTCTCCCTTGTTAGTAACTAACGTAAAGAAAGAAATTACCTCCCTTTGACCAAATTCAAATATTTTTTTACAGGTATTTATCTCTGTTGTAGTAACATTTATAATATATTTATTAAATACATTGTACTTTATGATGAAATACATTTGAAATACTGCCGAGATACGGTTGCATATGGATAAATCGAATATTTACTTCAGCAATGGAAAAATAAATTGCAGGAAAACGCTCGATGGAATGTAAACAAAAACAATTAGGTGTTTAGTGAGAAATAAAATCAAACACCGGAAAAAGTACAAGATAGGGAAATCTCCGACACCCTTGGGTAAGATTACAATCGTTCTCTAACTCGGCAAGCCTCGTAAAGAGAACGATTGAAATCTTACCCTCGGGTGTCGGAGATTTCCCTATCTTGTACTCTCCCCGGTGTTAGATTCTATATTTCTCATCCCTTGGATAAAGTAGTCCGTTAATTTAGGTGAAAAAGATTTTTCTATCTTACCCCGGCTCCAGGGTAAGACAAGCTACACACTGTTTTTCCCGCAAAATTGTTTTCCATTGTTGAATTAAATTGTCAATTTATAGTGTCTTGGCAGTATTTTAAATGTATTTCACAATAAAATACAATTGTATTTGATAAATATTTTATAAATGCTACTACAACAGCGATAAATGCCTGTAAAAAAGTTATTTGACGTTGGTCAAAGGGGGGTAATTTTTTTTATTTACATTAGTTACCTAACAAGGGAGAGCACTCTATATTTTCTCAACGTAAACAAATATTGACACGATAGTAAGAGATGAGAAAAAGAGGCAAACCTCTTTAAAGTTGTAAAATGAAAATCTTGTTTTATTTTATTACGTGGCATTTTGGTCATGTGATACGGTTCGCAAACTAATGTGCCAAACTACACAAAAAGTAAACAAACACTGACACGGTAGAAAGGGGTGAGAAAAAGAGTCAAACACCATAAAAGGTGCAAGATAGTAAAATCTGTGACACCTGCTATCTTGCACCTCTCCCAGTGTTAGACCCTTTATTTCTTTTTTTGATATTCAGGTGGAATTGTTGACCATCACTGTTTAACCTTTTTTGTTTGGTTGATATTGGTTGAATTGTTGACCATCACTGTTTAAACTTTCTTTTCATAAGTGTATCGGTGTGTCAAATTGACAGTACATTTACAACCAATTACAATTCAAAAGTATTTTTGTTCAGTGGACTGTGTAAACACTTCAATAGTATTTTTGTTCAGTGGACCATGTAAACACTTCAAAAAACTGTTACAAATAATTCATTCTATAAGAACTTAATCATCGTAAGGGTAGCAGGGGTTTTATGGAGGATAATTAATTTCTTAACTATAACAGATTTTATACAATTAGTCTTTTGTTGAGGTCAATACGAGTTTTTATGGACCTTAAAAACGATATTGATTTCTAAGGTCCATAAAAACTTGTATTGGCCAATACAAAAGACTGTAATTGTTTTATTACATTAAAATGAAAAGTGAAAGTGAAACCAAGTCTCCAAGATTTCTGCAAATCTCCGTGTGACTTCTGCAAGCCCATCGCCAGAGTCGGACATGATGATTACTTGTTCATTCTAAAGTAATGCTAATACGATGATTCTGATTGGACGAAATTTCACATTAACTTTATGCCCATTGGTCGAATAGAAATAGAATTCACGTGATTCTTTTTATAGATTTCGTTAGAAAACGAAAGTGAAACCAAGTCAATACGAGTTTTAATCAAACAATATCAAATTTTACGGAATGTCAGGTGACAGCATGATAGCCAATAAAATTGCTTAAATAAAATCATTATGTAATAACCTTATTAATGAACTTGTAGTGGGGTTCGTGTTACTCGATCTATAGTCTTATGTGTATGTTTTCTAGATCGTTGTTTGTCCTTTTGTTCTTTTTCTTTTGGTCATTGTGTTGTCTGTCCTTCGATTTATGGATTATGATTACCTCTTTGGTATCTTCAAACTCTTCTTATGGGGGATAATTAATTTCTTAACTATAACAGATTTCATTATTAATGGACTTATATGGTCTGTATTTACAAATGTGTTCACCTATTGATCAAGAAGAATAGAACCTAATACATTTGAAAGGATTTGGATGTAGAAGAATAATCGCTTGTATCACCACAATAGTCAATGATTTGCAATTTGAATAAATTCAATTTACAGTTGTGATCAGGATGTCCAAATATGATGTATTAGATGTTTGTCAAGACTATAATTATTGCATACATGGTACATGAGCTCCGATGTTAAACCCCATTTATTCAAAGTGTAATGTTCTATAGGCTAGCAAGTTTTGATTTGAGCATATGTTTGTTCTATTTATTTTTATTTCTGTTTCTGCAAATACTTCAATTCCACAGGCAACATTAATGCTGGCTTATCTCCCTTTTTTTAGGTTTGACAAGGAAGATAATATATGCCAAGGGAGACAATTAGACATAATGCTTTAATTATTTGTCCCTTAATTCTTACACTAAAGTCTATAGAATGTACACGTATAAGATATGTTTTGTATCTGAAAAACAGCAAAACTAAATGTTCACTGATTTTTGTTTTTGCCATGTACATGTAGTATGTTATTAAGACAGGTTTCAATTATTGGCAATATACACCGATTCAACACGAATACAAATGTAAGTGAGTGATTGTTTTTTTAACACCATCTCAGCAATTTTACAGCTATATCATGGCGAGAACAAGTTAATTTTCAATGAGATGATGATGAGGTCTGCTTTGCACTAGACCAACACGCTTAGTTGAATTTTCATAGTGCTAGCTCACTGAAACAACAGTCTTCGGATAGGCATGTAGCCGCACTCGGACACATTATCCTGATTCTGAACCAACCAGTCTATGCTCTTTCTCCTTAATGCTGCGTACGTAGCGGAGAAGCAACATATAACAGTTTTATAGTCTTTGGTTTGACCCGATCAGGACTCGAACTCACGATCTACCACACTCGAGGGGAGCACGTTAACCATAACACCATCGATGCGGTTAGGCAGGTTTAATATTATGGCGTAGTAATAGCAATTTGCTAAAAATGTCAACATTAAGGCTGTCAAAATGAAAAGCCTAATGAAAAAGATTTAAAATTTGATCATGGTCGTGAAAACTAAGAAATTATTTCAGAGTTGTTGTTATGTGATATTTAAAGAAGCAGGTTCTCATGTACATATAATATCAAAACAACATTACTGACTGCCACGTTAGTAATTACATTAATAAGTAATATTTACTCAGGGTAATTAATAAAAATCCCATTAATTTCTTTGGATCTTAATGACTAATTTTTATAAGATCTATCAGAAGCATGGCTGGTATCAATTTTGATATGTTTACTCTTAGATTAATGGTGTACAATCAGCTGATTCTACATCCTTTAGTTCTTAGTTGGCAAACGATAACCTTCATTGACCCTGCTATTGTACCGTTCATGTTTACATTGTCAATTAGTGAAAATAATGGGTCCTTTTTTATTAGAAGCATTTTATTCTTTGCTTTAATCTTTGTTTGACTGTTGGAAATCCAAATTATTTATACCAGCTTTAGAAACAACAAGAAAATCGAGTCTTTGCTATAGCAAGCTTTCTTTTCCTTTTTCGGGGCGAGTACAAATAAATTTACATCAAACGACAATATACATGTTTTGTGTTTATATTGCAATGCTATGTAGGCAAAAAATTTACACACAACATGGAAAAAAATTTAAGACATTTTGGTTGAATTTCTACAATGCAGTCTATTTTCAACTGGTGTCTTTAATGCTTAGCTCTACATGAGACGTGAGGTACCATGATAATTTATATGCATAGAAGAGGTATATTAGCAAAGGTTTATACCTACACCTGTATATAGGCAGTAAATGAACTGATTGCAGGGGTCGTCATGGCCATGATCGTATTGGTAGTTGGATTTACAACTACCTATGCAATCAGCGCCTATCACCACTAAAGTTGTGAGTTTAAATTCCGTTCAGGTGAGGTGTACTTGATACAACATTATGTGATAAATTTTGTCAGTGACTTGCGACAGGTCAGTGGTTTTCTCCGGGTACTCAGGTTTCCTCCACCAATAAAACTGACTGCCACAATATAGCTGAAATATTGTTGAAAGTGGCTTGAAACACCATAACTCTCTCTCTCTCTCTCTACACTTAGAAGAGATATAAAACAAAGGTCTATACCTACACCAATATATAGGAAGTACTTGCAGTATAAAAATCTATAATTGGCTGCTTTATCAGACTCTACTGTATGTTATAGAGAAGCAATAAAGGATTTTGGCATCTTATAAATTTTACATGTTATACACATCATTCTTCAGTAATTATAATCTACATGTAGACAATAATCAGTGGCAGGTGCTCCTTTGAAATGTGATTTGTGTATGTCAATTTCAATTAGTCTACCAATATATTTCAAATGTTTTGAAGTAACCTCACTATGACTTGTTATGGCGCAGCTATCTTATATTACAACAATGATCTTAAAGAATTCAAAAAACAGAATCGCAACAAAAGAAAAGATACAAAAAAAAAGAGAAAAAACTTGAAAAAAAAATGAAAGAAATATTGTGGAGTACATGTATCTGATGAGGGAAAGATGCTTGTAGGCAAATTATGTGGAGTACATGTATCTGATGAGGGAAAGATGCTTGTAGGCAAATTATGTGGAGTACATGTATCTGATGAGGGAAAGATGCTTGTAGGCAAATTATGTGGAGTACATGTATCTGATGAGGGAAAGATGCTTGTAGGCAAATTATGAAATATTGTGGAGTACATGTATCTGATGAGGGAAAGATGCTTGTAGGCAAATTATGAAATATTGTGGAGTACATGTATCTGATGAGGGAAAGATGCTTGTAGGCAAATTATGAAATATTGTGGAGTACATGTATCTGATGAGGGAAAGATGCTTGTAGGCAAATTATGTAATATTGTGGAGTACATGTATCTGATGAGGGAAAGATGCTTGTAGGCAAATTATGAAATAAATACAAGATCTACTCTTTACTTCCATTATGGGTGAGTACGCAAACAATTGTATTTCTGTGTTCTATCATTTGTACTATTATTAGTATGGTAATCTTTTTACAATTCTACTGGAATTACACATCATCATCAATACATGTCTATTTTATGCTCTTTCTGACAGAACACCAGTGATAAAGTATGCCGATCACCTTTCCAATATAAATATGATAAAGTTAGCCATATACATATCTATTATAATTAATAGAGTTCTACTTTCTCTTTTGCCTTTAGGCATATCAAACTAATATAACTTCCTGGTTTGTTACTATTATTTAATACTAAGAATTAGTTGTATGAATTCTTTATAATTATGTACATTATGCTAAATATAAAGATATTTCTGTTTTAATATTTTTCCTCAACAAAAACCTTTTTTCTTCCCCATCAAAGAACTTGTTTCTTTTATGAAGTCAAAACCTACATCATTAGTTTTATTGTTGAGCTTATTTTTTTGTCACATGCCGAGTGCGTTAGAACTGACTGCACAGTGTTCATTTTTGCTGTTAAGTTCATTTGGATAACTTTGTTTTTGCCGTCTAATTCTCAATGGCATATTTAGAATTACTTGTTGTTCTAATCAAACAGTAAAATGTACATACAAGAATGTCAAATTACATAACCTTCTCCAGTTATGTGCAACCCACAGATATATATGTTTTATGAGGCTAAAGACCTCTAATAGAATGATTTATCCCTAACCTTGAAATTAATCATACTTCTTACATTTGTCATGCAGCCGACCAGTACAGGATTTTAAATTTTGTAATTTTTGGTAATTATTTAATTATCTATGTCAAGTAGAAAGGGAGGAGATAGACAGCATAATATTATTTTGTAACTAATTGACTAATTTTTCTCTAATTTAATGTAACCGCATCGGTGGTGTAATGGTTAGCATCCTCGCCTCGAATGCTGCAGATCGTTGATTCGCGTCCAAAGACTATAAAATTGGTATTTGTTGTTTCTGCACTAAGCATGCAGCATTAAGGAGAAAGAGCAAAGACTTGTTGGCTCGGAATCAGGATAATGTGTCCTAGTGGGGCAACATGTCTATCCGTGGACTGTTGTTTCAGTGAGGTAGCACTATAAATATCCAACAAAGCATGTTGGTCTAGTACAAAGCAGACCTCATCATCATCTCATTGAAAATTAACTTGTTCTTGCCATGATATAGCTGAAAATTTGCGGAGTTGGCATTAGGCAACAATCAATCACTCACTCTAATTGAACTTAATCAAATTTATGCTTAACAATAAAAAAAAAATATCTAAGGCTATACATGCAACTGAATTTTAAAATTCAATCTGTTTGTAGTGATACTTAGACATTATTTTAACAGAAAAAGAAATGAAAGAATGTGTCGATAGAAACAAGGATGCTTCCCGCTTCCAGCTTAAGTGAACAGGGGCATAACTCCATAATGGAAAAAGTGGTAAAGTCATAAATCGTACTTAACCTTCTTTTTATGGTCCCTGGCCTTGTGTATATATTTCAAATGATTTGTTAAAGGAAAATTTAATAACACAATAGATTTCAGTAGATAACCAACCAAAAGGAAAATACCTTGATAATTTATAACCAACCAAAAGGAAAATACCTTGATAATTTATAACCAACCAAAAGGAAAATACCTTGATAATTTATAACCAACCAAAAGGAAAATACCTTGATAATTTAAAATGACGTGAACATTTTACAAAAGGACATTTTCTTTGGTAAAATAATAATCAGATACCTTAAAACTAAAGAGTTTAACATTGATAAATGTTACATTTGATGTCAGATTATTTAAAAAAATATTTATATATATGTAAGACTCAGATGGACGTCCAGCCTGTAATCGGTGTCCAATCCTCAAATCTATGTCCTTTTTCAAATTCTTAAATCGGCGTCCAATTCTCAAATCTATGGCCGTTTCTCACTTTCTCAAATCGACATCTAATGACGTCACTGGCATATGCCCTAACTCTAACCCTAACCAATAAATCGGCCATAGATCTGAGAATTTGAAAAGGATACTGATTTAGAATATCCTTCAATTGGGACGTGATATGAGATAATGACGTCAGTGGATGCCGATTTGAGTCTTGACGCTGATCTGAGTCTATCATATATATAGACTCAAATCAACGTCCACCGACGTCATTATCTCAAATAATGGTCCTATTCAGAGTGAAGATGTGTATGTGCTTTTACCTTGTCACATGATGGATTTGGATCAAGTTTGTACATCATCTACATTGGATATTATATCAAATGAATGCAAAACATTCCATGCATAAATCCAGTGCACCTGACCCACGTTTCGCATACAAAAAGCTCATCAGCGACCCTCTTATTTAAACAAGTTTGAAAGCAAAATCAAATACGACATTGAATGGCGTTCAAAGTCCAAAATTCAAAATGGTTGAGCAGTGGATGCTTTCAAGCAGTTTTTATGTAGATTTCCATGTTCTATTCTATGTTTGATTTTTAAAATTTGTGCAGCCTATAAACTCATTTTCCTGTTTTAATTGTAGTATTCCAAAAAAATATATAGAAAAAAGTGATATACTGTAAATTGAGAAATAATTGTAATGACAGTTTTGTTTTGCTTTGTGTCTGTAACGTAGAAATCGGACATGGATTTGAGGATTGGATGTCGATTAGAGACTGGACATCGATCTGAGTCTTACATATATATATATATACTATCATGGATTCGTTTTTAGAAAACGGATTTCTCAAAGCAATATCACATCGAAGGCAAAGCCTGGCGATGCGATAAGTCCATTCCAAGCAACACATATGAACGATAGCATGTTTATTGACGACTTGTTAAAGTGACGCCAGTATAACATCCCATAGCTCTACACATAGAAATCAACTACAATATGTTTATATCACGCTTGTTGCTTGATAATAGGTACTATGGTGTATGAAGATCAAAAGAGAAATTTACAAATCATGGATTAAAAGTTATTTCTATCAGATATAAAATAATGCAACAAAATATGACAACAATGTGTGATTGTTTTGATGGTAGAGTGGGAGTACATATAAAATTAATAGGACTTTCATGTTTCTAGACTGTCTAGAATAATGGAAAATAAGAACTGGATGGCCAATCCCCCTAGAGTTGATGCAGTGCCAAATCAAATAGAGACATCTCAATGCCACATAGACCCTTCCCTGTACAGTAGTCCCCCTCTTATAAGGCCACTCCAACCAAAGACCACCCCTCTTATAAGGCCACTCCAACCAAAGGCCACCCTTATTATAAGGCCACTCCCACCAACCCTTATTGTTAGGCCACATTTCACTTACACTGAGATAGTACAACACTATCCCTTCCAGAGAGGTCACCACTCGTTTAAGGCCTCTATTTCATTGCAAAAAGGGGTGGCCTTATAACAGGGGGGAGTACTATAACACATAGACCCATATTGTCACTCAGACCCATCTATATGCCACACAGACACATCTCCATGCCAAATAGACTAATATCAGTGCCAGGCAATCTAAAAATTCTACCAATACTTAAAGCTAATATACTGTAAAAAAAGTTAAAATGTTATTATATGATAACATGCATATCTTCATTACATAATACAGACATCCAACAACCCTTTTTTAAGCTTGATCAATTCCCTTTGACTGAAAACAATTTACTAGATATACATGTGTACAGATCCCTTTGGTTGTCAAGACATGCATGATTGTTTGTTTTGAAGGAAAAAAAAGGTCTGTAGAAAAACAAGTATGTTAATGTTGGTTAAAATGACAGAAATCAGCTGGTCATGACATATAATCACCATGGTTATTATTTGTTTTTCTCCAAATAATTGAAGAAATTATTTACAGTAAATATTTACTTTAATAACTGCAGTTAGAGTTTGTTACTGCAATCTCTTAATTGTTTACTGTTGTAAAACTGTGGTTGAGTGACATGTTTGATCAACACCAAGGTTCAATGTGCTCTGTTTTTACAACTGAGTGGCAATAGAATAAAAAAATATATATTCTGATGATAAACATGAGCCTTAATGATTGCTGAGCTGAATTGACACACAAATACACTGAATAGTCTATCTAATTGTTAGTTATTATGCTGCATTTGATTTTTCTCCAACAGAATTGTAAAAACTTCAAAGCACATTCTGTCTACTTTTAGAAATTTGAAATCTTTTCTTTCTAAATCAAAATACAGTCAAATCTGCCCATACGGTCACCTCTATTAACCAGCCACCTGCATTAAAAGGTAACATTTTCCCTGTCCTTTCGTAGAAAATTTCAAACGAATGGAACCTCTTTTAAGAGGTTACCCGTTTTAAAATGCCATTTTTTCTTTGTCCGAAAGGTGACCTCTTAATACAGGTTTGGCTGTATATCTATTACAATTTTTATGCTGTAACTAAGAAATCCACTGAATTAATACACAGTGTGACATCACAATGTAATGTACTGATTGTATAAATATGACGTGTAAATATAATTGTATTGATTGTAATTAACAATATGCTAACATTTTAACATTTTCTGCGTACATTGTGTTTTTTTGTTTGCTTGTCTTCATTCAATGTCTTGTGCTCAATGTTGCCTGTGTCTCTGGAATGTCCATTCTTGATTACCCCCTTTGGTTTTCTCAAATGTTTATTTTTACATTAAAATTTGAAACAATTTTCATATTATGTTCTGTGTTAAAAACAATATATTGCGGTCGTTTCCAATCAACAGAAAAAAATAACAAACTTTGTATGGATTATCTTTTCTTGATTGGCCCTTTTGGTTTTCTCTTGCATTTATTTTAACATTAAATTTTTGAAACAATTTTCAGAAAATGACCTCTCTTAACAAAAAATAGTTGTAGTAAGGAAATAAACTTGACGACCATTGAATGATCATTCTTGTGCAGTGTGGCATTTAATCAAGTTCATAGTTTACCATAATTAAACAAGATCTTAACTGACACAGATTTTCTTTAAGATCACACCTGCACAGATTTGTTGCACAGCATGATTTTTATTATGACTAGACATGTAAATTGAAAGGATTTAATATATATATGTTGTTATAACTCATATCAAGGCCCAAAGCTGTTAATTAAGAAATAACATATACTGTATGTTTAATTCAATGGTATCTGCCTATAAATGAATATAATTAGCATTGGTTATATTAGATTTCTGTTCCATCAGCCAATCAAACACAACCATATCTTACAATGAGCCATGGCCATATTGAATATGTATTTCATCAGCCATTCAAACACAACCATCTCTTACAATGAGCCATGGCCATATTGGATATGTGTTTCATCAGCCAATCGTACACAACCAATCTCCTGATGAGCCATGGCCATATTGGATATGTGTTGCATCAGCCAATCAAACACAACCATGCCTCCTCATGAGCAATGGCCATATTGGAAATGTGTTTCATCAGCCAATCAAACACAACCATATCTTACAATGAGCCATGGCCATATTGGATATGTGTTGCATCAGCCAATCAAACACAACCATGCCTCCTCATCAGCCATAGCCATATTGGATATGTGTTTCATCAGCCAATCAAAAACAACCATATCTTACACTGAGCCATGGCCATATTGAATATGTGTTTCATCGGCCAATCAAACACAACCATATCTTACAATGAGCCATGGCCATATTGGATATATGTTTCATCAGCCAATCATACACAACCATTTCTCCTGATGAGCCGTGGCCAAATGAGATAAGTGTTACATCAGCCAATCATTATGGATTTCTCTTCCATTATATATCGGCCAATCAGAAACTCCATTTTCAATGGTGCCAATATTGGATGCCATATCTTAATGACCCAAAAAATTGTTTTGAAGATCATCCTTAAATCATTCCTGTAAAGGATAAAAATGCAAAAACTCACAAGAATATGAATCTGTGCAAGTATTTTCAGTTTGGTAAATAAGTGTTGCATATGAGATCCAAATATCATAAGGGGTTGGGATCCCATTATCCTGTTTAACACTGCCACATTTTCGAGCCTTTCCCAAGCCAGGACCTGAATTTTCATCGTCATTTGTCATGTTTTTTTTCCTCCGTATTTGATGGCTTTAATGAGAGGCGGTTCGTTTTGTTGATATTGGTGAAATTGTTGACCATCATTGTTAAAACTTTCTTTTCATTAGTATGTTAAGTAGTTGCAAAGCTATGTATCAATTATATCCATGACCTGCATTGCACGAGTGTTACTCGTTTTTTTTCCATTCCCTAAAAATTTGGCAGATCAATGTATTGGCAAATCACATAATAACTTTCCTGCTTATTTATATCGGTTAGAATTAATTGTTGCACTTAAAATTCAAACCAGGAAGGAAATATAACTCTGAACCTTTTTACACTGAGAACATGTTCGCAAGATCTATTATCTAATCATACAGCCATCTACAATCATCTTAAAGACTCTAGAAAGGACTGAATGCTCCAAAAAATAGCCTGAAAATAACTTGATTAGGGAAATACAAGTATGAAGAAGTCAATTTTGAAAGGTTTTGTCATAATACTAATAGGAAATGATCGATTTTCTATATTTCCTGCGACAATACAGTACGTGTAAATAAATTGACAGCGAATAAACTTGCACCTATCTGACTTTTAGTTGGCATCAAATCTCTCCCAAAAAATTTGATTGATTTCATTTTTAAATTATGCAAGGTAAAAAAAACCCACATGAGATATGTGTATTATTTAAATATTTAAACATAGTTTGCAACAAAAAGCATGTGATATTACAAACGAAAATTTAATTGATTGTCTCCCTTTAGTTAAACCATGGTTACCAATAATCTATCTTATGCAGACGATGGTATGATTATCTACCTTGTTAAACCATGCCGCAAAATCCAACTACCACACGATCAAGATCACGACGGCTCCTATATTGTTATAGAAAAGTGAAACATGGAAAATAGTCATGAACATTTTGAGGTAAAATTTGGAATTTGAAAATCTCCATTGGCTTAACATTAATATATGAGTTATAAGTAAAAAATAGAAGAACAGGACACAGATCCAGCTAGAGAAAACAGGGACATTAGTCTAGGATGGAAAAAATGGTAATGTCTGAAATCAAACTTCAAATGGTTTGCTTCATGGGATCTTAATTCATTGAGTGGAAACCACATGCAGAATGGACAGACAAGGTTAAACTGAAAGCCACCCAGTGCCTAGCAGTGAGGTCATAAATATATGGGTCAAATTCAGAATGTTTATAAGATTGGAATTGGAATGATTTCTAATTTTTGTGACTTGCCGTACTTTGAAAGTAATCTTTACTATTATAATGTTTGCTATTTAAAAATATATTATTAGTACAATAGGTTAATAAATCAAACATATTGTTTATAAAGACAGAAATAGACTTCAATAAGAGAAAAACTAATGATGAATCAATGAATTTGACAGACAAAGTATACAAAGTATATTGGAAACATATCTATAAATGTCTTGTCTGATCACTTAAATGGTAGATTTTTTTTCTAATATCACTTAAATAGTAGTTTTTTTTTCTAATATCACTTAAATAGTAGGTTTTGTTCTTCTAATATCAGTAAAATACCAAATGAGATAGAAGTGAATCTGTTCTACATCTTCATAAAGTTTAACTAACGATTAATACCTTTAATAATCTAGATTTGGCTGGAAATTACAAGCAATCAATTTTAATTTGAAATGATTATATATGAATCAGATCGGGATTTCTCTCGAAAGAGGCTGAGTTAATTAATAAGTCGTGGATTTCTTGAAAAGAAATGAAATTATAAATAGACAGTATTAGTACATTGTCTTAAAATATAAAGTTAATGTGTATGAGGCTTAAAAACTAGGATAAAGGTGAGGTTCACAGAGCCTTTCCCCCAGTTTTGTACCAAATACACATAAACTTTATATTTTAAGTCACTGCATCAATATTGTGTTTATCCTGCAGAAAAATCATATTAATACATGGACGTTTATATTTTTAATTAAATAATAAAATTATAGAGTTATCCCTTGATTGCCCCTTTTGATATTTTCTATCAACAGGAAGTGAACTGAATTTACAATTAGGTTCCCAATGCTCAACAGGTAACATGTGGAAGGGGTACCCGAAAAAAGCTATATTTCGGTCAGTGACAGTATATAACAGAAATGTATCCAGTTGATGCAATTTGCTTGCTCAAATAGAACAAGTGCAGGATAAATAAAACTTAGGTTGTACTCATTCATACTCATATACCAAAGCTTGTTTGTTCAGAGCAAAATGTTGACTTCAATCTCAGATACTTTCATTTCACACTTCTATATATCTTTCATATATGTCCAGCTGCATTTGTTTAGGTTTATGGTGTTTAATGCCACTTTCAACAATATTTCATGTATTTGTTTAATACACATGTAAAACCTCATAAGAATAGTCACACTATAATTTCTAAATGGAATGTAAATATCGAGTACCATTCTGTCAAGTTCAGTTCCAGCAGATTTTCAGAAAAAAAAAAAAGAACTAACTGACGCAGACACCACCTGCTTCGACCAATGCAATAAATTTCTAAATGGAACGTAAATATTAAGTAACATTCTGTCAAGTTTAGTTCCAGCAGATATTTAATATAAAAAAAAAGTAACTGACGCTGACGCCATCTGCCTTATCTAATGCAAAGTGACGACAATAATTTCTGTGGTCCTTTAGGTCAAGTGACCTAATCATAACACAATGCTTATTTATCAAAATGAAGATTTTATTTCAGAATTAATATATTGGGTTAAGGTATGGTGTTTAATGCCACTTTCAACAATATTTTAGCTATATCGTGGCAGTCAGTTTTATTGGTGGAAGAAACCGGACTACTTGAAGAAAACCACCGACAAACTTTACCACATAATGTGTCATCAAGTGCACCGCAACTGGGTGGGATTCAAATGCACAACATTAGTGGTGATAGGCACTGATCAGAATTAATATATACATTGTATAAACCTGTTCTCTAACAGTAAGATAATGAAATCCCAAAATATTTTGAGAGTGCAGAAAGGTAAGAATTCATAAATTTAAAGTGCATAGCTGTTTCTACAACTCAGACGAATTATTTTTTTAATGGTAATTAATCACTTCATAAATAGCATATATTTCCTTAATTACTGTTGTTTGTCATTTTCCATCAATAACCATGTTATATTACACTGGTATATGAAGTTGTCGAAAATGTCCATCACAACGGAGGTGGATTATAATGGTGGCTATTTTTAGTACTAAACTCACAATCAAAATGATATATGTTTTAGTGACCATTCTCCAACCTATATTTTCTATAAGCCAGCAAAAAAAAAAAGAATTAAAAAAAATAGAATTTACCTGCCTGCCATGTCAATTTTAAAAGATAGGGTAAGGGGAAGGGAAACAAATGATTTTATTATTTGTGACCTCATTTTCAAAAATCAACATTAACAATTAAACTGAAAGGTTTGCAAAAGTATATTGTTAGATGTTCATGATTTTGGTAAAAAATAATTACAGTCCACCCTGTCCATAAGGTCACGTTTATTAAGCAGTCACCTGTATTAAGAGGTCATTATTTTCTTGTCCTGTCATAGAAAATTTCATATGAATTGAACCTCTTTTAAGAGGTCACCTGTCTTGTAAGACCACTTTTTCTTTCTCCCAAAGATGACCTCTTAATACAGGTTTGACTGTATTCTGATTTTACCAGATATAAACTTTATGCCCATCAACAAGCATCCTCTGGTAAGACAATACTATACAGACACCCCTCAGACAAAATGTATTACAATTACACATCATCAGTGTCAATACCTTTTTTTTTCTAGACATCAGAAATTAAGTCTGGAATGCCAACATTGTAAGTACATTTGCACTTTTGGAATTTCTTATGGTATAACATATCGTAGGTACATCTTATATGATTAGATTTAGAAATAAGGGTTGATTTTGAGGGTACCTGATAAAGGTTATTCTAGAAACGTGCAGTGTGCACTTAAAATTTGATATCTACATTTTTAATTAATGCCAATTTAAAAAAAATATTTTAGTTATATCAAGGTGATCAGTTTTATTGTTGGAAAAAACTGAATTGTGCAGAAAAAGCTACTCCTATTCTATTAAAAACTGAATTGTGCAGAAAAAGCCACTCCTATTCTATTAAAAACTGAATTGTGCAGAAAAAGCCACTCCTATTCTATTAAAAACTGAATTGTGCAGAAAAAGCCACTCCTATTCTATTAAAAACTGAATTGTGCAGAAAAAGCCACTCCTATTCTATTAAAAACTGAATTGTGCAGAAAAAGCCACTCCTATTCTATTAAAAACTGAATTGTGCAGAAAAAGCCACTCCTATTCTATTAAAAACTGAATTGTGCAGAAAAAGCCACTCCTATTCTATTAAAAACTGAATTGTGCAGAAAAAGCCACTCCTATTCTATTAAAAACTGAATTGTGCAGAAAAAGCCACTCCTATTCTATTAAAAACTGAATTGTGCAGAAAAAGCCACTCCTATTCTATTAAAAACTGAATTGTGCAGAAAAAGCCACTCCTATTCTATTAAAAACTGAATTGTGCAGAAAAAGCCACTCCTATTCTATTAAAAACTGAATTGTGCAGAAAAAGCCACTCCTATTCTATTAAAAACTGAATTGTGCAGAAAAAGCCACTCCTATTCTATTAAAAACTGAATTGTGCAGAAAAAGCCACTCCTATTCTATTAAAAACTGAATTGTGCAGAAAAAGCCACTCCTATTCTATTAAAAACTGAATTGTGCAGAAAAAGCCACTCCTATTCTATTAAAAACTGAATTGTGCAGAAAAAGCCACTCCTATTCTATTAAAAACTGAATTGTGCAGAAAAAGCCACTCCTATTCTATTAAAAACTGAATTGTGCAGAAAAAGCCACTCCTATTCTATTAAAAACTGATAAAACTTTATCATTTTGAGGTTGTACATGTATGGTGTGCGTTACGATAGCACCATGGACGAGAGTCAAACTCAAAAGGCCAAAGAAAAAAAAACCCAGGGAGGGGGCGTGAAGAAATAGGGCAGGTGCAGCACAAAGATCTGACATCAACATTGCTTGTTCACAAATGGCAATAACAACTTCAGGGTAGACACTATATATTAGGGTTGGTAGGGTTAGTGGACATATGTTTTTTTTGTGGCCTAAACCATTGTGATGATTGGCAATGACAGCATGGGTAGATATACATCTAACTACAATGTACCATATTTACCACAGCCATGCTTGCCTCAAAATCCCAAAAACCTATGTGACATAAATTTTGATGCAGGCAGATGTGCCTGTTACAGCCATTTTTGTTTTAAAATCAATATGATGTACAGCTGCTTCTATCATGGTTTTTATAATGATAATGTTATTTTTTATTTCAGTCAATCAGTAACTACTTTGCTCTGGAGTAGGGGTTAGGATTATGGTGTTTAATGCCACTTTCAACATATTTCAGTTATATCATGGCATAACTGACGTTTTATTGGTGGAGGAAATCGGAATAACTGGAGAAAACCACCCATCTATGCCAAGTCACTGACAAACTTTATCACATAATGCTGTACGAGTGCACCTCACCTGAGTGGGATTCAAACTCTCAACGTTAGTGGTGATAGGCACTGATTGCAATGTAGGTGTAAATCAAACGACGATACGTTCACGACAGTCCCTGCACTGGAGGAGACAGATATGGTTGATTGATTGATATTTCATGCAAATCCAGGATGAACAAGAAATGTGTGCATCACAAAATATGCCCGTCTATATAAATTATCAAATGGTAAACAATTCTATTAATAGTAATGGTGACCTTGACCTGTGACAAAATGACCCCAAAATAAATAGGGTTCTTTCCCTTCCATAGGGCAATCATGTGGTCAAGTTTGGTAAAGATCCAATATACAGAACTAAAGTTATCATGTGGTAACAGTGACCTTGACCTTTGACCTAATGACCCAAAATAAATAGGATTCTTCCCCTTCATTGACAGGGGAATCATGTGGCCAAGTTTGGTAAAGATACGATATACAGAACTAAAGTTATTGTGCGGAAACCTGTGTGGACGCCAGCCCGCCGCCCGCCATACCCAATCACATAATACAGCCCGTCTCGAGACGGGCGTATACAAATGATGCAGAAATGAGTGAGGAATGAGACTTTTGAATGTCACTGGAAAAGTATGAAGAGTTGGGTAGGGGAAAAAAATATACTGGACGTCAGATCAAAAACATTTCGAGGATCATCTTTAGATATTCCTGACAAGGTTTCTGAAGATAGGATAAAAACACAAATTGCTTATGGACAGTGTGCCAAGTGACAGCAAAGTCAGCTTGCATGCTTATGTAACTTTGTTAATGTGGAGAAATCCTACTACGGGTTTGCACAAAAAAAACAAGAATGGGGTGCAATCCAATGTACATGGTCAGGTAAATGTTTAATCACACTACATAACTAACTGATCACGCTTGTGACATTAGCTGATTTTGGCTATACTGCTTAGGCCCTTTGAGTTTTTTTCTTCTTCAGGCATAAGTGACTTTTGTTGAATTTAGCTATACTTTTCAGGCCGTTTGGGTTTTTTGCTCCCAAATTTTTTAAAGTTATTTGGCTTACCAATCTATTGACCTTGAGTCTACTCAGTCCCTGATGATGGTTTTTCCAGAAACACATTATGCACACTGATTCAGATACAAAATGTATCTACGTATTTATCTTTTTATTATTTCACATCAATAAACAATCGTTTATTTCTGCCTCTTTCATTAGTTTACAAAACAAATTCTAAATAACAGCACTTTATTGAACATTTAAAGAGTTATTGTTATTGAAATTTAGTCAAGCTGAGATTTTTTTTCCCGATGGTGGATGAACAAAATTGTAAAGGTTATTCACCGATTCTGTATCATATAACATTAATGGGAGCCATTAATGGAAAAATAATGATTGGCTCTTCAGCATAATATTTCTTTGAAATCCTAAAATGACACTAACAACTCTTGAAATAGACAAATCATTTGAATTCAACTTATTTTCCGACTGTTGCAGGACTTCCTTCGTTAAGGAGGCTTTAAAATGTATTCTAAATCGGGGGTTTATAATCAGTGGACAGATTTAGTTCATATTTGAGCAGACGGTCTAAATGTAATCCTTGGAATTCAGTAAAAGGTCATATAAAAGGATGGAATTTACATGCAGTGTTGAAATCCTATTACATTGACCAATTTATGTAATGTCACTTAATTAGCTTAGCAGATACCAGTAAATTTATTTGTTCAGTGCAATTTCAAAATAATTTGGTTCTCTTGTTAATTTTGTCACAGATCGAAGTACATATAATGTTTTAGCATTTAGCAAGAGATATTTATGCAGAGGTGAGAAATTATAGGTTGAAAATCTTACTTTTATAGATTTTTGTTATTAATACAGGTAAACGGAGTTCAAACTGGTTAAAATCAAGAGAAATTTCTCCCTTTCCATATCAGATACCAATAATGGTTATTTATAGAGTGAAACCTGTCTAAACCAAGCCTCCTTGCGACCAACTTTTGTGTTCAGAATAGACAGGTGTTCAACTTATACAGGTTGAATTAACACATATTTTCTACATTGGGACTTTTGGTTGGGTTCATAAAGGATTTTGACTTACATGTATTCAGTGTACAGTTTAGACAAGTTTCACTGTATATGTTGGGCTGGGATACTGGTGTTCATCATCCTTTAATACATTTCTTTAGCTATATCATGATTACTAGATTTTTTGGGGGAGGAGGGTTAGGGTTATGGTGGTTAACGGCACTTTCAACAATATTTCAGTTATATCGTGGCGGTCAGTTTTATTGGCGGAGGAAACCGGAGTACTCAGAGAAAACCACAGACCTGCTGCAAGTCACTGCAAACTTTATCACATAATGTTGAATCGAGTACACCCAGCCTGGGTGTGATATGAACTCTGAACCTTAGTGGTGATAGGCACTGATTGCACAGCCAGTTGTATATCCAACTGCCATACGATTACGACCACCTCTGCCCCTGTGTAATGATAAGAGAATTGTTAACAACTAGATAGATAATATGACAACACATAATTCCTGTTTATACAGAGGTCAGTTTATACAGAGATTAGTTTATACAGAGGTCAATTTATACAGGTCAGTTTATACAAGTTTCACTGTATATCTTGTCTTTATTTTCTGTGTGAGCGAGTGTTGTGTAATGCCAAATGAGTAATTTTTCAGCTATTATCATGGCGAGAACAAGTTAGATTCGATGAGATGATCATGCTGATGTCCACTTTGTATTAGACCATCATGCTGATGTCCATTTTGTACTAGACCATCATGCTGATGTCCACTTTGTACTAGACCATCATGTTGATGTCCACTTTGTACTAGACCATCATGCTGATGTCCACTTTGTACTAGACCATCATGCTGATGTCCACTTTGTACTAGACCATCATGCTGATGTCCACTTTGTACTAGACCATCATGCTGATGTCCACTTTGTATTAGACCATCATGCTGATGTCCACTTTGTACTAGACCATCATGCTGATGTCCACTTTGTACTAGACCATCATGCTGATGTCCACTTTGTACTAGACCATCATGCTGATGTCCACTTTGTACTAGACCATCATGCTGATGTCCACTTTGTATTAGACCATCATGCTGATGTCCACTTTGTACTAGACCATCATGCTGATGTCCACTTTGTACTAGACCAACATGCTTAGATGGATTTTTATAGTGCTAACTCACTGTAACAACAGTCTACTAAAACAGCAATAGATTTATTTAATTTTTTATTTAATACTTTAAAAAGGACATTTTTCAGCAACAAATAATTAACAAGATTTAAGTATCAAATCCCTGATCTATTCCAATATCTACTTAAAAAACAAGGAAGCTGCTTGATTCAATAAAATATTTCATCCATAAAATTACAACATAAAAGTACTCTTGTACCATTCTTACGAGATAAACCCCTTAAAACTTAATTATTCAACAAATTTGACCTTTAAAGAATAATTCTTACTGATCTTAAAATCAATTTATTTCTTAAAAACCTGCAAAGAAGAGGAAATTAGTTGGTTTTGTTATTTTTTTTTTATAGAAAATTGATGACAATAGTGAAATTGTAACACTTTTGTCAAGTCTATTCTTTAAATCTATATCACATCTGGCTCTAAACTTACAAAATCCATCATCTGTTTTTTTTGTTTTTTGTTGGGTTTTTTTTCTACAAAATTACATTTTCCCACAATTTCCGAAAAATAGTCAGATTTATATATATCATCGAATGAGACAATATTATTTTTTAAATTAATTAATGATACATGTTTTATATCAACAAATACAGGATATTACTGTTTGATTTCCCCAATAAAAATGACAACAAAATAAATTAATATACTTTACTATAGAAACCAAGCAAGAAATAATTAATATATTTTAAAGTTTTATTCCATGGAACAAGAAATAACACATTATTCCCGCGGCAAACTGCACGTAGGTCAAATAACTGTGAGGGAATCTGCACGTAGCACAAAATAACTGCATGAAATTGGCGTGCTTTTGCACGTCGAACCAATAACTAGTTATTTTCCTCATATTAGTTCAGTATAATACTAGAACTGTGAGTGACCTCACTGAGTGATACCCCCCGCTTGCAATACTATGATGTTCAAACTTTGGAATACAGGTATATTAGCAAGTTACCTATGAAAAATGAACGGATATGGAGTTATGTCAAGGAGACAACATCCCATCTCCAAAATAAACTAACCAAGAACATACATCTAGGGGTCGCTACAAGGTCTTCAACAAAGTGGTGATAGGTACTGATTGCATAGGTAGTTGTAAATCTAACTACAATACGATCACGACCACAACGGTCCCATTTTAATTGGTCTAAGTCATCAATATCTTAAGAATACATAAATGATGTTGTCAACAAAGATGGCTCGTTATTTACTCTATAAAACACATATGTAAATCTATATGTCACTAAGTCAAACATTTATCATTATTTCAGCACTTTGTCAAGCGGAAAAATGCTTTTCCCAAACCGAAATACTCATACTGCATTCACACGTACCTTTAATGCGAATTCAATTTGCATCTAATGCGAATCGAATACGCTAATCGCGTTCACACGTAATTATTTTTTTAATGTGCATCGAATTCGAATCGTCTAATTCGCTTCAGGAATATGTTTTCGTTAATGCGAATTCGTTAATTCGTGTTTGATTCGCATTAAACTGTCGTGTGGACACATGCTATTGCAAAAGCAAATTATCCGAGCAGCTGCTTTGACGGAATTGCGTTGGAATTAAAAAACTATTATTAACATTATTATCATGTGTAAACTTTCCTTTGGTTGTTCATCTATTATTATTAATAAATGACGTCATATGAATTATGAATTATAACGCCATGTTGCTGGTGACGTCATATTGACACAACAGATCATTATTCTTGTATAAAATGACCGAGAGAGATAGGGGAAACCATCAGATCAATAAAGCTGGTTTGGAGTGTATTTTTTTAATTGTTAAATAATTCGGTTTTTAAAACTATTTTCTTTAAAGTAATATGAAACGAGTTTTTGGTGAAATAAACATCTTCAAAAATATTCTTGATATGTTTACATTCCCTAAAAACTAAACCATTTGTGCATGTTTGAGGACGAAAATCGCGATAATCTGTGATTAAGAACAGAAAATCATTCCATCTCATACATGTTTTTTCAAGACAATGGTGGCTAATTAACTTTCGGATGCACCGTTCCGATGATTGGCAGTTTTTGTAAATAAAATAAATGATCTGACCACCCAAAGTTAGAAAAAAATTCTGGCCTTTGCTCCATAGAAAATAAAAATAATAATCTGGCCTGAACTGAGTAAACAATGTTATAACCTTAGGCCTCGACATTAACGTTTGTCCGATTGTCCAGTACCAGTGAAAACTGACGTCGGACAAGTAGATCTTGTATTAGGGACCGACCATTTAACTTGCAGGGGGGGGTTATGGTTTTTTGTTTCGTTCAAAAATTTTTTCCGCACGACACAAGAGTTACAATATTTATTTTTTTTGTCGCACAAAGTGCAAAATTTTTTTTCTCTCCAGAATTCAACATTAGGTTATATGACAAAAACTCTGAATCAGATTATTATTTTTTTCCTCCACCAAAATCAGAATATTATTTTCAGCAACATTGGGTATCAGAATATTTTTTTAGAAAAAACCATAACCCCCCCCCCCCCCCCCCCCCCCCCCCCCAAGTTAAATGGTCGTTCCCTTACGGTTGTCCGATGGGACAAGTGAAAGATCCACTAAATTTTTTATTTCTCTGTGAATTTAAATAAAATACTTTGCTTTATTTATATCACAGACACCTGTTTCTGGTAAAAAATATATACCTAGATACTGGTATATATAGTATTTAGGTATATTTTTTTTTACCAGAAACAAGGATTTATATAACACAAATATGAGTTATTACAATTTGTGTGTTATTGGATCACAACACAGTAATATTTCAAAAGGAAAAAAAGGGGGGGTACATATATAAATCACTGGTATGCAAGACTCTAATCAAGGTAGACAGAAATAAAAATGTGACATTGAATATATGTCCTTAAGGTAGTTATGAATAAAAAAAACCCAGAACAAATCAGTTCAGGCAGCTTTAACTATTTACTAAATTTGTGCAGGGTAACGTCAGAGGGGTCGCGAAACAATGTTTCGATTAATCGCAATTGACTTCTCTACGAAGTCTTCCCACTTCTCTCTGTTGTCTCCCACTTCTCCCTGTGAGCTCTCTGAAAGAGAAGTCACTTCTCCCTCTAATTTGAAAGTAGTGGGAGCCCTGGATAATTATTCTCTAGTTTTTGTAATTTTTAATAATTTTTTCGGACAACTAAAAGATTGAGTCGGACAAGTACTTTTTTCAGTTATTTGTTCGAATGGACAAGTTGAAAAATATGTTAATGTAGAGGCCTGAACCTGTCCTGCACTATGTGCCGAATGAATTTTCTGTCAAATATTCTAACCTAGCTAAACTTGCCAGGCCCCCTCAGAATAAAATTATTTCTGAAAATTATTTGCCTATATATTATTAGGGAACAACCATTTAACTTAAAGGGGGGGGGGGGGGTTATGGTTTTTTCGTAAAAAAGTATTATGATTTAGAAGGGAAAGAAATTAAATAATCTGTCACAGCATTAGCCACAAAAAAATATTCTGCTTTACATAAGTATAAAAAAAAAATCTGGTTTAAGGGTATTGTTTTGAAAAAATAAATAAAACCCAAGAGTTGTGCAATAAATCTCAAGTATACTTTATGTCATATCTACACACCTATAAACCTCACTCTATTTGGAATTTATATTAAAGATTTCAAGAAACTGTACTTGACCTTTCAGTAATTACGCCCTAATTTTAATAGATATTGTAAGTGTTCCTTATAAAAAGGGATTGCTGCCTCATGTATGTACTGTGACTTGTAAGGCTATGAACATTTGATAATAAACACTTAATACTATAACAAAGGCAACGCAAAGCATGACATATCCACTCACTGTTAAATGGCTAAAACTTAAGTCCAACTGTGACCTTGACCTTTGACCTTCAAAATAGGCTTCAAGGCTTTGTATGAAATAAGTGTCGACTATTAAGTTTGGTCAAAATCCACTGAAAGATGTAGGCTAGTGTCTTCACAAGGATAAACACCAAAAAATGGTTATAAGTTCAAATGTGACCTAGACCTTTGACATTTGAACTTGGAAATCAGTAGGCTTCCAAATGTATGTACAAAGTGTGGACCAAGTTTGGTCAAAACGGAATAAAAGATGCGGCCTCTAGAGTTCACAAAAATGTTACAGAGAGACTGACAGAATGAAGGACAGATGGACAGTAGCATTACTATAGATTGATTGATTGATTTTTGGTGTTTTAATGCCACTTTCAACAATATTTCAGCTATATCATGGCGACCAGTTTTAGTGGTGGAGGAAGCCAGAGTACCCTGAGAGAACCACCAACCATGGGCAAGCAACTGGTAAACTTGATCACATGCGGCTGCGAGTGCACCCTGTTTTGTAATGTACATATAACATGGAAATATATAGTATACATGCATAGCATCTAAAAATGAATACTGGCTCACACCTTTATACATTTAGCATTGAAAAAAAAATATTGTTTTGACTTGGTAAGAAAAAAATATTTAGTTTAATTGCAATTGAAAAAAAATAAAAATGTGTCCAACTGTTTAAAAAACCCAATTCAGATCAGTACAAAAAGCCATACCCCCCCTCCCCCCCCCCCTTTTCAAGTTAAATGGTTGTTCCCTTATGAGATAAAAAATGTGTGCTTTCTTTCACATTCTTGTCTCTTAGGCCAAATAAATTTTATATTTAGATTCTCATCCCCTCCCTCCCCATTGTTTTTTGCTTCAATTTCATAATTTATTTTACATTCTCAGATATTTCTTTAAAATTCCTAGTGATTTTTTTGAAAATGGTCAAAAAATAAATTATATATGCCTCCCTCCCTCCCCATATTTTTACTGACAGGAGGATGAGAATCTAAAAAATTAATTTTATGACTTTTTCAGGAGTTATGATTGGCAATGATATTGAACATGCTGCAGTTTCTGCATACCTGTAAACCAAATTTGGGATTAATCAAATGGTCTGTGTCTAAATAGGAAATTACTTTTAACTGTATAATTTGAAGGATTTGAAACAAAGTAGTATTCATTTTTAATAAAAAAAAAACCCAATGTTTTAACATAATTACAAGTTGAGTATGCAGTGCCCCCTTACTGGGCCCCACGAAATTTGCTGAATTATACACACAATGCCGTTAAAAGACATTTACGGCGGTTTAGATCATAGATGGTGATATATATTTATTTTCCATGTTTCGCTAAGGGAAAATTATTTTTAATCGTGGATCGAATGGAAAATAATGGAATGTAAATCGAAACAAAAATGATGTTACCTGTCAAGAAGAATATTGGCCATTTCAGAGATCATTTCCAGACGAAGAGCGGTCTTTATTTCCATCCAACGATCATATTCATCTCCAATATATATTCTGTTTTTGTTTAACTTAGAATTCGCTGCTTTTTTGTTTTTTTTTCTGGCAGAATCGCTCAATTTATGCTTCGGACCTGGCTTCAATTTCTTTGCCTCCGACATTTTCTTAATCAACACTATAACGGAGCATGCGCACAATCTCTACCGAATGAGTTCAAATCTGAGGTCAATAGCATATGATTTGCATTATTGTCCGGGTAGCAAGAATTATCGAAGGCAGAATAAAATGACGTTTTCTCCTGAATTATACATCGTAGCTCTCAAAAAGTGAATGGTTTACGTTCTTTATATATTTAATCTTTACATATATCAGAAATTTTTAGAAAACTGAAAATAATGATTTTGGCATTTCATATTACTTTAACATCAATATTGTGCAATGTCGTTTTGTTTTAAATTAAAAGTTAATTGATATTGCGAATTAAAAGTTAACATTGTTTGGACATAGACTCTATTTGATGTGCGTTGCAATTCGCATTCAAATGTACGTTCGGACAAGAATACGCTTATAGTGCATTAAACTAATTCGAATCCGATAATGCGAATCGAATTTGAATTACGTGTGAACACAGTATCAATTGTGATTTTCATTTTTTCCTATCAAATGTTTAATTATTTTTTTAAAAGAATTAAAACATTCAAGAGACTTGTATAATATTCTAAACAAGAAAATTAATCAAAATGAAATAATAGGAAGTAATGAATGAGATTGGAAATTAATTTTCAACTTCTCAATTGCTGTCTTTAAGAAATTGAAATTATAACAGCTTCAAAACAATCTAAACAAAATTTCTTTACTACATTAAAATTCAAAATAATCCATACTGGTGTTTTTACAGCACCTCGACTGAATGCATTGAACATATTGCATTGGTAGTGTGAAAATATACACATTATAAAAGCACATATATATCACAAAAACGTTTTTTTTAAGAGAAATAATGGGAACATTATTTATTTTTTAGAGAGAAATAATGGAAGCATTATTTATTTTTTTAAAGAGCAATATGTACTGGAAACATTATTAAATTTTTAAAGAGAAATAATGTAAATTTATTTTCTAAAGGGCAATAATTGGTACATTATTAATTTTTTTGTAGAGCAATACTGGGAACATTATTTATTTAAGTACTAAACAATATATTATACATCAATATTAGATATATTTAAGGTGGGTTAATCCTACCAGTAATTAAAGAAATACTTACAAATGTTTATTCCACCGAAAAAAAAAACCAATATGTGTTACTCAGTTCAAAACACTACGGAATGGTTTCCATGTTATACTAATTAGATACTTGATAAACACTGCTATTTTAAGTCTGATTTGTAATTGTTGTCGTTACAACATGTTAAAAACAACTAATCATTCAATTAAATAAAAATAAAAATGTACTCCATGCACATTTAAAACAGAAGAAAAACAACAACAACTGGTTACATAACAAAAAGACAGGTCTCCTCTATCTCTCCCTCCTGAGTACTGGTAAAGGTTCCTATGGCTCAAACTATCAGAGCTGCTCAGCTTGTTCCCAGGTGGTTGATTGGGGAAGCCCTCTCAATGAAGGGGATGTCAGGTTATTTTAAGGAAAGCTTAACTGAAGACAATAATGAGTAATTTGTTTGTTTGATGGTGTTTAATGCAACTTTCAACAATATTTCAGTTATATCATGGCAGTCAGTTTTATTGGTGACAGAAACCGGAATACCAGGGGAAAATCACCGACCTACCCCAAGTCACTGGCAAACTTTATCACATAATGTTGTACACCTCTCCCTGATCAAGATTCGAACTCATAACATCAGAGGTGATAGGTACTGATTGCATAGGTAGTTGTAAATCAAACTACCATACTTATAATCACGGCCACGACGGCCCCAGTAATATGTTTAGAGAGTGCCACACTCCCTGCATGCAAAAGACCTCTTTTTTTTTTTTTATAGATTCCTGCCAGGGAGAACTAACAACATAACATTATATCGAGTGTCCATTATATCAATTTAGAATATTACATTGCAACTTGTGACAAATTTGTTGATGTTAGAGATATTGCATTCACAAGTTTTTGTGACAACAAATTTGTTCGTGCTAAAGATGCTGCACTCAAAATTAAAATTTGAAAAATAAGAAATAATTGTTTCAGAATATCCACTCTGGTGTTTTGGTTTCAGAACCAGTAAGCCAAACAAACTACTAAATATTGAGGTATGATACCTAATCAATGTTTTTCTATCTTAACCCATGTGGTATGTTACCTGTAGAACTGTCTCTTGTTTTGTGACAGTAGCTTTATGGGTTCAAGACTCCTATCTCACTTACCAATTGATCCCTTGTACAATAGGTTTGTAGTGTTTAACACCACTTTCAACAATATTTCAGTTATATCGTGGTGGTCAGTTTTTATTGGTGGGGGAAAAAACCACAGACCTGTCGCAAGTCACTGACAAACTTTATCACATAATGTTGTATCGAGTACACCTTGCCATGAATAGGGTTTGAACTCACGACTTTAGTTGTGACAAGTACTGATTGCACAGGTAGTTATAAATCCAACTACCATATGATCACTACCACGAACGTCCCTGCTCGTACAATATTGGTGATTTATAAATATAAATAAATAAATGTTGTTTACAAATATTTCAGAATCAAAATGCTCCTTAGGATGTGAAAAATAAGATATAATTTAATAGTTGAATAATTACCGTGGACATTGCACACAAAAAGTGTTCTTGTTGGCGTTATTGTCCAATCGACAGTTTTTGCAACAATATGATGTAGTCATTATTCTCAAAATTTTTGTTACAAAATGAATGTCATTTCGCACAGAACCAGTATGCCAAACAATCTTGTAAATTGGGAGATGTAAACCAGGATTATCCCATGGAAGCATTGAACTCAAATTTGACTACTAGATTGTTTTGATCTTATATCGTAGATATTGATTGACATGTAAACACAGCTTTCTCCCCATGTAGTATTATCTAGATCATTATCTCTGTTCTGTGACAGCAGTTTTATTTTTTTATTTATTTTTTTTTGTTCTTGACCCCTGCCCCATTTTTATTTTATTTCATTTATTATTTTTCTGCCTCATTTACCCATTCATCCCTCCCACTATACTGATGATTTATTAAGACATATTAATAAACATTGTTTACAAATATTTCAGAATCAAAGTGGTACCTTGTGATGTGAAAAAAAAAAGATATAATTTAGTTTGATTGATCAGGACCACCATCAATCTATATTTTTGAAACAATCCATTTTTTTTAATGCTTGTATGATCAAGAAATCCTGACATTTATATTTTTTATTTGTAACTGACATAAATTTTTATGTTGTCATCTGAAGTACTACTACAGAAACAAAGAATTAAAAATACATGGAAATCCATCATATTATACAAAACATTGGGGAGAATTTTTGAATTGTGTAGGCAAATTTAGAAATTATCAATTTTCTTTCAAACCTCTTACTTTAATGTATTAAAATATAATTTCTGTGGAATTCCTGAAAAAAATGTTTTGGCATGTCAGTTGAGTTACTGCAAACCAAAATTATGTGCTAATGGATGGCCCAAGATAGCATATCTGCATGGTAGCTCAATTAACGTAAAGTACATTTCACAATCGCAAACATCATTTGTTCTTTTTATTATATATTCCTAAACCTGTACAAGAACTGATCTGGAAAAGTTTATGAAACAAATTCCCAGAGGGGAAAATAAACCTCATATGTATTATTGTTATCAATGAAATTATATTACTCAATGCAAAAAAAAAATATATACATAAATGCTGAATTTCATACATTATGAAATATCAGGTTTTATTTAGAACTATCTCGGAATTATTTAAGTTTAGTCAGCCATTCTAATATGACGTCCCGTATTCGGTATACAAATAAACCACTATTTCGCTATCCATCTCTTAATTCCCAATTTTACCATTTTTAAAATTCCGTAGGAGATTGATCACCTTGACCGCCTCGAATTCTAAAATTACTGTATTTGTCCTATTAGAATCAAAATAATTCATGCTGGCCATACTTTATTGTTATTCAAATATGGGTAGGCATTATATTCTTGAATCGCTCGGGGTTAAATATTCATGAATATAATGCCTACCCATATTTGAATAACAATAAAGTATGGCCGGCATGAATTATTTCTTAAATAAAATGGAAAAGGGGAAATAACTCATGGAAAAAAATAATCAACCGATTGCAGAAACAATATCCACATCCCATATTTTTCCTATACCTAGGCCTGTTACGGCTGATCTAAATTCAAATGAGAACGCTTCGAGGACTAAGAAAGTAATATAAAACTCCATGTTCTAACAAACATGAAGGAAGGACGATAACTTTTTAAAAACATTCAACACTAAAATACGGCTCAAACAATACTTCTTACCTACTTATGCCACGATATAGCATTAAACAAAAATAAATTAATAAATCAAACAATACTTCTACTACCTTTCAATACAGTTTGATTTTCGATACAAGGGTAACAATTCCCTTGATTTTGATTCAATAAATTTCGTGAATTATGAAGACAAATGTGGACAGACAATGGACACATAATACACCCATGCTATAACAATTGACAATCGGCTATTTTAGAACATCAATTGGTCATGCTGATTGTCAGTCTTTTAGGAAAGCCCTTAAAAACAGACAGAGATTTTTACCATGCCAATATTTTATCGTAACTGACAAGAGTGTTTTATACATTAAAATTTGATTGGTTGATTAACGGACGTGTAATAAAATACCAGTCAAATAATAAACTTAAACAGAGTTGAAATATACAATCTTTGCATTAACCCACTTGCTGAAGCCTGGGACAAGTAAAACTGGATTCAGACAAGTGTGAAGTGAAAATTATTAAAGAATTTGTTTGAATAAATAGAATATTTTTCGAAAATTTGGCTTTCCGGCAAGTGGGCTAAAAAAATTAAGGCAAAGACTGGTTTCTTAATATCGAAAACTGAATGGACAGAAAATGTCTTGAATACATTGCAACTGCTGCGAATCATTTCTGCCTTACTTGGCATATCTAATGAGCACATCTCCACTACAAAATCTAACTCTTGCTAAACTGGATCTAAATATGGTGATAGCTCTAGGAAGTGTTTATTTATAGCAAAAAAAATATGTTTGTATTGTAACATAAGTACTTGTAAATGACAACAACTCATTGACCAAATTTCTCATCTGAATGCAGAAATAAAATGAGCATCTTTGCTTTATTTTCAGCTCAATCTAATGAGGTAGCAGGAATTAGATTGTATAGTAATAACAATACACCATTGCACATTTCTGACTTGATTTTAAAATTATTTGTTTCTACATGTTTTAAAGGAGTTATTTCCCTTTCATACTAGCAAAGGTGTCCATTTTCATGCAAAGTTCAATAAAAGTAACATGTAATTTTTTCCCCATATTCTGCACAAAATTTCAATGTTGTAAAAACTGGTGATTTTTTTTTTGGCTATAAAATCAATCTCCAATTGTTTACAATCTTTTAAATATTTACAAATTATGTGTTCTTTAAATTCCTCTTGCATGGAGCCACAGGCGCTCGTGGCATGGACTTACTACCCCCCTTTTTTCCAACTTTCTGTTTACAAATTTATTTTCAATAAAATTTCTTTATTTCTTTATTATTTCATCTCTTTTTCCTTATTTTAACTTGTTCGTGTCAATATTCATACAATCTTATGTTAACATCAAATTGCATGTGTCGACCCTATATAGATACTAATAATACACAAGGCATGCAACTCGGCAGGTTTAAAAATTGTACCCCTGCTCGCTTCGAGTACATGTATTGCACCTTATTTCCATTATGTCATTCAAACTAGGACATGTATCCATTCCTAAAAGACACATCTTTTTGTCCCTGTTTTTGTTTTGTGCATACGATAGCTCAGTTCTCCAGAATTTTAAGATTTTCACACATTTATTGCCAAATTTTTCGTATAAGGACCCACGGCTGAAGGAAGTGACGTACCACTGCATTAACTTCAACGATAGGGTCAGAAACGTTCCAAACATTTAAATAATAAATTTTTGGAACTTTTCTGACCCTATTGTTACGTCACTTCCGACAGCCGTGGGTCCTTATACGAAAAATTTGGCAATAAATGTGTGAAAATCTTAAAATTCTGGAGAACTGAGCTATCGTATGCACAAAACAAAAACAGGAACAAAAAGATGCGTCTTTAGGAATGGATACATGTCCTAGTTTGAATGACATAATGGAAATAAGGTGCAATACATGTACTCGAAGCGAGCAGGGGTACAATTTTTAAACCTGCCGAGTTGCATGCCTTGTGTATTATTAGTATATATATAGGGTCTACAGATGTTAACATAAGATTGTATGAATATTGACACGAACAAGTTAAAATAAGGAAAAAGAGATGAAATAATAAAGAAATAAAGAAATTTTATTGAAAATAAATTTGTAAACAGAAAGTTAGAAAAAAAGGGGTGTAGTAAGTCCGTGCCACGAGCGGGTAACATTTTTACCTGCCATAAGGGAAATAACATCTATAAAGAAAAAATCTACAAAAATGTATAATATTAGAATCAAATCAGGAATGCTCTACTATACTTTCCCCAGTATAGTATTGACATTGGATCCCTTTTTGTTAATTATCTCCCTTGATTTGAATGCAAAAGGGAGATAATTCACAAATGTATAACATGTCAACATAATTATTTTGTAGAAAACGACTTACCAAAAATATGCTTTGCCAGGATCAGAATATCATTTAACACAGGTTCTTTCCCTCTTGCCTCTTTCCTACCAGCCAATGGGAAGAATGATTTTGGTTTCCATGCTTTCTTTTTTGGTTCTTTTCCATAAGACTGACCATCTATAAAAATAGATTTAAAGAATAGAAACAAAAATGTAGATATATAGAAAATAACTTTAAATAGCAGGGCTTTCTATATTTTTCTAGTCTACCAGTACCTCACTATTTACAGGCGGTACTTTTTTTTATTAAAATTGGAACAATATTCATGAATATCTTACACGACATTCTTTAAAATCAGGAGGTACCAAAGACAATTTTAGGCAGGTAAAATACCTGGTACCACCTTATTGAAAGACCTGCATAGGTCATACAAAATTGATGAAGCAATGAACTTCTGTGTTCATGTTGTGGTTTACATGCATCTGTCATCATTAGCCAACCACAAATTAGGCTGAGGGAATACATTGACTTTTTATTGTAAATAGGAAGTAAATAATATCATTTTTGTATTCTATTAAGAGTGTAAAGAGAATGATGAAATTTTTATCTACGAAACACAAAAGTGCTTCCTAATACTGCTGGTAATCAGAAAGGATCTCTGGCCTGTAGTTCAATGCTCATCTAGTTCTTCAATTACACATACAGTCAAACCTGCTTTAGTGACCACCTCTATTAAGTTACAGTCAACCCTGCTTTAGTGACCACTCTTATTAAGTTACAGTCAAACCTGCTTTAGTGACCACCTCTATTAAGTTACAGTCAAACCTGCTTTAGTGACCACCTTTATTAAGTTACAGTCAAACCTGCTTTAGTGACCACCTCTATTAAATTACAGTAAAACCTGCTTTAGTGACCACCTCTATTAAGTTACAGTCAAACCTGCTTTAGTGACCACCTTTATTAAGTTACAATCAAACCTGCTTTAGTGACCACCTCTATTAAGTTACAGTCAAACCTGCTTTAGTGACCACCTCTATTAAGTTACAGTCAACCCTGCTTTAGTGACCACTCTTATTAAGTTACAGTCAAACCTGCTTTAGTGACCACCTCTATTAAGTTACAGTCAAACCTGCTTTAGTGACCACCTCTATTAAGTTACAGTCAAACCTGCTTTAGTGACCACCTTTATTAAGTTACAGTCAAACCTGCTTTAGTGACAACCTCTATTAAGCTACAGTCAAACCTGCTTTAGTGACCACCTCTATTAAGTTACAGTCAAACCTGCTTTAGAGACCACCTCTATTAAGTTACAGTCAAACCTGCTTTAGTGACCATCTTTATTAATTTAGTCAAACCTGCTTTAGCGACCACCTCTATTAAGTTAGTCAACCCTGCTTTAGTGACCACCTCTATTAAGTTACAGTCAAACCTGCTTTAGTGACCACCTCTATTAAGCTACAGTCAAACCTGCTTTAGCGACCACCTCTATTAAGTTACAGTCAAACCTGCTTTAGTGACCATCTCTATTAAGTTAGTCAAACCTGCTTTAGTGACCACCTCTATTAAGTTACAGTCAAACCTGCTTTAGTGACCACCTCTATTAAGCAATAACTTGTATAATGTGACCTTAATTTTAATTTCCCTTCACAGTGCATATCATATCAATTACACATGTATTTAGCGATCACCTGTCTTAACTTAAGTGACCCTATTCAATGATCCTTTGGAAGGTCACATAAGACAAGTTTTACTGTACATATCCAAGCTTATTTCAAATTGACTTTATGCTTTGAGGGGAGATATTTTCACAAGATATTTTGTCAAAGCAGGCAGAATATATTTAATAGACAAAGTCATTTAATACAAATGATTTACATATGTAAATCACTGTCTATAAAGAACAGCTTCAATTTTCCCATTAATGAAAAATACAAACAGTTTTAACCTGTATATAAAGTTCAACTTCTCATTCAGGAATAAACCGAACTATAAATAAAGTCCCAATGTAGGAAATCTTGTTAATATAATCTGTAAAAACCGAACATCTGCCTTTTCCGACAACATTTTTATTATTTAACATCATAAACAAATGTTGCTCCATTTATAGACAATGGATTTTATCTTCGCATTCATGTTTATTATGTCAAACACTACGTGCAACCAACCTCAATTTTTGTATGTCATTAATGTTGGGTTTTTTTAATGTAATTTGTCCTGATGACGCTACAGTAGGTGGTAACACATGTAGTATAACCATGTGGCAATGATGAGTATTGTTGATATTCATTATACATCTGTTTACAGTCGAATCCTGAAAACTAGTTGTGTACACGTATGTGACACATCTTGTATATAATGAGCACACTTTAAATTGTTGCTAGAGAGTTATGTTAGACAGGAAGTGAAAACTAGTTGTGTACACGTATGTGACACATCTTGTATAATGAGCACACTTTGTTGCTAGAGAGTTATGTTAGACAGGGAAGTGAAAACTAGTTGTGTACACGTATGTGACACATCTTGTATAATGAGCACACTTTGTTGCTAGAGAGCTATGTTAGAAAGGGAAGTGAAAACTAGTTGTGTACACGTATGTGACACATCTTGTATAATGAGCACACTTTGTTGCCAGAGAGTTATGTTAGACAGGGAAGTGAAAACTAGTTGTGTACACGTATGTGACACATCTTGTATAATGAGCACACTTTGTTGCTAGAGAGTTATGTTAGACAGGGAAGTGAAAACTAGTTGTGTACACGTATGTGACACATCTTGTATAATGAGCACACTTTGTTGCTAGAGAGTTATGTTAGACAGGGAACTGAAACTAGTTGTGTACACATATGTGACACATCTTGTATAATGAGCACACTTTGTTGCTAGAGAGTTATGTTAGACAGGGAAGTGAAAACTAGTTGTGTACACGTATGTGACACATCTTGTATAATGAGCACACTTTGTTGCTAGAGAGTTATGTTAGACAGGGAAGTGAAACTAGTTGTGTACACGTATGTGACACATCTTGTATAATGAGCACACTTTGTTGTTAGAGAGTTATGTTAGACAGGGAAGTGAAAACTAGTTGTGTACACGTATGTGACACATCTTGTATAATGAGCACACTTTGTTCCTAGAGAGTTATGTTAGACAGGGAAGTGAAACTAGTTGTGTACACGTATGTGACACATCTTGTATAATGAGCACACTTTGTTGCTAGAGAGCTATGTTAGTCAGGGAAGTGAAAACTAGTTGTGTACATGTATGTGACACATCTTGTATATAATGAGCACACTTTGTTGCTAGAGAGTTATGTTAGACAGGGAAGTGAAAACTAGTTGTGTACACGTATGTGACACATCTTGTATAATGAGCACACTTTGTTGCTAGAGAGTTATGTTAGACAGGGAAGTGAAACTAGTTGTGTACATGTATGTGACACATCTTGTATAATGAGCACACTTTGTTGCTAGAGAGTTATGTTAGACAGGGAAGTGAAAACTAGTTGTGTACACATATGTGACACATCTTGTATAATGAGCACACTTTGTTGCCAGAGAGTTATGTTAGACAGGGAAGTGAAAACTAGCTGTGTACACGTATGTGACACATCTTGTATATAATGAGAACACTTTGTTGCTAGAGAGTTATGCTAGACAGGGAAGTGAAACTAGTTGTGTACACGTATGTGACACATCTTGTATAATGAGCACACTTTGTTGTTAGAGAGTTATGTTAGACAGGGAAGTGAAAACTAGTTGTGTACACGTATGTGACACATCTTGTATAATGAGCACACTTTGTTGCTAGAGAGTTATGTTAGACAGGGAAGTGAAAACTAGTTGTGTACACGTATGTGACACATCTTGTATAATGAGCACACTTTGTTCCTAGAGAGTTATGTTAGACAGGGAAGTGAAACTAGTTGTGTACACGTATGTGACACATCTTGTATAATGAGCACACTTTGTTGCTAGAGAGCTATGTTAGTCAGGGAAGTGAAAACTAGTTGTGTACATGTATGTGACACATCTTGTATATAATGAGCACACTTTGTTGCTAGAGAGTTATGTTAGACAGGGAAGTGAAAACTAGTTGTGTACACGTATGTGACACATCTTGTATAATGAGCACACTTTGTTGCTAGAGAGTTATGTTAGACAGGGAAGTGAAACTAGTTGTGTACACGTATGTGACACATCTTGTATAATGAGCACACTTTGTTGCTAGAGAGTTATGTTAGACAGGGAAGTGAAAACTAGTTGTGTACACGTATGTGACACATCTTGTATAATGAGCACACTTTGTTGCCAGAGAGTTATGTTAGACAGGGAAGTGAAAACTAGCTGTGTACACGTATGTGACACATCTTGTATATAATGAGAACACTTTGTTGCTAGAGAGTTATGCTAGACAGGGAAGTGAAACTAGTTGTGTACACGTATGTGACACATCTTGTATAATGAGCACACTTTGTTGTTAGAGAGTTATGTTAGACAGGGAAGTGAAAACTAGTTGTGTACACGTATGTGACACATCTTGTATAATGAGCACACTTTGTTGCTAGAGAGTTATGTTAGAAAGGGAAGTGAAAACTAGTTGTGTACACGTATGTGACACATCTTGTATAATGAGCACACTTTGTTGCCAGAGAGTTATGTTAGACAGGGAAGTGAAAACTAGTTGTGTACACATATGTGACACATCTTGTATAATGAGCACACTTTGTTGCCAGAGAGTTATGCTAGACAGGGAAGTGAAAACTAGTTGTGTACACGTATGTGACACATCTTGTATATAATGAGCACACTTTGTTGTTGGAGTTATGTTAGACAGGGAAGTGAAAACTAGTTGTGTACACGTATGTGACACATCTTGTATAATGAGCACACTTTGTTGCCAGAGAGTTATGTTAGACAGGGATGTGAAAACTAGTTGTGTACACGTATGTGACACATCTTGTATATAATGAGCATACTTTGTTGCTAGAGAGTTATGTTAGACAGGGAAGTGAAAACTAGTTGTGTACACGTATGTGACACATCTTGTATAATGAGCACACTTTGTTGCTAGAGAGTTATGTTAGACAGAGAAGATAGTAATTTAAATAATCTCATTGTTTTCTCTATAGATACAAAAATCAAGATGAAATCATTTAAAAAATTTGGTATAAAATAAAGGTATGAAACTTCTGTCCAAGTTTTTCTGAAATAGTTTGAAGATATTTGAGATTCCCTAGTGAGTGAATGAGTGATTTTTGTTTAAAACCAAGAAATATTAGACTGCAATTTTTCAGTTATATCATTGTGAAGACATTTTATATTTCGATGAGATGATGATGATGTCCGCTTTGTACTAGACCAACATGCTTACTTGGATTTTTAGTGCTAGCTTACTGAAACAACAGTCCGCGGGTAGACATGTTGCCCCACTCGGACACATTATCCTGATTCCGAGCCAACCAGTCTTTGCTCTTACTCCTTAATGCTGTGTGCTTAGCAGAGAAGCAGCAAATATCAATTTTATAGTCTTTGGTTTGACCCGATCATCGCTCAAACCCATGTTCTACCGCACTCGAGGCAAAGGCATGCTAATCATTAAAGCCTGTTGTCACTATCAAAGTTTTCTTTGACCAAGTTTTCTTGGTAAAAGTTTTTGAAGGATTTTTGATAGTGACAACGGTCAAAGAAAACTTTGATCAAAAAATTTGAAGAACTTTCATGGAATAGAATCTCATCCTATTTTTCTTTAAACTTGGATGGACTTTGATGGGAATTAGCCAATCAGAGTTGAGTTTTAGAATGATGCAATTTGGTTTACCAAACAAAAAGCACATGGTAAAAACGGCGGGAAAAGCTGAATTTGCAGGATGGCTTCCAAAACTAAAAAAGTGTGGACAAATGACGTGATAGAAGATTTGATTGAAATCATGGTTGAGGCCAGATCAGTAATATGGAATATAAAATCAAAAGAATATTTTGATAGAGATAAGAGAAGAGATGCTATTTAAATGAAATTTGTGATGCCCTGGAGATTTTTTTTCCGACTCTTGTGCGATGTCTAATTCGCCTCCTCAAAATGGTAATACACAAAAGACATAGTGAAAGATCAAGGTAGTCATTCTGTGAGATATTTACTGGAGCCATTTTACTCTTTGTAAACATTGAATTCCTGCCTTTTCTTTGACCAATCATCAGAAAAACTTTGATAGTGACAACACATGACTTTGACCAAGAAAATGACCAAGTTTTCTTTGACCAAGTTTTTGATGCAAAACTTTGATAGTGACAACAGGCCTTAAACACCACCGATCAAAATTGTTTGACTCAAAGTGTATCACTTTCATCCTACATGAGAAAAAACAATTCAGCTTAAAGAAAACAAATTTGCAATCTTGATGTAATGAGGAAATATAAAGGATTTAATATGGTATTTAAGATTGTTAGAACAATATTATTGTTTTTATATGGTTGTCAGTATAATATACAGCTGCTATTAAATACTAAATCAACTAAATGTTCTGTAGGAACTCCCTGAAACTGACTCTTCTGGGAGGAATTAGATTAAATAGATATCTTAAATTAAAAGAAAGAACTTTAAGAAGCAATTTATTAAATCTTTTTGAATCTGATGCTTTTTGCTTTTAACACTTTATTGCAAAATTTATCAAAATTAAGATCAGATAAAGAATGTAGTCAAACTTGTATTAAGAGGACACCTTTAGGAAAAGAAAAAAGTGATCTTTTAAGAAAGGTGACCTCCTAAATGAGGTTCAATTTATATGATATTTTCTGTGACAGAACAAGACAAAGGTAACCTTTTCAACCATATAAAAACCATTTTTAAAGAAAACCATTTCCAGTATTACACTGAAGATTCATTACAGAGTGGGGCCGTCGTGATCACATAGTAGTTGGATTTACAACTACCTGTGCAATCAGTACCTATTACCACTAAAGTTGTAAGTTCGAACCCCGTTCATAGCGAGGTGTACTCAATACAATATTATGTGATAAAGTTTGTCAATGACTTATGACAGGTCAGTGGTTTTTCTTCGGGTATTCCGGTTTCCTCCACGTCACCAATAAAACTGACTGCCATGATATAACTGAAATATCGTTGAAAGTGGCATTAAACACCATAAAACCAAAACCAAACCAATCATTACAGAACATTATATAGCAGAATCTTTTCTGTATTACACTGAAGATTCATTACAGAACTGATATTGTACATCTAAAAGCTATCCAATTTTTATGGTGAAACAGTTAATTGGTTTACCTTGAAATATATTTTTTTAAATTTGAACCTTGAGGAATAATTCTGGATAAAAGAAAATATTACATTTTGATGTAATACATTCATCTTTCTGATATGTGATATAAAAATGATCTTGTGACCTTGACATTGAACTTTAAATCTAAAAGAAGTAGCAACAACATTGATGTATTAATAGATCATTTTTTGTATAAAATAAAAATCCATCATGAAGTGGAATTTTTTATGATAAAGTACATTTTTAGTGTATACTGAAAACTTTTATTAGTTAGTATGTATATCTCTTTTTATGTAGGTGAAAATTGCTATCCCTTTTTTTTAAAGCCGTTCATAAACACTTGGTTTTCTGTCCAACTCTCCAAACTGTCACTACCCAAAAAAATGGAGTGAGGATTTCCAAAGAAATTTGTGCTATGATTGTTTTTGCATAAAAGACTGCTTTTTCCCCCAAAAAGTACAATAAAGAGTAACAAAATACCCATGCTTTTTAATGGTGGTCTAAGAATGTCAGGCTTAGGCTTAGAACTATATAAAAATAAATTCAAGAATTTGATTTGGACCAGTAAATTCAAATTTTCATTTCAAGGACTGCATAGTTGTTTCGTGCCAATGCCAGGCATAGACTTATGCAGGTATCATGGTCTTGATCGCATGGTCGTTGTTTCATGCCAATGTCAGGCATAGACTTATACAGTCATCATGGCCTTGATCACATGGTCATTGTTTCATGCCAATGCCAGGCATAGACTTATGCAGTCATCATGGCCTTGATCGCATGGTTGTTGCTTCATGCCAATGCTAGGCATAGACTTATGCAGTCATCATGGCCCTGATCGCATGGTCTTTGTTTCATGTCAATGCCAGTCGCCAGGCATAGACTTATGCAGTCGTCATTGCCTTGATCGCATGGTAGTAGAAACATGCCAATGCCAGGCATAGACTTATGCAGTGACCAAGGCCTTGATCGCATGGTAGTTGTTTCATGCCAATGTCAGGAATAGACCTTTATTTTTATATAACAACCAATACATGTGTACATTTGACTTTGGTTTTTGCTTTAGAAATGTTTTATTTTTCAAATCGACTGAAAATCTAAGACAGATGGACTTTTACACATAGTTCAACCCAAAACTGATGGTTTTTCTGAGCAAAAATTAGGTAGTAATACAAGCTTTGTCCGGTTTTTTTCATATCGAATGTTTTAACGATCTGCCGCTAATTGATGAATTGAGCCATGTACAGAAATATTATTCAGGCAGATGTACTTAAATTGGCCACGATTTTACATACAGATGCTCTTTTTGCGAACAGTGGATTACGATATTTCTCCACTCTAGGTAGTTAAAATTTTGAAGTTGTAAAGCTCAACAATCGAGAGTGAAAAAATATCAAAATCCACTGCTAGCAGAAAGAGAATCTGTTTCTCTTATGCTCCAAAACGTCAAAAATATTTTCAGGTTGTTAATTTTTAAGGTACATCGCTAGTGACTGTCGAAAGGAAATCGTCTGGAATTCTCATACAGAAATTTAAACACCACAGTGATAAAAAATATTACAAAAATTTAACCAACTGGTTAAACATGCAAAGAATTAGAGAAATGTAATCAATTGCTGCCTCCATTCATTGAAAATGATGGTTTATGGTGTTTAATGCCACTTTCAACAATATTTCAGTTATATCGTGGGGATCAGTTTTATTGGTGGAGGATACCGCCGACCTGTCGCAAGTCACTTACAAACTTTATCACATAATGTTGTATAGAGTACACTTCGCCATGAACGGGATTCGAACTCACAACATTAGTGGTGATAGGCACTGATTGCACAGGTAGTTGGAAATCTAACTACCATACAATCACGACTATGAAGGCCCCTTGATTTCTGTATCTATAAAATTGCATTGTTTACATTACAACAGTTTGTCACTATAAAAATTATTTATAGACAATTACTGTAACTGGGGACATAAAATAAACTTTTTTGTCTACCTGATAATGCATTAATGAGAAATTTTCCCTCACAAATTTGTATTTATAATAAAAAAAACAGGCTTGAAGGAATAAAACAAATCAATTTATTATTTTTTTATTGTAAGGCTGATATTACTCTAGGGTAGATGATAAGTAAGTTATGTTCCAATAAAGAAATAAAAAAATAACAAATATCATTAAATTCCATCATGCTTTGCTACAAGCACCATCGAAGGACATATTATATTATATATTTATATTACTACAAGGGATAGTTAATCAAATAAAAACAAAATATGTTGATCTATACTCAATGATTTTCGTATGTATGCATTGACTGAATTTTTTGTTGGATCAATTTTTTTTCAATATGGAGTACAGAGACTTGCATGTACACACCACTAGCAGACATCCTTGAGAAAGTTGACGCTTAGGTTTAGGTTTATGGTGTTTAATGCCACTTTCAACAGTATTTCAGTTATATCATGCTAGTCAGTTTTATTGGTGGAGGAAACCGGAGAACCCAGAGAAAACCACGACCTGTCGCAGGTCACTGAAAAACTTTATCACATAATGTTGTATTGAGTGCACCTCGCCATTAACAGGGTTCAAACTCACAACTTCAGTGGTGATAAGCACTGATTGCACAGGTAGTTCTTACGATCACAACCACGATGGCCCCAGGAAGTTGAGGAATCAAGTACAAGAGCAACTACTTTAAACATGTGTCTAATACAAAGATATATAATTGTGAATGAGGCTTAAAAAACTGAGATAAAGGAGAGGTTCATCCAGCCTGTCCTCAGTTTTGTGCAGAATACACATAAACTTTATATTTTAAGGCACTGCATTAATATTGTGTTTATCCTGCAGAAAAATCACATTAATCCATCGACGTTTATTAAATTAAATAATAAAATTATATAATTATCCCTCAATTGCCCCTTTTGGTATTTTCTGTCAACAGAAAGTGAACTGGATTTACCTTACAACTAGGTTCCCAAAGCTCAACAGGTAACATGTGACAGGGGTACCAGAAAAAGCTATAGTTCGGTCAATATCACGAAAAAGACCACAACTTGGAACAAGCACAAAAATGGGACAAGTTAAACTAGTTAATGGGATGCCCCCATCTCCCTCCCCTCTAGATAATTTGATAGTGCTGATCAACAGAGGTAAAGAGCACTCCTCAATTAAAGACTAGATGTCGTTTCACAAATGTAAAATTGAATATTTTCTCATGTTCATATTCATTCATTTTCTTTATTACTAATATAAAAAAACCTGCACTGATTCGATTCCACTTAAAAATGTTACTGCATGTTTTCGAATAAGGAACCTTTTATTGTTTCTAAGTGGAGCATGAAACAAGGAATGTTTACCTCCACATAGAATTTTCTTGTTATACAGTAACAATTATCAGGAGTTGTAATTATTCAATGAAACAAACAAAAAATTCAATAATTAGAAGGATTTAATACTCTGTGTACACAATGTCATTATTTACTAATATCCCCCTGTAGTCTAGTATAAATTGACAGCTAAGGATGGTTATTAAATGAATGATGTCATCATATCCATGGGATTTCTTTCTTTCCTATTAATATTACTAGAAATATCACAAAATTGTTTTTTTTTTTTAAATTAATTCTATGTATGGAACATATATTTTTCCAAATATTTTTTTTTATGGGACTGTCATGTTCGTTATCATATTGTAGTTGGATTTACAACTACCTGCGCAATCAGTGCCTTTCACCACTAAAGTTGTGAGTTCAAACCCTGTTCATGGCGAGGTGTTGTCGATACAACATTATGTCATAGAGTTTGTCAGTGATTTGCGTCAGGTCAGTGGTTTTCTCCGAGTACTCCTGTTTCCTCCACCAATAAAACTGACCGCCACAATATAACAGGAACGTTGTTGAAATTGGCATTAAACACCGTAAACAATATATTTTTCTAAGTTAAAATCCTTCCATAAGAGATATATTTCTTGCCTCCTGTTAAATAAGATTTCGAAAAAAAAAGTTACCAATAATCTATTTTGGTGGCAACCTGTTTTGGGGGCAATGTTACAATGGTTAGGGTTAAGGTGTTTAATTAACACCACTTTCAACATAATCACAAAATGTTATATTCAGTACACTTCGCCATTAGTGGTATTCAAACTCACAACTTTAGTGGTGATAGGAACTGATTGCACAGGTAGTTGTAAATCCAACTACCACGATGGCAAATGTTGCAAATGTTGCAAATGTACATGTATCATAATATTTTAATATTAGTATTTGCTATCATCTCTCTAATTTTTGTTCAAAATGTCAGTTCCAGACAAAATGATTAGAACAACAATGACCTATACTTCCGTTCAATAATTGCCAACATGCTGCTTAGACCAACAGCAGGAGCTATCGTTTATCCAATAAAATGAAGTTCGTGACTTCTTAACACAATGCTTAGAAAACTGAGTGACTGTCTTTTTGTCCAACAGTTCTTAACACAATCGCTATTGTTTTATTATTATGCATATAACCTTATGTATATCTTCATAATGTGTACAAACATACATGTACATAGTTTTTTTTTATTTGTGAGGGAAAACTGTAAAGACCTTTGTAAATTAAATACCCTTTATACAGAAAGTAGCTAAAATTTTTGAATTTTCAACATTTTATGGGGGCTTAAACTTCTCCACATAGTGAAATGATGTGGTGATAAATTGATAACATTTTTTATCCATAATCACATGCACATTTGCATTATTGATACAAAAACCATGGAATTTTAAAGATCTAGATGGAATCCTGTAAGAGAGTTAGGGTTAGGATTATGGTGTTTAACGCCATTTTCAATAATATTTCAGTTATATTGCGACGGTCATTTTTATTGGTGGAGGAAAAAGAAGTAACTGGAAAAAACCTTCGACCTGCCTCAAATGACCTGTAAGAGGAATCAGCTGTACGTAGCATTTACTGTTCATTAGGGCATACAGAAGGATGGATTAGGTAAAACTTGATATGGCTCCGACTTTTGGTTTCAGAGCCATAATAACTGAATCACAAGCTTCATCAATCAAGTCAACAAATGAGGTCTTTAATCTGAGGTTCGTCCAATTCAAATGAAAATCACAAACTGAATGTTAGGAACAATCCCAAAAATATTCCTATCAAGTTTGTTTCCATCTGGTGTAGTAATTTCTGAGATTAAAAAATGTGAATGATTGTATAGTTATCGCCAAGCGAGCAATTTTTCGGCTATATCATGGTGAGAACATGTAACATTTAGATGACATGATGATGAGGTCCGTTTTGCACAAGACTAACATGCTTAGTTGGATTTTAATATTACTAGCTCAATGAAATAACAGTCTGCAGGTGGACATGTTGCTCCACTCCACTTGGACACATGTTCCTGATTGATTGATTGACGTTAAACATCAATCAATCAATCAATCAACTAAGCCAGCCAGTTTTCACTCTTACTCATTAATGCTGCCAGCTAGGTGGAAAAGCAGCCAATATCAATTTTATAGTCATTGGTTTTACACAAACAGGACATGAAACCAACGATCTACCACACTGGACCAAGCATGCCAATCAGTACATGTGGTGGCTACAATGCGATGACAATACCTTATATATGTATGGGCCTTTTTGTTGGACTTAAAATATATGGTTGTAGTTTACGGTGTTTAATGCCACTTTCAACAATATTTCAGTTATATCGTGGCAGTCAGTTTTATTGGTGGATGAAACCGGAGTACCCGGAGAAAACCACTGACCTGTCGCAAGTCAGACGAACTTTATCACATCAAGTTGTATTGCTTGAGTGGGATTCGAACTCACAACGTTAGTGGTGATAGGTACTGATTGCATAGGTAGTTGTAAATTCAACTACTATACGATCACAACCACAACAGCCCCCCCGACTTAAAATATAATATTATTTCTACTTACATGGTTTTAAAACTTTTCTCTCCTTTAATTTGGTGAATTCTGGTTCAACTTCCTGGTTCCTAGAATGGCTATTAGAAATCAACAAGATGGTATTTTCTGTTCCCCGCCTGTCGTCTGCTGCAGGTGTTGACAGTGTTTCCGACACATCTCCTCCACCATCTTCTGTTTTTAATATACCTTGACAAATTAAATGAAACCTTTCAAATACAGGCTGAAATATTGATTCTAAGAAAATTGTACAATTATTATTACGAAGAACCAATATATCAATAAACAACGAGAGAGTGTCTTAAAGCTCAGGAATCCCAAAGTGAACTTTATGGTAAGTACATCAATCTAGCCAATATATCTTAAACCATTACAGCAAAAAAAGATTGCAGATCTTTTTTAAAAGCATTGGTTTGTCACAAATATATACATTAATTGTCAAAGAGGAGATAGCATATTTGATTGGAATGCTTGACAAGCTGTATTTCAACAACTGTCTTATGTTCTTATTGAGATCTAGAAAATTTCTCTATTTGATTGACTAGTTGTCCTGTATATGTCATTTAATTCAAACTTATTTATTACAAAAAGTAATTAAAATTTCAAAAATAAATCTAGAAAACATTTGCACTTATTTCTGATTGACATAATTACAAAATGAATACTAAATATATAAATGTTTGTCATCATATCATCTCGGAAATCATTCTAAAAGAAGGCTGGGGTGTGTGTTCGATTACTTGTGTTTATTTTCACTCTCGACTTTTTTCCCCAGCTTCTCCAGCTATATCGTAACCATCAGACTTAACGGAGGAATAAGCTTCGACAGTTACAACGAACTGACAGTTAGAAGTTAACGATCGCTAATGCTAGTAGCTATATGGTATGATACCTGTATTATAATAACCAGATAATCATCAGTATTGTTCTGTGTCAGTCAGAATTCCAACAAAAGAATTATGCACACCAAGATGAGTGCAAGACAAACAGGAAGTGCAAAAAATGCTGAGAAAATATGTTGTGTACCTTTGCACGAGTCCTGAGTTACACAATGCAGCTGCAGGGGCATACTGGTAAAAGGGATTTTTTCCTTTAATTTTGAAAAATTTACGATATATTGACACATAGATCAAGAAAAGATTTTTTTTAAATAAAACAGTATTCACTTCTTTAATGATTTTTCTCCCCATAAAATCTTAACTTAAACTTAAAATAACCATTTTGTAAAAATCTAATGATAAAATACAAAGTGAACAGTATACATCTCTTGAATGTACATGTATCTGGACAAAGCTAATCAGGTGTTGCTGGTTTAATTACTAAGAGTTTTAGAAAAAGACAATAAAAAAAAAACCAGGCACATTATATTGTTTGGAGAATTACTCTTCAAAAGTGGTACAGGGGCCTGGGTAGCTCAACGAGTTAGGTAGTTGGATTACCTAACAACTCATACAAGCCTATCAGCAATACAGCGTGGGTTCGTGCCTGGCTTTTTAAATTACAAAAAAGGGTGCACTTGACTTGCAGCCGCAAGTGATAAAGTTTACCAGTTGCTTGTCCATGGTCGGCTTTCTCCACCACTAAAACGGGTCGCCATGATATAGCTGAAATATTGCTGAAAGTGGCATTAAACACAATAAATCAAATCAAATCAATCAAAAGTGGTACAGCAGTTCCCCTGTTATGAGGCCACCCCTTTTGCAATGAAAAAATGGCCTTGTAAGAGGAGTGGCCTCTCTTGATAATTTAGTAGTATTTTACTTAATTTCGGTGCATTTAATCTTGTACTAGACCAACACACTGACAAACTTTATCACATAATGTTGTATCGAATACACCTTGCCTGAGCAGTGTTCAAACTCACAACGTTAGTGGTGATAGGCACTGATTGCATAGGTAGTTATAAATCCAACTACCATAGGATCATGACCACGATGGCCCCTAATGAATTTTTTAGTGCTAGTTAACTCAGAAACAACAATCTGCCTGTCATTATGTTGCTCCACCGAGACATAATATCATGATTTCAGCCAATCAGTCTTTGCTCTTACTCCTTAATTCTGTGTGTATACTACGGCTTGGCCTGACCTGTGCTTGATCCCATGTTTTACCACACTCGAGGTGAGCATATTAACCATTACGCCACCGATGTCGTTATTTATTATTAACCAACTAGTCTAATAGGGGATTAGGGTTATGGTGTTAAACGTCACTTTCATCAATATTTCAATTATATTGTGGCGGTCAGTTTTATTGGTAGAGGAAATTAAAGTACCCGTAGAAAACCATCGACCTGCCACAAATCACTGACAAACTTTATCACATAATGTTATATTGAGTACACCTCACCATGAACAGGGTTCGAACTCATAACTTGAAGGGTGATAGGCATTGATTACACAGGTAGTTGTAAATCCAACCACCATACGATCATGACCACGATGGCCCCTAACCAGTCTAATATGATGGAAGTAACATTAATAGAAAACTAGAGGCTCAGTGGGCTGAGCCTGTGTCGCTCACCTTTCATTCTGCTTTGAGGAAACTTAACACACAACCTTCCATACATGTAGATGCTTCCTACCAAGTTTCGGTTCATTTGGCTAGGCTGTGTTTCAGAGGAGAAGATTTTTTAGATATCGACCAATCAGAAACAAGAATTGCCTGTGGTGGCCATTTTTGTTAACCGATTGAGACAAAATGAGCAATCTTCATAGGGGCAGTTTCAAAATAAATGGTTCCTACTGCTATAGCTGTCTAATTTACTGATTTTTATGATTTTATTGAATCTAAATAGTTCAAAAGATCTGTAATGATTTGATGTTAGTTACTGCAAAAAATCTTTAAGATATCTAGAATAACAAAAAAAATGTCCAAAAAACATGTCAAAATTGTCAGAAGTGCAACACTTTTTTGTGACACTTTAAAAAATCCTTAATTTTCAACAACCTACCACAATGCTAAATCAAACAATATGTTATTAAAATCTATTTCATCACAAACTTTGATATGTTGACATACTTTAAGATAGCAATAGATCATGCTTCACATTTATTATTGCATAAAAATATGGCTTTGTAAAAAAGATGTACCTAGTTAGGAGTGCAACAAACATTTATGCAAGTTTTCCTAAATTACATTGTAGAAATGTTGTCTTTTAGTTTTCAAAGATATGGGGTATAAATAAATCTTAATACATCATTGCTGCTTCAAAACCATAGTTAAAGGATACACTAAAATCAGTAGTAAGGCCAAGAATGTTACATTAAAGGCAGCACCCTCAAATGTCAGGAGTGCAACATTTGATATTTTCTTAGACATATTTTCTTTTAAATGTAACTAATATCACATTTGTCTTTCTATTGCAACAGAGACTGACCAAGAGAACAGATAAAACCCATTTACCTGTTTGAGATACATAAAATATCTCTCACAGAAGCATTTGATTCATGTCAGGAGTGCAACTAGTTTTAAGTGATCTTCTACAGTCTAAATTATAGCTTTTTATACGGATGATTTAAATAAAATGAGATTCTGTCAAGTTTAGAATAATGTTTGAAAAAATTAAAAGTGCCAATAGCATTGTATGTGCTTTTAATTTTATGTAATAAAGCATTTTTGTTCATTTTAAATGGTCTCGTGCTTTAATATCTATTAGGTATTAATACTAGAGACATTCTCTGACAAGGGAACATGTTTTCTAGGTTCATTAGCTATTGGAGATTAATTGACTTGATAAAGTTTATGATAAATGCATTTATCTATTTTTTTATAGATAATTTATGGTTAACCATGTAAATGTTGCACTCCTGACATAAATATTTAAAAATCATTGAAATTTGATATAATCAATTTTCTCAGTATCCAAAAAATACTTGTAATTGTACATTAAACATCTATTTTCAATATTAATTTAGATTAATACATGTTTTAAATGTTTTTGTATAGTATATTTCAAAAATAAGTTGGAATTTTCGAGAAGTATGGCTGTAAACAAGTTACAAATAACTAGAAAAATGTTACTTTAAGAAACAATTATCATTAAAACTTGGTAAAACTAATGCTTGAAAGAACACCAACTGATTTTTTCCCCTGTGAATTGTTTTTAAGTTAATAACTCTTCTTTTTCTTGATGGCAATATAATGTCAGGAGTGCAACATGTCCTGATAAAATAGTACCATTGATAAAATAATGATAATTTATAAAAAAAAAAAATTGCTTTTTCTAGCCTATAAAAATATTCTAATTATTTCTTTATGATTTATCTAATATATTAGAGTGGTATAATACAAATTTTCAAATGTAATTAAAAATATTGCTGCTAAAACTGGGTATTAAAGAAGTGGGTATGGCAAAAAATTGTTACAAATTTCCAAATACTGTCATTTCTGTACAAATATTGCATTGAAACAGGTAAAGATTATTGTATGAGTTAACAGTAAGATCACTGTTCAATGTTGGCATTTTAAAATGTGATATTTTCTTCTTTTTTTTCTTTAATATAAAATGTCAGGAGTGCAACAAAAATAGACAAAATGTTTTTTTCTACAACCAATTATTTTGCGATCGTTCAAAGAATCAATGTGATTTTATCTTACAAATGGCTACTTATCTTTAAAGTTTGAAAATTTTGCTGTCTTAAGTAAAAATATTCGTTATTATTTTGATAATAAAAACTTTATCAGGTAGATTGGACAAAAATATTGAGAATTTTTCATAAAAAGAAAAACTACAACTACCAATAACCCAATATTTTGCACAAAAAGTCATTTATATCAGTTGCATTGTTTGAGAAACCATTATACAAAATAATTGAGACTAAAGATTGTTTAACTGATATAGAATAAGTATGTGTTTTACATGTTTTTCATGCTAATTTGTGTTCAATAAAAGGTTCTTAAAAATTTATGGCTTATCTGTTCATAGTTTCTTTCTTGTTTCATTTACTTCAATGTATACAACATTGAAAATTATCAGCAGAAAGTATTTGGGAATGAGTTTAATTTGGACATTTTTTTCACATGTTGGAGCCATTTTTTTTTTAAACAGCCCATAGAGGACATTCCATAGATGCTTCCTGCCATTTTTCATTAATTTGGCCAAGCAGTTTCAGAGGAGATTTTAAAAAAATTGGTCAATCAGAAACAAGAATTGCCTGTGGAGGGCCATATTTGGCAATGGATCATAACAAAATGTGCACTCTTTAGAGAGGACCTTCCATAGATGCTTCCTACTAAGCTTCAGTTCATTTGGCTGATGGGTTTCAGAGGAGAAGATTAAAATGTGAAAAGTTAACAGATGACAGACAACAAACGACGGATGCCAAGTGATGCCAAAAGCCCACATTGCCTTTGGCACGGTGACCTAAAAAGAATATTAAAATGTGAATACCTACACGTAATGTATAGTATAAACATGTTACACTATGTCAGCATTAGTTAATTTCTAAAGGAGATAATGGCAAGTTATCTTTCTTTTAACAGTTTAATGCAAGAGTTATCTCCCTTTTAACAGCTTACTACAATGGAGAAGTTTTTTTTTAGAAATGAACCAATCAGAAACAAGAATTGCCTGTGGCGGCCATATTTGTTAACGGATCGGGATGAAATGAGCAATCTTTATAGAGAAGCTTCCATAGATGCTTCCTACCAAGTTTCGGTACATTTGGCCACACGGTTTCGGAGGAGAAGATTTAAAAAAATCGGCCAATCAGAAACAAGAATTGCCTGTGGCGGCCATGTTTGTTAACGGATCGGGATGAAATGAGCAATCTTTAGAGAGGACCTTCCATAGATGCTTCCTACCAAGTTTCAGTTCATTTGGCTGAGAGGTTTCAGAGGAGAAGATTAAAATGCAAAAAGTTAACGGACGACGGACGCCAGACGCCAAGTGATCAAAGAAATCTGATAACTCCATTTATACCTTAACATAGGAATAATATAAAACATATGACAAGCCAATTTATTAGTTATTTAGTTATTAAGTGTAATTAACCCAATCATATGCCATCAATAATTCTGTAACATGAATTATTGACTGTCTAATATTATTTCTCTACATTAGCAAATTAAAAATGTATAATAATCATTTTCACAAATTCATGGAAATACTGATATGGTCACTCAATAAAAAAAATACATCAAAGACTAAATTGTCAAACACCTCTAAAATGTGAAATGTGTAACGATATAAACACCTCTAAAATGTGAAATGTGTAACAATATTTTGTGTTTAAATATTTTGTAAAAGTTTTCATTTGAAAACTGTGAAAAGGAAGGATTTAAAAAGAAAAATAGATACCTTTTGTTGATAATGTTACTGAAAAATTATTCCAAAAAGTTTTTCATACAATAAACTAAATACAAAACGGAGGGGGGAAAACCCAATAAACAACCAAAGAACTTTTAGGAGCAAGCCTGAAGAACGTGTTGTGGGCTTTATTGTTGTTATCAATGATTTGAGACGAGAGGTGGTTGCTCGATTTGTTGATATTGCCGGAATTGTTGACAACCACTGTTTAAACTTTCTTTTCATAATAAAAATTAATTTACTGTTGCTTAATGAGATATTTCTTGTCACCAACTTCCACACTTCCTTTATAAATATTCTGCTGGCAAATAACATCCTCTACTTGTTGGGGTCGTCGTGGTCGTGACCGTATGATAGTTGGATTTATAACTTGCTATGCAATCAGTGCCTATCATCACTAACGTTGTAAGTTAGAATCCTGCTCATGGCGAGGTGTACTCGATACAACATTATGTGATAAAGTTTGTCAGTGACTTACTGCAGGTCAATGATTTTCTCTGGGTACTCCGGTTTCCTGCACCAATAAAACTGACTGCCACGATATAACTGAAATATTGTTTATAGTGGCATTAAACACCATAACCCTAAACCCCTCTACTGGTAGAATTTATATGTAAGGTCAAAAGTTTGTACTTTTAACAAACATCTCTTGATTACAAAAATGTTAACGAAGTAATTTACCTGTCTGAATTACCTGCGATTACCTGGATAGTAATTAACTTTTAATTTTTATGACTAACATTTGACATAGTCTCTAAAATGTTTCAATCATTAAATGAGTACATTAACCTATATAATATTGTCGTGTAATTGGGTCAGAAGCACGGCGATAATATCTACTCTGCATGGTATAAGACTATATAACGACTCTAAATTACTACATCAATTTGGGTTAACATGACGGAAGTAAAACAGTCAGGTGATCTAGATCTATTCTTAATTGCCACTCTGATCGACTTATCCAATTTTTTTTTACTAATAAATAGGCTTTATGCAGGGATGATTCTGGTTAGAAAATAAAACAACTGAAAATCAATGAAAATTAGCTGAAACAATCTGTACCCTATTTAAAATGGTTCGTTTTTGACATGTTCTGACTGTGTCCAGCAACTTTCGGCAATTTCTCTCGAGAGGAAAATAATTGAAATCATTTAAATAACTGAAAAAAATCATCCCTGTTTATGAAAATGGGAGACAAATAAATGAAGAAATGACAAATAACTATCAGAACATTCAAGGACATATAAACTGACACTGACATCTGTTACAGGGAGACTATTAGAATATTTTAATGGGCATAACTACCTCACTGCCATTTTCTATACACCACTTGAAAATTTATTATCTGTATGTTTATCGTCTGTAAGGAAATGTGTTAGGATATGTTCATATTTATAATTTATTCTGACAGAATTCCATATTAATTGGAATAAGCCTATGGACATGTGGTCCAGATAAAATTTGACTTGACCTCAAAATGCTTTGCTGGACCACTGTAGGCGGAGTTGACGCAATATGCCAGAGTTTTCTGGAAAAAGGTTGTTGAGGGCATTCCCTATTCTAAAATAATAATTTGACTCAAACTCCTGCATTCTGAGAAATATTACAATTCTACAGAAATCAGTATTTTATCAAAAACAACTTTTCTTGGTTTGGAACTCCCCAACAATTTCCTCAATCATTCCATATGGATATTTTCAAAGGGATAAAGAATATCAACAAAGATGGTATACAACACGTAACATTAACAAATAAGAAGATTGTGTAACTATTTCCAGCAGACTATTATTTAATCTGTTAAAAGGACGGAACAAATATTTTGCTTATATTAAATGCGATACAAGAGAATCCGGAACGTCAAATTTACCTGTGTGTGTAAAAATTATTTTCACAATTTTGGTTACATGCACACTTTGAGCAGCATCCAGTGTTGTAAACATACTGAAGTCTGTACTGATGGTTTATGGTGTTTAACGTCACTTTCAACAATATTTCAGTTATATCGTGGTGATGAGTTTTACTGGTGGAGGAAACCGGAGTACCTGGAGAAAACCACCAACCTGTCACAAGTCACTGACAAACTTATTCACAAAATGTTGTATCGAGTACACCTCTCCTGAGCAGGATTAGAACTCACAACTTTAGTGGTGATAGGCACTGTCTTGTTTTGGAACTTCCCAACAGTTTCAACGATTGTTCCATATGAATATTTTCAAATGGATAAAGAATATTCAACAAACATGAAACATTAAAAAATATGAAGATCGTAATCTGTTATAAGGACGGAACAAATATTTTGCTTAGATTCAATATATACAATACAAGATGAATTTAGAACGTCAAATTTACCGATGCTTGAAAAAATTAGTTTCACAATTTTGGTTGCATGCACACTTAGAGTAGCATCCAGTGTTGTAAACACACTGAAGTCTGTATTGATTAAAACATCCTGATAACAATAATAGATTAACAGTCAAACCTGCTCATGTGGTCACCTCTTTTAAGCAGTCACCTGTATTAAAAGATCACCTTCTTCTTGTCCTGTCATAGAAAATTTCATTTACAGTGAACCTCTTTTAAAAGGCAACCTGTCTTAAAAGACCACTTTTTCCTTATCCCAAAAAGGTGTCCTCTTAATACAGGTTTGACTGTATATATATGGTGGAGCAAATTGTATTGATCTACGAAATATAAAATACATTGATTATAAAAAGTACAGAATGGGATGTATACATCTGTTTCATGTTAAGATTGGACACAGCGGTCTTGCTGAGAATACACTACTTTGGACTGCCCCAATATTAAACAGGATGCAGGCCTGAGGTCCAGTCTAATTTTGAACACTGTTATCATCATTAATCTGATGTGAAAATACAATGCATGCATATCATTCCATTTTAAATAAACAGAGTTATTCAATCGTTTTTGGAGCATGCTAAGATTATGTTCCATAAAATTAAATTTTAAATATTTGCAGAACTGGTTGATCACAGCAAAAATCGGAGTACATTACGCACCTTGATTGATCAACTGATATCATCCCAAGGTTAAATAAGAATCATTGAAATGTTCAACAATCAGGAGCTGTTAACTTCAACATAAGTTATGGTATGGAAACTATTCTGTCGACAGACGGACGCCAACGACAATGATAACGATGACAGCTCCATAACATGACAGCAAAATTGTTGCAGTCATATTAAAATGTGAGTAATTACACTACTGAATATGGTATTGGAACATGTTTACAAGCAAACTCAATCAAATTCTAAATTTGAAATCTCCTTAAATCTAATAAAATCCAAGTTACTTATCAATATTGACCTTGAAGATAATTTTCTTTGATTAAATTTCAATCCTGAAAATCTTATTTCAATTTGTCTCTCCTCCCCAGACATATTAAAATTGTTCTCGGCTTATTGAACTAGAGAAAGTTGATCTGGTGATCACAGATACACCCACATTCCAAATTTTGAATGAGACAATGAAAGGAATGAAACATGTTGTGATTTATCTTACAACTTATTCATTTCATGGCCATCAAAAATTTACAAATTCTTGTAATTGACAATGTAGTAAACTTTTTATTGCTTGCCAAATTAATTTAAATCAGATTACCTGTAATCATTTCCTTTTTTCTTTCACTATTTACATCAAAACACTGATTATAAGACATATGATGGAAACACACTTGTAATGAATGAATGCTAAGAAATGTGAACTGGTGTAACAATTGGTGTAATGTCTCCAGGAAGATCAAAGTTGATATACATATGGTGTTAAAGTTTGAAAAGAATTGGTTGAGTGTTACTTTTATTTTCATCTAGAAACCTTTATAGTCCCTATCTTCTAAGAGAAAAAGGGTCATAATTCATGAACGGTAAATGTCAATTTCACCATAATCGAACTAAATCTGTATTTTATGGTACATCGCATTGTGTTAAAGTTTGAAAAGATCTGGTTGAGTCGTACCTTAAATATCATCCGGAAACCTAGAAAGTTCCTATTTTCTAAGAGAAAAAGGGCCATAACTTATGAACGGTAAATGTGAAATACACCGTAATTGAACTTAACCTGTATTTTATGGTATACAGCATTGTGTTAAAGTTTGAAAAGATTTGGTTGAGCGGTACTTTAAATATCATTCGGAAACCTAAAAAGTCCCTATTTTCTAAGAGAAAAAGGGCCATAACTCAGGAACGGTAAATGTGAAATACACCGTAATTGAACTTAATCTGTATTTAATGGTCAACAGCATTGTGTTAAAGTTTGAAAAGATTTGGTTGAGCCATACTTTAAATATCATCCGGAAACCTAAAAAGTCCCTATTTTCTAAGAGAAAAAGGGCCACCACTCATGAACGGTAAATGTGAAATACACCGTAATCAAACTTAACCTTTATTTTATGGTACACAACAATGTGTGAAAGTTTGAAAAGATTTGGTTGAGTGGTATTTTTAATTATTATCCGGAAACCAAAAATGTGACGGACGGATGGACGGACGAACGGACATGAGGATCCCTATATACCTCCCACTCTCGTCGAGCGGGGGTATAATAAAAAAAATCTTATAAATATCTACCAAATTTATTTAATAATAATACGATACATGCAAGGTATTTAATTTTTTCTTTTTTTTTTCGTGCTCGCTTCGAGTGCGGTAGATCGTGGGTTTAAGCCCCGGTCGGATCATACCAAAGACTATAAAATTGGTATTTGTTGCTTCTCCGCTAAGCATGCAGCATTAAGGAGAAAGAGCAAAGACTGATCGGCTTGGAATCAGAATAATGTATCTGAGTGGAGCGATATGTCTACCCACGGCACACTATAAAAATCTAGGACAAAGCGGACCTCATCATCATCTCATTGAAAATTAACTTGTTCTCGCCATGATATCGCTGAAAAATTGCTGAATTTGTGCTAAACAACAATCACTCACTGAATTTATTTTTACTATTATACTTGTATATATTTTTTGTCAAACAGAAATTAAGTTAACATAACAGAAAAAAAAAGCAAAGCACTGGCCATATATGGTCGTAATTTCAATAAACTCAATCTCAATTATTGTTTTGTTTACTATAGAATACTCTGAAAATTTCCAAATCATATTTTCACAATGACGAGTACTGGGGCAGCTTTAAGTGTGTTTTTATTTTACGCTTGCAATGATTTTCAGTCCCATTATTAAAGGCCATTGGTGTGCTTCATCAATTACTATAGACTTCTGGACATCAGCTGTAAATGGACAACAGTTTATTTCAAATCTTTCCTAGCCTGCAGGAACTACCTATGCAATCAGTGCATATCAACCAACGTTTTGAGTTCAAATTCTGCTCAGGCGAGGTGTACTCGATACAACATTATGTGATAAAGTTTGTCAGTGACTTATGGCTTACGGGAGGTTGATGGTTTTATCTGGTATTCAGATTTCCTCCACCAGTAAAACTGACTGCCACGATATAACTAAAATATTGTTGAAAGTGGTGTTAAACACCATAACCCTAACCCCATTCCTAGCCTGCATATTTCCTTATTATGACTATAACAATTCAATTTCCATTCAAATCTAGTAATATTAATCTCTAGTTTTCTTTGTAGTATTTTGTAAACCATTGTTTGTTTTCATGTTCTTTTTTCTTTTAGCCATTTTCACTGTCTGTCCTTCTTGTATTTCTTACTTCTAATTCTCCTTTTGGTATCTTTAAACTTTTCTTAGATTTTATATTTTCTGCTTCTAATTCTCCTTTTGGTATCTTTAAACTTTTCTTAGATTTTATATCAATAATCAGATTTCAAAATGTTCACAAGGTTATTGACCTAGGAAATAAATTAAAAAAGCCAACAAAACAGTTTTTATTTCAAAAGATTTTTCAAAGTCTGACGTTGAAGGAAAATTCAATTTCGGCAATTGTCATACCCATTCAAATTTTGTAATGTTAATCTTTAATTTTCTGTGTTGTATTTTGAGAATCACTGTCATTTTGTCTTTTTTCCTTTGGCCATTTTATTGTCTGTTCTAGTATTTATGGCTTCTAATTACCCCTTTGGTATCTTTAAACTTTTCTTAGGTTTCATATCAATAGTTTGATTTCAAATGTTCACAAGGTCTTTGACCTAGGAAATTGAAAAGCCAACAATGTAGGTTTTAATTCAAAAGATTTTTCAAAGTTTGACATTGAAGAAAAATTATTGTCATTTTCATTCTCATTCAAATTTTGTAATGTACAGTCAAATCTGTATTAAGAGATCACATTTGGGACCAAAAATAAAGTGGTCTTATAAGACAGGTGACCTCTTAAAAGAGGTTGAATTCATATGAAATTTTCTATGACAGGACAAGAAAACAGGGATCTTTTAATACAGGTGACTGCTTAATAGAGGTGACCACATGGGCAGGTTTTACTGTATCTGTATTCCCGATTTGCGATAACATGTAGTTATCGTTCTTGAATCGAGTTATCTTTTCCTGACAGTAGGTATGTACACTTCCGGTTACATAACTTAGGAACGTCACATAAGGCCCATTATCGTTAACAACGTTTAAAAAATTGAAAAACTGTGTATTCTTATTCAAATAAAATCTGATTTATTGGAATTATTTTATTTAGCTTTTTATATCGGTAGATTCTATGAGATCGGTATTTTTATTTTATATCCTGAATGACCGCAATAATAATTATATATATATATATATATATATACGTCTGAAAATTAAACCAAACAGTGTTAGAATTAGATTTTAGAGCTGTCAAATTTTTGTTCTTCCCTCGACGGGATTTGAACCCACACCATTGTTACACTGCAGCACCATTCGCTTAGCCTTACGTCCAGCGCCCTAGACCACTCGACTACATCCACTCCCTAAAAAAGGAGCTTCAATAGTCGTAGTGTTACCTTGTCTCGTAAGGCAAATCTAGGGATAGACGTAAGACATGTGTATAAGCGTGTGTAGATGGTACATATATACTTAATATTATAATTTGACAGCAATCTAACTCAGCAATTTTTAATATATTGGATAGGATAATGAAGAATTATTCATTATACAGTCACAGGAAATAAAGTATATTATACAAATGTCTAGAAGCAAGTGACAACCATACAATATATCTGTCCCACTGGATCTCAAAGTTACTTTAAAGGATACTAGGTTAATACTAAATATTATATACGTCTGAAAATTAAACCAAACAGTGTTATATATATATACATTGTCTGTTTAATGTTAGTTTATGTTTGTATTGCTATACCCAAAAGGGTTTTATATGCAATAAAAATTATATTAATAAATCCAGTGTTTTATATTCAAAGATGTAGCATTTTCTCGAAAATCAGCTTTGCTGTTAAAATTACGGACGTTAATAGCGATGTATCTGTGTTAGCGGTAGACGATCGCCACGTCGCATTTTGCAAATATAACGGTAGTGTGGCGAGGATAATTTGTGTAGCAGTAGCCACACTGGCGAACGAAAAACTGTTAGAGCGTGCATCTTACAACGATCTTTTATTATGTAGAAGTCAACTTCGAATAAAACGCGTTATAGACAATGATTTGATCGATGTATAATATCCAAAATGATTTTAAAAAGCGGATCAAATTGATTACTTCCGGTAGTTTTTTCAGTTGAAATAACATTATCCGGGTCCCATTCCGGAAATAGTTTCGAATTTAGTCACCGACTGACTGGTTTCCTAAATTATGCTTTATTCTGTCTGTCCTTCTGTCTACGCTTGAATCTAAAACCAGTAAATTATTTCACAACGAGAAGGTCAAGCATGGCAAAGCGCGAATCTGGGTCCGTTCGCCCTGATAATTATAATTATGTAGGGTATTAAAAATAATAGAAAAATAAGTGATATTTGATTGCTTATAAATATTAAATTGAGAAATTTTAAATATGCGGCATGCTAAAGTGTATAGTCAATGAACATAGGTATTCGTCACTTGAAATTACGCTATATATTTCATATAACCACATTGTTCAAAAAAATTATTTTGAAGTCATTTCTAAACGGGTTTTGATAATTTTTGCACCAGAATAAGCAGCAATATTAAAGATTTTTGTTTATTTTAGCATGATTTTCCGTTAGATTTCCTTTATTTTCTTATGATTTAAAGACAATTTTTGTTTTTTGTCGTCTATAGGAGTGTTCGCTGATCTCATTAGTGATGTCATATTCACTAATTTGCATGACAATAAACAAATACTTGGTTGGCAATAAAACAATAAAGTAATTGACAGGAAAATAACAAATTTTTAAACTTTTATATTTTTTTTATTTCCAAACCAATTTTGGTTCTTTTATTGTTTTAAAGACTTAAGAAAATTCATATTTTTTCTGTCAGTTTACATTTTTTAATTTTGATATGATAAATTCATAATTCTAATATGAAATAATGCATTTTTACACTTCAAAACTAAATGAAACAAGATTGAATTTCCGATCCTTTTATTCTGGATATTTTTATCAAACCTTCATTGTGAATTAGTTATTTCTATATAATTTTCACTTCTGAAAGAATTATTGAATAACAAAAATAACAAAAAAATAATGACAATTTAAAGTTGAGTCTTCAATGAAAGACAATGGTAATTTTTCATTTCTTGCCAACCAGACAGGTAAATTCTCAAGCCTATGACATCACGCAAACATTCCTATACTGTATTTTAATGAAAGTGACAAATACTTATACATGTATATGTCCACAGACTGTATGTTTCGATAATGGGCAAAGGTAAACATTTCAGTCCTTGGAATAAGTGAATCAGGCAACGATTAGTGAATCCACCGAGTCTGTAGAAAATGTAGGATACTAAAAATAATTGGTATGCTAAAGTGTATGTTTCTATAATGAACAAAGTTAAACGTTTTAGTCCTTGGAATGAATGAAGCAGGTAAAGATGAGTGAATCCAGAGTCTGTAGAAAATGTATGTGTCCTTGGAATTAGTAAATCAGGTAAAGATGAATGAATCAAGAGTCTGTAGTTCATTATACTTTATTAAAGTATTAAAAAAGTAATAAATATAACAAAGATATAGTTTAAACAAACTATTAACATAATGTTCAAGTTACAAAACAAAGTTGCATAGTATAGAAGCTGTAATGTTTTAATTCTGTTGTGCAACATGGTCCAATGGGTTGTTTGGTGGCTTATAAAGACTCGATATAATTTTTAATAATCAGGGCGAAGGCAAACGGACCCGATACCGCCAAGGATCTATTTTATCCTTTTTTGGCAACGCCAACGGCCCCACACAGCAAAACAACAAATTCATACGAATATTGAATGTTCTGTTTATCTAATGTTCAAAGTTTGTTGTTTATCATGATAATATATGAATTATTATTGTTAGTTAATTAAATAATAAAGTTTTGAACTTTCAACTGTTTTATGCTCTTTGTTTATATTTAGTGTGGCTAACTGAAATTGAGTGTGGCTAAAAGAAATTAGTACCCATTAGCCACAATGGCTAATAAAAAAAAATGTCTACCGCTAACACAGTGTATGCAAAATTCATTCCGATTTCCACAGTGGATTATCTTAATCTTGAAATGTTCAAGATATTTGATCTGCTCAGAGTCTATTAAAAAGATGTCTATTTTTGCATGATATTTAGTTTTGTTTTCTTTTTTGAGAGATCAATGCAGATTCCTAAAATAATTCCGACAGGCTCCATTCAGGATAAAGTTATTTACATGGTTCATGACTATTCATTCTTTGGTTCCACTGCAGATTTTGTAGTAAAAAAGGAACATTTGAGATTTTTACCGGATTTGACCATCTCCAAACTTCAGACGTCGGGTAGAAATATGACCATAGAGTTAGACAGCCGACATCCGCTCCTTCCAAAACTGGATGGGAAAATGAAGATTTGACTCTGATTTTAAGAAAAAAAATGGAAATTTTTGCAGATACAAGTGCTTTCAATGCTGGTGTAAAGGAGAAAAACACGAAAACAAACAAAACTATAATTGTTAAAAATCGAAAACTTGCAACACAAAACTTCCTTTTTAACATGCATATACATTTTCCCTTTGGTAACATATAAAGGCTTTCCCTTTTATGGAAAATATGCTTAAATATGATCTTATGAAATATAGGCATCATCTACTTTATTATAGAGTTGCACCAATTTATATACCATAAAAAAGAAAACGAAACTTACAAATTTGGTCATTGTATCATAGCCGTGATCATATAGTCGCTGCTTCGCGACCCCTGCAGATTTACACTGAGAATACGAATCCCATCGGAGCAGTTTTTACTTGTTTTTTTTTTTGCAACATAATGTGTTTCGCTATGGATTTTGGTTAAAGTGATAAAAATGTAGGCTATATTCATATTTAAGTTAATATTATTATTTTTTTTTTCTTCTACATATTATAAGAATTGTGAGTGTACAGTAGATTTGTATTGATTTTTCGAAAGCCGTACAACAAATATTTCCTTACATATGAAATCATAACACGAATTTACATGCAAGCTGTTAATTTCATATTTTTCTTTATCAATATTAACTATTCTGTCGTTTTTTTTGTTTTCGAGCATCACGTAAACCGTCACAATCACTAAAAATAAAGCAATTTAGCACATGTCGTTTTTATCGGAAGAAACATAGCTATTCACATTTTACCCCATCACTACTTAAGTTATAAATTTACTTGACTAAATGAGGGAGCACAGTAGTCATGATCGCATTGGCGCTGCCTTGTGATGGAATGGATAGTTCTAGAAGGTGGTTCGAATCCCAGCAGTCCTTTTTGTTTGTTTGTCTACATTGTTAAGCTTAGCTTCAGAAAGGCATTTTTGGCTGTAAGATTATGAAACTGTAAATTCATTTATTTCAAAATAACTTATTTGTCGTGAGTACTTAGACGGTATCAGAAATCATGGGTAGCGGTCGAGAAGTGTCTAAAAATACATCTTTAACATGACAGATAAGTTTCAATGGACAAGAGGTGCGATCTCCAAATACACCATTGTTTTTTAAACGATAGACCGATTGCTTGTTCTTGATATATTAAAAACAGAAAAAAACACATTCGCGATCGTTTTATTTCCTATTCAAAATATTCCAGACGAGGGACATTACTTATTCAGAAAACAAGTGGGATCTGCTCCGACGGAAACCGAAAATTGGGATTTGCTTGTTGACTGTAGAAGTCGAGATGGTGGGAAAATGTTAGATGCAGGTGTTCACTTATCTGATAAGCGCACATTGCTAATGAAGACACATAGACCGTTTCAAACACAGTACATAATATTCTACCGAATCCGCTTCTGCTTTAATAAATGATGAAGAAACAACAGATTCTATTAAGTATTATTTCTAAAATGCTTTCAAATTTATCTTGCCTAGTCTCCGACCACTCGAGTGTAATGAAAAAATCAAATACGCTTTTTAATGAAAGGAGAGAAAATCTTTTTAAAGAAAATATTCCTGCTTTCAGTGTACAAGGAAAATCGTGCAGTGTTTCCATTTTGCAGAAAAATCTGGTGACAATCATCCAAAACATTTCAGAAAGTTAATTATGTAACATGTTCATTGGTATTATGAAAATACACATTTGGAGTTATTTGTACAAAAATGTTACAAATCCAGAGAAAAATATGTTTTAAAGTAAATAACTTTTTTTCTATAGAAGTTTAAAAGAAAGGAATGTCGTGTATATAATTTTCTTTATAAAAGTTAAAGCCTCTTATGAACTGTCTATAGCAGCTCATTTTTTCATTGTCATCTGAACGGCTTTTTAAAAGATACGTCTCTACATCTTTGTCGGAGCGCAAGCTCATTCTTGTTATCACTGATTTTTTAATTACATTTCCGTAGAAACTGTAGAAGTTCAGTCTTTTTTAAAGTTAGGAAGTCTTCCAAGTGTTGCCTTGGAATCTATGTCAATTAATTTCATATTTTTCACACTTTTTATTTATTCAATCAATTTATAAAAAAAAAAACGCCAGGAAAACTTTGAAACCGGAAATGCTATATTCCTACTGCCAAGGACGATAATTCAAAATGCGAATGATAACTCCATTTTCCACAAAGAGGGAATAGTGCTTTGTGAACCATTGCTTGTTTTCTTGTCCTTTTCTTTTGGCCATTGTGTTGTCTGTTCTTCTTCAATTTACGGTTTTCTCATTACCTCTTTGGTATACATAAACGTTTTACATTAACAAGGATCGGATTTCAAAATTTTTTCAAGGATTTCGACCCAAGATATTGAAAATCCAACAAAATAGTTTCGAATTCAAAATATATTTTTTTCCGAATAATTTGACATTGAAAGAAAATTAAATTTCAGGAATTTTGTCAAGGTTATTGTTATTTGATAAATGTCTTCAGGACACTGAATAAGTATGCAACAAAAATCCAAATCAATATATCGGTAACAAATGCAACGACAGATAATAAATTATGTGAAATCAAATGATAAACACATTAATATCAAGATAACTTGCATAAAATGTTACACAGAAATTTGCAGAAATATTCTTTGTCTGCACTTAATCATTTCAAACAATAAAATCTTTCCCTTATTCACTCAATCAGTAACATTCAATAAAATCTCCGCTTTATCCAATTAAAAACATTTTTTGTAATTCATCCTTTTTCAAATTAAAACCTGAGGCCCACCTGGTTATAAATTATCAATTTATAATACACTGATTATTTATGTATAGTTTGGATTCAAACAGGCATGTGCTTTCTGAGAAGCCATTCCAACATTTCACATTGGGTGCTTTTAAAAATATTCTTGTAGTGGTAGCTGATCTATTGTCTGTATACAAGACGAATTGATTAATAAAACATGTTTAAACTACCGGTAAGACAATTGACCAGAACAGACGAACAGAGAGACAAACAGAAGAACAGACCAATGGATGGACAAGGGTAATTCAGTTCACCCATCACTCTACGAGAGGGTCAGGGTCATGCTATAATGATTTATTTATTTTTATTTCCATAAATAAAAGAAAAATATCAATAAAGAGAACTCAAATGACAAAAATCACTTACACTTACTTAAGATGTCGAGCAGACGACATCTACATAAGCTAGATTGACAATTTTTGTACATAATGACCATTTCTTCGTATAATTTATCACATATTTATATCTGGGTGACATTTAGAACCAACTTCTAAGTTCTTTCTCAGCTTCATAATGATTTCCTATTTTTAGGGAAAACAGACTAGAATACTAGCTTGACTTTAAATTAAGGGCAGAACAATTATAGAATCAACAAATAAAAACAGATGCTGCATCTATATGAAGAAGCATTATATCATGAAGCAAAAGACAGGAAAGTCCTTGTATTGTACAATGTACAAGGTTTTCATTTAAATAATCCTTGACTTAATAATATAGAAGTTCTTAACATAAATCTCAATTTTTTTTTCCTGATCTCGCCTAAAAAAATCTGCACATCTACAACTGTGAGAAGTTTAATTCCATATCAAAATAACCTATAGGAGAACTGGTGCTCATATACAATATAAAAATGGAAGAGTGTATCCATAGGAAAGCATGCCCCCGCTTCCAGCTAAAGAAAACAGGGGCATAACTCCAGAATGAAAAAAGTGGTGATAAAGTCTGAAATCGAACTTGGCCTTACTTTTATTGTACCTGGCCTGGTGTATCAATTTCAAATGATTTGCTTAAGGTGAACTTATTGAACAGAAACCACATGTGGGACATACAGACATATGTACGGACATCAGACAAACTGAAGCATAATGACGAGGGTATATCTACAAGTGATAGCAAAGCAACTGTGAAAAGTTTCACTCCAAACCAATATAACCAGGGCATTCCATAGCAGCTGGGTACCGGGAAAATCGCCCGTCTAATTGCATTTTCCCCCCGGCTACTTTGTTTTCAAAAATGAAAATGTCAAAGTGAAAGTAAAATAAGGCTTGTTTTCCACAGAGGTGTTAACCCTATCCGAGGACTATCAGTAGCACTGGGCCATTTTATCAGTAGTTTTGAGAGTTTATCAGTAGCATACCATATTATTGTTATTCGTCACATATTTTGTATACTGGTAGACATGTAGCATTTATTAAATTATGGATAAATAGATGCAGTCCCTTGTAATGATGCAGAATTAGATATATAAATCATGTTTCAATGGCAAAAATGTCCAAGTTCAACAATTGGAAAAAAATTGGGCAGCACTCCCCCCTAAGAAATGTGCTTTTCAACCCCCCAACCAATATCCCAGACCAAACAGAGGGGATTTAGAGAGAAAACAAGTGGTGCTGGAGCAGGTTCTATTCATAAGATATGAAACCATACATCATCTTGTGCCTACGACAGAATTTTAATACTTAAAACATGATTTTACAAACTTTGAGTAATATTTGAATCCGGAAACATATTTTTTACAGCTTTATTAAGAATGTCAGCCGAAGCTATAGGCAGGTTAAGCCCAGTAATTATTTTGCACATCATAACCTCACTTCCTCAGCCCGATTGATCGATCTTTGTTGCTCCACTTCAGTTGACGATTTTGCAACCAACGAAGTCATAGACATGATTGAATTCCTAGTTTTCAATAATTGCTGGTGCGTTTTCGACTCACTGTGTTTTTGACAGTCATTTTTGCCAGCGTATTTACATGAAAAGTCGGTTTTACTTACGGAGCGGTGAACCCTGCATTCTACTTTTTGAGATGAATGAAGCATGTCTTGTGGTTGTGATACGAATCCTTGTATTTCTGTTGTGATTTTCTTTTCTTCCTCGGGGCAGTGAGGTGGTCATTGTCCCCATCATCAACTAAATCGCTACATGCTGTGGACGCCTCATGGCTGACATTTTTTTAACGTTTTGAAACAGGCGCTTTTCGTAAGAATTGGCGATAAATTAGAGGTGTTCCGAAATCATAACATTTCTTAACCACGTATTTTCAACCGAAAATCTGTATAAAATATGGAAATTCCGTAGCAGTAAACACCTCTGTTTCCATACTGGTTTTGCAAGATCCCCCTTCTACTTCTATAACTCTCTTAAAAAAAATCCCCAAAAAACAAGCAAATCTTTCGAAAATGCTGTCATTAGGGTTGCATAATGTGCATTCGTGTATAATGCACACCTCCTCTTGGCATTGAAAATCTGCAGAAAAATGTGATTTCCCGGTCTGATAAAAGTGTGAAACATATTGTTCTTATTTATAATGCACACCCCCTCCTGCAAAATAAAGAATCTATGTAAAATCTAGTGCATTATACATAGGTCGTTACGGTATTGTACATAAATTGGATCTACTTTAGCAAATTTTCTAATTACAGTCTGAGTTCAAAACCATTATGATATCAGATGTGAAATCAAATACAATGCAGCAAGAATTGTTCAATACATATTTTTGCATTTTACAAAAACACATTTGCTCAATCTGATTTAGTCATACAATTAAAGAATATTTCCAATAACTGATTTTACAGAAAAAAATTGAACTCTTATCAACCTATTAAATACAGAAATGCAAATTTAAAGAAAAAAAATTAGACCTCGATTTAAATTCCTGTATAGAAGAATGTATGACACTTCTCATTATGACATAATAAATTTGAAAATTACTTTTTATTTTACAAAAGATACCATTAATCTTTATTGTTGAAATTATACAGATAATGATAATCATCCTATATTATTGAAAGGTCAGAGCATCATGTGACAAACACTAAAATATGGTCTGTTCCTAAAATTTGGTTCCATTAAAATATGAACTGTCATTTAAAGTTTCTGTCATTACAAAATAAAATTCTCTTAATATGTGATGGGTATGCTCCTCTAACTAAGGTTACAGGAACAATAGTAGGTTTATAACCCTCCTCCGTTAACTGTGTTAGTGGAGATCTCCTTTAGTTCAGTTGGTAGAGTGTTGGCTCAGTGTGAGAGGTCCCAGGATCAAATCCTATCTGGGACATTGCATTTTTCGGAGATAAAATATGCTCTACTGTTACAAATATATTGATTATAAAAATGACACCATAAAATATGAAAATATGAAATATACTTTGCTTAAAAAATTTAGTTTTTATATGTTGTATTTACCAATCATATATTTCACATGTTGAATATTGCTTGAAGAATATTGTGACAGAAAGACAAAAAAAAAGGTTATATCCACTGATTATAAAATTGTAGAAGGATATAATGAACTTTATATAGTTTATAGGTAACTGTGGCAAAATCATGATTATCATTGCGATGACATGGGACTACTAACCAATCAACAGACTGTACTAGCCAATCAAAAGACTGTATTAGCCAATTAACAGACTATATTAGCCAATCAACAGACTGTACTAGTCAATCTACAGACTGCACTAGCTTAAATCAACAGACTGTACTAGTCAATGACCAGACTGTACTAGCCAATGACCAAACGGTACTTGCCAATCAACAGACTGTACTAGTCAATCAACAGACTACTAGCCAATCAACAGACTGTACTAGCCAATGACCAAACTATACTAGCCAATCAACAGACTGTACTAGCCAATCAACAGACTGTACTAGCCAATCAACAGACTGCACTAGCCAATGACCAGACTATACTAGCCAATCAACAGGCTGTACTAGACAATCAAAAGACTGTACTAGCCAATCAACAGACTGTACTAGCCAATCAACAGACTGTACTAGCCAATGACCAGACAGTACTAGCCAATCAACAGACTGTACTAGCCAATCAACACACTATACTAGCCAATCAACAGACTATACTAGCCAATCAACAGACTGTACTAGCCAATCAACAGACTGTACTAGCCAATCAATAGAATATACTAGCCAATCAACAGTCTGTACTAGCCAATGTCCAGACTATACTAGCCAATCAACATACTACTAGCCAATCAACAGACAATACTAGCCAATCAACAGAGTGTACTAGCCAATCAACAGATTGTACTAGCCAATCAACAGACTGTACTAGCCAATGACCAGACTATACTAGCCAATCAACAGGCTGTACTAGACAATCAAAAGACTGTACTAGCCAATCAACAGACTGTAGTAGCCAATGACCAGACAGTACTAGCCAATCAACAGACTGTACTAGCCAATCAACAGACTACTAGTCAATCAACAGACTATACTAGCCAATCAACAGACTATACTAGCCAATCAACAGACTGTAATAGCCAATCAACAGACTGTACTAGCCAATCAACAGACTGTACTAGCCAATCAACAGACTATACTAGCCAATCAACAGACTATACTGGCTAATCAACAGACTGTACTAGCCAATCAACAGACTGTACTAGCCAATCAACAGACTATACTAGCCAATCAACAGACTATACTAGCCAATCAACAGACTGTACTAGCCAATCAACAGACTACTAGCCAATGACCAGACTACTAGCCAATGTCCAGACTATACTAGCCAATCAACAGACTACTAGCCAATCAACAGACTGTATTAGCCAATCAACAGACTGTACTAGCCAATCAACAGACTGTACTAGCCAATGACCAGACTATACTAGCCAATCAACAGGCTGTACTAGACAATCAACAGACTATACAAGCCAATCAACAGACTGTACTAGCCAATCAACAGACAGTACTAGCCAATCAACAGACTGTACTAGCCAATCAACAGACTGTACTAGTCAATCAACAGACTATACTAGCCAATCAACAGACTGTAATAACCATTCAACAGACTGTACTAGCCAATTACCAGACTATACTAGCCAATCAACAGACTGTACTAGCCAATCAACAGACTGTACTAGCCAATCAACAGACTGTACTAGCCAATGACCAGACTATACTAGCCAATCAACAGGCTGTACTAGACAATCAAAAGACTATACTAGCCAATCAATAGACTGTACTAGCCAATCAACAGACTATACAAGCCAATCAACAGACTGTACTAGCCAATCAACAGACTGTACTAGCCAATCAACAGACTGTACTAGCCAATGACCAGAATATACTAGCCAATCAACAGGCTATACTAGACAATCAAAAGACTGTACTAGCCAATCAACAGACTGTACTAGCCAATCAACAGACTGTACTAGCCAATGACCAGACTATACTAGCCAATCAACAGACTGTACTAGCCAATCAACAGACTGTACTAGCCAATCAACAGACTGCACTAGCCAATGACCAGACTATACTAGCCAATCAACAGGCTGTACTAGACAATCAAAAGACTGTACTAGCCAATCAACAGACTGTACTAGCCAATCAACAGACTGTACTAGCCAATCAACAGACTGTACTAGCCAATCAACAGACTGCACTAGCCAATGACCAGACTATACTAGCCAATCAACAGGCTGTACTAGACAATCAAAAGACTGTACTAGCCAATCAACAGACTGTACTAGCCAATCAACAGACTGTACTAGCCAATGACCAGACAGTACTAGCCAATCAACAGACTGTACTAGCCAATCAACACACTATACTAGCCAATCAACAGACTATACTAGCCAATCAACAGACTGTACTAGCCAATCAACAGAATGTACTAGCCAATCAATAAAATATACTAGCCAATCAACAGACTGTACTAGCCAATGTCCAGACTATACTAGCCAATCAACATACTACTAGCCAATCAACAGACAATACTAGCCAATCAACAGAGTGTACTAGCCAATCAACAGATTGTACTAGCCAATCAACAGACTGTACTAGCCAATGACCAGACTATACTAGCCAATCAACAGGCTGTACTAGACAATCAAAAGACTGTACTAGCCAATCAACAGACTGTAGTAGCCAATGACCAGACAGTACTAGCCAATCAACAGACTGTAATAGCCAATCAACAGACTACTAGTCAATCAACAGACTATACTAGCCAATCAACAGGCTATACTAGCCAATCAACAGACTGTAATAGCCAATCAACAGACTGTACTAGCCAATCAACAGACTGTACTAGCCAATCAACAGACTATACTAGCCAATCAACAGACTATACTGGCTAATCAACAGACTGTACTAGCCAATCAACAGACTGTACTAGCCAATCAACAGACTATACTAGCCAATCAACAGACTATACTAGCCAATCAACAGACTGTACTAGCCAATCAACAGACTACTAGCCAATGACCAGACTACTAGCCAATGTCCAGACTATACTAGCCAATCAACAGACTACTAGCCAATCAACAGACTGTATTAGCCAATCAACAGACTGTACTAGCCAATCAACAGACTGTACTAGCCAATGACCAGACTATACTAGCCAATCAACAGGCTGTACTAGACAATCAACAGACTATACAAGCCAATCAACAGACTGTACTAGCCAATCAACAGACAGTACTAGCCAATCAACAGACTGTACTAGCCAATCAACAGACTGTACTAGTCAATCAACAGACTATACTAGCCAATCAACAGACTGTAATAACCATTCAACAGACTGTACTAGCCAATTACCAGACTATACTAGCCAATCAACAGACTGTACTAGCCAATCAACAGACTGTACTAGCCAATCAACAGACTGCACTAGCCAATGACCAGACTATACTAGCCAATCAACAGGCTGTACTAGACAATCAAAAGACTATACTAGCCAATCAATAGACTGTACTAGCCAATCAACAGACTATACAAGCCAATCAACAGACTGTACTAGCCAATCAACAGACTGTACTAGCCAATCAACAGACTGTACTAGCCAATGACCAGAATATACTAGCCAATCAACAGGCTATACTAGACAATCAAAAGACTGTACTAGCCAATCAACAGACTGTACTAGCCAATCAACAGACTGTACTAGCCAATGACCAGACTATACTAGCCAATCAACAGACTGTACTAGACAATCAAAAGACTATACTAGCCAATCAATAGACTGTACTAGCCAATCAACAGACTATACAAGCCAATCAACAGACTGTACTAGCCAATCAACAGACTGTACTAGCCAATGACCAGAATATACTAGCCAATCAACAGGCTATACTAGACAATCAAAAGACTGTACTAGCCAATCAACAGACTGTACTAGCCAATCAACAGACTGTAATAGCCAAGCAACAGACTGTACTAACCAATCAACAGACTGTACTAACCAATCAACTGTACTATTTGGTGGAAACATATATAAAGCTGTATTTGCTTTTAGAAGGTCTTTATGTGTTTTTACAGACTATGTTATATTTATAATAACGACAGCCACATAAGTTTGTTGGTACAGTTATTAGGGTGATACTAGCCAGTTCTAGTTTGTATTAATGCTGTGGTGTCTGAAAAGATGATTTTTCAAAACACTTAGGATCATTGTATGACGATGGACACCGGGTGATGCCAAAAGGTCAAATGGTATTTCGAACCAGATTAGTAAAGAAAAGTTTAAAGATATCAAAGAGGTAATTAGAAGCTGAACACAACCAAACAGACAATACAAAGGCTAAAAAAAAAAGGACAAAAAAACAAACAATGATCCACAAAACATTTCACAGAAAACTAAATATTAAACAACATAAACCCAACAAATTAAAAGAATCTAATACTAAAATCCATACCATCTTTTACATATTCCCATTAATATTATACAACACATAAAGACTTATTAACTACTTGCACTACTTTTTAACAAATACAACTGTTCTCAATGTACAATTAAGTTACAACTGAAAGTAAATTAAGTGGTACAAAACCAGAAATCTTAATCTAAAGTCATGTACCGATTTACCATTGAAAATCGGAATCAATATCTGCACTTTGATATTTTATGGTGATTAAACCTGGCTATTAAGTTATAAAGTTACATAATATTACAAACTATCACCATCTTTCATCAATGATCATTCTATAAATCATTATAACATTAGTGAAGATCTGGTAAATACAATGATTGACTTATAAAGTTCAAACAAAAAATTCATAAAAATACAAATACTTTAAAGAGAAAAGAGATTCCCCTTTTTTCAATTTTTTCACCGTTTTTTGTTGTTGTTTTTTTTCAAAAATCCAACTAAATGTTTCCCCTTCTTTCAAGTTTTTCAATTTTTTATTCTCTAATTTTTTTCTTCTTCAAAAATCCAATTACCATTAAATGTTTCCCCTTCTTTCAATATTTTCACTTTTTTTATTCTCAAGAATACAATTAAAGTTCACCATGTTGCAATTTTTTTTATGTATAGTTTGTTTTGTAGTTTTAGAGAAAAAAACCATTCATATTCTTTTTCCAGTGAGATCCTATATTAAACTACGTCCTACAGTGGCACAAATCAGGCATTCCTGATTTACCAAACAAAACAAACTCTTCTAGGTAAAAAGAGTTTGAAGATAAGAAAGGGGCAACCAATCAGGAAACATCTTACCAATGTTTCCTTTCAAATGATTCAGTGGCTTCAGATACACATACAGAAAACAAATACAAGATTGTATCATATTGTTACCTTATTTTATTTTTAAGTACTTTACTGTAGGTCTTTGTTGAAAAAGTATAAGCGAAAACTGTTAGCCATAATTAATATCAAGTTGCCAAATGCCTGCTTGACCTTTTCTAACACATTTAAAAAAAAATCTTTATTAAGCAATAAAATGTAAAAAAAACACTGCACTATCGGCACAATTAAAAAATGTATTAGAAAACTCGTAGAAACAGAGACAACATTGATTCCCATAAGAAACGCACTCTAAAACATGTCTCAATTATCAGCCAAATTCATAGCAGAACATTTCAAAAATATACTTGAACAAATTTCTGTCTAAGAAATATCAAATTGTGATCAACTAAAACCCACATAGTAGTACCAACATTTCATCGAATACATCGTCAAAATCGTTATTTTGTACTTTTCATTAAATAAACCACATTTAGTACACGTATTACAGCCGTATTAAAGTTCCTGATCGTCAAAATCAATGACACTCGTTCCTGATAAAAGAATTAAAAGTAATAGATTTGTGAATTAACCACAATTCTAATATGTTCCGTAAAAATGTCAAATGACAGATGCTGGGTCCATGTACAAACTCAATCAAAGACTTTCGTAAGATTCTAGTTTTATTAACAATCTGTGTTTGATCAATGTCATACAGAATTAGAACTTTGCATTTTAATACTCTTTAGAAACACAATTAAAATCGAGATTTGTCGGCCTCATCACATCCCACGGTGATGGTATTTCATATAACAGTTCAACCATCTGATACCTGAAATAAATTTTTGTCAGCACATTCCTTTAATCCCTGTCTGGCTGTCATTGTTAAAGGAGTGGGCAAATGATAAGGGCAGAAATTGGCCTAAAAAATGGGCAAAATATAAATGAAACATATAGCTTTCATTGTTTCTTGATTTTCTAAGATCTTCATGCAATCCAAATGCAGTATAGGGCTTCATAAGTTATGACAACTTGTGCCCAATCTATTTCAACTTTTGCTGAATAATATATTTTTATATACATATATTTAGAGACATATATAGATCTGAAATATCTGACATTTTAAGCATAATCTAAATTTTAATATCTGACACATCTTAATGTAAATATATTTGTATTTGTATTAAAGCTGTAGCCAATTACTTCCAAAAAAATATATATATATTGGTTTTTTTTGTGAACATCAAGGATAATATATGTTTAAACTAATTGTTGTCACTGGCTCATTAACTGTTAATACTTACACCTGATTTTGCAATTTTTTTATTGTGTTATTTTTGTGCTGAATTGATGAGAGGTAATCAGAGTTTTTTTATGAGTAGTCATACAATGGAGAATGTACATGGACGAACACAAATTTGTACATACTCTTTTTTTTTTTACAAAAATTTAAACAGAGGCTACATTGACATTTTTCACACAAACATATGTTTGATAACTTGCACAATGAGGATTAGGGTTAGGGTTGTGGAGTTTAACGCCACTTTCAACAATATTTCAGTTATATCATGGCGGTCAGTTTTAATTGGTACTACCCAGAGAAAACCACTGACCTATTGCAAGTCACTGACAAACTTTATCACATAATGTTGTACTGGATACACCTCGCCATGAGTGGGTTTCGAATTCACAACGTTAGTGGGGATAGACACAGGTAGTTGTAAATCCAACTACCATACGATCATAACCATGACGACCCCACTTGCACATTATTAATTGACTAGACAACGAGAACTGTTATTTGCTACTTGCTGATCAATATCCCTGACCCCTAAAAACATTTGAAGGTATCCCATATCCCTAAAATAAAATGAAAATATCTTGTATTCCTTAAACCAAAAATGTTACTTGGTATGTTATTCATTCTATACATGTATTCCATGTGGTTTTCCATTACACTTGTCTCAATTTAAACCAGAGGCTCTCAAGAGCCTGTATCGTTCACCTGGTAATAAAAAAAACCAATTGGTCCTATGTAAAAACTATGTCCTGCGTCATCTTGGAATTACGATCAACATAAAAAACACAAAGTTTGTAAAGGACCTTCCAATGATTGATGCACAGTTTAGGTTCAATCAGTGCAATAGCTTCAGAGAAGAATATATTTCTGTATTTTCCCCATATGGTTCTGTGTTAATACTATGACCTGTGGTGGCAGCCATCTTGGATTTCCGATCGGCATAAAAAACAGAGGACCTTCCAATGATCATTCCTGGGCAGTTTGGTTTCAACTGTCCAAGTGGTTTCAGAGAAGAAGCATTTTGAAACATTTTTCCCATAGGGTCCAATGTTAAACTAAGTCCTGCCGTAGCCGCCATTTTGAATTTCATATCAGAATAAAAAACGTATATTTTGTAGAGGACCATTCAATGAACATTCGTGTACAGTTTGGCTTTAATCATATTTGTAGTTTCTGAGAAGAAGGCATTTGAACATTTTCCCATAGGGTCCAATGTTAATCTATGTCCTGCGGTGGTGGCCATCTTGGATTTCCGATCGGCATAAAAAACACACACCTTGTAGAGGACCTTCCAATGATCATTCCTGGGCAGTTTGGTTTCAATTATCCAAGTGGTTTCAGAGAAGAAGTGTTTTGAAACATTTTTCCCATAGGGTTCAATGTTAAACTAAGTCCTGCCGTAGCCGCCATTTTGAATTTCATATCGGAACAAAAAACGTAAAGTTTGTAGAGGACCATCCAATGTACACACATATGGACAGTTTGGCTTTAATCATATTTGTAGTTTCTGAGAAGAAGGCATTTGAACATTTTCCAATAGGGTCCAATGTTAATCTATGTCCTGCGGTGGTGGCCATCTTGAATTTTCGATCGGCATAAAAAAACAGAAACTTTGTAGAGGACCTTCCAATGATCATTCCTGGGCAGTTTGGATTCAATTGTCCAAGTGGTTTCAGAGAAGAAGCGTTTTGAAACATTTTCCCCATAGGGTCCAATGTTAAACTAAGTCCTGCCGTAGCCGCCATTTTGAATTTCATATCGGAACAAAAAACGTAAAGTTTGTAGAGGACCATTCAATGAACATTCATGTACAGTTTGGCTTTAATAATATTTGTAGTTTCTGAGAAGAAGGCATTTGAACATTTTCCCATAGGGTCCAATGTTAATCTATGTATTGCGGTGGCGGCCATCTTGGATTTCCGATCGGCATAAAAAACATAAAATTTGTAGAGGACCTTCCAATGATCATTCCTGGGCAGTTTGGTTTCAGAGAAGAAACGTTTTGAAACATTTTTCCCATAGGGTCCAATGTTAAACTAAGTCCTGCCGTAGCCGCCATTTTGAATTTCATATCGGAACAAAAAACGTATTGTTTGTAGAGGATCATCCAATGAACATTCATGTACAGTTTGGCTTTAATCATATTTGTAGTTTCTGAGAAAAAGGCATTTGAACATTTTCCCATAGGGTCCAATGTTAATCTATGTCCTGCGGTGGCGGCCATCTTGAATTTCCGATCGGCATAAAAAAACAGAAACTTTGTAGAGGACCTTCCAATGATCATTCCTGGGCAGTTTGGTTTCAATTATCCAAGTGGTTTCAGAGAAGAAGCGTTTTGAAACATTTTTCCCATAGGGTCCAATGTTAAACTAAGTCCTGCCGTAGCCGCCATTTTGAATTTCTTATCGGAACAAAAAACGTAAAGTTTGTAGAGGACCATCCAATGAACATTCATGTACAGTTTGGCTTTAATAATATTTGTAGTTTCTGAGAAGAAGGCATTTGAACATTTTCCCATAGGGTCCAATGTTAATCTATGTATTGCGGTGGTGGCCATCTTGGATTTCCGATCGGCATAAAAAACATAAAATTTGTAGAGGACCTTCCAATGATCATTCCTAGGCAGTTTGGTTTCAATTATCCAAGTGGTTTCAGAGAAGAAGCGTTTTGAAACATTTTTCCCATAGGGTTCAATGTTAAACTAAGTCCTGCCGTAGCCGCCATTTTGAATTTCATACCAGAACAAAAAACGTAAAGTTTGTAGAGGACCATCTAATGAGCATTCATGTACAGTTTGGCTTTAATCATATTTGTAGTTTCTGAGTAGAAGGCATTTGAATATTTTCCCATAGGGTCCAATGTTAATCTATGTCCTGCGGTGGCGGCCATCTTGGATTTCCGACCGGCATAAAAAACAGAAAATTTGTAGAGGACCTTCCAATGATCATTCCTGGGCAGTTTGGCTTCAACTGTCCAAGTGGTTTCAGAGAAGAAGCATTTTGAAACATTTTTCCCATAGGGTCCAATGTTAAACTAAGTCCTGCCGTAGCCGCCATTTTGAATTTCATATCGGAACTAAAAACCTTAAGATTGTAGAGGACCATCCAATGAACATTCATGTACAGTTTGGCTTTAATCATATTTGTAGTTTCTGAGAAGAAGGCATTTGAACATTTTCACATAGGGTCCAATGTTAATCTATGTATTGCGGTGGTGGCCATCTTGGATTTCCGATCGGCATAAAAAACATAGAATTTCTAGAGGACCTTCCAATGATCATTCCTAGGCAGTTTGGTTTCAATTATCCAAGTGGTTTCAGAGAAGAAGCGTTTTGAAACATTTTCCCCATAGGGTTCAATGTTAAACTAAGTCCTGCCGTAGCCGCCATTTTGA